>JANFAF010000038.1:0-597355 GCA_024663475.1 Pisolithus thermaeus
TGCCCATACCTACACTCTGCCTGAAGTTTTCTGACATCCTTGTTCCTTGAAATTTTACTGTACCTCCATATGTTAGTTCTGATGTTCTGATACTGTACTGCCTTGATGGCACATGTACCATATATAAGCCTGCCACACTGAGCAGTGGTCCCTCAGTATGAATATCAACTTAGTCTCCTCCTCCACAGTCTTCAACCAGCCCTTCTGTCTTCTGTCGGATTACCTCTGACCCTGCTCTATCTCCAAAATCTGAGGGCTGGGCTTGTACAAGGGCAGTGCATGAGCTAAACCTGATGCCCTCTCCTGAATCCTCTGTTGTGACTGTTGGCCACCCTTTGGCCCTTATCACTCTTTGTCAGTCCATATTGGCCAATCATCAGTCTCAGACAACCTCTGTACACATCCCCCAGCCTGTGTGAGTGTCAGAGACCATCGGAGTAGGCCTGGACTTAACAGTATATGTACTCCCACTTGTATGAGTCCCTCTCCATTCCTCATTACTGAAAAATGTCATGCAGACTCAGGCATGCACACAGAGAGAAACTGCCAAATGGCTCGCCCTAGCATTTGTTCCTTGTGGTGATCTTCACCTCTTATCTTTGCTTTCTCTCTTTCACATGGTCACTTACTTACTACCATTTGATTCCCCTTCTTATTTGCTACTTGCTACTTCTTTTCCCAGCCTTCTAGGCCAATTCCTAGTGTTGTGGCACATCAGCCACTCTTTGTTTACTGTTGTTTACTTTGAAGCGCACTTACTGTAGCTGAGTCCAGTGTTGAGGCCTTTGGTTGCTCACACTGGACTCTAGGTACTGTGTACCCTCATATCTCTATTTAATCTATTGGTTGCTCACACTGGACTCTAGTCTGGTTATTCCCCTAGCTCCCTAGAGCTTTAGGAGTCGATTAGGATCCCCCTAGGGACCCCTTTACTTCTTTGCTGCTCACAGCATTCACAAATCTGCAACATGCACCTTTACTCATCAAACAGTTCCACTCTTTCTCCACCTGATGTTGCACTCAAAATGAAAGCACGTCCTCAGGCTGGGCCATCTGAGCCCCAGCAATCAGTATTCCACACACTGCCACCACACAGTGTTGATCCATTCAATCCTGACCACCCCAACATGCCTGATGGTGGGTCTGACAGTGGGGGCAGCAGCAATGGGGGTATTCCCAAAGATCTGGCTGAGCCACCTGAAGACCTTCTCCTTGTGTTCCTTGTGGTGATCTTCACCTCTTATCTTCGCTTTCTATCATTCACATGGTCTCTTACTTACTACCATCTGATTCCCCTTTTTATTTGCTACTTACTACTTCTTTTCCCAGCCTTCTAGGCCAATTCCTAGTGTTGTGGCACATCAGCCACTCTTTGTTTACTGTTGTTTACTTTGAAGTGCACTTAGTGTAGCTGAGTCCAGTGTTGAGACCTTTGGTTGCTCACACTGGACTCTAGTCTGGTTATTCCCCTAGCTCCCTAGAGCTTTAGGAGTCGATTAGGATCACCCTAGGGACCCCTCTCTTTCTTTGCTGCTAATAATGGACCCTCTGCAAAAGCAAGAAAATGTTGGCTTTGGAGTCCTTCCATGCATTGCACATTGAGATGCAGACCCTTCAAGAGGAGTGGGCTGCACAGGTACACTCACAGACTCAACCATTACCCCATCCATCATATCCTTCATGTTTGTCATCACATTGCTGACCATACCACATAGGGCAGTCAAAAACCAAGGGTGCTAAATTATTGGCACATATACTTTCCCTGGAGAAATCTGTTCAGGACTACCAGAGCCATGTGGACCAGCTGGAAATGGAACTCATCAATGATCAGGTCAATGATATCTTGGACTTTGATTTACAGCATACTGCAGCAAAAAGTTTGCTGTCAAAAGCAACTAAGGCTCTCCAGCAGAAAAAAAGTGCACTAGGAGTCTCAGCACAAACTGACCTCTATCTCCTGAGGAAAAACGAGTGGCTCCAAGGACAAACTAATGCACAGGCATTGAAGATTTGAATTAGGGAATGCCTTTGGCAGTGCAAGTTTGAATTGGAGCACCTGGAAGGTTCATCCGAAATTCTGCCAATGGTAAGCAAATATGGTCTTTCTGGCTTCTATTTTAAAATAATATGTGTTGTAGACAATCACCTACAGTCACATGTACAGTCATCCAAAAAACGAAGAGAGCCTGCAATATCACAGCTGATCACTGCTATTAGGAATGATATGACTTCAGAAAGCACCACCTGGTGCTGTTCCTCCTCTCCCAATACCTACCAAGGGCTTTTTTCAACTGGATGTTGACAGTGATATTTGGCAGGATGCTGAACCAGGAGAAGGTTCTTCTGAACCTCCATGCTGGCTTGCTGATGGAACTGTGTGTAAGTGCATCAGGTTAATGTTGGAAATTGATCGGTGTAATGAAGAAGAAAGGAGATTGTCCAGAGAGTGGTCTGTCCTGCAGGAAAGGTTGTCTAAGGAATGGCAGAGCCTCCAAAAAGCCTTGGAAGATACAGGTCAGTGCAGGTGTCAACTTCATGTTACCATCTTACACAATTTATGGCTGAAAATAACAAGTAGCACCTGCAATTGCACAGGCATACCCTTCTGGCAGTATATGTGGATTTGGAGGCCAATGTTGAACATATTCCACATGCATGGGTGCCATCTAGAAATTGGGGACCCACAGGGGGGGATGTTGCTAATTGTATGACTGCAGCAAGTCATGACCCTAGTGTAATGGGAGGTGCAGAGCAGCCAACAGATGATTTATCTGAAGACTATGACTCTGATGCAGTGGGTACATTATCAGAAAGTGATGATGAATTGTTGCTTGGCATGGAGGAGATGTTACTTGAAGGGGAGTTTAATATGGGACAATCAGATGAAGAAGAAATTACTGATGATGAGGGATGGCTGGAGTACATTGAAAATGGCTATTTACCTTCTCCACCCATAAAGTTACCAATTAAAAGACATAGGTACTGAAGTGTCCATACATATGCCAAATATCTATACTTTGAAGGTCATTCTAACATTTGTGCAAAATTATTATCTGTAGGTAGATGGAGGAATACTCCCAGCCTGACATGGAGATGTGAGCAGCAAAGAAGTAAAGGGGTCCCTAGGGGGATCCTAATTGACTCCTAAAGCTCTAGTGAGCTAGGGGAATAACCAGACTAGAGTCCAGTGTGAGCAACCATAGATTAAGTAGAGATATGAGGGTACACAGTACCTAGAGTCCAGTGTGAGCAACCAAAGGTGTCAACACTGGACTCAGCTACACTAAGTGCGCTTCAAAGTAAACAACAGTAAACAAAGAGTGGCTGATGCGCCACAACACTAGGAATTGGCCTAGAAGGCTGGGAAAAGAAGTAGTAAGTAGCAAATAAGAAGGGGAATCAAATGGTAGTAAGTAAGTGACCATGTGAAAGAGAGAAAGCGAAGATAAGAGGTGAAGATCACCACAAGGAACACTCCCCCCTGATTGCACACCTCTGCCAGCTCAGCTCCCCCCTACTGGTGCAAGTCCCATCATCTTGCAGAACTGCTGCACCTTGACTCGAGCCAGAGGCTTGGTGAGCAGATCAGCAGGCATCTGGTCAGTGGGCACAAACTGGGGTGAAATCACCTCCCTATCTACCATATCTTGCAGCCAGAACCACCGCAAATCCAGTTGCTTCATCCTCCCATGGTGCTCAGGGTGTTTGGCCACTTGGATCGCAGATTGGTTGTCAATGTGCAGTACAGAGGGCTGGGAGACAGCAAAGCCCATCTCCTGAAGCAGTTTTTGCAGCCAGACCACCTCCTTGCCAGCCTCCACAGCAGCAATGTACTCTGCCTCGGTTGAGGACAATGCAACGATGCCCTGCAGCTTAGAACTCCAAGAAATCGCACCAGTACCCATTTTGATGAGATATGTGCCAGTAGAACGACCGGTATCCTTGCAACCACCATGATCTGCATCAGAATAGGTCGAGAATAGCTCAGATGTCGATGGATCAGGAGAATAGGTAAGGGAGAGGCTTGCAGTGCCCTTCAGATAGTGCAGGAGGTGTTTCACTGCAGCCCAGTGAGCTAGGCCTGGGTTGGAGTTAAATTGAGTGAGTACACCGACAGTGTATGCGATATCTGGCCTAGTGGTGGTGGCAAGGTACATCAGTGCGCCAACAGCTCCCTGATAATCAAAGGAACGCATCTGGGAAGCTTCCTCTCGTGTCTGAGGGCAGTGATCATGAGTAAGGCGCAATCCTGGGTCCATGGGAGTCGAAACTGGCTTGCAATCAGCCACCCCAAAGCGATCCAGGATGTCAAGACAGTACTGCTGCTGGGAAAGGGTGATGGATTGATGAGAGTGGTCTCGATCGATTTTAATGCCTAGTAGTTGAGTAGTAGGACCTAAATCGTGCAATTTGAAGTGTTTGCACAGGGCAGAGATCATCTCCTCGATGGCAGAGAGAGATTTCGATGCAAAGGTCATGTCATCGACAAAGACTGGTAGTATGATGTGCACATCACCTTTGCACAGGATATAGATGGCTGCATCAGAGTAGGTCTGCTGGAAACCAAGGGACTCGAGTACAGAGTGCATTTTGCAATTCCAGTGATTACCACCTTGCTTCGTCCCATACAGTGCCTTCTGGAGCAGACAGACATATTTTCTGGAGTCCTTCTGGGCAAACATACAAACAGTGGGAGCAAAGATCTCCAGGAAATCGAAGCCAGGTCGCTGGTTATAGCCCTTGGCCACCAATCAAGCCTTATACCAGTCGATGGAGCCATCTGCATTGTGCTTCAGCTTAAACACCCATTTAGAACCGATCACCTTGCAATCCAGAGATAAGGTGAGATCTGCATCCTCTTCTTCATCATCTACTTCATCTTCTAATTGCTGGGGGCTAAGCTACCACCAACTGCAAGGAGGTCGCCGATTTCGAGCAGGGAGTCGAGCACCGATGCCTACTGGGGTTACAGGGCAAGGTGGAGGTGGAGGAGAAGCTGCAGGAGTGTGGAAGTCGTCTGCAGCAGGTGCAGGGGCATGATCAGGACCATCAGGAGCAAGTGCTGGAGGACCTGGAGGGGCATAAGCGACTGGAGGGGCCACGGCTTCCCCCTGACCCTGTACCAGTGCAGGGGGATCATCCTTGTCATCGGAATCATTATCAGAGTCGAGATAAATGCCACTTGAGGGAGGAGCACGAGTGGAGTCCGAGGAAGGGAGCTGGGGCGCACCAGATGTCATGGGAGGTCGCTTGGAGGCCAGAAAATGGCGCTCATCGAAATCAGCTTGCTCAGAGATGATGGTGCGCTTGGTGAGGGGATTGTAGAACTTCCAGCCCTTGTAACCATCAGGATAGCCTATAAAGACACATTTCTGCATGTGAGAACCAAGTGCAGGGCGCTGATCCTTCTGCAGGTGAACATAGGCAGTGCATCCCCACACCCTGAGGTGGGAAACATCAGGTTTTTGCCCATGCCATAGCTCATAAGGCGTCACAGGCCCCAGCTGACCCCAGTGTTCAGCACGACGACTGGGGCCCAAATCAGGATGATGGTGGCTCCCCCCACGTTCGTGGCAAGGCCACCATGCAACGGGTGCCGACAACGAAGCGAGGTAGGCGAGTGCCAGGCAGTAGCTGGTGGTCGGTCGTGCAGCCCCTGCAGGAAAAGAAAGAAGAAGTGCAGTTGGGCCACGACAGAGGACAACGAGGGTACAGCAGGTGGGTCCAGGAAGCGTGCTGGGACGGGAGGTTCATGGGGTAGCGGGAAGAAGAAGGGTCGGACCAGCAACAAAGACAATGACAACGACGAAATAGAGGAGGTACCAGTGCCGGCGGTACCTCAATTTGAGGTGGCCCATTCATGCCTGGTCGGGGAGGTGTCGGAGTCAGGTGGGTCGGGTCAGGGGGTGCCAGAGAGGTTGTACGACGAGCGGATGCTCGTGGTTCAGGGGAGACAGGCGGTGGCAATGGAGTGGATGGCAGCGGCAATGGAGCTACAAGCTCTTGCCATGCAGGCCTACGTGAGGCACATGACAGCACCCCTGCCATGGCCCCCAGTAGGTCGGGTTGGGGCGGTCACGGGTGGAGTTGAGACGGGCGCCCGGGGGAGTTGGTCAGGCATCGAGTGGAGTGAGTCGGAAGTAGCAGAAGAGCCCAAGGAGAGTGGGAGTGAGGGTACCAAGGATGTGGAGGGTGAAGAGGATATGCAAGAGTAGGGTGTAGTAGAGAAAACTTTTTTTTTTTTTTGTGTTGTGCCTTGTCTGTGTAAATAGCGTATAGTAACTAAAAACTTAGACTTGTTCATTTTGGAAAAAGTGAAATGTAAGTACTGGAAGGGACTTGGAGGAGTACCGGGGAAGGTCGAAATGAGGCGGGCAAGTAGCGGTGGGTTGTTGACAGCGATCAGGGAAAGTTCAGACAGGTCGGAAAGTGATTGGAGACGTAGCGGAAGGAGTCAGTGCCATCAGGGGGTCATGTCGAGGGTGTATATGGGCCTGGCTTGTGTGGGTATCAGTCATGGAAGGTGGTGATGAGTTCGGTGGCATTTTCCAGTTCAGTGGCTAACAGCCACGAAGTTTCTTCATTGGTACCTTCATACCCAGCCCAGCGGACATAGTAGCTTAGCCAACATTGGCGGCAGCAGTCTATCTTCGAGTCGAGTATTTCCGATATTTCATACTCCACTTTGCTGTTGATGTCAACTGGCAGAGGTGGTGGTTGGTGTCGGTGAGGGAAAGGATTGACCGAGGCAGGTTCTAACTGTGATACGTGGAACACTGGGTGTACCAAACACATGCTGTCAGGGAGTCTTAAGGTGACCGAATGCATACCGGGTCAGGCAATGATGTCGAAGGGACCCAAGTACTTTTTGGCGAGTTTAATGGATGGCCGAGTAGAGTGGAAGTACTTGGCCTTGACAAAGGCTTGGTTGCCGACATTGAATTCGGGCGGAGGTAGGCGCTTGGCATCGGCAGGGCCCTGGTAGCGCTGCTGCACTGTGGCCATTTCGGAGCAGAGGAAGTCGTGGAGGGTGGAGAGGTCCATAACATAGTCTTGGGCTTTTGTGGAGGTGAAGTCCTGGTTGGCGGTGACTGACAGGTTGGGGTGGTAGCCCTTATTAGCGAAGAAGGGTGAGACTCTGGTGGTTGCACTAGGTGCATTGTTAAATGCGAACTTGGCCAGTGGGAGTAGTTTGGCCCAGTTGTCTTGCTGGTAGTTGCAGTAGATGCGGAGGTACTGCTCAAGTGTCTGGTTCATGTGCTTGGTTTGGCCATCACCCTCAGGGTGGTAACCCGAGGTGAAGTGGAGGCACATATCTAAGGCCTTACCAAGGGAGTGGAAGAAGTGTGACATGAACTTGCACTGCAAGCATTTCACAATTTTTCTTGCCAAAATATGTTGAAAAAATGGAAAGAAGAGATACTCTTTTATTTGGGCTGTGTTCACATAAAAAATGCAAATATAATATTTTGTTTTCTTTGTCTTTTCTGTGCAAAAAAATGAATTGATGGTAGTGCTGATTAGCTTCTATGCTAATGGGTATTACCATCAATCAATGTTTTGTGGAAAGTCATGCAAAGAAAAGAAAATATTATTTTTGCCTTTTCTCTTTGAAAACAGCTGTCAAAAAAGAGTATCACTTTCTTCAATTTTTTCAGCATGTTTTCTGAAGAATAATTGTGAAATGCTTGCAGTGTTGGGGCCTCGATCGGAGGTGACATGGGCAGGTACTCCGTGTTTGGAGAAGACATGGGTGAGGAAGAGCTTGGCGAGGTTGGTGGAGGTGACAGAGTCGTGTGTCAGGATGAACACCGCTTGTTTGGACAGTCGGTCCATGATGACAAGGATGGCAGAGTAGCCATCGGAGGTGGGAAGATGTTCAATGAAGTCCATCGAGATGGAGTTCCATGGCCTTTCAGGGACAGGGAGTTGCTTCAGAAGGCTGTACGGGTGGTGACACTGAGCCTTGCTGCGACCACAGGCAGTGCAAGAACTGACATACTTCTTGACATCAGTGTGGAGGTTGGGCCATATGTAGTCGCAGTGGATGAGCTTGAGGGTGCAGTTCTGCCTGAAGTGGCCGGTGAGGGGGTGGTCGTGCTTAAACTGAAGTACTCGGAGGTGGAGGTCATCAGCGTCAGGGACGAAGATGTGACTGTCAAGGCAGAGGAGGCCGTCGGGGTTGACGGACCATCTCGGAGCAGACGGAGATGGCAGGTGAGTGGCTGATGCCAGATCGGCAGGTAGGGCGGAGATGATGTTGGAGTGAAGCTTCTCAACATTGAAGACCATAGCAGCTCGTAGGACGGGGGCCATGAGGTGGGTGGTACAGAGGGACGACACAAACTGTTGTTGGGTGAACATAGGATGAAGGTTGTGCGGGTTTACTTGTGTGTAGTCCCTATCCCCCCCTTTTGGGTAGACATCCCACTGGTGGGTGAGTGCATTGGGTTTGGCCCCCAAGTGGCCAGGCCGGAAACTGATGGCGAGGTTGAACTGAGAGAGGTACTCGGACCAGTGAGCCTGTCAATGGGTCAGAACCTTAGACATGGAGAAATACTCGAGATTTTTGTGGTCGGTGACCACATCGACAGGTGTGGCAGAGCCCTCGAGGTAGTGTCACCAGTGGTGGAAGGCCTTGTAGATGGCCAACAGTTCCTTGTCATGGGTGTCATAGTTGAGTTCCAGAGCAGTGAGGGTGCGGGAGTAAAATGCAACTGGGCAGAGCTCACTGTTGGGGCAGGTGATGGAGAGGATGCCAGCGATGGCATAGTCGGAGGTGTCGGTCTCGACGGTGATCAGCGCATCAGGAACCCAGTGAGTGAGGACAGGAGTGGAGGTGAAGGCATCTTTGAGGTGGAGGAAGGCGGAGTGGCACTCCTCAGAAAAGTTCCAGGGAGTGTTTTTTTCGGGTGAGGTGGGTGAGCGGAATGACTATTTCGGAGTAGTTTCGGATGAACTGACAATAGAAGTTCACGAACCCGAGAAACGACTGAATATCCCTGACCTTGCAGGGTTCAGGCCAATCACAGATGGACTGAACCTTGTCAGTGGACATTGTCAGTCCAGATGGGGAGAGGATGTAGCCGAGGTACTTGACGGAGTCCCTGTGGAACTCACACTTTTCGGGTTTGGCATATAGGCCATGACAGCAGAGGTGTTGGAGTACCTCTTTTACGTGTTTTCAGTGCGACTCCAGGTTGTGAGAATAAATAAGAATGTCGTCGAGGTAGACCACGACGCAGACATCGAGCATGTCTGCGAAGATGCTATTGATGAACCACTGGAAGGTGGCTGGTGCATTAGTAAGACTGAAGGGCATCACCCTCCACTCGTAGGAGCCGTAGTGGGTGTGGAAGGTGGTCTTCCATTCATTGCCATTGGTGATGCGGATGAGGTGGTAGGCATGGCGGAGGTTGATCTTACTGTAGACTTTGGCGCAGCTCGGTGAATCTAGAAGATCAGAGATGAGTGGGAGCGGATAGCGATCCTTTTTCGTGATCTTGTTGAGGCCTCAGTAATCGACACAAAGGTGGAGGGAGCCATCCTTCTTCTTGATGAAGAGGATGGGTGCACCGTGGGTGGAAGTGGACTGCTTGATGAAGCCATAGCTGAGGTGCTCATCAATGAAGGTGTGGAGAGCCTCGAGCTTGGGTGGGGAGAGGGAGTAGATCGTGCCAATGGGTGGAGAGGCCCCCTCCTCAATGTCGATCTTCAGGTCGAAGCTATGGTGCGGAGGCAGCTCAGTTGCTTTCACTTTGCTAAAGACGTTGGTGAACTCGTGGTATTCGGAGGGGACCAAAGAAAGGTTGGGAGGAGAAGGCAAAGCGGAGGATGCATGGAGCAAGATGTCATCGGGGTGCAAGTGCAGACTGAACTGCACAGAGCCAGGGAGAGCACAAGTGTGGAGGTAGGCAGTGGCCCCCATGAGGGAGATGTGCAGAGGAGACGGCGAGTCAGAGGCCTTCAGCGAAGGTGGCAGAGTGTCTGGAGATGGAGTGGAGGGTGTCGGTGTCAGTGCTGGAGTAGTGGTCGACTGTGATGGAGGCACCAGGGGTGTAGGCATTCCCTGCGACGGTGGTTGGAACGAGATATGGCCCAGTACCCAATCAATCAACAGATTGTAGTGGGTGAGCCAGTTGTGTCCTAATACCAGCGAGCATGAGGAATCCAATGGAGTTACATAAAAGGGAACGGAGGTGACATCGCCAGAAGAGAAACGGATGGAAAGATCTACTTCCTGCAAGATTACAGCATTTGTGCTACCATCAAACAGGCGAAGTGGAATGGGTGGAGCAACAGGCTTCATAGGTACAGAATATTTTTTGACTAAGGATGGGTCTATGAAACAATGAGAAGAGCCAGAATTGACTAACATGGAGACATTATCTAACGGAAGGTCTGGAAGGGAGACAAAGGGCATAAGCGAGTTGGGGTCGGAAAGAGCGGATTCATTGAGTCGGATGGCGGGCACATGGTTGGGGTCAACACTTCCTCCAGGCCATGCAGGCTCCCTGGAGGAGTGGACTAATTTTTTGGCTCTTCCTTCTCCATGGGCAGAGTAGGAGGAGTGGCGGCTGTGGCAGCACGAGCTTTCGTGGCACAGGAGGTGGACTTTGGGCAGTCCTTGGCAGAGTGGCCGGCCTCGCCACAGAAGAGACAGAGGTTATTTTTGAGGTGGTGCTGCCATTTGGCAGTGTTGAGATTGCCATCCTTGCCAAGGAGGTGCACGATGTCGGACTCTGGCACATCAGGCTTCTGGCCATCCTTCTGTTTGGACTTGCCCTTTGCGTCGGTCTTAGGCGTGGATGAAGAGGATGATGACTTTGGCTTGTCGTTGGTGGACCTTGTGGAGGAGGGTTTGTTGGCAGAGGGCTTGGTGGAGCAGGATATTTCGGCCTTGCATTCCCAGTACTGTGCATCGATGGTCTGGGCAAGGTCTCACAACCCAGCAAGGGTGGCAGGTTTGCTGACATGGGCAATCTCGTCCTTGATGCAGTCGGGGAGGCCAGTGTAGAAACGATGATGGAGGGTGCCCTCACCGTAGTCTTTGACCTGTGAGGCCCATCAGTTGAACTCCACGACGTACTTGGTGATGCAGGAGGTGTCCTTCATGGAGAGGTTTTCGAGCTTTTGGACCACATCGGCTACTGAGTTGTGCGGGCCAAAATTGGCAGTGAGCTTGTGAAGGAATTCACGGTAATTATCCATCCATAGCGGACAGTTGAGGTAGTCATCAGGGTTCAGGAGATTGGGCCTGAACCAGGCCAGCGCCATGCCCTTGAGGTAGGACTGAGCAAAGGTTACCTTGGTGTGGTTGGTTCAGAAGGCCTTCGGATGGTCTTGGAAGTTGAGCTCACATTGTACCAGGAACTCAAGGAGTTTCTTCGGGTTGGAGCTGTTGAAGGTGTCAGGCTCTCGGACCTTGGTTTTCGGAGTTGAGTCTCTGGAGTGCTGGCTTGAATGGGCGAGCGTGTGAATAGCCCTAGTCAGGGCAAGGAGGGGGTCTTCGGGTGGCTCAGCCAGATCTTCAGGGATACCCCTGTTGTCGCTGCCCCCACTGTTGGACCCACCATCAGGAATGTTGGGGTGGTCAGGGTCAGAAGGGTTGCCACCGAGTGGTGGCGGGGTGTGGAATACGGATCGCTGGGTTTCTGAGGGCCCAGCTTGAGAAGCACTTTCATGTTGAGAACGACATTGGGTGGAGAAGGAGTGAAACTGTTTGATGACTGAAGGCGTGCGTTGTGGATTTGCGAACGTGAGTGCAAGTCTCTTGGTGGTTTCTCTCTGGGTGCATGCCCAGGTCTGCATGATGTAGGTTTAGTATAGAAAATGAAAGAGGACTTGTACAAGTGTGAGTATGAATATACTGTTAAGTTCGGTCCTACTCCAACAATCTCCAACATTCACAGAGGCTGGGGGATGTGTCCGGAGGTTGGCTGATGTTGGCCGACAACTGGCCAACACGTACCAATGAGGAGTGACGATGGCTGAAGGGTGGCTGATGGTTGCGACAGAAGTTTGGGAGAGGGCATTGGGTTCAGCTCGTGTGCTGCCCCCTTGTATGAGCCCAGCCCTTGGATTTCAGAGATAGAAAAGAGCTGGTAATAAGCCAACAACGGAGGAGGAGGCCGGTTGAAGACTGCAGAGGAGGGAACTAAGTTGATATTCGTACTGAAGAGACACTGCTGAGTGCGGCGGGCTTATATACAGTGGTCGTGCCAATGAGGCGGTTCAGTATCGGAATGACAGAACTAACATATGGAGTACAGTAAAATTTCAAGGGGCAGAAATATCAGAAAACTTCAGTTGGAGTACAAGTGCAGACAGCGGAGGTGAGGGACAGGATAAGGAGAAAGTACCTAAAAGGAATAGTACAGAACGGAGTAGCTTCGGAGCGCTCATTGACAGCCAATCAGGCGATAGGCCAAAAGCCTAAAGAAGCAGCGGCCCTGCACCATCCCACACGGTGCAGCAGCTGTGCCATGCCTGGACCAGAACATTGACCCAAAAGGAAGGTGACCCCTAAGTCGAGGAAGGATGTCACCTGACAGAGAGACATTAGTCACATGGTAGTGCCAACAGAGTCTGACAGGGTCTGACAGAGAACGGGGCGGGAACACACCATACGAGTGCTAGAGCGAGCAGATGGGGGCAGAGCGGAGCAGGCAAGGGCCGGATGGTCGGTGGTGGCACGGGCCAGGTTAGAACAGGAGCACGGTCATGACAGAACATGCCATATGGGTGCTAGAGCAAACAGATGGGTGCAGAGCGGAGCGGAGAGGGGCTGGTGGTACAGGACAGAGGCACGGGCATGACACCTGGGGAATCTCCAACCCACCTTGGAGAATCTCCATCCCTGCCTGGGGAATCTCCAACCCCCCATGGAGAATCCCCAACATGACATGGAGAATCTCCAACTCCCCTTGGAGAATCTCCATCCCTGCGAGGGGAATCTCTATCTCTTCCTGGGGAATCTCCACTGGAAATGACTAATGATACCTCCATCTAGCCAGCCTGAGCTAGAATTCAGCATGAAGGGAGTGATGAGGTCATTGTCAGCATCCAAGCACATGATAGAAGTAGATGTGGGAGGCCACAGCATTGTAGACAGAACAGCATTGCTTGGATTGGAGAATCTACAATGGATATGACCAATGACAACTGCATTTGCCTGCCTTGGCTAGAATTCAGTGTGATGGGAGTGATGAGGTCATTGCAGACATCTGAGTACACTGTGGAAGTGGAAGTGGAATGATAGCAGTAGATGTTGAAGGGCATGGAAATGCAGACAGACAGGCATTGCTTGAATGAGACATACCCAGTGAACTGCCTGTGCTGCATTGTGTATACTTCCATGGAAGCATCCTCTTATCCCTTTTGTGACCCAGGTGAAGGTGTTTCCTCTGGACACAAATGATGAAGATGATTCTGGAGGTCTCCATGGCTGGAAGTAGACACTAAGCTGGATGCCAGCCCATGTTGGGATGCCATTCAAGTTCCCTGACATGTGACCAACTATAGTGAGTAGCATTTTAGGCTGGAAGCAATGGGACAAATCCATTTCATAGACCAAGGAATTTGCATTTATCAGCCTTACATGGTCCCCCCAATTGACCAGCAGATGGCCATTCTCATTCTTGGTCCCTCCTTTCTCCTGACCAAGATCCCCCCAGGGAATCTCCTACCTGACATGGAGATCCTCATGCACTTGGTGTGCACCACACTTGTTCTCAAGTAATCCTTGATCTAGTAAACCTTTGGTGTACCACCCATGGGGGGTGGTGGGAGAAACAGAGTATGTATGATATTGTCCCCTACTGTTGCATTGTTCACCATTCTCTAGCACTGGCTGAGAAGTGCTACTGGATCATCCATAATTTGTGGATGCATCCTTGGATGTTGGATCCTACTGAGAATCTCCATGCCCTCCTGGGGAGTCTCCAACCCCCCAGGAGAATTTCCCACCTGACATGGGGATCCTCATGCATTTGGTGTGCACCACACTTGTTCTCAAGTAATCCTTGATCTAGTAAGCATTGGTGTACCACCCAT
Organism: Pisolithus thermaeus; assembly: GCA_024663475.1. NCBI lineage: Eukaryota > Fungi > Basidiomycota > Agaricomycetes > Boletales > Pisolithaceae > Pisolithus > Pisolithus thermaeus. The sequence goes on from JANFAF010000038.1 coordinate 14,056, forward strand.
GGGGGGTGGAGGGAGGGGCAGAGAATGTATGATATTGGCCCCTACTGATGCATTGTTCACTGGCTCAGAAGTGCTACTGGATCATCCATAATTGGTGCATGCATGTTTGGAAACTGGATTGTACCATGGAGAATCTCCAACCTGACATGGAGAATATCCATTTTTGGTCATTCCATTCTCCTCACCAAGGTGCACATGGTCAGCATGCATCCACCAATACCTGCCATCACTCCATTCCATTTTGTGGGGGCATGGAGTTTCTCCATGGGAGGATGGAGAATCTCCCCCCTTGGCAAATCTCCAATCACCACAGGGCTAGAGATCTACATACTATATGATGTCATTCCATCCTATACTGCTTTTCTGGAAATAGGGTCTATTCAGCTTGGAGAAATCCCAGTTGGGTCCAATAAAGCCTGTAGATAGGCCAGTTGCCAACAGGGATCAATTGTACATGGAGTAAAACCAGTTATCACCAAGGGTAGGTCAATTTAGCTTGGGAATGCAGATGTTTAGCCTGGGGAAAACCCAGTTGTTACCAGAGATGGGTCAAATTCACCTGGGAATTTCCACGGTTGTCCTTCATCAGCAAACTAACCCTCACCCTTACAAAATGTCTTTGTACACCCCACAACCACATTTGCTTCTGTCCTCACAAAAATTGACCCAGAAGCTGACATTATCATAAAGATTGCATTATCAAAATTTCAACCCACATTTAGATGTCAATTGTTGAGATCCATTTCCCCTATTTCTCTGGATGGATCTAGCCAGTTAGGTACCTTTCTGTCAAAAGCTGGCCAGTTATGTCCAGTTCTGGCTAGGGTAAGGGCTGTTTTGCTGATGTTGAAAAGTGGTCAATTTACCCTGGAGGAATCCCAGTTGCCACCCTGGGTAGGCCAAATGAGCTGGAGAATGCCCTGGGTTGGACTGAGAAGTGGGTCAATTTAGCCTGGAGAATACCCAGCTGCCACCTGGGGGAGGTCAATTTGGCATGGGGAATAGCCAGGGTTGGACTGACAAGTGGGTCAATTTAGCCTGGAGAAGACCCAGCTGGCCCCTGGGCCAGGTCAATTTCACATGGGGAATGCCCAGGACTGGACTGGGAAGTGGTCAATTTAGTCTGGAGAAGACCCAGCTGCCACCTAGGGAGGGTCAATTTGACATGGGGAATACCCATAGTAGGACTGGGGAGTGGGTCAATTTACCCTGGAGAAGACCCAGGTACCACCCTGGCCAGGTCAATTTGATATGGGGAATGCCCAGGTTTTGCTCAGCAAGGGGGTCTATTTAGCTTGGGAAAAACCCAGAAGATGCTGGTTATATGTTGGGGAAATTTTTATCTGGACCCCAGCCACCCCATTATATTGATACCAAAAATTTATTTATTGTGGAGAAATGTATTTCTCCAACTCTCTCCAACACCTATTGAATGGCAGGCCTGGAGATTCTCCAGACATGATATGGCAAACCCCCAGAGTTCAGGGATTCCCAAGCAGTTGATACCTATTAGGTCATAACATCTATAAGAATATATGAACCTAATAAGTCCCCATAGGGGGTTGACTGAAGTGGCCCACTTCCCTCTGCACTAGCTGCACAGAACCCCTCCCCCTTCACTTTTACAGGTCCCTCAAGCAGAATACTGCAGAAGTAAACTGCCACTTGCATCTTTATCTGTTGGGTTTTTGGTTGTTTTTGTTGGAGATTGAATCACCCCTGTGTGATTTCATAAACACTTAGAGTGTGCACTTCAGAGTACATTTTGGTACTGTTCCCTCAGTAGTTGAGTCACTACTGAGGGTAAGTCTACTATTTACATAGTATTTCCATACTTACTGATAGCCTGTAGCTGCCTACAGGTACATCTAATATATAGTAGGTGAGTCACTACTGAGGCTGCCTACAGCCCTTTTCTACAGTTTTTGCCATTGATCCCCATGTTGACTCATAGCAGGAAGCTTATACAAACTCACAGAGAATTAGTCTGTTGCCATGGACCCTGGCTGTCACTTCCCAAAGCCAACACTCTTTGTCAATGTGTCTACGCCGGAGAAAAAGAAGACTTACCTCCTCAACTGGCTATCTGCTTGTCTGCTTTGGATTAGTCAGGTTGATGTTTGCCTGCCATCAAAGTTCCTGCCCCCACAGATGTGGAGGGATTTCCTCAATACCATTGACACTGATCCCCTCCCCTCAACAAAAACTGCATCAATGAAATTGGCTGTGTGGGGGAAGCTATCATTAACTCAGCCCAAGGTTTGACAGGGGCATCAGAGGACATTACATGGCAGGGAATTCAGGGGAGTATTACCTTGGTTTTGGCTCATCTCTTTGTACTCATATGTTATGTAGGTTCCAGTTTCATCTCTCTCAGATCCCTCTTGTTCATGTGGTCCCTTTTGTGGGAACTATATGAACTCAATTTCTGCTATGAACTTTATGCACTCCATCAGAAAAACCCTGGGTTTGGTACAGACCCCTACAGACCCACAGACACCACAGATGTAAACTTTGATTTGCCCATTGCTCATCCAAAAATAGACATATTAATGAGATAATCATACTGACATGATCATGACATCATACACTACAACTTTTGTTATGACATCATAACTGTATAGCCACTTTTTTATTTTTGCCAACTGGGACTCCATGAGAACTTTGTGAATATCTCACCCAAAAACAGGAGATATTACTATGGTAAAAATATTCCCATGGTCCTGTGATCATAGGCTACAACTTTTATTATGACATTGTGGCTGTACAATTACTCTGTATGCTAGAATTCTAGACTGGGCTGTGGTAGCTACTAGCAGCAGTCAAGCTTGAAGTCTGCACATGATGCATGGGCAGAGTTTGAATCTGAGTTTGAAATTTGTAGAGGTGCACCACACAACCCACATGGCTGGCTTCGAAAGTTGCTGAGGTAAGCAGAAAAAGATATATAAACCCAGCTCACTCCAACACTGCAACTCTTTCCACTACCACCACCATCCCTCCTCCTCATCATTGTCTTTGTCATTGTCCCTCCCTCAGCTTATGCTCATCCACCCTCCTTTGCTACCACCATCCTTATGGTGAGTACCCTCTCCCTATTAATGGTAATAAGTGACCACTTAGAACACATACATATGTATATCCCTGTACCCTGACATGTAATTTAGGTAGCTTTATGATATTATAATTCAATTATTGGTTAACTACAACATGTGTGAGTGGTTAGAATCTGTAGTACTGAAACAATCTGGGGTAGGTCTGTATAGAGGGGGGTGGTTTTGCTGATGTCAATCAGGCCTTCATCCCTGATCATTGGACTACATCCAATGAAGAGTAAATAAATAACCTGCCAGACTCTTCTCTATGGCATCTTCCCTGGCAAATCCAGTCTTGTGATGTGGTTGGAGTCTTTACCATGCCACTCATGCAAGTCAGGCTGATGTCCTACTGATGTGTCAACCTTGCTGCCATACATCAGCAAGTTTTGCCAGGTGTTGTCTGTGTGGCCTGAAGATCCTGCATGTTTGTGGTCCCCTGTTGAGTTGAAAGGTCAGGACAATATGGAGGTGTACAGTGTTTTTTCTCTGGTGTATCATTTTTTTGTTCAAACAGCATTTGATCTCCTTGGATGGCAAGCCTCCCTCCCCTGCATATTTCAATTTGTCTAGATTTATTTCACTCTGTGCAGACTCATCTAGTACCATTGCTGTGCAACTCCCCAAAAATTATATGTAATATGTTTTTGGTTGATGAGCCTTGATGATTCAGAACTCTGCAGATATGTATACTCACATGAATTCTTTGATAGCAGAAACTCTTCCACCTCTGAGGGCCAGCATCTCCCTCTGTTCTCATTGCTGCTTATTGAATGCTTTGTCTCTGTCACCCATTACTCCAACATCAACTTTTCATTCAGCTGCATAGCCAATACTCTGTTGTACTGACTGTGGTCTGGTGACTTCAAGTCCCACATATACACTGTTGACTTCATGTCTCAGTACTCAGCTACAGAATGTCAGTCTGGCACCTGAAGCCTCACAGGAATCATGATGCTCCCCCTTTGATGCACCATGCATTGGATAATTCTAATATCATAAGTTTTTCTCATTAAACACTTCCTCTCATTCATGTCATCCTATCTTCCTACAGATTCCTTCCATCACATCTCCAACAGCTTGCCTTCCCAGCATAACTGCAACCCCCCCTTGATTTCCTCTGACAATCACACATCAGTTCACATTCCTGGCCCTTCAGCATGTTGGATTTTGTCTGCCAAATATTTTTCAAACTAACTTACTTGTTTGCACTGCAGGGTCTCTCCACTGCACTGGCTTAGCTACCCAATGTAGTGGCAAATGCTCCTTCATCCTTATTACATAATCAGGCATCAATGCATATTCCTGGTGCTCTGGTGTGTGGACTTGACCTGTGAAACATATTCCAGATACTCACCTTCCATGCAGTGTCTTACACTGCAAGTATTTCACAATTTTTCTTCAGAAAACATGGCAAAAAATTGGAGGGAAGAGACACTCTTTTATTTTGGATGATTTGTCACAAAAAATGCAAATACACCTTTATCTTCTCTGTGCAGATACATAGATTAATGGTAATGTCCATTAGCTTCTACACTAATTAGCATTAGTTAGCATCAATCCATGTTTTCTTGAAGAAAATAAAACATTATTTCTGCATTTTTTCTTTCCAAACATCTAAAATAAAAGAGTATCTCTTCCCATCCTTTTTTCAGCATGTTTTCTGAAGAAACATTGTGAAATGCTTGCAGTGTTAATGATTCAGCCTCTGCTGCACCTAGTTAGCTGCATAACATGCCCTCAAGTGTCCCCTCATCATCATCAGGTATTCAAGTGGAACCTGGTCTTCTGGCATGACTCATTTTTCCAAAAGAAATCACACATACCTACATGTGGTGGCTAGGGCCCTCAACCATTGTTTGTTCCACCTCCATTAACTCAACACCACCACCTACCTCATATGAAAGGAATCTACCTCCCTGCACCCCCACCTGTCTTCATCCTTCCAGGTTGCCAATGTCTTGCTCAAGATCCAAGTGCTACTGGCATCACCCACCCACATGCTGGCAAGCCTGACATTTTTGATGATGGGAATGAGTTTTGATTCATCAATGAGGTTGTCTCCCCCTCAGGTGAAAGTGCTTTGAAGAAGTGAGAAATCCAATGGTGGCAGTGGTCACAAGATGTCCTCCCTGCACTTCTCAATCCTATTTGCAATACCTTCAGGCATCAGAAAGCCTTCATGTACTAGTTGACTCCTGACTTGGCCATCCATCCAACTCAGTGTCTCCCTTGTGTAGTACATCTGCTTACCATTTGTTGTCTCTGCTTTAATCATATGTGACCCTACCATTGTGCTCATACACATCATGCTGATGCATACCAGGTTTGGAGGAGACTAAGATAAGCAAGCTACTGTGCATGCACCCCAGCTCCTGTTCACCTCATGGAAGGTGGTTTGTTTGCATGTTCCCCTGTCGCTTCAGGTAACCCTTTTCTGTAGGCATTTAGGCTGAACAGTTTGTCTGAACCATTCCAGCTAATTGCCTCCCAGACCATGGTCATCCCTGGGACATCTGCTCATGTCCCCAGGGGAAAGCATGATTACAGGCCTGGGATTTCCCATCTTCCCTGCCCTGGGATCTGCATTTGTATGAAATAATGTGGGATGTCCCATTGTTGCCTTAGGTGTCTGGGGTCCCTGACCCAAAAATGCAGCTATATTAGCATAAATATTCTTGTTTCTGAGGAGTATAGTGATCATTATGAACCAATATCACTACCTTAATACACAGATGAAACTAACAGAGAAATTGGGCAGGCCATTCTGGGGAAACCTCCATATCATCACCAGGAAGCAATATTCATCTAATTTCTCATGTTGAAAATGGTTGTTTTGTGGGGAATCAAGTCTTTTGTGGTATGAGAGCCAGCTTCTCCTTCACATATTGATGGACCAAGCAAGACAGAGGCTGGACATAGATTTGAACACAACCATTTATGGTACTGTGACACAGTGGGTCACAAAATGACATACACACACACCACTCACTGCTGCAGAATGACTGATTTTTCTCTCACAAAAAATCTCTACCTGGTTGGACACTGGTCTTCATTTCACTATCACAAATGATGTCCAGTTCACCCCACATATTGAATCATTATTATCATCAGCCTCCAGCCTGGTACAAATGCAGCATGGATAACATTGTGTGTGATGATCCCATCTTCCAAAGGGAATATTCACTGTCACCACATACCCTCATTCTGAAGCTGCCAGGAGATGACCCACACTGTGATCATAGGCTATGATGGGACATCCTATCTACATGTCTGAGGGCAAGTGGGACATCCCATAACAGCTTTAGAGGCTACTGTGGGACATCCCATCTACACCTCTGAAGGCAAATGGGATGTCCCATGACAGCTGTTATGCCGACGAGGCTCGTAGATACCTAATAAAGGTATAAGCGTCGAGTCGGCAATTTACGAAGAACGGTGGTCGATATCGTGGAGCACCAAAGAATGGTGTAGAAGGATGAGAACGCAGTTCTGAGGTACCTCGGTGCGTAGAGACTCTAAGCACCCTTGATCGCTCTTACACGTATTCCCAAAGAATGGAAATATATAAGGCGGATTGCAAGGTAGATAAAAGCTAGGGAATTACAAGGGTCCCTAGCGGTCTATATACGTATCGTAGATGGGCCGTCAGCCCGTAACGTAGTGGAGGACAAGGCCCAAAAGGAAAAGGAGTCCGTATCCTAAACGAGTCACGACGAGAACAATAGAAAACAAGAAATGGAGCCAAGGCCCCATGATGGGGCCGCAGGCTGGAACGGCAACAATACGCAGTACACGCGTAGCTATGGTACAGCAAAGATGAGTCATACGAACGGAACGAAGAATGAGTCATCAAAAAGAAACGAGTTAACGTATCAGGAGTTGAACGTGGACCCGTTGAGGGGGACACGTGACGATGGGCGTTGTTGGCCAAAGGGGTTAACCGGTTGAGCGGCTACCAGAAGTAGGAGTCGGCCGAAGAAGTTCGGCCGAAGATGCGGAAGGCGATTAAGAAAGAGATGACCACGACGACGACGAGGATTAGGAACGGAGCAGCGAACGTGCGAAGGACGAACTCGAGATTGGAAGGGAAATGACCGGGGCGTAACATCACCCCCCCCTCAAGACTGTCGATCCCCTGATCGACGAAGTCGGCGACGGGTAACGTGGGGCATGTTCGAATGACGGCCGGCAAGGGACGACGTGGAAGCCGGGGGATCGGGTAACGACTCGCCGCGGGAGGCGAAAGGGTAGAGTAGGGTCGCATGTTCAGGAGTCGTCCAGCGAGAACCTGCCCCATTGCCACAAGACCAATGGCCCAGATAGCCGCAGTCGTAGCACGCGAAGGAAAGGAGAGGATGCCCGGGAGGAACTTGGATTCGTCCTCCTAAATAGAACCTCAGTTTGTCTTCGTTTTCCAACGCCCAAAACGGGGCCGACGGAAGCGGGTTTAAGGCACGGAACCCGTTGTACGTTTTTAGACCGGCGGCTCCCCAAGCATCCTCACATGACTTTCGGAGGAAGTCGAGCCATTCGTGCACGGAGGCGTTGGTGGTGGAAGAGTCGGCGAGGATGGTGGCGGCGCATTGGAACGTTTTCTCCTTCTCTCGTTCCTTCGGTTCCTCGGCTTCAAGAGGCGTTGTAGTCGTTGGTTCAGGGACAAAAACCCCTGTTGCGTTAGCGTCGCTAGTCTTTCGGTCTCCGAGGTCGAGAGCGGCTGTCCACGGCGATGTTTGGTAACGAGCCCATTCACGGGGCGGTGGCGAGTGTTCTCGATGAACAGCCGATCTTCCTGTCACTTCGTCAAGAGCCACTCGGCATAAGGTGTCCAACGCAGATCCTCGGGATCTATCGGTCGTAGATTGAGGAAAGGATTGCGCGACGAGTGGTCCGAGGTCCTCGTGGACGATTTTGACTATATCTCTCTGTACATCTCCCATGGCGGATATGGCGGCGGTAAGGGCATTTTCTAAAAAGGAAGCGTTTCCAGTGGAATCCGGAACGTGGACGGTGATGTCGAGGAACCTAGGAGCGTATGAGGCGACTACGTCTGATCCTCTGAAGATCTGACACAGCAACCGTAGACGTTGCTCCTGTTCTCGTGTGACCCCGACGAGTGAGTCCCCTGCGTTGTATTTCGTAAGCATCCAGCAATAGTCAAAGAACTGTGATGCCGTGGGTTCCATAATGGAGACCCCTGGGAAAGCATCAGTAGACCCGGGACCTTCTGGTAAGTGCTCGCGTGGTAGGGAGCTGGAGACGGGTAGAGCGGGTAGCAGTCGGGAAGGCCCGGGTTGTTCGGGCAGAGGGTCATCGTCGTAGGGCGCGGTTGCGAGTCGATCACCGATTGAGACGGAGGGGATGGGCGTTGGAGCCCGGTATCGGGTCTTGCCCTTGTTGGGCTTCGTGCGACGTATCGAGAGCCCCCCGAGAGGGCGGAAGGCGGAGGTGTCAAGAACGGATTTATCGAGTGGGGAAGGCGAGTCGTCTGACAAGAGGGAGGTTCCTGTTGGTGTGGGTACAAGGAACTCCCGTTGGAGCGCTGTGGGAGGTATGCCCGTGGAGGGCTGCGAGGGAGCGGGGGAGGAGATCTCCATGAGGTCGGCGGCGAGGACGGATTCGAGGGTGGCGTCGTCATAGGAAAAATAATCAGAACCAGGGTTTTCAGAGTTTACGGAGCGGGGGGATGCCATTTATACGAGGCGACGGGCGAGTTTGTATTGCTCCAGGAGTTCGCTTGCGTGATCCTTTATATTTTCTTTGGGTTCCCAGGTATTGGAAGAATGCGGGAACCCAGCCCATTTAACAAGGTATTCGCGCTCCTTTCTGCGCCCCTTGCTCCTGTGATTCAGCACCGCCTCCACTTCCCACTCCACTTCATCATCGACCACGTCAGGTAAGGGCGGTGGTGGAGCGGCGCCATACTCGTCAGTTTCCGTGTAAGGATAAAGGCGTGAGACGTGAAACACCGGATGAACTTTCCATGCGGGCAGTAGCTCCAGTTGAACAGCCACCGGTGATATTAATTTGGTAACTGGAAACGGCCCTAGGCGTCGGGGCTCAAGTTTTGCCGACTGCCCCTGAGTTCGGAGATTTCCGGAGTCCAGCCACATGAGATCGCCGACCTTCGGCGGTTCGTAACTTCCCTTCGACCAAGCGCGCATGACTTCCTGTGCCTGTTCGTGGCTTGTCCGCGCAGCCTCGTGATTAGCCGATAAGGAGCGTAATCGTTCATCCACCGATGGAGCTGCCGTGACGCGTACCGCGGGATAGGGTTCCGGATCGAAGCCGTAAAGGAGGGAGAAGGGGGTTTTTCTGTGGACCAAATGAATCCTAGAGTTATGAGCGAATTCGGCGTCCGGTAGCTTTCTTGCCCATGAGTTCGGGAGTTCTGCGCAATAGAACCAGAGGTACGTTTCCAATTCCTGATTTACGTGTTCACTTTCTCCATTCGTTTGTGGGTGATAAGCGGACGAGAGTTTACTGCTGATTCCAAGCGACTTGTAAAGTTCCTTCGTGAATGCCGACGCGAACTGGGGTCCTCGATCCAATATTACCGATCGTGGGAGGCCGTAACGTTGATATACATTCTTCTGGAACAGACGTGCAAGCCCAACCGAGTCGACCGTTTTATTAGTCGGGACGAATACGACCGCCTTCGTAAGTCCCTGGTCTACGATGGTTAACACAGAGTCGAATCCTTCGGATTCGGGAAGGTCGGTGACAAGATCCATCGAGATCTGTTGGAAGGGAAGGGGGGTAGTTGGCGTGTCGTTCGGCGTTACCGGAGGGGTTATCGGATGGGTTACGACCTTGTTCGCTTGGCAGACCAGGCAACCTCGTACATATTCTCTTATCGACCTCCACATTCCCGGCCACCACATCTCTTGATTCATCTTCCGTGTCATGGCTTTTACTCCCGGATGACCCGCAGACGGGTGATCGTGATTGTCCTGAAGGCATTGTTTGCGAGCCTTCGGTGGGACGTATAAACGTTGTTTGTATCGTTTCGTACCATCCGCTTGTCTCTGTATATCGGGGTTTTCTTCGGCAAGCGTGTCATCCTTTGGCGTATCGCTCATGGCGCGTTCGTACACTTCTTGCGATATTAAATAAACCCCTTTTTTGCCCAGAACATCCTTTGGCTTTTCCGTCGTGCGGCATGTTTCCGAAGCATTGTTGGCGTTGTCGTGAGAGGCAGAGCCGGAGTGGTCGAAATTCGCGAAATCCACCCCCCCGTCAAGCCACAAGGCTTCGGGAAGGGCAGCAGCGGTGACGGCGGGTTCTTCGCCATAATCGGGTCTTCTAGACAGGGCGTCGGGTACGCCCATAAGTTTCCCTGGTTGGTGGGAAAAGACTAACGGATAGCCTTGTAACGTGTCGAGCCATCGTGCTTGTCGCGGCGTAAGCTTTTGCGGATGTCGCCAATACGTAAGGTTTTTGTGGTCTGTGTAGACCACCGTCGGGGCGACTGGGGAGATTAGATAATGCCGAAAAGCATCTAACGCACGAATTACGGCCAACATCTCTAAGTCAAAGACTTGGTAATGCTGTTCTGCTCCCTTGAGTGACTCCGAAAGGAAGTGGCAGGGGTGCCATTCATCGTCGGGACCCTTCTGTGCCAATACAGCATCGGTTCCGACCTTGGATGCGTCTGTAAAGAGCGCGAACGGCTTTCGGTGGTCAGGGATTTGTAGGACTGGAGCAGAACACATAAGTCGTTTAATAGTTTCGAAAGCCTTGCTTTCTTCAGGTCCCCATCTCCAACGAACGTCCTTCTTCGACAGATTGTGCAACGGTCTTGCCAGTTGGGAGAAGGAGGGGATAAACCTGCAGTAGAAGTTGCAAAAACCAAGGAAGGATCGTACGTCACGAAGGTTGTGTGGGGTAGGCCACGATTCGACAGCGTCAGTTTTGATCGAGACGGTTTGTACATTGCCCTGGGATATTTTCATACCCAGGAACTCGATTTCTTCGGCTTCGAACACACACTTCGCGATTTTCAGGCGGAGGCGTTCCCTTTTGCATATGGCGAGGAATTCCTTGACGTACTGTCGTAATTCCGGTATAGTCTTGGCATGGACCACCACATCGTCCATATAAGCGCAGAGTTGTCGTTTATGCATTTGGCTACCGAAAGTGGTATCCATAAAGCGCTGGAACGTGGGAGGTGAGTTGCATTGGCCAAAGAACATTACCGTTGGCTCGTAGAGTCCTCTTGGCGTCAGGAACGCCGCCTTCCATTGGTCTTCCGGTTTGACGTGGACATTGGTAAAACCCCATCGTACGTCGAACTTGGCGAAATACTTGGATTCGCACAGTTCGTCGACCATTTGCGGGATGTTTGGAAGCGGATAAGAATCGTGAATGGTGTGAGAATTGAGATATCGATAGTCTTGCACCAGTCGTTTAGTTCCGTCCTTTTTCCCTACAAAAAATACCGGTGCCGACACGGGCGAGTCCGATGGTACGATCTTTCCGCATTGCAGGTTTTCATCTATGAATTCATCCAAGATCTTCCTTTCTTCTGGCGACATTGGGTATAGCGTCGCCTTCTTCATCAGCGTCTTGTTTTCCTTCTTGAATTCCTCCTTCGTTTTAATTTCGTGGTCCAGTCCCGGTCGGAAATGCGGGAGAGGGATGTCGGTTTCGGAGAAGATTTCGGAGAACTCACTGAAGTGTTCGGGAAGATCGGGGATCTCATGAGGTCCGGCATTGACCTCTAATTGCGTGGAGATAGTAGTGCGACCTACAGAGGCGTCCTTGACCTCATGCGTGTCGACTTTCTTCTTCGGCGGTTGCTCTTCCGGGGAACCACCCCATCCAACCACCTGATGAGTTCGCCAATTAATGATCGGCATTTCCTTCCTGAGCCAGGGCATTCCTAGGATCACGCGATCCCTTTCAACCGGTCCTACGTAGCACATTATCTGGAACTCGTGTATGGGTTTAACTCGGTTCCTACAACGTAAGAAAACCTTCTTCGTGACGGTATATTGAACAGTACCGTCGAAGGCCACAATTCGCCATTGCTTCTTAACGGGGTAGGTGCGGAGGCATAATTGTTTGACGAGCCCTGCTCCTATGAGATTGATTTCGGCGCCACAGTCGATCGTGGCCCAGACCTTCGCATTTCCGTAGTTGAGTAGTTCGAGAGTTCCGTAGATTGAGCGCGCACACATGTTAGATTCGTCTGCGATACTATTACAATGAACTCGAGCTGTCAATACGTCTTTAGTTTCAGACGTTCCGTACGAAGGCGACTCGGAACGTCTCCTTAAAAATCCTTCTTGGACTTAGCTTGAGAAGACTTCAGATCCTCGTTTGGATCATCTTCATCATTGTCGGCAGCAGCCTCCTTGACTCCTTTCTTCTTCGGCCTTGGGCAATCCTTACTGAAATGCCCTTCTTCGGAGCAATTATAGCATCGTACGAGGCGAACGTTCTTCTTTCCCTTGTTCGTAGGGCGTTTCTTGTCTACGTCCATAGCGTTAGGGTCATGCGAAGAGCAGGAGGGGAATTGGTAACGAGGGGCGGTGTCGGCGGAGCGTTTTTTGTCGAGGACGCGTTTCTGTTCGATTTTACTGACCGCTTGTCCCGCGTATGCGATCCATTCGGATACCGTAGTGGGGTTCTTGTGGTCAAGTACCCAATCACAAATTTCCTTCTTTAAGCCTTGTCTGAAAAAGATCGAACCGTTGAAATTGTCGTCGTTATATCCAGTTCGATTAAAGACGGAAAGGAATCGGGATACGTAGGTTTCGAAAGGATCGTTACCCTGAGAAAGGGTTACCAACTCGATTTGTGCCTTGTGTTCCGGATTTCCGGAGATGAAAGTGCTTCGAAGTTTTGCTTCGAACTCTTCCCACGAGTCTTGGTACGTTAGGCGGCCTCGGCGGTCGTGCTCGTTAATGTATACTTCCGCGAATGCCGCGGCCGATCCTTCGGTCATGAAGGATAATGTGAGCCTGATACGCAGATGGTCGGTACTGTAGACGTGGTGATTAATCTGGAAATACCCTTTGATTTGAGTAATCCAAGTGAAGAATGAGTCGTGATTGCCGTCATATGTTCGTGGTTTATTGAGATTGAACTCGCGGCCCCCGTTAGGCCGATCATCAAGGCGGGGTAGCGTAGCAGCGAACCGAGCACGTATTTCTTCGATCTCTTGAGCCATAGGCTCGCGGTTGAAGAGAGGCGTCGGTCCAGTAGAGGGCTTCCCGGCTTCCTGCCCAGAACCAGACGGAACTCCGATGTTAAGGGCTTCAGTGGCATGTGACATGACGTGGATAAGGTTCTCTTCGTCTATGTCGGGTACGTAGGTGTCTCCGGCTACGGATCCTAGTTCAGACTTGTCGTCGAAGGTAAGGGGTTCGTTATCGGTTTCCGACTCCGGATCGTTGTCTCGGTAAGCACCCAACAGAGCGGGGTTGCGAAGGGAGGACGATGGAGGGGGAGACCTGGGTTGGTCAGGGTAGTGTCGTTCGTAGGGGGTGCCGGTAGGTTTGCGACTGGTTATCCTTCGAGGAATAGGTTCGGGTGCGGCGCGGCGTTTGCCTTTAAGCGACCAAGGATTAGTATCCGAAGGGGGTGGTGGCGGTGGCGGCCTAGACGACACTGTGGGCAATCGATAGGGAGTAGACGAGAAGGTAGAGTGATGGCTAGACACGTCTTCGTTAGACTAAATAATAGTCAGGGGCGTGCCTTTTAGAAGCGTTGAGGTCTTTCAGGCCAAAGAAATGGCCAGACCAGTAATCTTCGACCTTTTAGAAGGGTAAGCAGGCGTCGTGTCCGAAGAACGGTCACAGCTGCGACTAGAGCTTTTATCTTTTGTTATGCCGACGAGGCTCGTAGATACCTAATAAAGGTATAAGCGTCGAGTCGGCAATTTACGAAGAACGGTGGTCGATATCGTGGAGCACCAAAGAATGGTGTAGAAGGATGAGAACGCAGTTCTGAGGTACCTCGGTGCATAGAGACTCTAAGCACCCTTGATTGCTCTTACACGTATTCCCAAAGAATGGAAATATATAAGGCGGATTGCAAGGTAGATAAAAGCTAGGGAATTACAAGGGTCCCTAGCGGTCTATATACGTATCGTAGATGGGCCGTCAGCCCGTAACGTAGTGGAGGACAAGGCCCAAAAGGAAAAGGAGTCCGTATCCTAAACGAGTCACGACGAGAACAATAGAAAACAAGAAATGGAGCCAAGGCCCCATGATGGGGCTGCAGGCTGGAATGGCAACAATACGCAGTACACGCGTAGCTATGGTACAGCAAAGATGAGTCATACGAACGGAACGAAGAATGAGTCATCAAAAAGAAACGAGTTAACGTATCAGGAGTTGAACGTGGACCCGTTGAGGGGGACACGTGACGACGGGCGTTGTTGGCCAAAGGGGTTAACCGGTTGAGCGGCTACCAGAAGTAGGAGTCGGCCGAAGAAGTTCGGCCGAAGATGCGGAAGGCGATTAAGAAAGAGATGACCACGACGAGGACAAGGATTAGGAACAGAGCAGCGAACGCGCGAAGGACGAACTCGAGATTGGAAGGGAAATGACCGGGGCGTAACAACAGCTCATAGGCTATGATGGGACATCCCATCTACACCTCTGAGGGCAAGTGGAATGTCCAACAACAGCCTCAGAGACTACTGTGGGACATCCCATCTGCATCTCTGAAGGCAAGTGGGATGTCCCATAGCCACTTGAGTCACCCCCTTTTAGGGACCTATTAGGTTGACATGTTTCTGTAGATGTTTATACCTAATAGGTATCAACTTGTTGGGTATTCCCACATGCTACTGGGATAGGCAGGGCTTGGAGATGCTCCATGAGCTGGCATGCCAAAGGGTGAAAAGCCCATTTTCCCAAGGCTACCCTATTGTGACCATCAATATACCAGGTGCCTGGGGTCCAAGTGGGACTTTCTCCAGCCCATATGGGGCCTAAGTCCTGAAATTTTGGGGCTTTCCCCAACAATTAATACACTGCTTGGAATTTTACAAAGAACTTGCTCCAGGCCACATTGACCTCTCACAAAGGGGCTGTGGGGGATTCTCCATTGATGTGGAGAGTCTCCAAATGCCAGAACAGCCTTTCTTGATGCCTGTTATGGGGGCATGGGAGGCACAAACTGACATGTATGCTGAAGGAATATACAATATGGTGGCAAGGGTAGGTTACAGTGATTAGAGGAGAACTTCCAAAAGGGCTCCCATAGCCTGGAAGAAAATGCTGCTTGGGGATGTCTCATGAGAGTGGCCTTCTCAAACTCATTTCTTGCCTATATTCATCTTGCTGTTCATTTTCTAAGTATGTACAGTATATGCACTGTAAGTGCATGAGTGGCTTACATAAGCCACATCACATGTCAAAACTCTAAATTGAATCTAAGGTAAATGGATGGAAACCAATCTGAAAGTAAAAACAACAAAATGAAGAAAATATTGACAATGGAGTTGTCTCTTCCCTACATCTGGGGATGACTTGAGGGTCCAACCTTCCTTGGTTGCAAACAGATCACATGACCATAAAAGGCACATCAGAGGGAGAGGGAGGACAAGGCATGCTGATGGACAATGGCTGTGCAAGATATCATGATACTTGAGGGGATGGCAAGGGGGGATGTGTTATGATATGTGAGGACCCCTTTCCCTTTTTCTTTTCTTCACCTTGTCTTGTCTTATCTAATCTTCTTATCTTGCCTCTCTATCTAATCTTTCTATCTTATCTTCTCTATCTTATCTTATCTTCTGTCTTATCTCCTCTTATCTATAGACTCTTCTGGACCCTTGTCATGTGGCAGCCATGCAGGCTCCTTCTTCCCAGCCACTTACTTCAAGTGTGAGGCTACATACTAGGTAGTAAGGATAAATCCGAGTGGCTGTGCCTACATTCAAACACTGCCAACTTTAAACTACCTCACACTCTCAGTAGTGGCTGGAGTATAACATTTGTAAACAATGGCAGCCACAGCAGGTATACACAATGGAGTATGAAAAAAATCATGTAGACCAATATTAGGGTTATGTATTTACAGGTATTTACACAATGGTCTGTGACTGGTAACTGGTAACCATGATTGTCTACACTGCTGGTTGGTGGGTATCAGATCCATACTGAAAGAAAAATAAATTGTATACAAGTGATACTGGTGTGAAATCAAAATGGTATAGTTGGCTACAGATGGCTAAGTCAGAAAAGAATTAGTTAAGAATAAAGCAGAGGCAAGGATTTGAATGCAAGCATTAAGGTAGTGCCACTACAAAGATTATAGTGACATCACCCACTAACCAAAATACAAATAGTACATGTATCAATGCATTAAATATATAGAGTAGGCTCTGGACTTGGAAATTGAGGACCTCACTGCATCAGTGTGGATGACCTAATCAAGTCAGCCAAGTCCAGACAATGATGGCAGCACATGCAGGTACTGGGCAGAAACCCCACTCTCCAAGGCTCCTGCAAGCTGTACACCATACATCTCACTTGTGATCATATCTCACAGTGTGCCAAAATACACTACCACAAGGCTGGGAAATATGCTGCCACCTTGCCTGGTGGAGATGTTCACTCCATTTTGGTGAGGCTGGTGTAGATCACACTTACTGCAGACAGCAGCTTGCTGAGTTCTCTGAGTGCATGTTGAGTATGCTGAGCAGTACTGCATGAAGTGATAGGTGGAGATTGACTCAATGGCTTCTACACCTTCCTAGTTACTGTGCCTCTTTCTTATCTCTGTTGTACATACACAAATCATTAAGACACCAGAGGTTCTTAAAGGGAGGGCCACTTGGGCACCAGTGTCCCCCAGTGCTTTCGAGGTTACCAGTTACCAGTCACAGACCATTGTGTAAATGCCCATAAATACATAACCCCATCAGCAAAACAGTATTTGGCTGTGCATCACTGTACAGCCACCACAGTGTGCCACAGGTCACAGGTAGGTCCCCCACTGTACAGTGCCTCTTAACTTTTTAATTACTGTGTTTGAAACCACAAATGTAGTCTTGTATAAATGTATATATCATCAACATATGGTTTCTGATATTAAGAGTACAGTAGATGTGAAATTGAGAGCAATATAAGGCAAAGAAAATTGCACTGTGACACTGTAGCCACCTGTAGTGACTGTGACACTGTCCCAAAGTGACTGTTTTGCTGATGCCTAATATTGGTCTACATAATTTTTTTCATACTCTGTTGTGTATACCTGCTGTGGCTGCCATTGTTTACAGATGTTATACTCCAACTGCTACTGAGAGTGTGAGGTAGTTTAAAGTTGGTGGTGTTTGAATGTAGGCACAGCCACTCGGATTTATCCTTACTACCTAGTATGTAGCCTCACACTTGAAGTAAGTGGCTGGGAAGGAGCCTGGCAGCCATTGTTAGCAGCAGAGGGGTAAAAGGGGTTCCTAGGGGAACCTAATCAACTCCTAAAGCTCTAGGGAGCTAGGGATTGTACCAGACTAGAGTCCAGTGTGAGTGACTCAGGATTTGACTGAGGTATAAGGGTACACAGTACCTAGAGTCCAGTGTGAGTGACTAAGGGATCTCAGCACTGGACTCAGCTACACTAAGTTTGCTTCTAGGTAAACAAAGGTAAACACAGAGTGGCTGATGTGCCACAACTGTAGAAATAAGCATAGAAAGCTGGGAAAAGAAGTAGCAAGTAGCAAATGAGATGGGGAATCAAATGGTAGTAAGTAAGTGCCCATGTAAAAGGAAATTAGTCAAGAAAAGAGGTGAAGATCACCACAAGGAACAGCCATGTGGCCTTGGTCTAGGCTGGCCTGGACCATGATGTCATAGTGACATCATGCCTCATGGGTTCCTCATGCCTGCCTTGTGGACACCTTGTGTATGCCTCATGTAGGCCTCATGTATTTACAGTAGATGTTCTCACAGTACTGTCATGCCTGTGCCTCTATCCTGGCCCATCCTCCATTGTCAGCGGTTCTCCCCCGCTGCGCTCTGCCCCTATCCGCTCACTGTAGCACTTGTATGGCGCGTCCCTGCCCCGTCCTCTGTCAGACCCTGTTGGCCTCTGTCAGTACTACCATGTGACTGTTCTCTCTCGGTCAGGTGACATCCTCCCTTGACTTAGGGGGCACTTTCCTTTTGGGTCAACAGTCCAGTCTAGGTACGGTGCAGCTGCCACGCTGCATGGTACAGCGCAGGGTTGCTTCCTGTTTAGGCTTTCGGCCTATCATCTGATTGGTTATCGGTGGGTGCTCCGAAGACACTCCGTTCCACACTATTCCTTTTAGATACTTTTTCTTTGTCCTGTCCCTTGCCTCTGTCTTCTGTACTCATACCCCAACTGAAGTTTTCTGACATTTCTGTCCCTTGAAATTTTATTGTACTCCATATGTTAGTTCTGTCATTCTGATACTGCACCGCCTCGATGGCACGACCACTGTATATAAGCCCGCCACACTCAGCGGTGTCTCTTCAGTACGAATATCAACTTAGTTCCCTCCTCTGTGGTCTTTGACTGGCCTCCTCCTCCATTGTTGGCTTATTACTGGCTCTTTTCTATCTCTGAAATCCAAGGGCTGGGCTCATACAAGGGGGCAGCACATGAGCTGAACCTGATGCCCTCTCCTGAACCTCTGTCACAACTGTCGGCCACCCTTTGGCCATTGTCGCTCTTCATTGGTATGCATCGGCCAACATCAGCCAACCTCCAGACACATCCCCTGGCCTCTGTGAATGTCAGAGATCATCGGAGTAGGACCAAACTTGACAAGTACATGATGTCCTTGTGCATAATTCTAATGTTGCATCACATTTGGCCTGGTCCCAAGTTGGGTGGCCCTGGAATTGCATATTACATAATGCATAACAATTTCTGTCTGATTATGCACCACCAGATTGACACTTGAGGGAGATGTTCTGTCCTCATTATCTAAGCAATGCAAGTGAAAAAAAAAAAATGCAGAAGCTGTTGGCCCATCACAAAGCACTGCTTCTCAGAAGTTGCCTCTGACAGTTCCCATGCAAGAGCCAAGTGTCCAGCTTAAATGGAAACCCTGTGCCAAACATGCTCCCTACAAGCCCCATGAACCTTGGGTTCAAGACAAGGATTCCCAGCTGAACTCTGTCAAGGTCATTCAGTTATGTGAGAAGATGGAAAGGATCTGCATCACTTATGGTACACTGGACACTGCTGTTGACCTCTCTTGATGTTTGTGAAAGTTCAGAATTGCAATCAGAGAGATGGAGGGTGCACACCTGAAGCAGGCAATGTTGGACAAGTGGTTTGGCAGCAGTAGAACACCTTGTGATTAGTCATGGCTGCAGTGTTACTTTTTGTCACACAATGTCACAACATCTGTCACTGCATATTTCTAATAATGCATCAGGATGGGACCCATCCTGACATGATGCACTATGAGAACATCTACTGTATGTATGTAAGAACTGCCAATGACCCAGCTAGCCCCCAAGCTAGTTCATTTCTGGGCTTATCAGTTCCTAACTGTCTAGCTTGTCCCTTCCTTCTTGTCCTTTCCTTTGCTTGTCCCTCTTTTGCTCTTGCTGTTCCTGTTGTTGAGTGGACCTATGATGCTGTTGGGTTAGGTTCCATCACAGGATGTGGGCAAGATGTAGAACAAGGAATCAAGTGAATACATGCACCCAGGCCTCAGCTATCCACCAACTGCCTGCAGGTGCCCTGCCCTGCAAATCTTGAAATTTCTCCATTATTGGCCTAAACACAGAGAATACTCAGCCATTGAATAACACACTACTTTACAGATATTACTGTGAACTTAAACACATAGAATACAAACAACAAAGTGTCAGTTCCATGTCCTTTGTGTACTGTACAACAAACATACCCCAGCCATTGAATAACACACTGAGGGAAAGAAGAGACAGTCTATCAAATCTACACATCCATACATCACATGATGGTGATGTGTGTCAGTGCTGTAAAGGTTAAAGTCCACAGTGAAAGTCCATAATAAATACACCTCAACATCCATGCCTGATGTGACAGCTGTGACCTAACATGTATCACCTGACAGCCTTTGTTGAGTAGTACCATGCCCTTAAAAAAGAGGAGGTTTGGCTTTGAACTGAGGGAGATATGGTGTTGCAAAGTTTGTGGGGTGGCAAGATGGGGAGGGAAGAGGAGGTTGCTGAGAGACAACCACAGGGGAGGTCAATATGAAACTGCTGACAATGGTAGGGGAGATGAGGGAGAACATGGAGCAAAAGGAATTATACTCATCAGTGCCCCCATTCCCAAGATATGGGCAATGCTATCTGACAGCACACCCTCAAGCACAAAAGTTCAAATATTTCTGTAACCAGGATGACAACAGTGACATTAGGTGTACAGTTCAAGAGCCCTTGTCTAGTAGTACCATAGCCTTGAAAAGTGAGAGGTATGGCCATGAAATGCAGGAAATATGTCATATGGCATCATCTGGTGATGAGGAAGGGAGAGGAGAGCTGGCTGCTGAACATGCTGAACACCAACTGTGGGGCTGGTGGATACAGAACTTCTGGAGACAAATCTACATACATGGTGGAGCCCATTGCAAAGGGAAACTACCAGTTGGACTCAGTCTTCCAAACCCATGTTATCTATCACCAAAACTGTCTGGTAGCCCTCCAGATCCAGGCCCAGCCATATCTCTGTCTTCTCATCTGTGGTAAAGCATTTTTTATTCTTCTAAGTAGTTACAATGGCTCGAAGTGTGCATGCGGGCTTACATAAGCCACAACACAACTACACTACTTTGAAATACCAAGTAAAAGATGAAATAAAAGTATGGCAATGAAAACATAAGTAAAACCAATGAAATAAAAGAAATAACCTAGTAGGGAGTATATTCTCCCTACACTGGTGGAGTGGGGCTGTAAATTTGTCCAAGCCTTATGTTTGTCTGGACAGCAGTGAGATGCATTCAAGGATTATATATATCAAGGAGGGCAATGAACAAGGTTACTGGGATGCTGAGGGTGAGAATAGTGAACTTTACCAGCAGGAAAGTCAGGATCAATGTCCTTCAACTTCTTCATGATGTGAAAACACACTGGGACTCTATATACTATATGATATGCCATCTGTGCTACCTTTGTCAGGTCCATATCTTATCCCTTTGATGATTTCCCTGATGAGATCATTGGTCACATTATAGCCTATTGACTTGTTTCTGGATAGACCTAACCACAAAGATATGAAGAAGTACAAGCTCTCTCCAATGCAGTGGAACATCCTTCGAGACTTCAAGCTTATCCTAGAGGTATGCTGTTATTTCTGGTTGCCAATCATTAACCAGATTCCAACCATGCCTTCCGGATCCCACACCAGGCCATTCATACCCTATCATCTGAACACCTTCCCACTCTATGCAAGTACCTAGAATGGGTGTGGAGGTATTATAAATGCATGGGCAACACAAAGGCATACATTATTTCAATGCATACATAAGTACTCTTACTTCAACACTCATCATGTGCTACTAATATTATCTGTTATCAATAGTGCTGAATCCAGACTGCCAGTTAACATGGGTCAAGAAGTCCTGGAGCACAGATGAGTACAAGAAGGCAAAGCAAATAGTCCTCCAGATGGTAAGCACCTCATGTTAGGATGACTCACAACAACTAACAAAGATGGTCACTACTCATGCTATATTTAGATGACTCAATACTGTGAGCAGATGGGACACAACAAGCTCGAGGTTGAACCTCTACCAGCACTGGCAGCAAGACTGAAGACACTTACATGGCATTTTGGTTATACTATCAACAGCAACAACGAGTCATCTGAGGATGAACCCTCACCAACAGTGCACTGTTGAGCAGGAGCTGAACTTGTTTGACACTTTGTACATGCCAAAAAAAACTGACATACTGCAGTTCTGGGAGGTAAGATTACAACTGTCCTACAAGGGATGCAGTACAATGTAGACACTCATTATTGACTGCACAGGGGAACAAGAGTGTTTTTCCTACACTTTATCAAATCACCATGGACTACCTGCCAATTCAAGGGAGCACTGTTCCCTGTGAAAGGATTTTCTTATCTAGTGCAGAAATGGACACCAAGAAATGAAACAGAATCAAACCTGCACTGATGGAGGCCCTGCAAATGCTAAAATTCCACCAAAAGAAACTACACCTCAATTTCACAACAGGACTTCTGCTCAATGAGGAAGACCTGCAACATGACAGCAAAGATATTCTTGCAACACTCTTCTCAGGTAATCTGGAGTAGAACTTGTTAGAAAAAGTTCTTCAATCACTTGGGAGAGGTGAAGAAGAGAACTGGGACTTGGAATGGGAAGATGGAGCAGACTTACAGCAATTAGAATCTGATGGGGGAGAAATTGAGGATGACAACATCAAAGAGGTTGAAACTGATGCAGAGGGAGCTGCTTGATGACCCTTCATTGCAGGTACCATGTGTTTCTGGTCTACGTTTGAACTTCAGACTGGGTAGCATAGGCAGTAGATACTACATCATTCAACATCTATCATATATTATACTGCTCTCAACATTCTAAAGCTCGAAAGACAAACTGGCTTCGAAAGTCATGCATGTAGTGGCTGAGTTTTAAATCACATCTTGTCTTTTAGTTGCATGACTATGTCCTCTCAATCAATGTTGGAATTAGCAAGTGACACCAATGCCATGGAATCTGTGAGTGTCCTATTGTGAATATGAGATATTGGTACACTCATCAGGCTCTCATCTGCATCATTTTGGACACAGGGTCACGAAGTCAACTTCAACTCTTGAACCTCATGCCCTACCTAGGCACATCAATGGACAATTCAGGCTTATTAAAAAGATCTATAGAGGCCCCTACTGTAAGTGAGATATCCTGCAAAGTCACAAAACTGCTTGACAATGCAAAAAGGTGATGTATACACTGCCAAAAAACATACTTGCTGGAAGAGAAGTAGTTGCCAAGCTCCAGCATTTAGAATTAGGACAGGGACTGAAACATGAATATCACATCCAGAAGGCCCTCTCTGGGAGTAAAGGTATTCCACATGTGTGGTGGTTCAGCACAGATTGGGGTACTGAGGTGCTAGTTATGGATCACTCAGCACTGTCCTTACAGGACCTCATGTCTAGAAACCACTCCAGTGCATTACCATCAAGAGTGTTGCAGTATTGCATGCCAAGCAGTAAGCTGCCTATGTGTTAGATTACCTTGTATGTTCTCAATGGATGACTTGAAGAACACTCACTTCTCCATCAACTGCTTCACAAGTATGAAGATCAGTATCCTGATGGAGCAGGTGAGAGAGTACCTCAGGCTAAGTTTCACTGAGGCCTCCCAGAATGCCCCATGTCTCATCATGGAATAATGCCATGTACTACCTAAGCAGGAATCCTCAGACTCAGACATGGTATCAAATGCCACCAACTGACCTTTCAGTTCCTGACAGTGTACCCAATGCTCACCTACTCCACAGAGGGATTACAGCAAGGAAAGCTGTCAGGGTCCCATCTAGATCCCTGACAGCTCATGTGACCATGTGGGAAGGCAAGACTCACCATCCCCACTGCCACTATGATTCACCTCTGCCTGCACCATGGAGAATGGTAGAGAATTGACGAATACAAATGGTACACAAGGGATATTGCTGCTATGAAAAGGGAGCAAGATAGAGACTACTATTTGAGCAATGATGAGGTGTCATGACAGTTATAGGGATCACTCTCCAAGTCTAAGGTGAGGTTCCCCAAGTCCTGTTAGCAGCAGAGGGGTAAAAGGGGTTCCTAGGGGAACCTAATCAACTCCTAAAGCTCTAGGGAGCTAGGGATTGTACCAGACTAGAGTCCAGTGTGGTAGTGGAAAGAGATGTGGTGTTGGAGTGAGCTGGGTTTAAATATCCTTTTCTGCTTACCTCAGCAACTTTCAAAGGTTTCAACAACCCCTTTTTCAGGCCTGATCTCCATCATGCACACTGTAGTGATGCCAACACTGGAGGTGGGATTAAAGTCATCAATGCAATACACAGTCCAATGGAATCTGTCTGATGACTTGGCAAGTGCTTGGACCATTGGTATAGAGGTAGTAACATAGAGAGTTCTTGAAGAATGAAGTGACACAATGGTGTAGAGCCTTGAGTATGCAGTTTGATCATGGTGTATCAGGTTATTATGCTGCATGCTGCAAGTCTGATCTTCTAGCTCCACATGACTGCCAAACAAACTCATTAATAGGTAAATGAGAAAGTATGCAGATGGAGATGAAAGAAATGGGGATTGAATGTGTTTGAAATTTATATAAGAATCAAACCAATGTTGTCAAGTGAAGCCAGATCACACCTGAGCACCCCTAGTATTACCACCTTGCTGGGTCATTCAAATAGCCACCCCAGAGTTGTCATGATCCACAGGTTGTTCAATTACATCTCCATCTGGAATTGTCATAGCCTTTGCTTTGCATTTAACAGGTTTGGGTCTTGCTTTGCCTTCAGCACCAATGGGGGCTTCTTCAGATTCAATCTCAGGGACAGTGTCTGTGTTGAAAGGAGGGGGTAGTGGAGGTGGAGGGGCATGCCCCTTTTCTAGTACCAGGTCCTGCATAGCAGCTGAGATGGACCTATGTAGGTTCAGCAACACCAGCAACATGAATGTTAGCCATGGGAATGGCTGGGTGAGAAGCTGCATGCCTGCTGGGGGAAGGTGGGCAGGAAATGGGATTCAGAATCGCAGGCCCTGGAGTAGATGGGTGATTTGTAGAATTGCATGAGAGGTTTTGGACAACAGATGGAGTCTCAGAAGAAGGGGCTGCAAGCCCACCTTCAAATGCATTCTGGTATGCAAGTTCCCAGTCATCAACTTCTTCAACTGCTGTCTTGGTAGGTTTGGTATTAGCTGAACTAGAAGTTTCTGGGAAGAGAGTGTTATTGAAGTATGTCATAACAGATCAGGTGTCAAGTTTGGGCCTACTCTGATGATCTCCGATGCTCACAGAGGCCGGGGGACGTGTCTGGAGGTTGGCTGACATTGGCTGATGTGTGCTGATGAAGAGTGATGTTGGCCAAAGGGTGGCTGATGGTTGCGACAGAGGTTCGGGAGAGGGTGTCAGGTTCAGCTCGTTCACTGCCCCCTTGTACAAGCCCAGCCCTCAGATTTCAGAGATAGAAAAGAGTTGGTATTAAGCTGACAACAGAAGAGGAGGCCAGTCGAAGACCACAGAGGAGGGAACTAAGTTGATATTCATACTGAACAGACACCACTGAACACAGTGGGCTTATATACAGTAGGCATGCCATCGAGGCGGTTCAGTATCAGAGTGACAGAACTAACATACAGAGTACAGTAAAATTTCAAGGGGCAGAAGTGTCAGAAAACTTCAGTCAGAGTACAAGTGCAGACAGTGGAGGTGAGGGATGGGATAAGGAGAAAGTATCTAAAAGGAATAGTACAGAACGGAGTAGCTTCGGAGCGCTCACCAACAGCCAATCAGGCAATAGGCCGAAAGCCTAAAGAAGAAGTGGCCCTGTGCCATCCCATGTAGTGTGGCAGCTGTGCCATGCCTGGACCAGACCATTGACCCAAAAGGAAGGTGACCCCTAAGTCAAGGGAGGATGTCACCTGACAGAGAGACATTAGTCACGTGGTAGTGCCGACAGAGTCTGACAGGGTCCGACAGAAAATGGGGCGGGAACGTGCCATATGAGTGCTAGAGCGAGCGGACAGGGGCAGAGTGGACAAGGGCCGGATGGTCAGTGGTGGCATGGGTCAGGTTAGAACAGGAGCACGGTCATGACAATATCCCCCCCTTAAGGCCTGAACCCCTGAAGGCCATAAGGTGGTGGGGCCAGAGTGACATGAGGTTTGATTTTGTAATTGGCTACAGGCCATGAGGCAGAAATGACTGCCACATGGGGTTGTGTCAGAGAATGAATGGGCCACATAAAGGACATCTCTTGACCGTTAAAGTTTTTTCCTCTATCTTTCCTTTGCTCTTTCAACATGTCTGGCCAGCGACAAAGTACAAGCCAACAAGACATTCACATGCCCATCCAGGACTGGGCTCAAGTCCCCGATGAAGACCTCGAGTCCACATGAGCGATTCAGAGGGAACCGAGCAGGCCAAAGAGGCCGAAAAGGGTAGGTGGGAGGCCATACAGAAGGAGAGATGGGCCGAGGCTTGTCGGCAGAGGGTGGAGGAGGCCTGCTTGGAAAGGGAGTGTCAAGAGTGCAAGGAGTGAGAAAAGCAGGATCATGAGGAGTGTGAGGAGGTAGAAGTGGTGTGATGGGCAGCAGCTGTGGAGGCAGAGGCTATGCAGCAGAGTGTCGCAAGGACAAGGGTCGAGTGGGTGAGTTGCGAGCCCAGAGTGGGACCTCATCAGTGGGCAGGTGAGTAGTACTTGCTCCTGAAGGCTGGCCAACTGACAACCCTCACAGACCCCAGCTGACCCCAGTGTTCAGTTCAACGACTGGGGCCCAGATTGGGATGATGGTGGCGACCCCCATGGTCATGACCAGGCCGCCATGTGTTGGATACCGACAGTGAGGTGAGGCGGGTGACTGTCAAGCGATGGCCAGTGGTCAGTCATGTGGCCTGTGTAGGAAGAGGAAGAAGAAATGTAGCTGGGCCACAACAGAGGATAACGATGGAGCGACAGGTGGGTCCTGGAAGCAGGCTGGGACAGGGGGTTCATGAGGTAGTGGGAAGAAGAAGGGTCAGACCAGTGACAAAGATGATGATGATGACAAAATAGAGGAGGTACCAGCGCCGGTGGTACCTCAATTTGAGGCGGCCTGTTCATGCCTGGTTGGGGAAGCATCAGAGTTGGGTGGGTCAGGTCAAGGAGTGCCAGAGAGGTTATACGACGAGCAGATGCTCATGGTTCAAGGGAGACAGGCGGTGGTGATGGAGCAGATGGTGGCAGTGATGGAGCTACAAGCCCTCACTGTGCAGACCTACATGAGGCACATGACAGCAACCCCACCATGGCCCCCAGTAGGTCGGGTTGGGGTGGTCGCAGGCAGAGTTGAGATGGGTGCTGAGGGGAGTTGGTCAGAAGTAGCGGAAGAGCCAGAGGAGAGTGGGAGTGAAGGCAACAAGGACACAGAGGGTGAAGAGGATATGCAAGAGTAGGGTGTAGTAGAGAAACCTCTTTTTTTTCTTTTTTGTTGTGTGTCTTGTCCTTGTAAATAGCGTACAGTAACTAAAAACTTAGACTTGTTCGTTTTGGAAAAAAGTGAAATGTAAGTACTGGA
Source organism: Pisolithus thermaeus (assembly GCA_024663475.1). Taxonomy (NCBI): domain Eukaryota; kingdom Fungi; phylum Basidiomycota; class Agaricomycetes; order Boletales; family Pisolithaceae; genus Pisolithus; species Pisolithus thermaeus. The sequence goes on from JANFAF010000038.1 coordinate 41,373, forward strand.
AGGGACTTGGAGGAGTATGGGGAAGGTCGAAATGAGGCAGACAAGTAGTGGCAGGTTGTTGACAGTGATCAGGGAAAGTTCAGACAGGTTGGAAAGTGGTCAGAGATGTAGTGGAGGGAGTCAGTGCCATTGGGGGGTCATGTCGAGGGTGTATATGGGCCTGGCTTGTGTGGGTATTGGTCATGGAAGGTGGCGACGAGTTTGGTGGCATTTTCCAGTTCAGTGGCTAACAGCCACAAAGGTTCTTCATCAGTACCTTCATACCCAGCCCAGCAGACATAGTAGCTTAGCCAACATCGGTGGTGGCAGTCTATCTTCAAGTCAAGTATTTCCAATATTTCATACTCCAGTTTGCTGTCGATGTCAACTGGCGGAGGTGGCGGTTGGTGTCAGTTAGGGAAGGGATTGACTGAGGCAGGTTCTAACTGTGATACATGGAACACTGGGTGTACCGAACACATGCTGTCAGGGAGTTTTAAGGTGACCGAGTGCATACCGGGTCGGACAATGATGTCGAAGGGACCCAAGTACTTTTCGGTGAGTTTATTGGATGGCTGAGTAGAGCAGAAGTACTTGGACTTGACAAAGGCTTGATCGCCGACATTGAATTTGGGTGGAGGTAGGCGCTTGGCATTGGCAGGACCCTGGTAGTGCTGCTGCACTGTGGCCATTTCGGAGTGGAGGAAGTCGTGGAGGGCGGAGAGGTCCGTAACATAGTCACAGGCTTTTGTGGAGGTGAGGTCCTGGTCAGTGGTGACCGACAGGTTGGGGTGGTAGCCCTTATTAGCGAAGAAGGGCGAGACTCCAGTGGTTGCACTAGGTGCATTGTTAAATGCAAACTCAGCCAGTGGGAGTAGTTCAGCCCAGTTGTTTTTGCTGGTAGTTGCAGTAGATGCAGAGGTACTGCTCAAGTGTCTGGTTCATGCACTCGGTTTGGCTGTTGCCCTCAGGCTGGTAACCCAAGGTGAAGTGGAGGTGCATATCTAAGGCCTTACTGAGGGAGTGGAAGAAGTGTGACACGAACTCAGGGCCTCGATCTGAGGTGACATGAGCAGGTACTCCATGCTTGGAGAAGACATGGGTGAGGAAGAGCTTGGTGAGGTCAGTGGAGGTGATGGAGTCGTGTGTTGGGATGAACACTGCTTGCTTGGACAGTCAGTCCACAATGACAAGTATGGCAGAGTAGCCATCAGAGGTGGGAAGGTGCTCAATGAAGTCCATCAAGATGGAGTTCCATGGCCTTTTGGGGATGGGGAGTTGCTTCAGAAGGCCATATGGGCAGTGACGCTGAGCCTTGCTGCGACCACAGGCGGTGCAAGAACTGACATACTTCTTGATGTCGGTATGGAGGTTGGGCCATATGTAGTTGTGGCGGATGAGCTCGAGAGTGTGGTTCTGCCCAAAGTGGCCAGCGAGAGGGTGGTCATGCTTAAACTGAAGTACTCGGAGGCAAAGGTCATCAACATTGGGGATGAAGATGCAACCGTCAAGGTGGAGGAGGCCGTTGGGGTCAATGGACCATCTCGGAGCAGATGGAGATGGGAGGTGAGGTGAGTGGCCCATGTGGGATCAGTGGGTAGGGCGGAGATGATGTCAGAGTGAAGCTTCTGAACATCGAAGGCCATAGCGGCTCGTAGGATGGGGGCCATGAGGTGGGTGGTACAGAGGGACAATGCAAACTGTTCTTGGGTGAACATAAGACAAAGGTTGTGTGGATTTACTTGCGCATAGTCCCTATCCCCCCCTTTTGGGTAGATGTCCCACCGGTGGGTGAGTGCATCGGGTTTGGCCCCCAAGCAGCCAGGCCAGAAACGGATGGCAAGGTTGAACTGAGAGAGGTACTCAGACCAGCGAGCCTGTTGATGGGTCAGAACCTTAGATGTGGAGAAATATTTGAGATTTTTGTGGTTGGTGACCACATCGACAGGGGTGGTGGAGCCCTTGAGGTAGTATCACCAGTGGCGGAAGGCCTCGTAGATGGCCAACAGTTCCTTGTCATGGGTGTCATAGTTGAGTTCCGGTGCAGTGAGGGTGCAGGAGTAAAATGCAACCAGGTGGAGCTCACCGTTGGGGCAGGTGATGGAGAGGATGCCAGCGATGGCATAGTTGGAGGTGTCGATCTTGATGGTGATCGGCGCATCAGGAACCCAGTGAGTGAGGACAGGAGCAGAGGTGAAGGCATCTTTGAGGCAGAGGAAGGCGGAGTGGCACTCCTCGGAAAAGTTCCAAGGAGTGTTTTTTCAGGTGAGGCAGGTGAGCAGAATGACTATTTCAGAGTAGTTTCGGATGAACCGACAATAGAAGTTTGCAAACCCAAGAAATGACTGAATATCCCTGACCTTGTGGGGTTCAGGCCAATCACAGATGGACTGAACCTTGTCAGCAGACATTGTCAGTCCAGACAGGGAGAGGATGTAGCCGAGGTACTCGATGGAGTCCCTGTGGAACTCGCACTTTTCGGGTTTGGCATATAGGCTGTGATGGCAGAGGCATTGGAGTACCTCTTTTACATGTTTTCGGTGCGACTCCAGGTCATGAGAATAAATAAGAATGTCATTGAGGTAGACCACAACACAGACATCAAGCATGTCTGCGAAGATGCTATTGATGAACCACTGGAAGGCAGCTGGCACATTAGTAAGACCAAAGGGCATCACCCTCCACTCATAGGAGCCATAGTGGGTGCGGAAGGCAGTCTTCCATTCATTGCCATCGGCAATGTGGACAAGGTGGTAGGCATGGCAGAGGTTGATCTTACTGTAGACTTTGGTGTGGCTCAGCGAATCTAGAAGATCAGAGATGAGTGGGAGCAGATAGCGATCCTTTTTCGTGATCTTGTTGAGGCCTCAGTAATCGACACAAAGGCGGAGGGAGCCATCCTTCTTCTTGACAAAGAGGACAGGTGCACCATGGGCAGAGGTGGACTGTTTGATGAAGCCATAGCTGAGGTGTTCATCAATGAAGGTGCGGAGAGCCTCGAGCTCAGGTGGGGAGAGGGAGTAGATTGTGCCAATGGGTGGGGAGGCCCCCTCCTCGATGTTGATTTTCAGGTCGAAGCTGCAGTGCGGAGGCAGCTCGGTTGCTTTCGCTTTGCTAAAGATGTCAGCAAACTCATGGTATTCAGAGGGGACTGAAGAAAGGTCAGGAGGAGAAGGTGAAGCAGAGGACACACGGAGCAAGATGTCATCGGGGTGCAAGTGCAGACTGAACTGCATGGAGCCAGGGAGAGCACAAGTGCAGAGGTAGGCAGCAGCCCCAATGAGGGAGATGTGCGGAGGAGATGGTGAGTCAGAGGCCTTCGGCAAAGGTGGCAGAGTGTCTGGAGACAGAGTGGAGGGTGTCAGTGTTGGTGCTGGAGTAGCAGTCGACTGTGACAGAGGCACCAGGGGCATAGGCATTCCCTGCGATGGTGGTCGGAACGAGATATGGCCCAGTACCCAATCAATCAACGGATTGTAGCAGGTGAGCCAGTTGTGTCCTAATACCAATGAGCATGAGGAATCCAACAGAGCAACATAAAAGGGAATGGAGGTGACATCACTGGAAGAAAAGCAGACAGAAAGATTTACTTCCTGCAAGATTACAGCATTTGTGCTACCATCAAACAGGCAAAGTGGAATGGGTGGAGAAGCAGGTTTTGCAGGTACAGAATATTTACTTATTACTAAAGGGTCTATAAAACAATGAGAGGAGCCGGAGTTGACTAATGTGGAGACATTATCTAATGGAAGGTCTGGAAGGGAGACTGAGGGCATAAGCAAGTTGGGGTTGGAAAGAGTGGACATGTTGAGTCAGATGGCAGGTGCACAGTCGGGGTCAACGCTTCCTCCAGGCCATGCGGGCTCCCTGGAGGAGCAGACTAATTTTTTTGGCTCTTCCTTCTCCATGGGCAGAGTAGGAGGGGTGTTGGCCGTGGCAGCTTGGGCTTTCATGGCACAGGAGGTGGACTTTGGGCAGTCCTTGGCAGAGTGGCTGGCCTCACCACAGAAGAGACAGAAGTTATTTTTGAGGCAGTGCTGCCATTTGGGAGCGTTGAGCTTGCTGTCCTTGCCAAGGAGGTGCGTGATGTCAGACTTAGGCACTTCCGACCTCTGACCATCCTTCTGCTTGGACTTGCCTTTATTGTTGGAGTGCAGAGTGGAAGAGGATGCAGATGAAGATTTCGTATCATCTGAGGGTTTCCCCATGGATAACTTTTCAGCAGAGGGCTTGACAGAGTGGGATACTTCGGCCTTACATTCCCAATACCAAGCATCAATGGTTTGGGCGAGATCACGCAAATCAGAGAGGGTGGTGGGTTTGCCAACCCGGGCAATCTTGTCTTTGATGCAGTCGGGGAGGCCGGTGTAAAAGCAATGATGGAGGGCGCCCTCACTGTAATCTTTGACCTGTGAAGCCCAACAGTTGAACTCCACGATGTATTTGGTGATATGGGAGGTATCCTTCATTGAGAGGTTTTCGAGATTCTGAACCACATTGGCCACTGCATCGTGTGGGCTGAAATTGACGGTCAGTTCATGGAGGAACTCCCAGTAGTTGTCCATCCATAATGGATGGTCAAGGTAGTCATTGGGGTTTAGGAGGTCGGGCTAGAACCAGGCCAGTGCCATGCCCTTGAGATAGGATTTGGGCAAAGGTGACCTTGGTGCAGTCGGTTCAGAAGGCCTTCGGATGGTCTTGGAAGTTGAGCTCGCATTGTACCAGGAACTCATGGAGCTTCTTTGGGAGCTGTCGAAGGTGTTGGGCTCTCGGACCTTGGTTTTCGGAGTCGAGTCTCCAGAGCGCTGGCTTGAGTGGGCAAGCGCATGAATAGCCCTAGTCAGGGCAAGGAGGGGGTCTTTGGGTGGCTCAGCCAGATCTTTGGGGATACCCCCATTGCTGCTGCCCCCACTGTCAGACCCTCCATTGGGGATGTTGGTGTTCCTTGTGGTGATCTTCACCTCTTATCTTCGCTTTCTCTGTTCCTTGTGGTGATCTTCACCTCTTATCTTCGCTTTCTCTCTTTTACATGGTCTCTTACTTACTACCATTTCATTCCCCTTCTCATTTGCTACTCACCACTTCTTTTCCCAGCCTTCTAGGCCAATTCCTAGTGTTGTGGCGCATCAGCCACTCTTTGTTTACTGTTGTTTACTTGGAAGCGCACTTAGTGTAGCTGAGTCCAGTGTTGACACCCTTGGTTGCTCACACTGGACTCTAGGTACTGTGTACCCTCATATCTCTACTTAATCTATGGTTGCTCACACTGGACTCTAGTCTGGTTATCCCCCTAGCTCACTAGAGCTTTAGGAGTCGATTAGGATCCCCCTAGGGACCCCTTTACTCCTTTGCTGCTCACAGGTTATGAGCCCCGCGCTCTAAGCCCCATATCGCAACACCTGCTGCTCCAATCGACTCCAAACTTTCACCATCGATTTCTACGGCCCTAATAACCCTAGGCGGCCTATTTTCAAATTCGGAATCCATCCACATCTCGACCAACAGCACCTGTCGCTTTTCCACCCCTAATCCCCAACATCGGCTTCTCCAGCCTCTCCCATCAGTTCTTTGACTGTCAAAACACCTCGCTTCGACTCACAAGGTTCAGCGCTCGTGCCACACCAAATTTCAGCTCGATCTGTTGGGTAGAAAGCGAGATATAACACTGGAAAGTTAAAGGGGGCTATCAGTGCGCACATACTCATACTCGAACCCTTCATATCTCATCATCCACTGCTCCGATCTTTGCGATTCGACTTTTGCCGGGTTCTCCACATCGAGGGCTTTCCGCCGATACCCTTTAGAAAAATTTTCACCGACGCGATCGGTCGCCATCGCCACATATTTGCGCACGGACCAAGCTGTCCCTCTCTCGACTTCTGGCCTATCAATCTTCTCTAAATCTTATATCATTCGACTCCTCTTGATCTCCTCTGTTCATATATACCACCCTCGAAGTCATCTATCGCCATCTTCGCTCGCCATCGTCGATCTTTGTCTCACACACATCGACCATGTCCTCTGAACAAACCCCTCGCATCAAACCCCTCAATGGGACCAACTACTCGACCTGGAGCGAAGAGATGAAGGCCTTCCTTCGTTCCAAAGGCCTCTGGAGGCTTGTTGCTGGCACTGAGGCTCGCCCCAATGCTCCTGGAGACGACCAAGACAAGTGGGATGCGAAGGCAGACAAGGCTGCAGGTGAAATCATGCTAGCTTTGGAAGCTGACCAGAGAGTGCACATTAGGACAGTCCAAGACGATCCTGTTGCTGCCTGGAATGCCCTGGCCACCCTCTATGTCCAACAGCGCCCTGGTGCTCGGTTTGCAGCCTATGACGAGTTCTTCAGCATCAGAAAGCGAGAGGACGAGTCCCTGACCTCCCTGACGGCTAGGATCGAGCAAGCCATGCTCAAGATCCAAGAGTTGCGCCCTCAGCAGTTCACACTGTCCTCCTTGGACGATGAACTCGTCTGTATGGCCATGGTTCGTGCTCTACCCTCGGACTACTCGCATTTCACCTCTTCCCTGCTCCTACTCTCGTCCTTGGACAAGTCTACTATCAAGTCTGCGTTTATGGCCGAAGATATCAACAGAAAACCTCGTGCTGAAGTGGCTGGCACGTCTGGGGACTCTGCACTCGCTGCCAGCGGTGCTAGGACCTGTGGATGTGCCCAAAGCGACCCCTGCTCCTTCTGCGAGAGACCTGGGCACTGTGAACACATGTGCTTCGCCAGACAGCGAGCCAAGGATGCCCACAAGGCCTCTAAGCGCAAAGGGAAAGGTAGGAAGGCGAACCAGGCTCAGGAATCGCCCTCTGGTTCTACAACTTCGCCTGCCACACCTAATACTCCAGATCCTGCCTCAGCAGCTGCCAAGGCTGCCATTGCGCACAGCTCTGCGCTCGATGACCACCATGAAGGAGCTGGAAATGCAAGTCTTCGCCTCTCTGCCTCCCCTTGCCCCTCCAAACTCGATGCTGATGATCACTGGACTGCAGACACTGGGGCCACTTCTCATATGACCCCACATCGCCACTGGCTGCGAAATTATACCCCAAAACGCGTCCCAATCCGCCTGGCTGACAATACCATCGTCTACTCAGCTGGGATCGGTTCTGTGGTCTTTCATCCAGTGATAGAGGGCAAGGGAGCGAGGGCAGTCGAGTTTAGAGGCGTCCTGCATGTCCCAGACCTTAAATCCAATCTCCTCTCAGTCCTGTATTTAACTCGCTACTCTGGCTTCGTAGTAAACATCGATTCTGTGCGCATGGCCTTCTCTCGCCCTCCTGGGGCTCCCCTATTCGTTGCCAGCATCTCAGACAGCAACACTGCGCTCCTGGATGGCTCCACCATTCCATTCAGTCACTCGGCCTCGCCTGCAACTACCCTGCCTCTCGATTTGAGCCTGTGGCATCGTCGACTGGCCCACCACCATGTGGAGGGAGTTCAGGCCCTCATACAGCGCAACCTGGTCACTGGACTGAAGCTAGATGTCAAGACTCGCCCTGATCCCATCTGTGAACCATGCTTGGCTGGCAAGATGCATGCCAATCCCTTTCCTAGTTCTGAATGGCGTGCCTCTCGTCCTCTAGAGCTTGTGCACACTGATCTGCACTATGTGCCCTACAGGACCTTCTCTGGCTTTCGCTACTGGGTCACTTTCATCGATGATTACTCCAGATATCGATTTGTGATTCCCCTGCGAGCCAAATCTGATGTCTTCGATGCCTTCAAGCGATTCAAAGCCTTTGCAGAGAACCAGACAGAGCGACGCATCAAAACTCTTCGAGATGACAAGGGAGGGGAGTATATGAGCACTGCGATGCTCGATTTCACTACCCAGGCTGGCATAGAGCGCCAGCACACTGTTAGAGCTCGTCCTCAGCAAAATGGAGTTGCAGAACGCGCAAATAGGCTCCTGGCAGAGCGGATCACTGCCATGTTGGACGAGTCTGGCCTGGCAAAGTCATTTTGGGGTGAGGCCCTCGCTGCTCTTGTCCATGTGTGGAACAGATGCCCTACTGATGCTGTGGATGGTGCTACGCCCTATGAGCTGTGGCATGGGCGAAAACCCGATGTTTCCCACCTCAGGGTGTGGGGATGCACTGCCTATGTTCACCTACAGAAGGATCAGCGGCCTGCACTTGGTTCTCATATGCAGAAATGCGTCTTTATAGGTTATCCTGATGGTTACAAGGGCTGGAAGTTCTACAATCCCTTGACCAAGCGCACCATCATCTCTGAGCGAGCTGATTTCGATGAGCGCCATTTTCTGGCCTCCAAGCGACCTCCCATGACACCTGGTGCGCCCCAGCTCACTTCCTCTGACTCCACTGGTGCTCCTACCTCTACTGGCATTTATCTTGACTCTGATAATGATTCTGATGACGAGGACGATCCCCCTGCACCGGTACAGGGTCAAGGGGGAGCTGTGGCCCCTCCAGTCGCATATGCCCCTCCAGATCCTCCAGCACTCGCTCCTGATGGTCCTGATCATGCCCCTCCACCTGCTGCAGACGACTTCCACACTCCTCCAGCTTCTCCTCCACCTCCACCTCGCCCTGTAACCCCAGTAGGCATCGGTGCTCGCCTCCCTGCTCGAAATCGGCGACCTCCTCGCAGTTGGTGGCAGCTTAGTCCCCAGCAATTGGAGGATGAAGTAGATGATGAAGAAGAGGATGCAGATCTCGCCCTATCGACGTCTACTGCAGAACCTAGGACCTATGCTGAGTCCACTCTTCGCCCTGATGCTCAACAGTGGCATCAAGCTGCCTTGGACGAGTTAGCTGCCCATGAGAGTAATGGGACCTGGTCTTTGGTCGAAAGGCCTGTGGATCGCAAGGTGATTGGTTCTAAATGGGTGTTTAAGCTGAAGCGCAATGCAGATGGCTCCATCGACCGGTATAAGGCTCGATTGGTGGCCAAGGGCTATAACCAGCGACCTGGCTTCGATTTCCTGGAGATCTTCGCTCCCACCGTTCGTATGCCCACCATTCGAGTCGTTCTGGCTCTAGCAGCTCTCCACGACCTCCACCTGCGCTCTGTCGATGTCTCCAATGCCTATCTCAATGGGGAGATGGACTGTGACGTTTATATGGAGCAGCCTGAAGGTTTTGCCCAGAAGGACTCCAGGAAGTATGTCTGTCTGCTCCAGAAGGCGCTGTATGGCACCAAGCAGGGTGGTAATCGCTGGAATCGAAAAATGCGGTCTGTGCTCGAGTCCCTTGGCTTCCAGCAGACCTACTCCGATGCAGCCATCTATATTCTGTGCAAAGGTGATGTGCGCATCATACTACCAGTCTTTGTCGATGACATGACCTTTGCATCGAAATCTCTCTCTGCAATCGAGGAGATGATCTCTGCCCTGCGCAAACACTTCAAATTGCGCGATTTAGGACCTACTACTCAACTCCTAGGCATTAAAATCGATCGAGACCGCCCTCGTCGATCCATCACCCTTTCCCAGCAGCAGTACTGTCTTGACATCCTCGATCGCTTTGGAATGGCTAATTGCAAGCCAGTTTTGACTCCCATGGACCCAGGATTGCGCCTTACTCGTGATCACTGCCCTCAGACACGAGAGGAAGCTTCCCAGATGCGTTCCTTTGATTATCAGGGAGCTGTTGGTGCACTGATGTACCTTGCCACCACCACCAGGCCAGATATCGCATACACTGTCGGTGTACTCGCTCGATTTAACTCCAACCCAGGCCTAGCTCACTGGGCTGCAGTCAAACACCTCCTGCGCTATCTGAAGGGCACTGCAAGCCTCTCCCTTACCTATTCTCCTGATCCATCGACATCTGAGCTATTCTCGACCTATTCTGATGCAGATCATGGTGGTTGCAAGAATACCGGTCGTTCTACTGGCGCATATCTCATCAAAATGGGTACTGGTGCGATCTCTTGGAGTTCTAAGCTGCAGGGCATCGTGGCATTGTCCTCAACCGAGGCAGAGTACATTGCTGCTGTGGAGGCTGGCAAGGAGGTGGTCTGGCTTCGCAAACTGCTTCAGGAGATGGGCTTTGCTGTCTCCCAGCCCTCTGTACTGCGCATCGACAACCAATCTGCGATCCAAGTGGCCAAACACCCTGAGCATCATGGGAGGATGAAGCAACTGGATTTGCGGTGGTTCTGGCTGCGAGATATGGTGGATAGGGAGGTGATTTCACCCCAGTTTGTGCCCACTGACCAGATGCCTGCTGATCTGTTGACAAAGCCTCTGGCTCGAGTCAAGGTGCAGCAGTTCTGCAAGATGATGGGACTTGCACCAGTAGGGGGGAGCTGAGCTGGCAGAGGTGTGCAATCAGGGGGGAGTGTTCCTTGTGGTGATCTTCACCTCTTATCTTCGCTTTCTCTCTTTCACATGGTCACTTACTTACTACCATTTGATTCCCCTTCTCATTTGCTACTTGCTACTTCTTTTCCCAGCCTTCTAGGCCAATTCCTAGTGTTGTGGCGCATCAGCCACTCTTTGTTTACTGTTGTTTACTTTGAAGCGGACTTAGTGTAGCTGAGTCCAGTGTTGAGACCTTTGGTTGCTCACACTGGACTCTAGGTACTGTGTACCCTCGGCCAGCTGGGCTCATACAAGGGGGCAGCACACAAGCTGAACCCAACACCCTCTCCTGAACCTCTGTTGCAACCATCAGCCACCCTTCAGCCAACGTCACTCTTCGTCGGTGCACATCGGCCAATGTTGGCCAACCTCCAGACACGTCCCCCAGCCTCTGTGAGCATCGGAGATCATTGGAGTAGGCCTGAACTTGACAGTATATTCGTACTCACACTTGTATGAGTCCTCTTCCATTTTCTATACTAAAACTACATCATGCAGACCTGGGCACACACCCAGAGAGAAACCGCCAAGAGGCTTGCACTTGCATTTGCAAATCCATGATGCATGCCCTTGGTTGTCAAACAGTTTCACTCCTTCTCTGCCTGACATCATTCTCAACATGAAAGCGCTTCTCAAGCTGGGCCCTCCGAAACCCAGCGATCCATATTCCACACCCCGCCACCACTTGGTGGTGACCCTTCCAATCCTGACCACCCCAACTGTGAGCAGCAAAGGAGTAAAGGGGTCCCTAGGGGGATCCTAATCGACTCCTAAAGCTCTAGTGAGCTAGGGGGATAACCAGACTAGAGTCCAGTGTGAGCAACCATAGATTAAGTAGAGATATGAGGGTACACAGTACCTAGAGTCCAGTGTGAGCAACCAAGGGTGTCAACACTGGACTCAGCTACACTAAGTGCGCTTCCAAGTAAACAACAGTAAACAAAGAGTGGCTGATGCGCCACAACACTAGGAATTGGCCTAGAAGGCTGGGAAAAGAAGTGGTGAGTAGCAAATGAGAAGGGGAATGAAATGGTAGTAAGTAAGAGACCATGTAAAAGAGAGAAAGCGAAGATAAGAGGTGAAGATCACCACAAGGAACACTCCCCCCTGATTGCACACCTCTGCCAGCTCAGCTCCCCCCTACTGGTGCAAGTCCCATCATCTTGCAGAACTGCTGCACCTTGACTCGAGCCAGAGGCTTGGTCAGCAGATCAGCAGGCATCTGGTCAGTGGGCACAAACTGGGGTGAAATCACCTCCCTGTCCACCATATCTCGCAGCCAGAACCACCGCAAATCCAGTTGCTTCATCCTCCCATGATGCTCAGGGTGTTTGGCAACTTGGATCGCAGATTGGTTGTCGATGCGCAGTACAGAGGGCTGGGAGACAGCAAAGCCCATCTCCTGAAGCAGTTTTCGCAGCCAGACCACCTCCTTGCCAGCCTCCACAGCAGCGATGTACTCTGCCTCAGTTGAGGACAATGCAACGATGCCCTGCAGCTTTGAACTCCAAGAAATCGCGCCAGTACCAATTTTGATGAGGTATGCGCCAGTAGAACGACCAGTATCCTTGCAACCACCATGATCTGCGTCAGAATAGGTCGAGAATAGCTCAGATGTCGAGGGATCAGGAGAATAGGTAAGGGAGAGGCTTGCAGTGCCCTTCAGATAGCGCAGGAGGTGTTTGACTGCAGCCCAGTGAGCTAGACCTGGGTTGGAGTTAAATCGAGCGAGTACACCGACAGTGTATGCGATATCTGGCCTAGTGGTGGTGGCAAGGTACATCAGTGCGCCAACAGCTCCCTGATAATCAAAGGAACGCATCTGGGAAGCTTCCTCTCGCGTCTCAGGGCAGTGATCACGAGAAAGGCGCAATCCTGGGTCCATGGGAGTCGAAACTGGCTTGCAATCAGCCATCCCAAAGCGATCGAGGATGTCGAGACAGTACTGCTGCTGGGAAAGGGTGATGGATCGACGAGGGCGGTCTCGATCGATTTTAATGCCCAGGAGTTGAGTGGTAGGTCCTAAATCGCGCAATTTGAAGTGTTTGCGCAGGGCAGAGATCATCTCCTCGATGGCAGAGAGAGATTTCGATGCAAAGGTCATGTCATCGACAAAGACTGGTAGTATGATGCGCACATCACCTTTGCGCAGGATATAGATGGCTGCATCAGAGTAGGTCTGCTGGAAACCAAGGGACTCAAGTACAGAGCGCATTTTGCGATTCCAGCGATTACCACCTTGCTTTGTCCCATACAGCGCCTTCTGGAGCAGACAGACATATTTTCTGGGGTCCTTCTGGGCAAAACCCTCAGGCTGCTCCATGTAAACATCACAGTCCATCTCCCCATTGAGATAGGCATTGGAGACATCGACAGAGCGAAGGTGGAGGTCGTGGAGAGCTGCTAGAGCCAGGACGACTCGAATGGTGGGCATACGAACAGTAGGAGCGAAGATCTCCAGGAAGTCAAAGCCAGGTCGCTGGTTGTAGCCCTTGGCCACCAATCGAGCCTTATACCGGTCGATGGAGCCATCTGCATTGCGCTTCAGCTTAAACACCCATTTAGAACCAATCACCTTGCGATCCACAGGCCTTTCAACCAAAGACCATGTCCCATTATTCTCATGGGCAGCTAACTCGTCCAAGGCAGCTTGATGCCACTGCTGGGCATCAGGGCGGCGAGTAGACTCGGCATAGGTCCTAGGTTCTGCAGTAGAAGTCGATAGGGCGAGATCTGCGTCCTCTTCTTCATCATCTACTTCGTCCTCCAATTGCTGGGGGCTAAGCTGCCACCAACTGCGAGGAGGTCGTCGATTTCGAGCAGGGAGTCGAGCACCGATGCCTACAGGGGTTACAGGGCGAGGTGGAGGTGGAGGAGAAGCTGGAGGAGTGTGGAAGTCGTCTGCAGCAGGTGGAGGGGCATGATCAGGACCATCAGGAGCGAGTGCTGGAGGATCTGGAGGGGCATATGCGACTGGAGGGGCCACAGCTCCCCCTTGACCCTGTACCGGTGCAGGGGGATCGTCCTCGTCATCAGAATCATTATCAGAGTCAAGATAAATGCCAGTAGAGGTAGGAGCACCAGTGGAGTCAGAGGAAGTGAGCTGGGGCGCACCAGGTGTCATGGGAGGTCGCTTGGAGGCCAGAAAATGGCGCTCATCGAAATCAGCTCGCTCAGAGATGATGGTGCGCTTGGTCAAGGGATTGTAGAACTTCCAGCCCTTGTAACCATCAGGATAACCTATAAAGACGCATTTCTGCATATGAGAACCAAGTGCAGGCCGCTGATCCTTCTGTAGGTGAACATAGGCAGTGCATCCCCACACCCTGAGGTGGGAAACATCGGGTTTTCGCCCATGCCACAGCTCATAGGGCGTAGCACCATCCACAGCATCAGTAGGGCATCTGTTCCACACATGGACAAGAGCAGCGAGGGCCTCACCCCAAAATGACTTTGCCAGGCCAGACTCGTCCAACATGGCAGTGATCCGCTCTGCCAGGAGCCTATTTGCGCGTTCTGCAACTCCATTTTGCTGAGGACGAGCTCTAACAGTGTGCTGGCGCTCTATGCCAGCCTGGGTAGTGAAATCGAGCATCGCAGTGCTCATATACTCCCCTCCCTTGTCATCTCGAAGAGTTTTGATGCGTCGCTCTGTCTGGTTCTCTGCAAAGGCTTTGAATCGCTTGAAGGCATCGAAGACATCAGATTTGGCTCGCAGGGGAATCACAAATCGATATCTGGAGTAATCATCGATGAAAGTGACCCAGTAGCGAAAGCCAGAGAAGGTCCTGTAGGGCACATAGTGCAGATCAGTGTGCACAAGCTCTAGAGGACGAGAGGCACGCCATTCAGAACTAGGAAAGGGATTGGCATGCATCTTGCCAGCCAAGCATGGTTCACAGATGGGATCAGGGCGAGTCTTGACATCTAGCTTCAGTCCAGTGACCAGGTTGCGCTGTATGAGGGCCTGAACTCCCTCCACATGGTGGTGGGCCAGTCGACGATGCCACAGGCTCAAATCGAGAGGCAGGGTAGTTGCAGGCGAGGCCGAGTGACTGAATGGAATGGTGGAGCCATCCAGGAGCGCAGTGTTGCTGTCTGAGATGCTGGCAACGAATAGGGGAGCCCCAGGAGGGCGAGAGAAGGCCATGCGCACAGAATCGATGTTTACTACGAAGCCAGAGTAGCGAGTTAAATACAGGACTGAGAGGAGATTGGATTTAAGGTCTGGGACATGCAGGACGCCTCTAAACTCGACTGCCCTCGCTCCCTTGCCCTCTATCACTGGATGAAAGACCACAGAACCGATCCCAGCTGAGTAGACGATGGTATTGTCAGCCAGGCGGATTGGGACGCGTTTTGGGGTATAATTTCGCAGCCAGTGGCGATGTGGGGTCATATGAGAAGTGGCCCCAGTGTCTGCAGTCCAGTGATCATCAGCATCGAGTTTGGAGGGGCAAGGGGAGGCAGAGAGGCGAAGACTTGCATTTCCAGCTCCTTCATGGTGGTCATCGAGCGCAGAGCTGTGCGCAATGGCAGCCTTGGCAGCTGCTGAGGCAGGATCTGGAGTATTAGGTGTGGCAGGCGAAGTTGTAGAACCAGAGGGCGATTCCTGAGCCTGGTTCGCCTTCCTACCTTTCCCTTTGCGCTTAGAGGCCTTGTGGGCATCCTTGGCTCGCTGTCTGGCGAAGCACATGTGTTCACAGTGCCCAGGTCTCTCGCAGAAGGAGCAGGGGTCGCTTTGGGCACATCCACAGGTCCTAGCACCGCTGGCAGCGAGTGCAGAGTCCCCAGACGTGCCAGCCACTTCAGCACGAGGTTTTCTGTTGATATCTTCGGCCATAAACGCAGACTTGATAGTAGACTTGTCCAAGGACGAGAGTAGGAGCAGGGAAGAGGTGAAATGCGAGTAGTCCGAGGGTAGAGCACGAACCATGGCCATACAGACGAGTTCATCGTCCAAGGAGGACAGTGTGAACTGCTGAGGGCGCAACTCTTGGATCTTGAGCATGGCTTGCTCGATCCTAGCCGTCAGGGAGGTCAGGGACTCGTCCTCTCGCTTTCTGATGCTGAAGAACTCGTCATAGGCTGCAAACCGAGCACCAGGGCGCTGTTGGACATAGAGGGTGGCCAGGGCATTCCAGGCAGCAACAGGATCGTCTTGGACTGTCCTAATGTGCACTCTCTGGTCAGCTTCCAAAGCTAGCATGATTTCACCTGCAGCCTTGTCTGCCTTCGCATCCCACTTGTCTTGGTCGTCTCCAGGAGCATTGGGGCGAGCCTCAGTGCCAGCAACAAGCCTCCAGAGGCCTTTGGAACGAAGGAAGGCCTTCATCTCTTCGCTCCAGGTCGAGTAGTTGGTCCCATTGAGGGGTTTGATGCGAGGGGTTTGTTCAGAGGACATGGTCGATGTGTGTGAGACAAAGATCGACGATGGCGAGCGAAGATGGCGATAGATGACTTCGAGGGTGGTATATATGAACAGAGGAGATCAAGAGGAGTCGAATGATATAAGATTTAGAGAAGATTGATAGGCCAGAAGTCGAGAGAGGGACAGCTTGGTCCGTGCGCAAATATGTGGCGATGGCGACCGATCGCGTCGGTGAAAATTTTTCTAAAGGGTATCGGCGGAAAGCCCTCGATGTGGAGAACCCGGCAAAAGTCGAATCGCAAAGATCGGAGCAGTGGATGATGAGATATGAAGGGTTCGAGTATGAGTATGTGCGCACTGATAGCCCCCTTTAACTTTCCAGTGTTATATCTCGCTTTCTACCCAACAGATCGAGCTGAAATTTGGTGTGGCACGAGCGCTGAACCTTGTGAGTCGAAGCGAGGTGTTTTGACAGTCAAAGAACTGATGGGAGAGGCTGGAGAAGCCGATGTTGGGGATTAGGGGTGGAAAAGCGACAGGTGCTGTTGGTCGAGATGTGGATGGATTCCGAATTTGAAAATAGGCCGCCTAGGGTTATTAGGGCCATAGAAATCGATGGTGAAAGTTTGGAGTCGATTGGAGCAGCAGGTGTTGCGATATGGGGCTTAGAGCGCGGGGCTCATAACCTGTGAGCAGCAAAGGAGTAAAGGGGTCCCTAGGGGGATCCTAATCGACTCCTAAAGCTCTAGTGAGCTAGGGGGATAACCAGACTAGAGTCCAGTGTGAGCAACCATAGATTAAGTAGAGATATGAGGGTACACAGTACCTAGAGTCCAGTGTGAGCAACCAAGGGTGTCAACACTGGACTCAGCTACACTAAGTGCGCTTCCAAGTAAACAACAGTAAACAAAGAGTGGCTGATGCGCCACAACACTAGGAATTGGCCTAGAAGGCTGGGAAAAGAAGTGGTGAGTAGCAAATGAGAAGGGGAATGAAATGGTAGTAAGTAAGAGACCATGTAAAAGAGAGAAAGCGAAGATAAGAGGTGAAGATCACCACAAGGAACACGTCCAACATGGCAGTGATCCGCTCTGCCAGGAGCCTATTTGCGCGTTCTGCAACTCCATTTTGCTGAGGATGAGCTCTAACAGTGTGTTGGCGCTCTATGCCAGCCTGGGTAGTGAAATCGAGCATCGCATTGCTCATATACTCCCCTCCCTTGTCATCTCGAAGGGTTTTGATGCGTCGCTCCGTCTGATTCTCTGCAAAGGCTTTGAATCGCTTGAAGGCATCGAAGACATCAGATTTGGCTCGCAAGGGAATCACAAATCGATATCTGGAGTAATCATCGATGAAAGTGACCCAGTAGCGAAAGCCAGAGAAGGTCCTGTAGGGCACATAGTGCAGATCAGTGTGCACAAGCTCTAGGGGACGAGAGGCGCGCCATTCAGAACTAGGAAAGGGATTGGCATGCATCTTTCCAGCCAAGCATGGTTCACAGATGGGATCAGGGCGAGTCTTGACATCTAGCTTCAGTCCAGTAACCAGGTTGCGCTGTATGAGGGCCTGAACTCCCTCCACATGGTGGTGTGCCAGTCGACGATGCCACAGGCTCAGATCGAGAGGCAGGGTAGTTGCAGGCGAGGCTGAGTGACTGAAAGGAATGGTGGAGCCATCCAGGAGCGCAGTGTTGCTGTCTGAGATGCTGGCGACGAATAGGGGATCCCCAGGAGGGCGAGAGAAGGCCATGCGCACAGAATCGATGTTTACTACGAAGCCAGAGTGGCGAGTTAAATACAGGACTGAGAGGAGATTTGATTTAAGGTCTGGGACATGCAGGTTAGGTTAGGTTAGGTTAGGTTAGGTTAGGTTAGGTTAGGTTGTCTTGGTCGTCTCCAGGAGCATTGGGGCGAGCCTCAGTGCCAGCAACAAGCCTCCAGAGGCCTTTGGAACGAAGGAAGGCCTTCATCTCTTCGCTCCAGGTCGAGTAGTTGGTCCCATTCAGGGGTTTAATGCGAGGGGTTTGTTCAGAGGACATGGTCGATGTGTGGGAAACAAAGATCGATGATGGCGAGCGAAGATAGCGATAGATGACTTCGAGGGTGGTATATATGAACAGAGGAGATCAAGAGGAGTCGAATGATATAGGATTTAGGGCAGATTGATAGGCCAGGAGTCGAGAGAGGGACACCTTGGTCCGTGCACAAATATGTGTTGATGGCGACCGATCGCGTCCGTGAAGATTTTTTTAAAGGATATCGGGCGAAAGCTTTCGATGTGCAGAACTCGGCAAAAGTCGAATCGCGAAGATCGGAGCAGTGGATGATGAGATATGAAGGGTTCGAGTATGAGTATGTGCGCACTGATAGCCCCCTTTAACTTTCCAGTGTTATATCTCGCTTTCTACCCAACAGATCGAGCTGAAACTTGGTGTGGCACGAGCTCTGAACCTTGTGAGTCGAAGCGAGGTGATTTGACAGTCGAAGGACTGATGGGAGAGGCTGGAGAAGCCGATGTTGGGGATTAGGGGTGGAAAAGCGACAGGTGCTGTTGGTCACGATGTGGATGGATTCCGAATTTGAAAATAGGCCGCCTAGGGTTATCAGGGCCGTAGAAATCGATGGTGAAAGTTTGGAGTCGATTGGAGTAGCGGGTGTTGCGATATGGGGCTTAGAGCACGGGGCTCATAACCTGTGAGCAGCAAAGAAGTAAAGGGGTCCCTAGGGGGATCCTAATCGACTCCTAAAGCTCTAGGGAGCTAGGGGAATAACCAGACTAGAGTCCAGTGTGAGCAACCATAGATTAAATAGAGATATGAGGGTACACAGTACCTAGAGTCCAGTGTGAGCAACCAAAGGTCTCAACACTGGACTCAGCTACACTAAGTGCGCTTCAAAGTAAACAACAGTAAACAAAGAGTGGCTGATGCGCCACAACACTAGGAATTGGCCTAGAAGGCTGGGAAAAGAAGTAGCAAGTAGCAAATGAGAAGGGGAATCAAATGGTAGTAAGTAAGTGACCATGTGAAAGAGAGAAAGCGAAGATAAGAGGTGAAGATCACCACAAGGAACAGTACCCTCATATCTCTATTTAATCTATCGGTTGCTCACACTGGACTCTAGTCTGGTTATTCCCCTAGCTCCCTAGAGCTTTAGGAGTCGATTAGCATCCCCCTAGGGACCCCTTTACTTCTTTGCTGCTCACAGGTGGATTGGCCAACATGACCTGGGGATGGCCCACCCCCTGCTCACCCTCCTGAAAGTGGTGTTGGCCCATGTGGCTGTGGGATGGCCCACACCCCCTGAAAGTGGGGTTGGTGGACACGGCTGTGGGATGATGGGTTGGAATGTACTCAATCAAACATTCCACCATCCACATAGTATCAATGCATTGCTTGTGGTGGATTATAGCCCAAAGACCAGAGTTCATTCCAAACAAAAAAAATTCTTCAAGATGCCAATGGAATGCTGTGGACAACTAGGTGACTCCCATGGTTTTTTTGCTTTCATTGTCAGGGTGCTCATATTTAGAATTGGATGTACCCTTGACATTCATAGTTCTATGATCTACTACCTTTTCCCATCACATATATATATATCTACCCATCCAGGAAGTCTACTTCTGTCCCCTTTCCATGCTCCTATGAAATATGTTTGTTAGTCTAGTGCTCTCTGACAGTCACAGACTTACCTGTTCTGGTAGGGCATCCACCAGGTCAACCAGTACTTGGTACCTAGGCATGATGGCAAGAGACTTCAAATAACAGATCCAGTCCATGCTGGCATGCCAAGCAGGACTGGACTCTTCTGGGTTTAACTGTCCTGCATCTGTAGTGGGCTCCCCCAGGACCTCATCACTATCAACAGTCTGCTCAGAGGGTCCTCCAACTGAGTGCTGTGTGACTGAAGGCCCTGGTATGCCTGCTCCACCCACTTCTCCTTCACTGTCATCATCCACTGTCACCCACACTCTCTTCTTACTGCTCCCCACCATTTTCCTGTCAAACTGCCTGGACAAAGAAAGGTGCATCCTCCTTTTTGCAATCAATGGATGACACAATCACCTTCACCTCTCCCTCTAAGGATTGCCAATGATCCCAAAGCAACCCAAGGTCAGCCTTTGTCCATTTGGAAGGATCCTTCATGGTAAAACCCTCTGGGATGGACTCAGAGTCCAGATACTCCATTGGGGACTTGATCAGCAAGCCCCAGGGAACCTTGGCCTTCGGCTTCTTTGTGAACTTGGCTATGTCCCAAACTTACATCAGATATGCAGCTATGCACATGCCAAGCAAGACACACCATAAGCAGCTTGGAAGACTACTCTTGCCAAGTTCTGTTGCACCTTCAACTTCTGCCCACCCCATGTTCCTTGTGGTGATCTTCACCTCTTATCTTCGCTTTCTCTCTTTCACATGGTCACTTACTTACTACCATTTGATTCCCCTTCTCATTTGCTACTTGCTACTTCTTTTCCCAGCCTTCTAGGCCAATTCCTAGTGTTGTGGCGCATCAGCCACTCTTTGTTTACTGTTGTTTACTTTGAAGCGCACTTAGTGTAGCTGAGTCCAGTGTTGAGACCTTTGGTTGCTCACACTGGACTCTAGGTACTGTGTACCCTCATATCTCTATTTAATCTATGGTTGCTCACACTGGACTCTAGTCTGGTTATTCCCCTAGCTCCCTAGAGCTTTAGGAGTCGATTAGGATCCCCCTAGGGACCCCTTTACTTCTTTGCTGCTCACAGGTTATGAGCCCCGTGCTCTAAGCCCCATATCGCAACACCCGCTACTCCAATCGACTCCAAACTTTCACCATCGATTTCTACGGCCCTGATAACCCTAGGCGGCCTATTTTCAAATTCGGAATCCATCCACATCGTGACCAACAGCACCTGTCGCTTTTCCACCCCTAATCCCCAACATCGGCTTCTCCAGCCTCTCCCATCAGTCCTTCGACTGTCAAATCACCTCGCTTCGACTCACAAGGTTCAGAGCTCGTGCCACACCAAGTTTCAGCTCGATCTGTTGGGTAGAAAGCGAGATATAACACTGGAAAGTTAAAGGGGGCTATCAGTGCGCACATACTCATACTCGAACCCTTCATATCTCATCATCCACTGCTCCGATCTTCGCGATTCGACTTTTGCCGAGTTCTGCACATTGAGAGCTGTCGCCCGATATCCTTTAGAAAAATTTTCACTGACGCGATCGGTCGCCATCAACACATATTTGCGCACGGACCAAGGTGTCCCTCTCTCAACTCCTGGCCTATCAATCTGCCCTAAATCCTATATCATTCGACTCCTCTTGATCTCCTCTGTTCATATATACCACCCTCGAAGTCATCTATCGCCATCTTCGCTCGCCATCGTCGATCTTTGTTTCCCACACATCGACCATGTCCTCTGAACAAACCCCTCGCATCAAACCCCTCAATGGGACCAACTACTCGACATGGAGCGAAGAGATGAAGGCCTTCCTTCGTTCCAAAGGCCTCTGGAGGCTTGTTGCTGGCACTGAGGCTCGCCCCAACACTCCTGGAGACGACCAAGACAAGTGGGATGCGAAGGCAGACAAGGCTGCAGGTGAAATCATGCTAGCTTTGGAAGCTGACCAGAGAGTGCACATTAGGACTGTCCAAGACGATCCTGTTGCTGCCTGGAATGCCCTGGCCACCCTCTATGTCCAACAGCGCCCTGGTACTCGGTTTGCTGCCTATGACGAGTTCTTCAGCATCAGAAAGCGAGAGGACGAGTCCCTGACCTCCCTGACAGCTAGGATCGAGCAAGCCATGCTCAAGATCCAAGAGTTGCGCCCTCAGCAGTTCACACTGTCCTCCTTGGACGATGAACTCGTCTGTATGGCCATGGTTCGTGCTCTACCCTCGGAATACTCGCATTTCACCTCTTCCCTGCTCCTACTCTCGTCCTTGGACAAGTCTACTATCAAGTCTGCGTTTATGGCCGAAGATATCAACAGGAAACCTCGTGCTGAAGTGGCTGGTACGTCTGGGGACTCTGCACTCGCTGCCAGCAGTGCTAGAACCTGTGGATGTGCCCAGAGCGACCCCTGCTCCTTCTGCGAGAGACCTGGGCACTGCGAACACATGTGCTTCGCCAGACAGCGAGCCAAGGATGCCCACCAGGCCTCTAAGCGCAAAGGGAAAGGTAGGAAGGCGAACCAGGCTCAGGAATCGCCCTCTAGTTCCACAACCTCACCTGCCACCCCTAACAACTCAGATCCTGCCTCAGCAACTGCCAAGGCTGCCATTGTGCACAGCTCTGCGCTCGATGACCACCCTGAAGGAGCTGGAAATGCAAGTCTTCGCCTCTCTGCGTCCCCTTGCCCCTCCAAACTCGATGCTGATGATCATTGGACTGCAGACACTGGGGCCACTTCTCATATGACCATACACATCGCCACTGGCTGCGAAATTATACCCCCAAATGCGTCCCAATCCGCCTAGCTGACAATACCATCGTCTACTCAGCTGGGATCGGTTCCGTGGTCTTTCATCCAGTGATAGAGGGCAAGGGAGCGAGGGCAGTCGAGTTTAGATGCGTCCTGCATGTCCCAGACCTTAAATCAAATCTCCTCTCAGTCCTGTATTTAACTCGCCACTCTGGCTTCGTAGTAAACATCGATTCTGTGCGCATGGCCTTCTCTCGCCCTCCTGGGGATCCCCTATTCGTCGCCAGCATCTCAGACAGCAACACTGCGCTCCTGGATGGCTCCACCATTCCTTTCAGTCACTCAGCCTCGCCTGCAACTACCCTGCCTCTCGATCTGAGCCTGTGGCATCGTCGACTGGCCCACCACCATGTGGAGGGAGTTCAGGCCCTCATACAGCGCAACCTGGTTACTGGACTGAAGCTAGATGTCAAGACTCGCCCTGATCCCATCTGTGAACCATGCTTGGCTGGAAAGATGCATGCCAATCCCTTTCCTAGTTCTGAATGGCGCGCCTCTCGTCCCCTAGAGCTTGTGCACACTGATCTGCACTATGTGCCCTGCAGGACCTTCTCTGGCTTTCGCTACTGGGTCACTTTCATCGATGATTACTCCAGATATCGATTTGTGATTCCCTTGCGAGCCAAATCTGATGTCTTCGATGCCTTCAAGCGATTCAAAGCCTTTGCAGAGAATCAGACGGAGCGACGCATCAAAACTCTTCGAGATGACAAGGGAGGGGAGTATATGAGCAATGCGATGCTCGATTTCACTACCCAGGCTGGCATAGAGCGCCAACACACTGTTAGAGCTCGTCCTCAGCAAAATGGAGTTGCAGAACGCGCAAATAGGCTCCTGGCGGAGCGGATCACTGCCATGTTGGACGAGTCTGGCCTGGCAAAGTCTTTCTGGGGTGAGGCCCTCGCTGCTCTTGTCCATGTGTGGAACAGATGCCCTACTGATGCTGTGGACGGTGCTACGCCTTATGAGCTATGGCATGGTCGAAAACCCGATGTTTCCCACCTCAGGGTGTGGGGATGCACTGCCTATGTTCACCTGCAGAAGGATCAGCGCCCTGCACTTGGTTCTCATATGCAGAAATGCGTCTTTATAGGCTATCCTGATGGTTACAAGGGCTGGAAGTTCTACAATCCCCTCACCAAGCGCACCATCATCTCTGAGCGAGCTGATTTCGATGAGCGCCATTTTCTGGCCTCCAAGCGACCTCCCATGACATCTGGTGCGCCCCAGCTCACTTCCTCTGACTCCACTGGTGCTCCTACTTCTACTGGCATTTATCTCGACTCTGATAATGATTCTGATGACGAGGACGATCCCCCTGCACCGGTACAGGGTCAGGGGGGAGCTGTGGCCCCTCCAGTCGCTTATGCACCTCTAGATCCTCCAGCAGTCGCTCCTGATGGTCCTGATCATGCCCCTGCACCTGCTGCAGACGACTTCCACACTCCTCCAGCTTCTCCTCCACCTGCACCTCGCCCTGTAACCCCAGTAGGCATCGGTGCTCGCCTCCCTGCTCGAAATCGGCGACCTCCTCGCAGTTGGTGGCAGCTTAGCCCCCAGCAATTGGAGGATGAAGTAGATGATGAAGAAGAGGATGCAGATCTCGCCCTATCGACTTCTACTGCAGAACCTAGAACCTATGCTGAGTCCACTCGTCGTTCTGATGCTCAACAGTGGCATCAAGCTGCCTTGGACGAGTTAGCTGCCCATGAGAGTAATGGGACCTGGTCTTTGGTCGAAAGGCCTGTGGATCGCAAGGTGATTGGTTGTAAATGGGTCTTCAAGCTGAAGCGCAATGCAGATGGCTCCATCGACCGGTATAAGGCTCGATTGGTGGCCAAGGGCTATAACCAGCGCCCTGGCTTTGATTTCCTGGAGATCTTCGCTCCCACCGTTCGTATGCCCACCATTCGAGTCGTCCTGGCTCTAGCAGCTCTCCACGACCGCCACCTTCGCTCTGTCGATGTCTCCAATGCCTATCTCAATGGGGAGATGGACTGTGACGTTTATATGGAGCAGCCTGAGGGTTTTGCCCAGAAGGAGTCCAGAAAATATGTCTGTCTGCTCCAGAAGGCGCTGTATGGCACCAAGCAAGGTGGAAATCGCTGGAATCGCAAAATGCGCTCTGTACTCGAGTCCCTTGGTTTCCAGCAGACCTCCTCTGATGCAGCCATCTATATCTTGTGCAAAGGTGATGTGCACATCATACTACCAGACTTTGTCGATGACATGACCTTTGCATCGAAATCTCTCTCTGCCATCGAAGACATGATCTCTGCGCTGTGCAAACACTTCAAATTGCGCGATTTAGGACCTACTATGCAACTCCTAGGCATTAAAATCGATCGCGACTGCCCTCGTCGATCCATCACCCTTTCCCAGCAGCAGTACTGTCTCGACATCCTCGATCGCTTTGGAATGGCTGATTGCAAGCCGGTTTCGACTCCCATGGACCCAGGATTGCGCCTTACTCGTGATCACTGTCCTCAGACCCGAGAGGAAGCTTCCCAGATGTGTTCCTTTGATTATCAGGGAGCTGTTGGCGCACTGATGTACCTTGCCACCACCACCAGGCCAGATATCGCATACACTGTCGGTGTACTCGCTCGATTTAACTTCAACCCAGGCCTAGCTCACTGGGCTGCAGTGAAACACCTCCTGCGCTATCTGAAGGGCACTGCGAGCCTCTCCCTTACCTATTCTCCTGATCCATCAACATCTGAGCTATTCTCGACCTATTCTGACGCAGATCATGGTGGTTGCAAGGATACCGGTTCGTTCTACTGGCGCATATCTCATCAAAATGGGTACTGGTGCGATTTCTTGGAGTTCTAAGCTGCAGGGCATCGTTGCATTGTCCTAGACCGAGGCAGAGTACATTGCTGCTGTGGAGGCTGGCAAGGAGGTGGTCTGGCTGCGAAAACTGCTTCAGGAGATGGGCTTTGCTGTCTCCCAGCCCTCTGTACTGCGCATCGACAACCAATCTGCGATCCAAGTGGCCAAACACCCCGAGCATCATGGGAGAATGAAGCAACTGGATTTGCGGTGGTTCTGGCTGCGCGATATGGTGGATCGGGAGGTGATTTCACCCCAGTTTGTGCCCACTGACCAGATGCCTGCTGATCTGTTGACGAAGCCTCTGGCTCGAGTCAAGGTGCAGCAGTTCTGCAAGATGATGGGACTTGCACCAGTAGGGGGGAGCTGAGCTGGCAGAGGTGTGCAATCAGGGGGGAGTGTTCCTTGTGGTGATCTTCACCTCTTATCTTCGCTTTCTCTCTTTCACATGGTCACTTACTTACTACCATTTGATTCCCCCTCTTATTTGCTACTTGCTACTTCTTTTCCCAGCCTTCTAGGCCAACTCCTAGTGTTGTGGCGCATCAGCCACTCTTTGTTTACTGTTGTTTACTTTGAAGCGCACTTAGTGTAGCTGAGTCCAGTGTTGAGACCTTTGGTTGCTCACACTGGACTCTAGGTACTGTGTACCCTCATATCTCTATTTAATGTATTGGTTGCTCACACTGGACTCTAGTCTGGTTATTCCCCTAGGTCCCTAGAGCTTTAGGAGTCGATTAGGATCCCCCTAGGGACCCCTTTACTTCTTTGCTGCTCACAGTTGATACGGCAGTAGCCCAGGATCCTGTGAGTCGAAGCGATGTGTTTTGACAGTGGAAGGATTGGTATGGGAGGCTGGAGAGGGCGATGTTGGGGAATAGGGGCGCAAAAAGCGACAAGTGCTGTTGGTCGCGATGTGGACCGATTTTGAATTTGCAAATAGGTCGCCTAGGGTTATCAAAGCCGTAGAATTCGATGGTAAAGGTTTGGGATCGATTGGAGGAGCGGTTGTTGCGATATGGGGCTTAGAGCGCGGGGCTCATAACCTGTTAGCAGCAGAGGGGTAAAAGGGGTTCCTAGGGGAACCTAATCGACTCCTAAAACTCTAGGGAGCTAGGGAATATACCAAACTAGAGTCCAGTGTGAGTGACTAAGGGTTTGAGTGAGGTAAAAGGGTACACAGTACCTAGAGTCCAGTGTGAGTGACTAAGGGATCTCAGCACTGGACTCAGCTACACTAAGTTCGCTTCTAGGTAAACAAAGGTAAACAAAGAGTGGCTGATGTGCCACAACTGTAGAAATGAGCCTAGAAAGCTGGGAAAAGAAGTAGCAAGTAGCAAATGAGATGGGGAAGTGAATGGTGGTAAGTAAGAGCCCATTTAAAAGGAAATTAGTTGAGAAAAGAGGTGAAGATCACCACAAGGAACAGTGGGAACCTGTAGGGACCTGTAGGGTAACCTCAGTAGTCTGGCAAGCTACTGAGGCACTAGGAAAACTGTCTACTGCTGATGTGCAATGCAAAGTGATTAAGTAAGCAAGTAAACATGGGCCAACACTGGCCAGTTGCCACATATTCCAACACTCCCCCTCAAATGGCATGGGGTAAGCTCTAGGTAAAATGTAATCCAAAAAATACAAAATAAAATGTACCCAATGTATAATCATATATGCAATTGAACTTCATGTTCAGCATGTGCAGTCCAGCTTGATTTCGAGTTTGAGATGCAGCATGTCATGTACTACAGCATGGTTGCCTGTAGGGCTCTGGCCCGACAACAAAGAACAGATGGTTAGATGATTAGAAAAGGCTTGACATATTTTCTCTCCACTCAATTACTTATATGAACCTGATTGATCCTACATCTGTATGCTGATAGATATCATGCCTAGAGTCTACCATATAAAAAGGGCCTCTGTAGCATACTGTATGAGGACTTCTTTCCTACCTCAAATAAATGGACTTATAGTCTGGAAACCAAATAGCCTAAGGAAGTTCTATTGTTGTGATGCCATTGCAAGTCTCCAACTTTGCATCACCATTACATATTTTTTTCCAACTTTAACCAAGTCTAAACCCTTCACACAACTATGTATCTATCTCAATACCTTCTCAACAACTCATGGACTGATCACCCACTTGCACACCAAGCAAGTATTGGCAAAATCACCTATAAAATGACTAATGTCAGATACAATCTATGCCAAGCCACCAGGACTTGAGCAAACTCCTTACCCCATAGCTTGATGGCTCAAGCTGGTGTTGAGGTCATCACTGATGCCCCATCACCGAATCTGACTCCCCTTGGAAGTCAGTACTCCACCCCTGCTGAAAAATCCATTGTTGATGGCATGCACAAGTACAGTATATCCTTACTGTCAAATTCGGTCCTACTCTGATGATCTCCGACGTTCACAGAGGCCAGGGGACTGTCCAGAGGTTGGCTGACATTGGCTGATGGCTGGCCAGCACATACCGATGAAGAGCGATGATGGCCAAAGGGTGGCCGACAGTCACAACAGAGGTTTGGGAGAGGGTGTTGGGTTCAGCTCATGCGCTGCCCCCTTGTACAAGCCCAGCCCTCGGATTTCAGAGATAGAAAAGAGCCAGTAGTAAGTTGACAACGGAGGAGGAGGCCGGTCGAAGACCACAGAGGAGGGAACTAAGTTGATATTCATACTGAAGAGACACCGCTGAGTGCGGCAGGCTTATATACAGTGGTCGTGCCATCGAGGTGGTGCAGTATCAGAACAATGGAACTAACATATGGAGTACAATAAAATTTCAAGGGACAGAAATGTCAGAAAACTTCAGTCGGGGTATGAGTACAGAAGATGGAGGCGAGGGACGGGACAAAGAAAAAGTATCTAAAAGGAATAGTGCAGAACAGAGTGTCTTCGGAGCACCCACCGATAACCAATCAGACGATAGGCCGAAAGCCTAAACAGGAAGCGACCCTGCACCATACCATGCGGCATGGCAGCTGTGCCGTACCTAGACCGGACCATTGACCCAAAAGGAAAGTGCCCCCTAAGTCAAGGGAGGACATCACCTGACCGAGAGAGAACAGTCATGTGGTAGTACCGACAGAGGCTGACAGGGTCTGACAGAGGACAGGGTGGGGACATGCCATACAAGTGCTACAGCGAGTGGATAGGGGTGGAGCGCAGCGGGGGAGAACTGCTGACAACGGAGGATGGGTCAGGATAGAGGCATGGGCATGACACTTACCAAGTGAAGTTAGTAATAACTCATTGTCTCCCTCATTCATCAGGGAGGTGGAAGACAACCACAATGACCAAGGATCATGGACTAAGGTAGTGTGCAGAAAGTGTGAGCAGCAAAGAAGTAAAGGGGTCCCTAGGGGGATCCTAATCGACTCCTAAAGCTCTAGGGAGCTAGGGGAATAACCAGACTAGAGTCCAGTGTGAGTGACTATGGGTTTGAGTGAGGTATAAGGGTACACAGTACCTAGAGTCCAGTGTGAGTGACTAAGGGATCTCAGCACTGGACTCAGCTACACTAAGTTCGCTTCTAGGTAAACAAAGGTAAACAAAGAGTGGCTGATGCGCCACAACTGTAGAAATGAGCCTAGAAAGCTGGGAAAAGAAGTAGCAAGTAGCAAATGAGATGGGGAATCGAATGGTAGTAAGTAAGAGCCCATTTAAAAGGAAATTAGTTGAGAAAAGAGGTGAAGATCACCACAAGGAACAGAAAGTCACATAGTAGGTCATGTGATAAGCATACCATCGGTAAACTTAGGCCCAAACTAGAATGTATGGTTCAAGAGGCTGAGAAACTCCTGACACCTGATGAAAGAGAAAGAATCAGGTGCAGGTCAAAGTCTAGAGAAGCTAATGCTCATGGACACAGCTCATCTAGGACTGAGGATACTCCCAATCAGCAGAAAGGAAAAGGAAGTGACCCCAAGAACTGGGGTGCACTGGGCATAAGTGAGGATGAATTAGATGTTGACACTCAGCATGCAGCTCTTGATTCTTGGAACACTGCATGTCGTGTTGCCAATGAAAGCGATGATACTAGACCTGAAATGTCCAAAAGGAAGGATCATGGAGAACTGGATCAGAACAACAAAAGCACTCACTTGCACTCAAGTAATGAGGTTCGCCCTAGCAAACAAGGGAGTGGCAAATCATCTAAGAAAAGGGACAATAAGTCTCCTAAGAGAAAGAAGAACAAACCCACTAAGGAAAAGGCCAAGGCATTTCAATCTATGCTAAGCCCAATAAAAAATCTTGTCAATAGGATCACATGTCAGGACCATAAAGACCGAGACTGCCAGAAAGCTCCTAGGATGATGGAGCCAGCTCAGCAGATCAATCCAAAGAGTCAGATTGGAGTCATCTTCAAATGATTTAAGGCAAAAAAGGTGCAGCAATCTAGAAAGGGAAAACAGTCCTGCCATGCTCAATCCTCCAGTAGTAGTGAGGAATCAGACTCGAGCAAAAGCTCCCCTGCATCAAGCAACTCCAAATTGAATAGCTCAGACAATCCCTTGAGCAGTGAAAGCAATTTGACAGATGAAGACTCTCCCTCCACAGACAGTAGTGACGCAACCTCAAATTCTGAGACAGTTCTTCCAAAAACTACAACCACCAGCATAGAGGATGATCATGACACCAAAGGAATCATAGTTGTGGATCTCAAAAAGCTAAGAAGAAATCTAAATCAGGAAAATCGGCATTGAAACCCATCCCACCTCTAAAGTATGATGGGTTGGCAGATGTCTATGCATTCCAGCAATTCATAACTGAAGGGATGGCATACATGATGGATGGGAAGGTCCCATCATGGAAATGCATATATGTCCTATCACATTACCTTACCAAGTCAGCACACATGTTCTATATGTTCCTTGTGGTGATCTTCACCTCTTATCTTCGCTTTCTCTCTTTCACATGGTCACTTACTTACTACCATTTGATTCCCCTTCTCATTTGCTACTTGCTACTTCTTTTCCCAGCCTTCTAGGCCAATTCCTAGTGTTGTGGCGCATCAGCCACTCTTTGTTTACTGTTGTTTACTTTGAAGCGCACTTAGTGTAGCTGAGTCCAGTGTTGAGACCTTTGGTTGCTCACACTGGACTCTAGGTACTGTGTACCCTCATATCTCTATTTAATCTATGGTTGCTCACACTGGACTCTAGTCTGGTTATTCCCCTAGCTCCCTAGAGCTTTAGGAGTCGATTAGGATCCCCCTAGGGACCCCTTTACTTCTTTGCTGCTCACAGGTTATGAGCCCCGTGCTCTAAGCCCCATATCGCAACACCCGCTACTCCAATCGACTCCAAACTTTCACCATCGATTTCTACGGCCCTGATAACCCTAGGCGGCCTATTTTCAAATTCGGAATCCATCCACATCGTGACCAACAGCACCTGTCGCTTTTCCACCCCTAATCCCCAACATCGGCTTCTCCAGCCTCTCCCATCAGTCCTTCGACTGTCAAATCACCTCGCTTCGACTCACAAGGTTCAGAGCTTGTGCCACACCAAGTTTCAGCTCGATCTGTTGGGTAGAAAGCGAGATATAACACTGGAAAGTTAAAGGGGGCTATCAGTGCGCACATACTCATACTCGAACCCTCCATATCTCATCATCCACTGCTCCGATCTTCGCGATTCGACTTTTGCCGAGTTCTGCACATCGAAAGCTTTCGCCCGATATCCTTTAAAAAATTTTCACGGACGCGATCGGTCGCCATCAACACATATTTGTGCATGGACCAAGGTGTCCCTCTCTCGACTCCTGGCCTATCAATCTGCCCTAAATCCTATATCATTCGACTCCTCTTGATCTCCTCTGTTCATATATACCACCCTCGAAGTCATCTATCGCTATCTTCGCTCGCCATCATCGATCTTTGTTTCCCACACATCGACCATGTCCTCTGAACAATCCCCTCACCAAGCGCACCATCATCTCTGAGCGAGCTGATTTCGATGAGCGCCATTTTCTGGCCTCCAAGCGACCTCCCATGACATCTGGTGCGCCCCAGCTCACTTCCTCTGACTCCACTGGTGCTCCTACTTCTACTGGCATTTATCTCGACTCTGATAATGATTCTGATGACGAGGACGATCCCCCTGCACCGGTACAGGGTCAGGGGGGAGCTGTGGCCCCTCCAGTCGCTTATGCACCTCTAGATCCTCCAGCAGTCGCTCCTGATGGTCCTGATCATGCCCCTGCACCTGCTGCAGACGACTTCCACACTCCTCCAGCTTCTCCTCCACCTGCACCTCGCCCTGTAACCCCAGTAGGCATCGGTGCTCGCCTCCCTGCTCGAAATCGGCGACCTCCTCGCAGTTGGTGGCAGCTTAGTCCCCAGCAATTGGAGGATGAAGTAGATGATGAAGAAGAGGATGCAGATCTCGCCCTATCGACGTCTACTGCAGAACCTAGGACCTATGCTGAGTCCACTCTTCGCCCTGATGCTCAACAGTGGCATCAAGCTGCCTTGGACGAGTTAGCTGCCCATGAGAGTAATGGGACCTGGTCTTTGGTCGAAAGGCCTGTGGATCGCAAGGTGATTGGTTCTAAATGGGTGTTTAAGCTGAAGCGCAATGCAGATGGCTCCATCGACCGGTATAAGGCTCGATTGGTGGCCAAGGGCTATAACCAGCGACCTGGCTTCGATTTCCTGGAGATCTTCGCTCCCACCGTTCGTATGCCCACCATTCAAGTCGTTCTGGCTCTAGCAGCTCTCCACGACCTCCACCTGCGCTCTGTCGATGTCTCCAATGCCTATCTCAATGGGGAGATGGACTGTGACGTTTATATGGAGCAGCCTGAAGGTTTTGCCCAGAAGGACTCCAGGAAGTATGTCTGTCTGCTCCAGAAGGCGCTGTATGGCACCAAGCAGGGTGGTAATCACTGGAATCGAAAAATGCGGTCTGTGCTCGAGTCCCTTGGCTTCCAGCAGACCTACTCCGATGCAGCCATCTATATTCTGTGCAAAGGTGATGTGCGCATCATACTACCAGTCTTTGTCGATGACATGACCTTTGCATCGAAATCTCTCTCTGCAATCGAGGAGATGATCTCTGCCCTGCGCAAACACTTCAAATTGCGCGATTTAGGACCTACTACTCAACTCCTAGGCATTAAAATCGATCGAGACCGCCCTCGTCGATCCATCACCCTTTCCCAGCAGCAGTACTGTCTTGACATCCTCGATCGCTTTGGAATGGCTGATTGCAAGCCAGTTTCGACTCCCATGGACCCAGGATTGCGCCTTACTCGTGATCACTGCCCTCAGACACGAGAGGAAGCTTCCCAGATGCGTTCCTTTGATTATCAGGGAGCTGTTGGTGCACTGATGTACCTTGCCACCACCACCAGGCCAGATATCGCATACACTGTCGGTGTACTCGCTCGATTTAACTCCAACCCAGGCCTAGCTCACTGGGCTGCAGTCAAACACCTCCTGCGCTATCTGAAGGGCACTGCAAGCCTCTCCCTTACCTATTCTCCTGATCCATCAACATCTGAGCTATTCTCGACCTATTCTGATGCAGATCATGGTGGTTGCAAGGATACCGGTCGTTCTACTGGCGCATATCTCATCAAAATGGGTACTGGTGCGATCTCTTGGAGTTCTAAGCTGCAGGGCATCGTGGCATTGTCTTCAACCGAGGCAGAGTACATTGCTGCTGTGGAGGCTGGCAAGGAGGTGGTCTGGCTTCGCAAACTGCTTCAGGAGATGGGCTTTGCTGTCTCCCAGCCCTCTGTACTGCGCATCGACAACCAATCTGCGATCCAAGTGGCCAAACACCCTGAGCATCATGGGAGGATGAAGCAACTGGATTTGCGGTGGTTCTGGCTGCGAGATATGGTGGATAGGGAGGTGATTTCACCCCAGTTTGTGCCCACTGACCAGATGCCTGCTGATCTGTTGACAAAGCCTCTGGCTCGAGTCAAGGTGCAGCAGTTCTGCAAGATGATGGGACTTGCACCAGTAGGGGGGAGCTGAGCTGGCAGAGGTGTGCAATCAGGGGGGAGTGTTCCTTGTGGTGATCTTCACCTCTTATCTTCGCTTTCTCTCTTTCACATGGTCACTTACTTACTACCATTTGATTCCCCTTCTCATTTGCTACTTGCTACTTCTTTTCCCAGCCTTCTAGGCCAATTCCTAGTGTTGTGGCGCATCAGCCACTCTTTGTTTACTGTTGTTTACTTTGAAGCGCACTTAGTGTAGCTGAGTCCAGTGTTGAGACCTTTGGTTGCTCACACTGGACTCTAGGTACTGTGTACCCTCATATCTCTATTTAATCTATGGTTGCTCACACTGGACTCTAGTCTGGTTATTCCCCTAGCTCCCTAGAGCTTTAGGAGTCGATTAGGATCCCCCTAGGGACCCCTTTACTTCTTTGCTGCTCACACTATATGCATGAGATCTCTGCAGATCCATTCAGATGGCACCTACTGAACTTCTTTACTGAGTTATTCAATCAGTGCTTCCCTGTTGATTTTAGACTGCATCAATGGGACAAACTTAAGTCATGCTATCAGAACTCAATGACTGTAAGGAAGTACCTGTCTGAGCTCAATGGGCTTTGGAATATGATCGACAAGACAGATGAAAGGGCCAAAGTCCATAAACTCTGGTTTGGGCTCTGAAGAGAAGTCCAGCAGGATCTGTGGAAAGAAAAACTGAACCTGGAGATATCATCTCTGAAGAAAGTTGTATCTACTGCTGAGATTATCAAGATTGCACAATTGGTTACTGATAGAAACACTCATAAACCCCAGAGATGCCCAAGTAAGAAATGAGATCTTGAAAGCACAGCTGCCTCACCTGAGGATGCTGGGCCAAGTCAACACTGGCACAAGCACCATCACTGCCAAAGAGATACAGTGAGGAACAAAACCATTGCAATGTTTCACCCTTTTGTAGTGTGTGAAGTGTACTGCAAGCAGATTGAAGTATCATGCCAAGCATTGCTGGAGACAAAGATAGTACATGCCCTTGGCTACAATATTGCCCACTTGGTCACATGATTTCATCCAGTGGCTGGAAAGATATAGGCATTACAACACAGCAATGTCATTGCAACAGTTTTGCACCTTGTGATATCCATGGTATATTAGTACTTGGTATAGCCTCCTTTTGCCTTGAGCACTGCCTCAACCCTTTTAGGCATGCTCTCAATCAACTTCTGACACTCCTCAGCTGGTATCCTTTCCCACTCCTCTTGAATTCTCTCCCACAGTATAATGACCTAGTTAGCACTGATCCACATGAACAAGAATAATTAGGATCCATGATAATGCACATAAGTGAGAATCATGAAACTGGAGGCCATTAGGGGGGTGTTCATGCTCTGCCAGTCCTCTTTTGAGCCAACCCCAAAGATGTTCAATGGGGTTTAGGTCAGGAGACTGTGGGGGGCATACCATAGTGGTGAAATCCTGCTCCCACAGCCACTCCTTCACCTTTTTACAGGTGTGCTTGGGGTCATTGTCCTGCTGAAAGATGATGTCAGAGGGATCAAGATCATGAAACTGCAAAGTATTCAGCAGTTCATCCTTCAAAATTTGAAGGTAAAGATTTCCATCCATCCTATCATCAATCTTGGTGGCATAGCCAACCCCCTCCCAGGTCATACAGCCCCATATCATCACAGAACCTCCTCCAAATTTGACTGTCCCTTGGACCAGCCTGTCACTAAGCCCCTCACCTGCCTTTTTCCACACTCATTTGTGCCCATCTGACCCAAGGCAATTAATTTTGGTCTCATCAGACCATATAACCCTCTTCCAGTCCTCTATAGTCCAATCTTTATGAGCATAGGCAAAATCCAGGTGAGCTTTCCTGTGTTTGCATGACAGAAGAGGACAGTTGGACTTGACTGCAGCCTTCATCCCAATCTTTTTCAAGTGCCAGCACACTGTGGTAGGAGTAATAGGCTGGTTGACAATGTTGCCAAGAGCTTTGGTGACTTGGACAGCATTTTCAGCCTGGCCAGATGAGATGAGACAGGTAGCATAGTGAATATTGGCACAGGAAAGCTTGGTAGGATGACCTCCAGTGGACTTCTGAAGCTCAGAATGCTCTTTGGAGTGAAGCCTAGAGATGGTGGACACATTACTGTCCTTTTCAGGTAACTTGGCCACATGAGAAATTTGTAAAAAAACATTTGTGATCTTTGGTCAACTATAGCACCTCAATGTGTGACTGGAATTGCAAGAAAAGTGTATCTCTAGACTCCTACAGGTCCAGGGAGTGTGTTCCAGGTGGACTGGTGAAAAGTCAGAATAAGAAAAGCTGAGGAGAGTAGTGGTGATCTGAGAGGGGAGATCTTCCAAAGGGGCTCCTATAGCCTGGAAGGAAATTGCTGTCTGAGAAAGGACATCTAAGGCTGTCTGAAGTCTGTCTGAACACAGAAGAAGGCAACTCGAGGCCTTCTTGAACTCAAACTTGAACTCTTAACTTGGTACTTCATTGTTATTTTTTTTAAGTAGTTACAGTGGAGAGTAAGTGCACATGGGCTTACTTAAGCCACATCATGTGTCTACTCTCGAAGCTAAGTAAGGTCTAAAGTAAATGAACAGAAATAAAAGTAAAAGAAAGTAAAAACAGTAAAGTAAAAGTAAAAGTAAAAACTATAAAATAAAAGAAATATCTTAGTGGGGAGTACTCACTCCCTACACTGGTCAAGCAAAATCAGATATTTTAGTATCTCAAAATGCCAGGACCATGGGACTTACTCCAAAATCAAAAACCCCTCGATGCACATAGCACTTGGAAACTTCAGATTCTGTAACTTGGTCCTACACAGTTGTATTCTACATGTCTGTCTGAGTCAAATGCTATATTTTTTATTAAATTCTGGTGGTGCTGTTGAGGCAGTGTGGTCAACCAAGTATGAAGTGTGTTTTTTGGTGAGAATTTCTCATGTGGACAAGTTACCTGAAAAGGACAGTAATGCCAGTGGTGGAAGAAATAGAGTGGGCAGAGTGTCCTGCATCAAGCATGGAGAGGATGGTAGACTTTTGGGTAACAGAGAGTGATCTCATGATGATGGTGGTGGAAACAAAGAAGTGTGTGAACTAATTCAAACTCAGAGATATTGTTCACATGTTTATATTTGTTTGTATAGCCAAATAAGGCTCACTACATTTGAATTTTAATGAACTTTTCAAAAGGTGCAAAACCATTGCAATAACATTGCTGTGTTGTAATGCCTATATCTTTCCAGCCACTGGATGAAATCACATGACCAAGTGGGCAGTATTGTAGCCAAGGGAATGTACTATCTTTGGCTCTAGCAATGCTTGGCATGATTCTTCAATCTGCTTGCAGTACACCTCACACACTGCAAAAGGGCAAAACATTGCAATGGTTTTGTTCCTCACTGTAAGCATGACAGATGCCAGAAAGAACATAACCCATCTGAAAGCAATCAGTATAAGAAACAGGATAAACATACTGATAAGTCCAAATGGGATGCTCCAAAGTTGAGCAAGGACAAGCAAGAATGGCACAAGGCCAAAGGATTGTCCTTCATCTGCCACAAATTGGTACACTTCTCCCAAAACTGCCCAGATCATCAGAAGATCTCATCAAGCAAACCACCAGGTGTCTTGAGTTTTGGTGTTGACATAGATTTTGGAGATATCAAACACCAATGACAGCTAGCTATCTCATCAGAGCATGGCCCAACTGTGATGTCAAACTTCATTTACTTACACAGTCCCATCATCCAAGGGGACGATTTTGACAATATCCCAGATCTTGCGAGCATCTGGAGTGATGACAACAAAGGATTGGGAAACAGCATGACTACTGACAATGACAATCCTCTTGAGGGAATGAGAATACATGTCTATGACCAGCAGAAGTTTCATGGGCCACACACTATAAAACCTACAATCGGTACCCCACTTGAAGAAAGGGCAGCTGAGTGGTTGTTGGGAATATGCTGTTCCTTGTGGTGATCTTCACCTCTTTTCTTGACTAATTTCCTTATACATGGGCTCTTAGTTACTACCATTTGATTCCCCATCTCATTTGCTACTTGCTACTTCTTTTCCCAGCTTTCTAGGCTTATTTCTACAGTTGTGGCACATCAGCCACTCTTTGTTTACCTTTGTTTACCTAGAAGCGAACTTAGTGTAGCTGAGTCCAGTGCTGAGATCCCTTAGTCACTCACACTGGACTCTAGGTACTGTGTACCCTTATACCTCACTCAAACCCTTAGTCACTCACACTGGACTCTAGTCTGGTATATTCCCTAGCTCCCTAGAGCTTTAGGAGTTGATTAGGTTCCCCTAGGAACCCCTTTTACCCCTCTACTGCTAACATATGCTACCCTGGGGATGACCCTACCTCCCTGAGTATGTTCACAGATACTCAATTTATCCTATACAGAGTTGGCAATGGGCAGCATATGATATTAAACAGTGAATAAGACATGCTAGGTACTGAGGATGGGATAATGGTTGCAACAGACTTACTGAAACAACCCGCATTCTGAATCAACAGCTGGTACTGGTTTCGAAGGGGGGGAATGTCAGGGTATACCAAAGCATGAGATATGACAACAAGACCAAGACTGACTTTGGCAGTCCTACCTGATGGGGTGGCTGATCAAAGAAGCCACAGTTACGAAACTGGGAGAGCTTAGCCCACTGTAAAGGTGGTAAGGAAAGTGGGAGGAGATACCTAGGAGGTCTCCTGTTAGAAGGGGGGTCTCAGTTTGACCCAAGAGGACTTTAGTTGCTTGGTAGAGAGTCAGAGTGTGGTGAAAAGACTGAAAACATGCCCTAAAATCCAAAAGAGAAGTTGAGATAATGTCTAAAGAGTGTCTAGGGATGGATAAAAGATAATCCGAGCCTTCTTTGTCTTTATTTCCATCTGTGCTCATCTGGTGATGCATCTCTTTTTATTCTAAGTAGGTACAGTGTACTTGAAGTGTGCACACAGACTGACATAAGCCACAATGCATTGCAGCACACACAACTCAAAGATACTGAGTAAAAGATAAAATAAAAGTATATGACTGAAAGCATAAGTAAAAACAATGAAATAAAATAAATAACCTAGTAGGGAGTATACTCTCCCTACATCAGCAAAACCCTGTGTTTGGTACAGAGGCACAGACCCACAGATGGTACAGATTTTCCACAGACCAAGTACAGACCCCTACAGACTCTACAGACTCCACAGATCTAAACTTTGATTTGCCCATATCTCATCCAAAAATAGACATATTGATGAGATAATCATACTGACATGATCATGACATCATAACTGTACAGCCACTTTTTCATTTTTGCAAACCAGGACTCTCCCAGCAACTGTGACATAGCAGAGGGTGGATGAGTCATGCCTTGAGTCTGAGATGAAGCAGAAGCTTGCTGTTCCTGAATAACATGTAATTGAGAATTGCTGGGAATGTGTGGTGCACGATTTCATTGTTGGTGGGCAGCTATGACATCTTCAGTGTTGGTATTCATGTAGCCTTGGTCTGGTGGGCAAGGCATTAACTACATGTCTTGAATGTGATCATGCTTACCATTGGTATCTGAACTACATTCCACCTGACCTGAGTCTGGCCAACTGTGAGTACATCATGATGTTTGGCTCTAAACTGCTTACATTCAGTATAGGAAGGAAGATGAGCTTGGCTCTGCATGTGCATGTTGTAGGGAGAGGGTACTCCCTACTAGGAGATTCCTTTTATTTTATTGTTTCTGTTCATTTACCTTAGACTTAGTATTTCAAGTTTAGAGATGGGATATGGCTTATATAAGCCACTCGCACACTTACACTACACTGTAGATACTTACAAAAAAAAGAGGAGCTCTGAGTCAAAGTGCAAGTTCAAGAAGGTTGAGAGTGGTCTTCTTCAGTATTCAGACAGCCTCAGACAGTCCCAGATGTCCTCAGACAGCATTTCTCCCCAGGCTTTAGAAGCCCCTTTGGAAGACCTCCCCCTCTCAGATCATCATTCCCCTCCCCAGCATCTCTTTTTCAGTTTCTTCATCTGGAGCCCACCATGAGGGGCTTCTGCCTTAGCCTGGTAACCCTTTTCTCATCCAATTCAGTCTCATTCTTGCAGTTTTAGGTCTTGTATCCTCAGTTTTGGACATGTTCTCACAGTTTCCCACCTCAGTCTCACCCTCATGCTCCCTATTTGCATTCTTGCAGTCTCGAGGCATGCTTTCCTTCAGTATTCCCACCTGTACATATATCATTTATCTTCATTCGAGTTCCCTTGTGACAGCATGCATGGCCTAAGTTGTGGACCTTCTGAAGCCTCAAGTTTCCTTCAGCACCCCTTGGAAGAGCTTCGAAGCTTCCTTGAAGACATAATCCAGATTGCATCTGCTGCTAAATCACTCATTTGAACTTGTGGAGGCCTTCGAGAGGCCAGTACCTCACATGTACAGCCACCACCCACTTCTACAAGTCACTTTCCCTGCTGTGTATACTCTTTTTGCTTTTTCTGTGGCCAGAATGGTCATATTCGAGCAAACTGTGATTCATGCAAGCAGTATTTAGCCATGGGAAAGTGTCTAATTGTGAAAGGTTGCATCGTACTCCCTACAGGGCAAGAGATACCACAAGAAGTACCCAGGCACACTCTCAAGGACCATCTAGAATGCTGGGATCTAGGAAACCAGTTTAAGGATATCAAATTCCTCCTTCAAGTCCAGGCCAGCTACCACTGGAGGATGTGGGTAGCCTAATGCTGCAGACACAAATGATTTCTCTAGGTTCATCTCAGCCCTGCTTCATCAGTGAGATGGAAAAAGTTCTGATGTTCTGGGAAAGATCTGATGGTCTGGAAAGTTCTGGAAAGTCCTGAAAAAGTCTGAAGCATTGTGAAATCAGAAAATCTCAGAAAATTCCAGACTGTCAGATCTTCTCAGACTTTTTCAGACCATCAGAACTTTTGCCATCCCACTGATGTTGTCAGTGCACCCTTATATCCCCTTGGAACAACTGTTGTGTGCACCACTCTCAATGGAAGGGCCAAGTTGTCACTCAGCACCAGCACAACCCCAGGTCCCTATTTGAACACCTAGCATGTCCTCGAGCTTGAGTGATGCTTTGTTGTGCCACACTCATTCACCCTCTTGTGCTCCACCTACAAGATACTCTCATGGTCAACCTTGCTCCCACTCTTGCACTCATGACCACAACCACCCACATTTGCACTTGTATTTGAGTAGGTCTCATAGCCAACACTCATGTTCACATGATTGCTATCACCATTACCTGCCACCACTGGCACCACTGCTTGCATGCTCAAATTTACCAGCACTCTTGAGGGATGAACCCACCCCAGTCTGTCTGTTTGACAGAGTTGTGACCTCCAACACCTACAGTATGCAGTCATCTTGAAGTAGTCACACACCAACACAGTTGACAAAGTTGTACAGCCACAGTTGCATGCCTCTGCCCCTTTGTAGGGCATACTGAGTTGGTATAGGGCCACTTTAGCTGGTTGGGATCTCTTTATTGTGTTTTATTCTTTTTTTATGAATGTATCATTCTTGGAGTCTCCCCTCACCAAGTGTCAGGCAGCCACA
The DNA here is from genome assembly GCA_024663475.1 of Pisolithus thermaeus. Classification (NCBI taxonomy): domain Eukaryota; kingdom Fungi; phylum Basidiomycota; class Agaricomycetes; order Boletales; family Pisolithaceae; genus Pisolithus; species Pisolithus thermaeus. The sequence continues at coordinate 81,931 of JANFAF010000038.1, forward strand.
CACCTCCACCATCCCCCATCTCATCAACTTGATATCTCGACCACCACTCACCCGTACCTCATCAGCAAACTAACCCTCACCCTTACAAAATGTCTTTGTGCACCACACAACCACATTTGCTTCTGTCCTCACAAAAATTGACCCAGAAGCTGACATTATCATAAAGATTGCACCATCAAAATTTCAAGCTTCATTTAGATGTCAATTGTTGAGATTCCTTGCCCCTACTTCTCTGGGCAGACCTAGCCAGTTAGGTACCTTGCTGTCAAAAGCTGGCCAGTTCTGTCCAGTTCTGGCTAGGGTAAGGGCTGTTTTTCTGATGCTCTCGCAAACTGGGATTCAGGTTCTACTCAATGAGACCTTTCCAATGGTATACTTTCTGTTGCAGCAGCCTCAGTGCATCTGGAGATATCACCCATTCTCTGGAGAAAGGCTCTGTAAGATCAAATTTGGAATATCTCGGGATTGGGTGTGCCATTTACCCTATTTCCTCGTTCTACCAACTCTCCTCGAACGTCCCCATCACCTCCTGGAGTTTCATAGAATTACACCTAGTGGTTCCTCATGAATGTGACACTGTCCTCCCACCCCCTACTGTATTTCGGCCATAACTCATTTAATTCTTGACCGAATCATTCGCAATTCTCAGACGTGAATCTAATAGACAATACCTACCAGATGATATACAAGAAGTCGCGCGTGCATTTGTGGTTCCAGTGTTATTTGGATTTTTGTGTCTGAACAGGGTAGGGAGGTCAGGATCATGTATCTCAGTCGTTTTCACATCGTGCCTCTCACTTTTTCACATGGCAGTTCTACTCATTCACAGCTACCTGGTGATACCTTTTTTATGGAGATGTGCTGAAGTGCTGTGGAGATATGAGTATTTTCCATTTACAAAGGAGTAGGAGATGGCCTGGCAGATACAGTGACTCAAAAAACTGTCTGGATGTTTGCCACTTTTTCAAAGAATTGCTTATACCTCAGTCCCTGTTTGGCCATAAATCATGGAAAAATAGGGGTTGATAGCCAATGGTCATGTGATAGTGTATGCCAAATATGGTTATGATCATGTGACTCAGTACTGTACAATTAATTCAACATTGACCACTACTCATCTGGACAGTTTTTTTGCAGGGCATCCAAGTGACAATAAGTAGGATATATCTAGTACTTTGTGTAACCACCCTTGGCCTTGACCACTGCTGCAACCCTCCTATGCATACTATTGATCAAATTAAGGCAGACCTCCCTTGGAATTTGCCTCCATTCCTCTTCAATCCTCTTCCACAGCTCCTCCATGCCCTTGGGGGGTACTGGGTAGGTTCCCAGCCTTTTCTTCAGGTCATGCCCAAGATGTTCAATGGGATTGAGGTCTGGTGACTGTGCAGGCCAGTCAAGAAGCTCAACACCATGATCTTTGAACCATTTCTTGGCCAATTTAGAGGTATGCTTGGGATCTCCATCTTGTTGAAAGATGAAGTTGTTGTGATCCATCTCATGTTCCTCCACAGATTGGAACAGATGGTCCTCCATAATTTTGGTGTAGAGTGCTGCATCCATCCTCCCATTGATCTTGCACATTTGGCCTACTCCATGCACTGTCATGCACCCCCACATCATCAAACTCCCTCCACCAAACTTGACAGTGCTTTGGACATATTGGTTTATAAGGGGGGTCCCTGTTTTTTTCCACACCCAAAGCCTCTCATCTGACCCCAGACAACTGATTTTGGTCTCATCAGACCAAACAACCCTTGCCCAGTCTGCTTCAGTCTAGTGTTGGTACTTCTGTGCAAATGCATAGCATTGTTGTACATGTTGAGGTTGGAGCTGAGGCTTTTTGGCTTTGACAACAGCCTTCAGATTCTCCTTCTTCAGGTGATTCCTTATGGTTTGGGTACTGACACCCAGGCCAGAGACTTTCTTGAGCTGGGTAGCAGTATCTGCTTGCCCAGAGGTGATCAGGTGAGCCATGTGACAATGATCATGAGCTGTAAGCTTAGAGGGATGGCCTCCAGCATTGGTTGGAAGGGGTGAAAGGGCCTTGGAATGTATTTCTGAGACAGTAGAGTGACCAATATGAAGTTTGGAAGCAATTTGATGAGAAGACTGGCCATCCTGAAGCATGGACAGCACAGCTAGATGAGTATCAGAGGGGATGGCCTTCATGAGGAATTGGGGGCATAATGGGCAGTAGTTGGACCTAATATATGTACAATCATACTAAAGTTATATTAATTTGTTGAAATTCAGTACAGCCACTGAATAATTCAGCATAGCCACAGCCATACTTAAAGTTATGAACACCTGCAAAAAAACTGTCCAGATGAGTAGTGGTCAATGTTGAATTAATTGTACAGTACTGAGTCACATGATCATAACCATATTTGGCATACATTATCACATGACCACTGGCTATCAACCCCTATTTGTTCATGATTTATGGCCAAATGGGGACTGAGTTATAAGCAATTCTTTGAAAAAGTGGCAAACATCCAGACAGTTTTTTGAGTCACTGTATCTCAGGACTGGAGGGGCCAATCAGTTTGATTCCTTTTTCTGTCTCCTCACAGATAGCCTCTACCAGCACATACAGTTTCATATTGATTTCCCCAGCAGTTGTTGTGTGGTGGCCTCCTCTTCCTGCCCCTCATGCTGCCCCACATGCTGTCCATGTCATATCTCCCTCAATTCTTCACCATGCCTCTCGATCTTTTGGGATATAATACTACCCTGTTGGCGCTTTCGAATGGTATCCTTTTGGTCCAGGTCAGTGTAGCCATTGTGGAGGAATTCGAGTTGTTGTGGGTAGAGGTATCTCTGGCTGGTTTTGCTGATATCTTGGGACTGGGTGTACAGATTCAGTTGGTTGTTTTTTTTATGTGTTCCCTACATTCACCTTTACCATTATCCATGGTTTCGTGTCGATTTCACTGGTCATTGTCATTCAGCACTTCCCCTCTCCCCATCCCCCCTGCAGTGCTGCAGCATTGCATATGCTATATCTCCCTCAGTTTGAGGCTGACCCTCTCAATTTTCGAGGCCGTGATACTACTCAATGAAGGCTCTCAGGTGATATATATTAGGTCATGACTGTCATGTCTGGTGTGGAAATATTCTAAGTTTTGAGGACAAGGGCACTTTCTGACAGTTTCATGAATATCTCATGATTGAGTGCACATAATTGTTCAGTTCCTTTTTCTACATCTTCCCCACACTCCCCCTTGTCATCACCTCGAGTTTCATGAGGTTTCACACAGCCATTGTCCTTCAGCAAGCTTGTCCACTACCTCTGCCTGTTGGCACCTTTGAGCTTGTACTGTTGGTTTGCAACTGAGGACAGTTGAATTCTCAAGTGACCCTCCAATGTAGGGAGAGGGTACTCCCTACTAGGAGATTCCTTTTATTTTATTGTTTCGGTTCATTTACCTTAGACTTAGTATTTTGAGTTTAGACATGTGATGTGGCTTATATAAGCCACTTGCACACTTACACTACACTGTAGATACATACAAAAAAAAGAGGAGTTCTGAGTCAAAGTGTGAGTTCAAGAAGGTTGAGAGTGGCCTTCTTCAGTATTCAGACAGCCTCAGACAGTCCCAGACATCCCCAGACAGCATTTCTCCCCAGGCTTTAGAAGCCCCTTTGGAAGACCTCCCCCTCTCAGATCATCACTCCCCTCCCAAGCATCTCTTTTTCAGTTTCTTCAGCATGTGCATTGTCTAAGATCTATTTCTGCAAGAGATCTAAGAATCTCAGCATACTTGCCTCCCCAAAGGACAGATTCCATGAAATGATTGTCCTCACTTGGTGATGTCTCATTGATAGGAGGGTCACTGTAGTTCCCCTCACCAGCAGGATCATGGTTTTTGTCTTCATTGGGTACCACAGAAAGTGTATGTCCATGGAGTCTGATTCCATCAAGAGGGGTGTCATAGAATGACACTGTATGCCACAGGCCTGCAGGACATGGTGGAGGGAAATCTGGATTATCTGATTCTTCATGATGGAGGGGAGGAAGAGTCATGGGTTTGTCCAAGTTGCAGGGAAGGAACCTCCAGGCTGGTTGACTGTCTATGATCTTCCTGCAGGCTGAGGCACAAGGGTCACTGGGTGAGATGTGGTGCTCAGGATTGGGGTATGTCATTTTGAGGTGTCACATGAGAAATGCAGTGAGGGGCTTCAATACCAGATTGAAATGTGAGAGCCAGTCTTTTGAGGTAGGAAGAGTGACCATGCACACACTGGTGGTTCTCTTGATTTCCTCATGATAATGAACAGACTGAGGATGTCAAGTTTGGTCCTACTCCAACAATCTCCAATGCTCACAGAGGCTGGGGGATGTGTCTGGAGGTTGGCCGATGTTGGCTGACAATTGGCTGACATGTACTGATGAGGAGCGACGATGGCTGAAGGGTGGCTGACAGTTGTGACAGAGGTTTGGGAGAGGGTGTCAGGTTCAGCTTGTGTGCTGCCCCCTTGTATGAGCCCAGCCCTCGGATTTCAGAGATAGAGAAGAGTTGGTATTAAGCCAACAATGGAGGAGAAGGCCAGTTGAAGACCACAGAGGAGGGAACTAAGTTGATATTTGTACTCAGGAGACACCACTGAGTGCAGCAGGCTTATATACAGTGGTTGTGCCATCGAGGTGGTACAGTATTGGAATGATGGAACTAACATACAGAGTACAGGAAAATTTCAAGGGACAGAAATGTCAGAAAACTTCAGTTGGAGTACAAGTGCAGACAGCAGAGGTGAGGGATGGGATAAGGAGAAAGTATCTAAAAGGAATAGTACAGAACAGAGTAGCTTTGGAGTGCTCACCAACAACCAATCAGGCAATAGGCTGAAAGCCTAAAGAAGAAGTGGCCCTGCACCATCCCATGTGGTGTGGCAGCTGTGCTGTGCCTGGACAGACCATCGATCCAAAAGGAAGGTGACCCCTAAGTCAAGGGAGGACATCACCTGGCAGAGAGACACTAGTCACGTGGTAGTCCCAACAGAGACCAACAGGGTCTGAGAGAACAGGGCAGGAACATGCCATACAAGTGCTAGAGCGAGTGGACAGGGGTGGAGTGGAGCAGAGAAGGGCCAGTGGCAGGAGGGGAAGGCCCACAAGGGTCAGATGGTTGGTGGTGGCTGTCAGATAGTTACTTCCTCAGTAACACCAAGCTACTGTATTAATATGTACCTGTCAGATAGTTACTCTACAGGTTGTCAGTAAATGTAAAGCTAAATAGAAAGAATGACTTACTCCTCAGTAACACCAAGCTACTGAGGAGACTACAGGAAAATTTACTGTACTGTAGTCCGCTTTTCTGCTTATGTAAGCGACTAATCTTCGCACCTAAAGAATGTACTACCAAGGGGGCAGTTTATACTCCAACACTCCCCCATAAACTGCAAGGATTAAATGATAGAAATGCAAAATGAATGTACCCATGTGTGAAGCAAGCAAATGTTGTGTAGTCCAAGTTCTCGAAGTGTTGGCGCGTTGTGTTGTGGCGTGATTACCCGATTTGGCCATGCGCGGCTCTGTGGCTGTTCCGTCGTCTCGCGCTCGTCCGTGCAGCTACGCTGACGCTGCTGCCGCCTCCCCAGTCGGTTTCGCGTACTGGCGGCTCCCCCAGAATACTTGTAGGGTCTCCAAGGTAAGTTCTGATGCGATTTCTACAGGTTTCGTTGCTCCGAAGACTTCGTTTGGCCTCGAGTTGGCCCTGGTAAGTTCGCTGACTATCTTCACCTCGTCTGATAATGTTTCTAGGCTCCGTTTCTTCTCGTTTACGATGGCGGCTGGTAGGGATGATCTCGCGGGGGTGCTCAGCGGGTTGTATGGGGGGCGTAGGTGAGTTTCGCTTCGTATTTTTGCCTCCGCCGGCCTCCTGACTTGTTTCTCCTTCAGATAGCTGTAGCACTTCATCGTCGCTCGTTCCTATAGTCCCAAATGTATATTTTCGTCGTCCTGTTGGTAGGATATCCCCAGATATATAGACGCTGGTTTCTCCAACTCGAAATTTGGCTTTGGGGGTAAGGCGCTTCTCGTGTGTGCTCCGTTTGGAGTTGTTTTTGAGGTTTCCGCGAACGCTCGGCTCGTTTTCGTGGTCGCTCGACCCATTCGCTGTCTCGCCCTCGAGCGCGCAGTTGTTCTTCATCACCATTGGGCTCCAGTGCCCACAGCTCTGGCATAGAGTAAGTTTTTCTTGTATAGCGCTGGCTGTCGCTGCCGCGCTCTCAGCTTCAGGTAATTCTTCTTCATCAACTTCGGTGAGCCAGTCTGACAGCTCCTCATCCTCGCTAGAATATTCTGCGTGCGCGAACCACATGCCATCAGGCTCGGTATCGCTTGCCACACCACTCGACTCGTCTGCAATTGCAGCTTTCTCACTTGCTTTCTCGCGCCCTTTTCCTTTTGAGTTGCTAACCTCATCTTTCTCCTTTGTAGCCTTCTCTTTATTCGCTCGGCAGTCTCGTGCCATGTGGCCATACCTGCCACAGCTATAACAGTCTCCATGTATGCGTCTTCCCTTTGAATCTCCTGAGGCAGTATATGCGGCATCCTCGCCACTTTCGTTCGTAGGTTTTCGCGCGCCCAAATTCCGGCTGTCATATGCATCCAAAACAGTTTCCATTAGTACGTCCGAAGTTATCGCTGTTCCTGTAACTTTCGAGAGAGCCATCACTGCTCCAATTTGCGCCTGGTACGAGTTCGGAAGAGAACTGATTATGATCGCGGTAAAGCTTTCGTCTGTTGGCGCCTGGTCCATCGAAGCTAACTGTTCTCGCATGTCTCGTAGGGTATCGAAATGTTTGTGAACGTCCTCGCGCTCTCGACAACGTAGGTTTTGCATCTTTCGAAGGATTTCGACCGCTACAACTCGGGATCGCTGCTCGAAGAGCTTTGCAAGATGTCTGAAGATTTCGCGTGCCGTTCTGAGCTGTTTGATCTGTGTGAACAAGGTATCTGGTAGTGTTCCAGCGATCTGCTGCTTGACGACAGCCTCGCCCATTCGCCACGCCTTCATTTCGGCCTTCCAGACCTCAACCTCTTTCCTTTCAGCTGAATTTGTTGGGGACCAACTCTCCCCTCGACCATCGAGTGATTTCGGATCTTCGGGCTCCGTCTCTGAGCCGTCTAAGTGCCCTCCAAGGCCTCGTGCCTCGACTGACCATATAAGTCTATCCTTGTAGGTGACCCAGTTCGTGCCGTCTGCCGCGAGCTTCGGCACCTTCAAAAATTCATCTCCGAGTTTCATTTCGAAGGACATCTCGTAGTTCTTCTTTTGGTGGTCTTCTGTAGTTCTTCTCTCGTGCGCAGTTAGAGCTCGGGGCTCATAACCTGTCAGATAGTTACTTCCTCAGTAACACCAAGCTACTGTATTAATATGTACCTGTCAGATAGTTACTCTACAGGTTGTCAGTAAATGTAAAGCTAAATAGAAAGAATGACTTACTCCTCAGTAACACCAAGCTACTGAGGAGACTACAGGAAAATTTACTGTACTGTAGTCCGCTTTTCTGCTTATGTAAGCGACTAATCTTCGCACCTAAAGAATGTACTACCAAGGGGGCAGTTTATACTCCAACAGTGGCATGGGTCAGGTAAGAACAGGAGCATGGTCATGACAGAGGAAGCATGAGAAGTGGGAGTGGTAGAAGCCTGGGAAGCATCAGCAGAGAAGATTGAGCTTGCATGGGAAGACTGAGGACCAGAAGATATTGATGGCAAACTCACATCATGCTGGGATCCACAGTTGATATTGCTATTGACCTCACCAACAGTGGGTAGCCTAAATCCAAATTGCTGATTTGGCACTGCCATGCTGAATGAGGGTTGAATGTTAGATGGCAGTGACAAGTCAGGCCTGGCAGTGATTGGGCCTCCTGTCAAGTTCAGGCCTACTCTGATGATCTCCAATGCTCACAGAGGCTGGGGGACATGTACAAAGCTAGGCCAACATTGACCAACGACTGGCTGATGAAGGCTGACAGATAGTGACATTGGCTGGAGGGTGGCTGAGAGTCACAATGGAGGTGTGGGAGAGGGCATCAGGTTCAGCTTGTGCACTGCCCCCTTGTATGAGCCCAGCCCTCGGATTTCAGAGATAGAGTAGAGTCGGTATTAAGCTGACAATGGAGGAGAAGGCCAGTCGAAGACTGCAGAGGAGGGAACTAAGTTGATATTCATACTGAAGAGACACTGCTGAGTGCAGTGGGCTTATATACAGTGGTCACACCATCGAGGTGGTACAGTATTGGAACAATGGAACTAACATATGGAGTACAGTAAAATTTCAAGGGACAAAAATGTCAGAAAACTTCAGTCAGGGTATGAGCACAGAAGACAGAGGTGAGGGACAGGACAAAGAAAAAGTATCTAAAAGGAATAGTGCAGAATGGAGTGTCTTTGGAGTGCCCACCGACAACCAATCAGATGATAGGCCAAAAGCCTAAACAGGAAGCGACCCTGCACCATACCATGCAGTGCAACAGCTGTGCCATACCTAGACCAGACTGTTGACCCAAAAGGAAGGTGACCCCTAAGTCAAGGGAGGACGTCACCTGACCAAGAGAGACCAGTCACATGGTAGTGCCAACAGAGGCTGACAGGGTCTGACAGAGGACAGGGTGGGGATGTGCCATACAAGTGCTAGAGTGAGTGGATAGGGGCAGAGTGGAGCGGAGGAGAACTGGTGACAATGCAGGATGGGCCAGGACAGAGGCATGGGCATGACAGTATTCCCCCCTTAAGGCCTGAACCCCTGAAGGCCATAGGGTGGTGCAGCCAGAGCGACGTGAGGCCTGATTTTGTAATTGGCTGCAGGCCATGAGGTGGGGCTGATTGCTGCAATGGGGTTGTATCAGAGACTGAATGGTCTGCATATAAGGTGCATCTCGACCACTAAAACCTCTTCCCCCATCCTTTCCCTTACCCTTTTTTCATGTCTCAACAACAGAGTTCAAGCCAATAGCCCACTGATGTGCCAGCCTGGGACTGGGCTCAAGTCCCCGACATGGTGAAGAGAAAAGATAGGAATATGTCAGGAATAGGATCTAAAGACTTGTCAGACCCTATAGGGGACCCTGCTGAGGAGAAGAACTAGTAGAGGAAATAAAACAGAAAAAGAAACTGAACACTTAGCTGGACAACTCAACCTGTAACTCTCTGTACCACCACCTTAGGACTGCCCTAAGGCCACCCAGACCTCACTCTCAAGGACTGCAGCAGTAAGAGACTGCCACAGACTGGTCTCACCAGTCTGTGCTCTCCAGCCTCTATAGTGGTTGTTGTTTTTTGTAACTAATACAAGTCGAAACAAGTCCAAACTGCGCTTACTAATCAGCCACTCACCTTGCACCTAAGTCCCAGTCCCAAGTACAAAATGGGGATCAAGCCCCTTAGAAAAATAAAATAAAATCCTCAACCACTCTTTACCATCACCCAATTCCCTACTAGGGAGTACCCACTCCCTACAACAGACCTCAAGGTCCACACAAGTGACTCAGAGGGGACCAAGCAGGCCAAGGGAGCTGAAAAAGGTAAGTGGGAGGCACTGAGAAAGGAGAAATGGGCCAAGGCCCATCATCAAAAGGTGGAAGAGGCCTGCCTGGAGAGAGAAAGACAAGAGTGGGAGGAGCATGAGAGGTGGGACCACAAAGAGTGCATGGATCAAGAGAGACAGGAGGTGATAGAGGCAGCACAGCGAGCAGCAGCAGCAGAGGCAGAGGCTGCATGACAAAGTGTTGTGAAGGACAGGGGTAGAGTGGGCAAACTGCAGGCCCAGAGTCAGGCCTCATTGGCAGGCAGGTAAGTAGTCGTTGCCTTTGAGGACCAACCAACTGACAACCATCACAGGCCCCAGCTGACCCCAGTGTTCAGCCCAACAACCAGGGCCCAAATCAGGACAATGGTGGCTCCCCCCACATTTGTGGCAAGGCTGCTGTGTGATGGGTGCCGACAATGAAGTGAGGTAGGCAAGTGCCAAGTGGTGGCTGGTGGTTGGTTGTGTGGCCCATGCAGGAAAAGAAAAAAGAAGTGTAGTTGGGCCACAACAGAAGACAACAAGGGTATGGCAGGTGGGTCCAGGAAGCATGCTGGGATGGGAGGTTCATGGGGTAGTGGGAAGAAGAAGGGTTGGACCAGTGACAAAGGTGACAATGATGATGATGAAATAGAGGAGGTACCAGCGCTGGCAGTACCTCAATTCAAGGTGGCCCATTTGCACCTGATCGGGGAAGTGTTGGAGTTGGGTGGGTCAGGTCAGGGGGTGCCAGAGAGGTTGTATGACAAGTGGATGCTCGTGGTTCAAGGGAGACAGGCAGCAGTGATGGAGCGGATGGTGGTGGTGATGGAGCTACAAGCTCTCGCCATGCAGGCCTACATGAGGCACATGATGGCAACCCTGCCATGGCCCCCAGTAGGTCAGGTTGGGGCAGTCACAGGCAGAGTTGAGATGGGCACCAGGGGGAGTCAGTTGGGCATCAAACAGAGTGAGTTGGAAGTAGCAGAAGAGCCAGAGGAGAGTGGGAGTGAAGGTAACAAGGACATGGAGTGTGAAGAGGATATGCAGGTGTAGGGTGTGGTAGATATATGTATATACTTTTTTTTTTGAATTGTTTAGTACCTTAGACATCTAGACTTGGGCCTTGTTTTCAAAATGTGGTATAAGTAATTGAAAGGGGTGAAACAGAGACAAGAAGGGAATATCAGACTGAGTCGGAGTAGGTAGCAGTGGGGTTAAACCATTTTCAGAGGTAGTTCGGGTAGGTTGGGGAGTGGTCAGGGGCATGGTGGAGAGGGTCAGGGTTGCTGGGCGGTCATGTGGGGTGTGTGTATGGACCAGCCTTGTGGGGGTATCATTCATGAAAGGCAGCAACAAGTTCAGGGGCATGCTCCAACTCAGTGGCTAGGAGCCATGAAGTTTCCTTGTCAGTGCCTTCATAACTGGCCCAGTGGACCCTGTAGCTTAGCCAGCAGCAGTGATGGTGGTCTATTTTGGAGTTGAGGATTTCTGATATCTCATACTCAAGTTCACCATCAACATCAACCAGCAGAGGTGGCAGCTGATGCTGATTCGGGAAGGGGTTGGCCAAGGCTGGTTCCAACTGTGACACATGGAACACCGGGTGTACCAAGTGCATGCTGTCAGGTAGTTTTAGGGTGATGGAATGCATACTGGGTCAGGCTATGATATCAAAGGGGCCTAGATACTTCTCAGAGAGTTTGTTGGATGGTCAAGTAGAGTGGAAGTACTTAGCCTTGACAAAGGCTTGGTTGCTGACATTGAACTCTGGTGGAGGTAGGCACTTAGTGTTGGCAGGACCCTGGTAGTGCTGCTGTGCTGCAGCCATTTCGGAGCAGAGGAAGTCATGGAGGGTGGAGAGGTCCATAACATAGTCATGGGCCTTTGCAGAGGTGAAGTCCTGGTTGGTGGTGACTGACAAGTTGGGGTGGTAGCCCTTATTAGCGAAGAAGGGTGAGACTCTGGTGGTTGCACTAGATGCATTGTTGAATGTGAACTCAGCCAGTGGAAGTAGTTTGGCCCAGTTGTCTTGCTGGTAGTTGCAGCAGATGCAGAGGTACTGCTTGAGTGTCTGGTTCATGTGCTCAGTTTGGCCATCGCCCTCAGGGTGGTAACCCAAGGTGAAGTGGAGGCACATATCTAAGGCCTTACCAAGGGAGCGGAAGAAGTGAGACACGAACTTGGGGCCTCGATCGGAGGTGACATGAGCAGGTACTCTGTGCTTGGAGAAGACATGGGTGAGGAAGAGCTTGGCGAGGTCAGCAGAGGTGACAGAGTTGTGTGTCAGGATGAACACTGCTTGCTTGGACAGTTGGTCCACAACGATGAGGATGGCAGAGTAGCCATCAGAGGTGGGAAGATGCTCAATGAAGTCCATTGAGATGGAGTTCCATGGCCTTTTGGGGACAGGGAGTTACTTCAGAAGGCCATATGGGTGGTGATGCTGAGCCTTGCTGTGACCACAGGCAGTGCAAGAACTGACATACTTCTTGACATCGGTGTGGAGGTTGGGCCATACATAGTTGCAGTGGATGAGCTCGAGGGTGCGGTTCTGCCCAAAGTGGCCAGTGAGGGGGTGGTTGTGCTTAAACTGAAGTACTTGGAGGCAAAGGTCATCGACATTGGGGACAAAGATGCAACCATCAAGGCAGAGGAGGCCATCGGGGTTGATGGACCATCTCAGAGTGGATGGAGATGGCAGGTGAGCAGCTGATGACGGATTGGCAGGTAGGGTGGAGATGATATCAGAGCAGAGCTTCTCAACATCGAAGGCCATAGCAGCTCATAGGATGGGGGCCATGAGGTGGGTGGTACAGAGGGACAATGCAAGCTGTTCCTGGGTGAACATGGGGCAGAGGTTGTGCAGGTTAACTTGCATGTAGTCCCTATCCCCCCCTTTTGGGTAGATGTCCCACCAGTGGGTAAGTGCATCAGGTTTGGCTCCCAAGCAGCCAGGCCAGAAACAGATGGTGAGGTTGAATTGGGAGAGATACTTGGACCAGTGGGCCTGTCAGCAGGTCAAAACCTTAGATGTGGAGAAATACTCAAGGTTTTTGTGGTTGGTGAAAAGTCTGAGTTTGAAATGCTGAGGAGAGTGGTGGTGATCTGAGAGGAGGAGAACTTCCAAAGGGGCTTCTATAGCCTGGAAGAGATAACTGTCTGAGGATGTCTAATGCTGTCTGAAGTCTGTCTGAACACAGGATAAGGCCACTTGAAGCCTTCTCAAACTTGACTTGAACTCGTAACTTGGTACTTCATTATTATTATTTGTAAGTAGTTACAGTGGAGAGTAAGCATGCATGGGCTTACTTAAGCCACATCACGTGTCTACTCTCGAAGCTAAGTAAGGTCTAAAGTAAATGAACAGAAATAAAAGTAAAAGAAAGTAAAAACAGTAAAGTAAAAGTAAAAGTAAAAACTATAAAATAAAAGAAATATCCTAGTGGGGAGTACTCACTCCCTACATCGGTGACCACATCGACAGGGGCAGCAGAGCCCTCGAGATAGTGTTGCCAGTGGTGGAAAGCCTTGTAGATAGCCAACAGTTCCTTATTGTGGGTGTCATAGTTGAGTTCCAGAGCAGTGAGGGTACAGGAGTAGAATGTGACCAGTGAAGAGAAAAGTTAGTAGTAGGGTAGGTATAGGATCTAAAAGGCTAGTTAGACCCTGTAGGGGATCCTGCTGAAGAGAAGAATTGGTAGTGAAAATGAAAAGAAAAAGAAACTAGAAACACTCAACTAGACTCTGGAAAACTCTTCAACCCCCACCACTCTAGGACTCCCCTAGAGCTGTCCTGACCTCACTCTCAAGGGCAGAAACAGAAAAGACTGCCACAGACTGGTCTCACCAGCCTCTGCTCTCCAGTCTCAATGGTGGTGATTGTTTTTTTGTAACTAACTACAACTTGAGTCCAAGTCCAAACTGCGCTTACTAATCAGCCACTCGCCTCACACCTAAGTCCCAGTCCCAAGTACAAAATGGGGATCATGCCCCTTAGAAAAATAAAATAAAATCCTCAACCACTCTTTACCATCATCCAATTCTCTACCAGGGAGTACCCACTCCCTACACCAGGTGGAGCTCACCATCAGGGCAGGTGATGGAGAGGATGCCGGCAATGGCATAGTCAGAGGTGTCAGTCTTGATGGTGATCATTGCATTGGGAACCCAGTGAGTGAGGACAGGAGCAGAGGTGAAGGCATCTTTGAGGCAGAGGAAGGCAGAATGGCACTCCTTGGAAAAGTTTCAAGGAGTATTTTTTTGGGTGAGGTGGGTGAGCAGAACAACTATGTATTTCAGAGTAGTTTTGGATGAACTGACAATAGAAGTTTGTGAACCCAAGAAACAACTGAATATCCCTGACCTTGTGGGGTTCAGGCCAATCACGGATGGACTGAACCTTGTCAGCAGACATTGTCAGTCCAGATGGGGAGAGGATGTAGCTGAGGTACTTGATGGAGTCCCTGTGGAACTCACACTTTTTGGGTTTGGCATATAGGCCATGACAGCAGAGGTGTCAGAGTACCTCTTTTATGTGTTTTCAGTGTGACTCCAGGTCATGGGAATAAATAAGAATGTCATTGAGGTAGACCATGATGCAGACATCGAGCATGTCTGCGAAGATACTATTGATGAACTGCTGGAAGGTGGCTGGCACATTAGTAAGACCAAAGGGCATTACCCTCCACTTGTGGGACCCATAACAGGTGCAGAAGGCAGTCTTCCACTCATCACCTTCAGCAATGCAGATGAGGTGGTAGGCATGACGGAGGTCAATCTTAGTATACAGCTTGGCACAGCTTGGCAAGTCGAGGAGGTTGGAGATGAGTGGGAGTGGGTAGCGATCTTTTTTCGTGATCTTGTTGAGGCCTCAGTAATCGACACAAAGGCAGAGAGTGCTGTCCTTCTTCTTGACAAAGAGGACAGGTGCACCATGGGCAGAAGTAGACTGCTTGATAAAACCATAGCTGAGATGCTTGTTGATGAAGGTGCAGAGAGCCTCGAGCTCGGGTGGGGAGAGGGAGTAGATCGTACCGATGGGTGGGGAGGACCCTTCCTCAATGTCGATCTTCAAGTCGAAGCTGTGGTGCAGGGGCAGCTCAGTTGCTTTCGCTTTGCTAAAGACATCAGCAAACTCATGGTACTTGGAGGGGACTGAAGAAAGGTCAGGAGGAGAAGGCGAAGCAGAGGACACATGGAGCAAGACATCATTGGGGTGCAGGTGCAGACTGAACTGCACAGAGTTGGGGAGAGTGCAAGCACAGAGGTAGGTGGTGGCCCTGATGAGGGAGATGTGTGGAGGAGACAGTGAGTTGGAGGCCTTCGGCAAAGGCAGCAGAGTGTTGGGAGACAGAGCAGAGGGTGTTGGTGTTGGTGCTGGAGTAGCAGTCAACAGTGATGGAGGTGCCAGGGGTGTAGGCATTCCCTGTGACAGTGGTTGGAACAAGATATGGCCCAGTACCCAATCAATCAATGGATTGTAGTGGGTGAGCCAGTTGTGTCCCAATACCAACAAGCATGAGGAATCCAATGGAGTAACATAAAAGGGAACAGAGGTGACATCACCAGAAGAAAAGTGGATGGAAAGATCTACTTCCTGCAAGATTACAGCATTTGTGCTACCATCAAACAGGCAAAGCAGAATGGGCAGAGAGATGGGTTTCATAGGTACAGAGTATTTACTAACTAAGGACAGATCTATGAAACAATGAGAGGAGCCAGAGTCAACTAATGCGGAGACATTATCTAACAGAAGTTCCAGAAGGGAGACAGAGGGCATAAGAGAGTTCAGATTGGAAAGAGCAGACACATTGAGTCAGATGGCAGGTGCACAGTCAGGGTCAATGCTTCCTCCAGGCCATGCGGACTCCCTGGAGGAGCAGACTATTTTTTTGCTCTTCCTTCTCCACAGGCAGGGTAGGAGGAGCGGTGGCCATGGCAGCACAGGCCTTCATGGCATGGGAGGTGGACTTTGGGCAGTCCTTGGTGTCAGATAGTTACTTCCTCAGTAACACCAAGCTACTATATTGGTATATGCCTGTCAGATAGTTACTCTACAGGTCATCAGTAAATGTAAAGCTAAATATAAAAGGGTGACTTACTCCTCAGTAACACCAAGCTACTGAGGAGACTAGAGGAAAATTTACTCTACTGTAGTCCGCTTTTCTGCTTATGTAAGCAACTAACCTTCGCACCTAAAGAATGACTACTCAGGGGGCAGTTTATATTCCAACACTTGGCAGAGTGGCTGCCCTCACCACAGAAGAGGCAGAGGTTATTCTTGAGGCAGCACTGACATTTGGCAGTGTTGAGCTTGCCATCCTTACCAAGGAGGTGTGCAATGTCCGATTTAGGTGTGTCCGACTTTTGGCTGTCCTTTGGCTTGGGTTTGCCCTTATTATCGGGGCATGAGGAGGATGAGGATGCTGATGAAGACCTTTTGTCATTGGAGGGCTTCCCTGCAGATGACTTTTCGGCAGAGGGCTTGGTGGAGTGGGATACTTCAGCCTTGCATTCCCAATACTGAGCATCGATGGTTTGGGCAAGGTCATGCAAACCAGAGAGGGTGGCAGGTTTGCCAACTCAGGCAATCTTGTCTTTGATGTGGTTGGGGAGGCTGGTGTAAAAGCAATGACAGAGAGCACCCTCACCATAGTCTTTGACCTGTGAAGCCCATTGATTAAACTCCATGACATACTTGGTGATATGGGAAGTGTCCTTCATCAAGAGGTTTTCGAGGTTTTGGACCACATCAGCCACTGCATCATGTGGGCCAAAGTTGACAGTCAGTTCATGAAGGAACTCCTGGTAGTTATCCATCCATAACAGATGGTCAAGGTAGTTGTCAGGGTTGAGGAGGTCAGGCTCAAACCAGGCCAGCACCATGCCCTTGAGGTAAGACTGGGCGAAGGTGACCTTGGCTGTGACAACTGACAAACAAAGTTGTATCTCGGTCACTCCAAGAACTGATATAGAAGATTAGGGGAAAGGAGTTTTAGGTGCAAGGCACAAAATGAACTCGATTGGAGTACCCTATGACAAGAGAGCCTGGTATTTATACTACTAGAGTTATTTGTACCAAGGAATGTTCGTAGAACAAACCAAACAAAGAGAGATAAACGCGATTGGCAACAGTTGAACATGCTGAGTCAATGTGGCAAAAGCTGACTAAATAAAGCATCTAATGAGCATCTGTGTAACCCTAACCAGAGAGTAACCAAAAAAAGAAAACTATGCTAAGAAAAGTTAAACAGCATTACACTATCCCCTCCTATGGTTTGACTTCCAGGCGAGACCAAAGGGGTGGACAAGAGGTAACAGGATCAGGCAAAGGGGAGAAAAGGAGTCCAGAAGTGTCCACAAGGCGAAGCTTCCTAGGAGCGGAAGGGCGAAGCCTGTAAAAGTCGTCTATTGCCTCCTGGGCATTCTTAAGAGCACTAGCTGGCTCCCAAGTACGATCTTTGTCAGGGTACCCCCTCCAGTGGACCAAAAACTGTAGGCCCCCACACTTCAGGCGTGAATCTACCACCTTTTCAACTTCAAACTCTATATCTCCTTCATCGGTCACCTGCTGGGGACCGGGTTTAACAACAGGTTGTCCATCAAGGGCGCCAAGATAAGGTTTTACCCTTGAAACATTCACAACCGGGTGAATCTTCATGTTCCGGGGTAGCTTTAACTTTACAGCGTTCGGCAAAGCCTCTATGACCTCATAGGGTCCAATCCACTTTTCGGTCAACTTCTGGCTCTGCTGGTCTTTCAACGAGAGATGGTTTGTAGCTAGCCAAACCTGAGCACCGACGGAGTACGTAGGGGAAGGGGAACAACGTTTGTCTGCCTGAGTTTTCTGTCGTTGTCTAGCTTTTCCAAGTGAGTTGCATACTTCCTGGAACACCTGGAACCAGTCTCTAGCGGTCTCCTCTGCCGCTTCTACCTTAGAAGTCGTCGGTTTGACACCCATTCGTGGTAAATACGAATGAGTAACTTCAAAGGGGCACTTGCCAGTAGAATCAGACTTGGAGTTATTATATGTGAACTGTGCCAAAGGCAGCCAGTCTTCCCACCTTTCCTGTTGATGGTTTACATACATCCTAAGGTACTGCTGAATTTCGCAGTTCAACCGCTCAGTTTGACTGTCCGTTTGTGGATGGAACGCCGTCGAAAGCTTCTGCTCAACCCCCAGCATTTTAAATAGTTCACGAGAGAACTGCGAGGCAAACTGCGGTCCACGATCTGAGACAATAGATAAGGGGAGTCCATGATGCTTCCAAACGTGCGACAAGTAAAGCCTTGCCGTGCTAGCGGCGGTTTCTTCGGCAACACAAGGAACAAACTCAGCCTCTTTAGAAAAGCGATCTACTATGACCAACACATGGGATTTTCCAGAGGCAGACTTAACGCCTAGATCCATGAAGTCAGTAGTAAGATCTTGCCAGGGTCCCCTAGGGATCGGCAAAGGCTTAAGTTCTCCAGCTGGCGGCTTATTACTAGACTTGCTAGTCTGACATGCTTGACAGTGTTTTACATACTCCTCGATGTCGGGTTTCAAGGTAGGCCACGTGAACCAGCGTGTAACCAACTCCTGAGTTCCTTTAATTCCGCGATGGCCCACTAAGGGTGAATCGTGAAGAGCAACAAGAACCCTGTTACAAAGTTCTTCAGGTACGAAGACTTTTTCTCCACTATACAAAAGTCCATTCTTCAGGGTGAGCTCACTAGCATCCACCCCAACCAAAGCACAACAGAGCTCTTCTTCCAGAGAAGATTCTAGATGAACCGAACGAAGCTGTTCGGGCTTGATAAATAACGACTCTTCTGTTTTTGCATTTTCTTTATTTTCTATTAAGTCCTCGTGACAAGAGAGGGCGTCCAGTCGTCCCATGGAAACACCAGGTTTGTGGACGATGATACAACTGAAACAGCTGAAATACTGCGCCCACCATGCCTGATGGGGTTGAAGCTTTTGTGACGTCATGAACCACTTTAGGTTATGATGGTCCGTCCAAATCTCAAACTGGTATGGGGTGGCTTCCAAATAATGATGCCACTGCTCCAATGTGCAGATGATAGCTAGCATCTCTTTATCATGAACCATATAATTTAACTCTGCTCCAGAGAGGGAATGGCTTGAATAAGCAACTGGTCTCCAGAGACCATCTTTGCATTCTACCAACAGCACAGCTCCGGTCACATAGTCTGAGGCGTTGGTTTCTAAATGGAACCTCCGATCCTGATCAGGGAACATAAGAATAGGGGCCGAGGTGAATGCTTCTTTAAGCATATCAAATGCCAACTGACATCTGTCGGTCCACCGGAACGGAACGTCCTTCTTCGTGAGATCATTAAGGGGACATGCCACTTGGGCAAAGTCCTTGATAAAACGTCAGTAAAAGTTCGCAAGGCCAAGGAAGCCACGAACTCCATGAACGGTAGTAGGGACAGGCCAATTCTGCACAGCAGTGACTTTGGCAGGGTCCATTCTAACTCCGTTAACACCAACAATCATCCCAAGGAAGTCAACTTCCTGTCTCTTGAATAGACATTTCTCCGGTTTAACAAACAGGTCATTCTCTTTCAACCTTCTAAGCACCTCCAGCATGATCTTGTCGTGTTCCTTTTCATCGTCCATTTTCGTAAATATCATTAAGTCGTCAATATATACTACCATGGCATCCTCCATGTCACCAAAGATGTCATTCATCATATTTTGAAATGTGGCAGGGGAATTGCAGAGTCCGAAGAACATAACCAGCGGCTCAAAAGCACCATGATGACAAACAAAAGCAGCTTTCCATTCATCACCCTCCTTGATGCAAACATTGTTGTATCCCCACCTAAGGTCCATTTTGGTAAATAATTTACAGCCCTTTAGCTTGTCAACAAGCTGTGAGATAAGCAGAAGTGGATACAAGTTTTTGACCGTATGCTCGTTTAAATAGCGGTAATCCTGTACCATACGCTTCTTTCCATCCTTCTTCAGGACAAAGAACACGGGAGATGTCTGTGGAGACTTGCTTGGCCGGATGTAACCCTTTTTGAGCTGTCCATCAACGAAGCTACTCACTTCAGACTGCTCATCAGGAGATAGAGGGATCAACCTTCCTTTCTTGGGTACAAACAAGTCTTTGAGTTCAATAGCATGGTCCCATGGTTTCCTAAGCGGCATGCATTCAGATTCCTGGGCAGAGAAAACAGATAGATAATCGTGATATTCCTTTGGAACAAGTTCCTCAGGGGTTTTGTTGGTTTTCTTAACCTCCTCCTGCTTAGCAGAAGCAATGGCATCAAGAAAAGCATCTTGTGCTACAGCTTCAATCCTTTCTATGCATCTTACAAAGGCTGGCTTAGGCGCTAACTTCTTACACGAGTAAGGACACCTCCTCATCGAGACTTCACTGGTTTTCCAATTGACATCAGGGTTATGGGTGGCAAGCCACATGTGACCCAATATCATGTCATGAGATCCCAGATCCGTGACATCGGCTACTAGCTCTTCGAAGTGGTTCCCATACTGAACCTGAAGTGGAACCTGATGCATAATCCTTCCAGCGGAATTGCGAGATCCATCAACATTAAATACATCTACTGCCCTAGGCAAAGCGAGCTTCGGGAGTTTTCTTTGCTCAACAAACTTAGAGTCCAAAAAGACGCCAGTGGCGCCAGAATCCAAAAGAGCTTGTACAGCGTGTGCATCTCCTTTTCGAGACCTGATAATGATGGGAACAGAGACATGGTCCTTCAAGTTAAGTGAACGAATTCAGGGTTTCAGCGGTACTGTCGCCTGATCATTGCTTTCCTTTTCGGTAACTACCATACGAGAAGAAGAAACATTTTTTGGGTTTTTATAGGCAGAGGAATTAAGCGAACCACATTTAATGTCCGGTTCTGAGCCCAACTGGGTCTCCACTTCAGACGGTACATCAGAGTCCACACCTAAGTCCACATTATCTAAAGGCGAAAACCTATTTACAGAAACAAGGTCCGAAAAAGAAACCTTTTTTTGTGTTTTACTATTTTCTATTTTTATACTTTTATTTTTTCGAGATGAAGAAGAAAAACATTCAGTACTACTAGAACCTACAGGACCTGACTTCACTGTAGCTCCGACTCTTTTAACTGTCTGATATGAGCAACGATTTGTTCGAAGCTCATCCCCTCCATTGCTTTATGGTGGGGGTCGGCGCCTTCAGAACAGACCTGCCATCCTTTGTCCTTGTTTTGCCCTTTCGGGCACTGCGGTCTTATGTGACCGGTCTGGCCACAGCCGTAACACTTGTACGTTGAGAAGTCTTTTCTTGTGGGACCTCTCAACCCGCTTGCAGCACCAATGTCCATGGGCGCGCCGCTGCCCAAAGTTGCACCAGCTGAAGGCTGATTGTAGTTTTGAGTCCAGCGGCTGCCAGACTGAGATGTTTGGAGTTTAATGGCCTCCATAGCCACACCCATTGCTTGGACTTCGGGCTCAAAGTCCTTCCAGCTATCTTTTCTCCTGCCCTGTATGTAGATCTGTTGGAGAATCTCAGGGCACATTGCCTGCTCCAACATCCAGATTGCATAGTCGTCGGATACCCCGGACGCAGTCCTTAGTGCGTTGAATTTTGCCAAGAACTCTTCCATTCTGGCATTTCCCTGTCATATGTTGGCCAGCTGTCTCTTGGCCCAGTCCACATTATGGAGAGGGCAGAACCTCATTTCAACTTCGGCTGCGACCTCAGCATGAGTGGGCCACCTTTGAGCTGTGAGGCAAGTGTCAATTCAGGCCCTCGCATAAGCCCCTGCTATTGGTCCAGTCATGCGAGACCAGACTGCCAGCGCATCTTCCCGGTGGGTCTTGAACTCAGCTACAGCCACGAAGGCCCGCATCTTCGACCACCACTCCTCAAACTTTGAAATCGAGCCATCGAACTGGCCCGGATCTGCTATTCCCTGTTTTGTGGGGTCTACGGAAGTTCCTGTTCCACCAGCACCTCTATTTTGTTGTTGCTGGGTGGCGATGGCGGCGGCGACCTGCTGTCCGACCATAATTGAAAGCTGCTGCATAAACTGCAGCATGTCTTCCGTCAAGTTGTGGGGGTCCATTGTCAGCAACTAAGACGGGGCGATGAAGGGGAGGGTGGATTGTGTGTCTGTTCCATAAGTTGTACGGAATGTGTAAGACGAAACCGAGGAGATTGGGATCTTCCTCTTCAGGAGAAGGGATTCGAGGGGTGGGGGATTCTTGTTTGATATAGGGCGAGATTCGTAGAACTACAGGAGACACTGACTCCTCTTTCTTGACTTTTGGAATTTTTGAAGTTTTTCAATGATTTTCCCTGGCCTCCATGCCAGTACTCTGTTGTCAACTACCGTAGTGCTACTAGATATATGGTAGTACACTTTCTACCTCCCGGATGTCGGGGCACTACTTTACACTATGTGCTTCCACCCCCTAATGTGGGTTGCACCTTCACACCACCCTTGACGGATAGTGGGACTACTGACTATGGTTCTTCTTCAACACAACCTCCAGCCGAAAGGAGGACGAGACTAAAGGCGTCATCTCGTAAAGAAGAGAAAAGAAGAACAGAAAGCTCCTTAACCCTGGAGTCCGGGTATGATTTCCCTATATGCCTGGGAGCTAGCGGAGTGAGGGAGAGTTGAAAATCGAGTTCAAGTGTGACAACTGACAAACAAAGTTGTATCTTGGTCACTCCAAGAACTGATATAGAAGATTAGGGGAAAGGAGTTTTAGGTGCAAGGCACAAAATGAACTCGATTGGAGTACCCTATGACAAGAGAGCCTGGTATTTATACTACTAGAGTTATTTGTACCAAGGAACATTCATAGAACAAACCAAACAAAGAGAGATAAATGCGATTGGCTACAGTTGAACATGCTGAGTCAATGCGGCAAAAGCCGACTAAATAAAGCATCTAATGAGCGTCTGTGTAACCCTAACCAGAGAGTAACTAAAAAAAGAAAACTACGCTAAGAAAAGTTAAACAGCATTACATTGGCGCAGTTGGTTCGGAAAGCCTTCGGATGGTCTTGGAAGTTGAGCTCGCACTGCACCAGGAACTTGCAGAGCTTCTTCAGGTCAGAGCCATTGAAAGTGTCGGGCTCTTGGACCTTGGTTTTCAGAGTCAAGTCTCCAGAGTGCTGGCTTGAGCGAGCGAGTGCATGAATAGCCCTAGTCAGGGCAAGGAGGGGGTCTTTGGGTGGCTCAGCCAGATCTTTGGGGATACCCCTGTCACTGCTGCCCCCACCATCAGACCCACCATCAGGGATGTTGGGGTGGTCAGGATCAGAAGGGTCGCCACTGAGTGGTGGTGGGGTGTGGAATACAGATTGCTGGGTTTCAGAGGGCCCAGCTTGAGAAGCACTTTTGTGTTGAGAATGACATTGGGCAGAGAATGAGTGAAACTGTTCGACAACCAAGGGTGCACATCATGGATTTGCAAATGCGAGGGCAAGCCTCTCAGCAGTTTCTCTTTGTGTGCATGCCTGGGTCTGCATGACATAGTTTTTAGTATAAGAAACAGAAGAGGACTCATACAAGTGTGAGTATGAATATACTGTCAAGTTCAGGCCTACTCTGACAATCTCCAATGCTCACAGAGGCCAGGGGACATGTACAAAGCTAGGCTGATGTTGACTGATGAAGGCTGATGGATAGCAATGTTGGCCAGAGGGTGGCCAAGAGTTGCAACAGAGGTGTGGGAGAGGGCATTGGGTTCAGCTCGTGTGCTGCCCCCTTGTACGAGCCCAGCCCTTGGATTTCAGAGATAGAGTAGAGTCAGTATTAAGCTGATGACAGAGGAGAAGGCTGGTCGAAGACTGCAGAGGAGGGAACTAAGTTGATATTCATACTGAAGAGACACTGCTGAGTGCAGTGGGCTTATATACAGTGGTTGCACCATCAAGGTGGTACAGTATCAGAATGACAGAACTAACATATGGAGTACAGTAAAATTTCAAGGGACAAAAATGTCAGAAAACTTCAGTTGGGGTATGAGCACAGAAGATGGAGGCGAGGGACAGGACAAAGAAAAAGTATCTAAAAGGAATAGTGCGGAATGGAGTGTCTTCAGAGCACCCACCGACAACCAATCAGATGATAGGCCAAAAGCCTAAACAGGAAGTGACCCTGCACCATACCATGCGGTGTGGCAGCTGTGCTGTACCTAGACTGGACCGTTGACCCAAAAGGAAGGTGACCCCTAAGTCAAGGGAGGACATCACCTGACCAAGAGAGACCAGTCATGTGGTAGTGCCAACAGAGGCTGACAGGGTCCAACAGAGGATGGGGCAGGGACATGCCATACAAGTGCTAGAGCAAGCAGATAGGGGCAGAGTGGAGCAGAGGAGAACCAGTGACAACACAGGACAGGCCAGGACAGAGGCATGGGCATGACACCTCCAGTCTTAGTCTTGAGTTGAGGTGTCAGTCATGATTTGTTGGGGATGACCCAAGGGGTGGGAGGTGGCTGACTGGGTGCCATGGGGTTGACTCTGACTCCTTCAGTTGCAGCATCAAGGTCACAGAGGCATTTTTGTCTGGGTGCTGCAGTGGTTTGCACATGCTCAAGATTCCTTATATGCATGAGCTGGCCTCCAGTGCCTTTCCCACTGTGGGAAGAATGTCTGACTGCTCCCCACATCTCAGACATACCTAATAGCTGTCAGATTACATCAGCAACCCCCCCCCTCTATACAGGTCTGTACAGACCACAGACCCACAGACAGGTCCCCCCCTGTACAGGTCTGTACACATATCCATATCTGTACAGATCTACCCCAGATTGTTTCAGTACTACAGATTCTCACCACTCTGTCAAGACCGGTTCTCAACGGTCTCCGAGGGGGTCCGAGGGCAGAGGAAAGCTAGGGCGAAAGTCCGGGTAGTCGGAGTTTAGCGTACAACTTAGTACACTAGTTTCCTGCCGAGTCCCAGAGGTCGGAACTATCCAGAGACTGTCTGGAGTTGAGTGAGATCGATGAGTATCTTATTTGATATTCGAACTGATGTGCTACGACGTATGTACAAAGCTTTTATAGTACAGAGAAAAGTCTAATGCAATGTCCGGGATGTAGCGACTACCGGAACGCAGTACGGATGAATAACAATATTAGTGAGCCGTTAGTAAGGTAAGTCGGTAGTCGCCAGATAGCCGGATGGTACGGGGATTAGTAAGACATATGGGTACGGTAGTGTAGCGAGTCACTTAGAAGCGCGAGAGAAACATACTAAATATGGAAACAGAAACAGAAACAGATCGTAAGTCAAATCAAAGACGGAACGGAGTTTCACGACGGAAACCTGTAGGGCTAGAATGACAACTCAGATGGTCGGACTGCGGTCCAGACCTTACGCGCGCGTCATGGATGTGACAGTATCCCCCTCTTAGGGCCGAGCCCTCGAGGCACTTGTTGTGTTCAAGCGTCGCTTCGGAGTTTCGAAGTCCGCATTGTCGGAGTCCGAAAAACCTCATGGTAAAAAGAGCTCGACGGGGTTTCATCAAAGTCCAGACGCCCATTCCTAAAACTCCTAAACGCTATGGCTCCCACTCAACGACTTAAGTCTTCCCTCAACCCCGTGGGCATCGCCTGGGAAGTCCTCGATGACGAACTACTCCAAGAATATCCGGATGACCCGCCGATTATGAAGATGGCTAAGTTCGACGAGCGACAACATCGCCAGCATGCTGCCATGCAGGCAGCAATTGAAGAAGAAGAACGCCGGAAAGCCGAAGAGGTCCGGAAAGCGAAGGAGGCCGAAGATCGTCGGAAAGCCGAGGAGCATAGAAAGGCTGAGGAGGCTGCTCAGAGAAAAGCAGCCGAGGAGAGAAAACTCCGTGAGTTGGAAGCGGAGAAGAAACGACTCGAGGAGGAGACGCATCAGGCGCAGCAGGCGGAGGGTTCATCGGTGCGTAACAACATTTATCGTTCTAAAAATCTGTACTGACAAGTCCATACCAGTCTCAGCGCGTCGCATCGGTCAGCGGAAAGTCCGCAGAGCAGGCGAAAGCTTGCTCTGCCTGTATCAAGGCCGGTGAACCGTGCGTGCTGGGTACCGGGCGCAGCAAGTCGTGCGTCCGGTGCCAGAAAACGAAGGGCAAGTGCGACTTGAACCTGAAGGCGCCGGAGTCCGAGAAGCCGGCATCGACGGTGACGTCTCCCCGGGGTGGAGAAAAGAGAAAACGGAGAAAGTCTGCCCATTTCGGAGAGCCGGCCGATGACGAAGACCTGGACGATACGCCGGATGTCGAGGTTGTCACGAAGCCTCGCCCACCCCGTGGACAAGCTCCACGTCAAGATCTGCTGGCGGAGGTCCTGGACCGTCGACTTGGAGAAATTGTCGATGCGATCCAGAGGAACACCACAGCAGTGGAGTCCATGTCGAAGGAGGTCCAGGACTTGTCCGGGGTTCTGGAGGAGTCCTTCGAGGTTCTCAAGACCGCGACGACCAGCCTTGTCAACCGGGCGATGAATGACGATGACATTTAGTCGTTACTTTAGTTTATCCATGTCTGTATCGTACTTCGGATTTTCCTGTCCCCCCCCCTCCTCTTTCCTTTTTTTTTTTTTTGAAATATATTTTCCGTTGTCCGTCTTAGAATCGAGTGAGCGTGAGTTTTCATAGCGTAGACGGAGTAAACTCCGAAAAGACCACTTATTTCTGGAGTGGGACGGCGCTCAACGGACTGACCTTGTGGGGGTACACTTTGTGGAAATCTGCGACCAAGTCAGGGGCGTTGCTTAACTCGGTAGCTATGAGCCAGGACGTTTCCTCGTCCGTGCCTTCGTAGCCAGCCCACTTGACTAGATACTGCAGCGGACATCGCCTACGGTAGTCCAGTTTAGAGTCTAGGATTTGTTCTATTTCATACTCTGGTTCTCCGTCGATTTCAACGGGTGGAGGTGGAGGTTGGACACGGTTGGGGATGGTATTCGGAGTTGCTGGTTCTAGTTGCGAGACGTGGAACACGGGGTGTACGGACTTCATAGCGTCAGGTAGTCGGATAGTGAAGGATAACGATCCAACATGAGCGATAATGGGGTAGGGTCCCAGATTCTTTTCGGAGAGTTTCTTCGAGGGTCGAGTGGACCTGAAGTACTTAGCTTTGACGTATACCAAATCTCCAATCTGGAAGTCCGGAGGCGGAGATCTTTTAGCATCTGCTGGACCTTGGTATCTCTGCTGAGCTTCCTTCATCTCTTCTCGTAGGAACGTATGCAAGGAGTCCAAGTCCACTGCATAGTCTCTAGCTCGAGAAGATGTCAACTCTCTTTCTGGGTGTACGGTAACATTAGGATGATAACCCTTATTGGCAAAGAATGGTGAAACTCCGGTTGTAGCACTGGGAGCGTTGTTGTACGCAAACTCCACGAGTGGTAGCAACTCGGACCAGTTGTCCTGTTGGTAATTACAGTAAACCTGTAGGTACTGCTCCAACGTCTGGTTAGTCCGTTCGGTTTGACCATCGCCTTCAGGGTGATATCCGGAGGTGAAATGGAGCTTCATATCCAGTGCTTTGCCCAGCAACCGGAAGAAGTGAGACACGAATTCCGTGCCTCTGTCGGAGGTTACGTGTGAGGGAACTCCGTGCTTGGAGAAGACATGGAGTAGGAACAATCTAGCGAGTTGTGGAGAGGTGATTGTATCTTCGGTGGGGATGAATATAGCTTGTTTTGAGAGACGGTCTACGACGACCAGTATAGCGGTATGGTTTCCGGAGTTTGGTAGTTGTTCGATGAAATCCATCGAGATGGAATTCCAAGGTCTCTCTGGTATCGGTAGTTGCTTCAACATACCGTACGGTTTGTGTCTCGGGGTTTTAGCACGTGCACAGGCAGTGCAAGACTTGACGTAGTCTTTGATAAAAGTCCGAGCATTTGGCCAGACGTACTCACGACAGACGAGTTCGAGTGTTCTGTTTTGTCCGAAATGACCGGCCAAGGGGTGGTCATGCTTGTAACGGAGTACGCGAAGCCTGAGGTCGTTTGCTTCGGGGACATATATACGGTCATCCAGACGTAAAAGTCCGGATTCATCCACCCGCCAACGGGGGTTAGATGGGTCAGAGAGGTGGAGTTGGCCGAGTGGGTCGGACGCTAAGGTGGACTTGATGTCTTCATGGAGTTTCTCAACGTCCATGATTATACTAGCATGCAGTACCGGGCTTTCTAGGTAGGTCGCCCGTAACGAATTGGATAGTTGTTCGGTGGTGAACACCGGTCGGAGGTTCTGTGGGTTAGCTTGGGCGTAGCCCCTATCCCCCTCTTTGGGATAGACGTCCCATCGTCTAGTCAAGGCGTCGGGCTTTGCTCCGAGCTTACCGGGGCGGAAACGAATGACCATATTGAACTGAGAAAGGTACTCAGACCAACGCACTTGGCGCCTGGTGAGCACTTTCGAGGTAGAGAAATACTCGAGATTCTTGTGGTCGGTAACGACGTCAATGGTGTGTGTGGGGCCTTCAAGGTAATGGCGCCAGGTCCGGAAGGCTTCATGAATAGCCAACAGCTCCTTGTCGTGTGTGTCGTAGTTTAACTCCGGGGCGGTCAAAGTCCGGGAGTAAAACGCTACCGGTCGTACCTCACCATCCGGGCAGGTGACGGACAGAATGCCAGCGACAGCATAGTCCGAAGCATCCGTTTCGACCGTGATGGGAAGTCCGGGCTTGAAGTGAGTCAATATTGGAGCCGTGGAGAAAGCTTCTTTGAGAAGATTAAAGGACCGGCGACAATCCTCGGAGAAATTCCAAGGTGCCCCCTTCCGTGTGAGACATGTTAGTGGGACCACGATGTCCGAGTAATTGAAGATGAAACGACGGTAGAAGTTTGCAAAGCCGAGGAAGGACTGAATGTCCTTCACCTTGCGAGGTTCTGGCCAGTCACGGACGGCCTTTACCTTATCCTCGGACATTGACAATCCGTCGGGGGATAAGAAGAAACCGAGGTATTCCACGGACTTGGAGTGGAACTCGCATTTCTCTGGTTTGGCATACAAGCCATGCTCCCGGAGCCTGCGGAGTACCTCACGGACATGTTTTTTGTGGTTTTCCATATTATCAGAATAAATAAGGATGTCGTCTAGGTAGACAACGACGCATACATCCAGTAGGTCCGCGAAGACGGAGTTGACGAAGCGTTGGAACGCTGCAGGGGCATTGGTAAGTCCGAATGGCATCACAAGCCACTCGTAAGATCCGTAATGGGTTCTGAAAGCCGTCTTCCATTCATCTCCTTCGGCGATCCGCACCAAGTGGTAGGCATGGCGCAGGTCGATCTTAGTATATACCTTAGCCCGACTAGGCGAGTCGAGTAAGTCCGAAATGAGAGGTAACGGGTAACGGTCCTTCTTGGTGATCTTGTTGAGGCCCCTAAAGTCAACACAGAGACGAAGTGATCCGTCCTTCTTTTTGACAAAAAGGACAGGTGTGGCATACAGGGATGACATTGGGCGAATAAAGCTGGTAGTGAGATTTTCATCGATGAAGGTCCGGAGAGCGGCAAGCTCAACGGACGAAAGCGAGTAGAGGGTTCCCAACGGTGGAGTAGTTCCTTCCTCCAATTCTATCTTGAGGTCGAACTCCCGGTGAGGCGCAAGTGTAGCTGCCTTGGCCTTGCTGAACACATCAGCGAAGTCGTGATAGTCCGGGGGTACCGACGACAAGTCCGGGGTATCCTGTACAGTGGCAGCCTGGAGTTTGGTAATATCCTGAGGTCGAACCTGGAGGGAGAACTGGGTTGAGCCATCTAGCTTGCAGGCGCGGACGAAGGCCGCTGCATTGACAAGGGAGATGTTAGGTGCTCGGGTGCTGGGTGGAGAGGAGTTATCGACCAACTCGGGAAGGGTGATTTCTGGAGAGCCCAGGGGGGCGTCTACAGGGTTTCTCGGAATTGACTCTGAGTCAGAGGGCGACGTCGGCGCTGGCAAACGAGATGTAAGGTTTCGGAACTTAATACTGCTCAGTACCCAATCAATCGACGGATTGTAGCGGGTGAGCCAGTTATGTCCGAGAACAATCTTACACTCAGAATCCAACGGAGTTACATAAAAGATCATGTCGGTGATATCTCCGGAGGGGAAACGGACTGAGAGGTTTGAGGCTTTAGTGATTGATGTCGTTGTCACACCGTCGAACAGATGGAGGACGAGAGGTGGGACGGAGTAGGTTGAAAGACCGTGGTTATTGACGAAAGTAGAATCTACAAAACAGTGGGTCGAGCCCGAATCTATTAATGCTGGAAAGTCCGGAATATTATACGAGTCGAGGGTGACAGAAGGTTTTAATGAATTCGGATTTAAAAGAGCGGATGCGTTGAGGCGTGCCTCCGAGGGTGCACAGTCGGTAACAACGCAACTCCCAGGCTGTGCGGAGTTCTGAGAGTTGCACTCTATTTTTTTGCCTCGGAGGAGGCAGTCGGTTTGGCTTCCGACTCAGTAACCGTGGTTGCGCGAGCCTTAGCTGCGCGAGATGTAGATTTAGGGCACTCTTTGGCCTTGTGCCCGGGGTTCCCGCAGAACATACACAGGTTCTGCTCAAAACGTTTCTTCCGCTCGGCAGGTGTCAACTTGCCATCTTTACCGAGCTTGTTGGATAACGTGGACGGTGCTCCGGAGTTCTGATTGTTCGGAGGCTTGGGGTTCGAAGTAGATGGAGTTTGCTGGTTACCACCAGGCTGGGGGTTGGCGTTACCAGACTTCTGCTTGTCCCCCTTGTTCGAGTTGGCCTTACCTCTGGAGTTGTTTCCGGAGTTGTTGCCGGAGGACTTTGCTTGACGAGAGACTTCGTCCTTGCGCTCCCAGTAGCGCGCGTCAATTTCTTGGGCTAGCGCATGCAACCCATACAGAGTAGTGGGTTTCCCAACCCTACTGATTTCGTCTTTGATGCGATCTGGGAGTCCGGTATAGAACAGGTGGCAGAGAGCGCCATCTCCGTAACCTCGGACTTGTGACGCCAATCTGTTGAAGTCGACCACATAACGGTTTACACGATGTGTCTCTTTCATGTGGAGGTGGTCGAGCTGGTGTTCGGCGTCTGCGACCGGGTCGTGTGGTCCAAAGGTTGTCTGGAGATCCGCTACAAAGTCCAGCCAGCTGTCCATCCAGAGTGGACGGTCTGCTGGATCTCCGGAGTTTAAAAGGTCTGGCTCGAACCACTCGAGAGCCATTCCTTTGAGATAAGATTGGGCGAATGTGACTTTGTTCCTGTCCAGGCGGAAGGCCTTGGGATGATCTTGAAAGCACAGTTCGCATTGGACTAAGAATGTCCGGAGTTTCTTTGGGTCGGTTCCGTCAAAGGTGTCCGGCTCCCGGACCTTAGCGCGTGAGGGCGAGGTGTCATCGGAGCGATGGGTAGAACGCGACAGACGGTCGACGGCTGTTGCCAGATTTTGCAAGACCGCCAGTTGGGGGTCTAGCTGTTCTGGGGCGTCGACGAAAGGGTTTCCTTCATCGTTGTCATCATCGTTGTCGTCATCTCCGGGACCATCGTCTCCCGGACCGTCATCTCCGGGGTCATCGCCTCCGAAGAGGTCTGGGGTTGGTCGCACCGTGGATGAGGAACGTCTGTTAGAGGAGCCAGTTCTAGGAGTCGGGGTGGCAAGGGGTTCACCCCTGGCGGAGAAACTTCGAAATTGGCTGACCGACGGTGGAGGACGTCGGCGGCTTGCTAACACGATACGTGCACTTGATTCGTGCATATCGTCAACCGCAGCTTGTTCCGAAGCTTCAACAGCCATGGAGCGGGAGCAGAGTCGGGTAGTCATAGTCATTGGTATAGGGGGTTTCATGGACTCGTGCGAGGATTTGAGTTCGAATATACTGTCAAGACTGGTTCTCAATGGTCTCCGAGGGGGTCCGAGGGCAGAGGAAAGCTAGGGCGAAAGTCCGGGTAGTCGGAGTTTAGCGTACAACTTAGTACACTAGTTTCCTGCCGAGTCCCAGAGGTCGGAACTATCCAGAGACTGTCTGGAGTTGAGTGAGATCGATGAGTATCTTATTTGATATTCAAACTGATGTGCTACGATGTATGTACAAAGCTTTTATAGTACAGAGAAAAGTCTAATGCAATGTCTGGGATGTAGCGACTACCGGAACGCAGTACGGATGAATAACAATATTAGTGAGCCGTTAGTAAGGTAAGTCGGTAGTCGCCGGATAGCCGGATGGTACGGGGATTAGTAAGACATACGGGTACGGTAGTGTAGCGAGTCACTTAGAAGCGCAAGAGAAACATACTAAATATGGAAACAGAAACAGAAACAGATCGTAAGTCAAATCAAAGACGGAACGGAGTTTCACGACGGAAACCCATAGGGCTAGAATGACAACTCAGATGGTCGGACTGCGGTCCGGACCTTACGCACGCGTCACGGATGTGACACACTCACATATGTTGTAGTTGACCAATAATTGAATCATATTATCATAAGCTACAAGGATATACATATCTATACTAAGTGGTCACTTATTACTATTAGTAGGGAGAGGGTACCCACCATAAGGGTGGTGGTAGGAAAGGAGGGTGGTGAGGGAGGGATGACAATGAAGATGACAATGAAGATGACAATGAAGATGACAATGAGGAAGAGGGATGGTAGTGGAAAGAGATGCAGTGTCAGAGTGAGCTGGGTTTAAATATCCTTTTCTGCTTACCTCAGCAACTTTTCAAAGCCAGCTGTGTGGGTTGTGTGGCACACCTCTACAAATTTCTAACTCAGATTCAAACTCCACCAAAAATGAAAGTTGTAGCCTATGATCACAGGATCATGGGAATATTTTTACCTTAGTAATATCTCCTTTTTTGAGTGAGATATTTGCAAAGTTCTTGTGGAGTCCCAGTTTGCAAAAATAAAAAAGTGGCTGTACAGTTATGATGTCATGATCATGTCAGTATGATTATCTCATCAATATGTCTATTTTTGGATGAGATATGGGCAAATCAAAGTTTACATCTGTGGTGTCTGTAGGTCTGTGGAGTCTGTAGAGTCTGTAGGGTCTGTAGGGGTCTGTACTTGGTCTGTGGAAAATCTGTACCATCTGTGGGTCTGTGCCTCTGTACCAAACCCAGGGTTTTGCTGACGTGTGACACTGTAGCCACTGTCACACTGTCCCAAAAAGGGTGGTTTGCTGATGTTTCCTTTTTTGGCCATTCCCATGGGCACTGCCACCTGCAAAATTCTTGTACTAAGTATGTTGGAGTTGGAATCACCCCTGTGTGATACCTTACTATGGTGCAAGTTTCATGTGATTACATAAGCACTTAGAGCACACTTAGTAGTATGTTTTTCATACTGTTCCCTCAGTAGTTGAGTCACTACTGAGGCTGCCTACAGCCCTTTCAAACAATGTAGGTACCAGGCTAAACAAAGAACAAAGGCATGGTAAAGGCATGATCCAGAGCATCTGGAGCCAGACACCAGGCCAGAACATGTCAAGTTTGGATCTACTCCAATGATCTCCAACACTCACAGAGGCCAGGGGATGTGTATGAAGCTAGGCCGACATTGACTGACGACTGGCCAATGAAGGCTGACAGATAGCAATGTTGGCTGGAGGGTGGCCAAGAGTTGCAATGGAGGTGCAGGAGAGGGTGTCAGGTTCAGCTCGTGTGCTGCCCCCTTGTACAAGCCCAGCCCTTGGATTTCAGAGATAGGGTAGAGTCAGTATTAAGCTGATGACAGAGGAGAAGGCCAGTCAAAGACTGCAGAGGAGGGAACTAAGTTGATATTCATACTGAAGAGACACTGCTGAGTGTGGTGGGCTTATATACAGTGGTCACACCATCAAGGTGGTACAGTATCAGAATGATGGAACTAACATATGGAGTACAGTAAAATTTCAAGGGACAGAAATGTCAGAAAACTTCAGTCAGAGTACAAGTGCAGACAGCAGAGGTGAGGGACAGGATAAGGAGAAAGTATCTAAAAGGAATAGTACAGAATGGAGTAGCTTCAGAGCACTCACTGACAACCAATCAGGCAATAGGCTGAAAGCCTAAAGAAGAAGTGGCCCTGTGCCATCCCATGTGGTGTGGCAGCTGTGCCATGCCTGGACCAGACCATTGACCCAAAAGGAAGGTGACCCCTAAGTCAAGGGAGGACATCACCTGACAGAGAGACACTAGTCACGTAGTAGTGCCAACAGAGACCAACAGGGTCTGACAGAGAACAGGGTGGGAATGCACCATACAAGTGCTAGGGCGAGTGGACAGGGGGCAGAGCAGAGTGGAGAAGGGCTGGTGGCAGGAGGGGAAGGCCCACAAGGGTCAGATGGTCAGTGGTGGCACAGGTCAGGTTAGAACAGGAGCATGGTCATGACAGAACACATGCACACATCTACCACAAGACAGTTGTCTACTGGAGAAGAGTCCCTTAGCATGTTTAAGGTGAGGTCCAATTTCATGGATATGACACTGTCCTCTCCCAAGCAAGGTTGTCACCACTAACAGCACTTTCCAAGTTGTTTGTGTATAAGGAAAATTATCTGCACCAAAACTGGTAACCTCTAGGTGATCTAAATTGAACAGTCAACTACTGCATACACAATGACATACCACCCTGATTATCATTCCCACACTGAGGGCCATCATTCCATACCACCTGCCAAACCAGCTGCAGCTGCCTCTCCACCAAGTCCAACTGCAGCTGCCTCACCGACACGGAGCACACCACTAGCAGCAAGTTCAGCCAGGGCGTGCTGAG
Organism: Pisolithus thermaeus; assembly: GCA_024663475.1. Taxonomy (NCBI): domain Eukaryota; kingdom Fungi; phylum Basidiomycota; class Agaricomycetes; order Boletales; family Pisolithaceae; genus Pisolithus; species Pisolithus thermaeus. Next base: position 116,149 of record JANFAF010000038.1, read on the forward strand.
CTCGCTCGACTTCTTCCTGTACACGTTCAATTGATTTGAAGTATTTGACAGTTTTAACATGGAGCTCTGTACATTTCACCCATGGCAGCACATGAGATCGGTCAAACGGCAATGGGAGCGATAAATGGACAACCTATTCAGTGGGCAGCGTAAGGGGTAAACAAAAGGGGTAACGTACCCGCAGTAGCATCTTCATCAACGACAATCAGTGCCCAAGGGTGCAGTTGAAGCGCAGAAAGTGTCCACTATTGTAACAAGTCATCGAGACGGGGCCAGGTATGCGAGGAAAGGAGATAAGGCACAAGAGTATCCCCAATGTTGCCAGAATATTCCACCCACCAGATGGTTGACTCCACCTTCAATGGCTTGGCTGAGTGCTAGCGACTTGCGAAGGCCGGTGACGACGACTACAACCTCACGGGCCTCGAGGACGGTGGCAACGCCGACGGTGAGAGCCATACGAGGCACAGCAGATATGTCACCATTGAAAAAGCGAGCATTTGCCAGTATGGTATCATAGGCGAGGGTCTTGATACGCGTGCGAGATGCAAGAGAGGAACCTACGAAGCATCCCAGACGGGAAGAAACTCAATATAATAAGAGAGTCAAGAAGGAATGGGAGGAACCTGGTTCATTGAAGGCGATGTGTCCGTCTTCCCCAATACCAGCCAGGAAAAGTTCGATGCCCCCATATTGTTTTATGCGGGATTCGTACGCGTTGCACTCTCCGACGAGGTCGGGTGCATTGCCATTGAGGATGTTGACCTGCGAAGGAGGGATGTCAACTACTCACGGAGAGTCAATGATCAATAATGATTTCAAAAAAGGCCATAAAACACACCATGGGAGAAAAATTCTCGGAACATGAACGTATGGTAGGACTCGGTGTGGTCGCTAGGCAAGCCAACGTATTCATCCATGTTGAATGTAATGACATGCTTAAATCTGCGATGTACACGTGAATGCAATGGGACGGGCGAGTTGAGGGGCAGCTACGCACGATACTTTGCCCTCTTTGTAGAGTTTAATGAGCCTCTGGTAAGTGGGTATGGGAGACGAGCCTGTTGGAAGACCAAGTACAAAGGGTTTCTCCGCTGTCGGAGCAAAGTCATTTATTCTGAAAGGAGGTCAACGACGAGCGCCAGCTCCGATAAGAGCGAACGCTACAAACCTCTTGGCAATGTAGTTGGCGATATAGTCGCCGACCGTTGCAGGGTCATCGCGAATGATGAGACCTATTGTGCGAGTGAGCTTGAATAGAGGATACCTATGACACTACTGACGCATGATTTGCCGTAGAGCGGAGAGAGACGGAGCCTCAGTTTGAGGAGGTTTTGTAGGGATCACGTTAGGGGGACACGTGGGATGGGATCACGTGCTCGGCGCACGCACTCACCACTGATTGGACATCGAAGTGGGCAAGCGGGAAATGTGCGACTCCACTTTTGACCACTTCGTAATGACGTCAAAAGTATTGGCTTCTAAAGCGACCTTCAAATCCTACACGATGATTTTTATGATAAGCATCATTGGGCAAACGACGGCATAATACATCGAAGGAGATACATCTGATGGGCCTAGCAAACGTATCAGTACCTCATGCCCTAAGTTGTGCACGGAGGTTCGCTTCCAAAGGTCCCCTCGGGCGAATGAATTGTACGTAAGCACCATCCCTTCGGTAATGCATCAACGTCCGAGATTTCAAAGGAGTGAAAAGGGATACGTACTGCAAGACCCTCTTCTCTTCCTTGAGCCTCTGATACTCCTCACGATCCACGTTCGTAAATCCCCATTTCTTCGAAACGATGATTTTCTGACGACCTGGGAACTTGTAACGTGCACGACGGAGAGCCTCCTGGATGACGTGCGCATTGGAGTCTTTGCACCGAATAGACAGAATAATCTGCCCAATATTCACACGTGCTACAGTGCCGTAAGGCTTTCCCCAAGCACCACGCATGCCTGTCTGCAGCCTGAAAGGAAGGTCATTACCAATCACGTATGGTGGGATTACAAATCCAATATATAAAGCGCCCACCCATAAGCAGGAGGGTATGAAGCAAAGCAAGCGACGAACCTATCAGCTCCAGCACATGACAACATCTTATTGATGCGGAGGACATGGAAGGGGTGCACACGGACACGCAGGTGGAACGAATCCTTGCCAGAGGTCTTTGTGACATACTTGTTGGCACAGATTCGGGCAGCCTCCAGAGCTTCGGAAGAGAGTTGCTCGTATTCATCCGAGACAAGGTGGCAGCAGAAAGGAAACTCGTCTACAGAGGCACGCTTTCGACCTAGATCGAAAATACGAATCTGCCAGGGTATCAGAGATCACTGAACTAATCGCAAACAAAAAAACGAACGTGCCTTCGAGTCTGGGACACCGCGGTTGTAGCGGGATTTGGGATATGGCTTGTTCTTGCAGTAGCGGTAACAACGAGCGGGACGACGACCCATTTTCACGGAGGTGAGTGAAGCGTGCTGAGTCTGAGAAATCGTCCCGCGCAATCGCTCACGCGTTCTTCCGGCAGATGCCGCAGAACTGTACAGTAGATGCTCAGTCAGCCAGGCTGTCCTTTTTGGCCATCTTGCCAGCACGTGAAATAGACGGCACGTGATCCTACTGGATCCCCATGTACCATCTACTCAAAGGCTTACACGAATATCTTACGAGGTAAAGACGACGATGTTCAGTTTCACAGACTGTTGAGTTACGCAGAAAGGAAGAATTTTCAGTGATTATCATTGGCCTTGATGGTGCTGGGAAGACGGTTTGTATCACAACTTATCAAGTATTTGGCAGCACTAAATCTCCTGTGCCCTTGCAGACATTTTTGGAAAAAATCAAGACTCTTTACAATGACACTCCGGGACTTGAACCCTCTCAGATTGGACCTACTGTCGGGCAAAATAGTATGTTTCAACCCTTCAGTGGAGCTGTGAATGGTATCCATGTCTCATTACCTGAAATTCGTTACAGTCGGAAAGGTTTCTCTGCCCTCTACGATTCTGAACTTCTTCGATCTTGGTGGTCAACGTGGAATGCGCTCCATATGGCATCGTTATTACGATGATTGCCATGCCGTCATATACGTGATAGATGCTCAGGACCGTGAGCGACTAGGTGAGGGGTGGGAAGTCTTCGGTGAGTCCATTCCTGCATGCCCACCGCGTTTACAGTGATACACACTTTCCGAACTAGATTCAGTATTGTCTGCTCCTCAAATCCTAAATGTCCCGCTTCTCCTACTCGCAAACAAGCAAGATTCACCTGACAGTCTATCTACCACCGAGATCAGGCATGACTATGACGCTTGGGATCGACACAGGCGAGAATGTGCAAGAAGGCGATTCGGGGAGGACGAAGATGCTGAGCTAGAACGGAGACGACAGCGTATCGCTAGCTTAGACGTGATGGGTATATCGGCGCTCGATGGGTGAGTCGGGACGTATTCTGTCGTATACTTTCTGCACAAGGTCTTAATTTTGAGCCATGCAGACAAGGCATACGTGAAGCCGTGGATTGGTTGTTTTTGCGAGTTCAGAACAGCAGACGGTAAGGGCTCGCTATTGTGTGGTCTGTCGTTGGGGCAGGTATTCACCAGCAGCTCAGGGACGTTGAGAACAAATCTTCTAAGGGCAGCTGGTGATTTACATCAACGTTCGCGAACGTTTAAGTATTGCTAGAAGATATTCTAACTGACCACACGTGTGTACGTCGTAAGTACTGGCCTCAGAATCACTGCCTTATGCTATGTGAGCAGACAGCTTTATGTGACCAACCTCCCATGCTTTAAAATCGGCTCTTGATCTGCATTTACAGGAGTACGCCCACGCAACCAGCAGACAGATGACAGGACGTTGATAGTGCATACTACGCCACAGATGTTCTACTGCTTAATAGTGACTGGGCCATCATAGCATGTACATCTATACATCTGTCGTGGCATAGCTCCATACACTGTCGGAGAGATACGGATATAGTCACCGTGTCGTGCACTATGGAAAACAGAACGTCACCTTTAATGCACCTTGAACGCTCACCGTGCCTGACTGATATACGTTCGTAATTGAAGACAAAGCAGGCATGCATGCCAGGATGACGGTGCCGTCTGCTACTGCTGCCTCTTTTTCCACAGGGTCCAAACGAATTTCATCCCCCCGTACGCCCTACTAAATTAGTGACATTGCGATGACCATCCCAATCGCCGAACTCACTGCAGAGCAGGATGCTACGAGACCCAGCATTTCGATACCTGCATCAGCCAAAGCAGCGCTTGCCGCGATCGACCCAGAAGCTATGCAACCCTCAATCCCATCATTTTCTATAACAACGACGAAGACGTCAATCGTGGATTTCGGAAAGAGTTCCAAACATATGGACGAAACAATAGATTGATGAACCGCGATGGCAACAGCTCTGTCTTCCGCATCCTTCACAGGCCAATCAATCAGCGAGTCAGAAAGTCACGTCAGACACGTACGCGAAGTGGGGATCTCCTTTTTACACAAGAGAAGGGCGCAAATTTGACTTCCACGTTCAGTCGACCCCTTTCACTATATGTTGTCGTTTTTGACTGTCGCGGTCCGTACCTGGAACGAAGCCAAAGTAAACCCCACGGAGCTGCTGTAGAGTACGACACACGAACACCGCGCATGCGAGCTTGGTTTTCTCTGTTTCGATGTATGCAGAGCCATTTGCCTGACTCACCAGTCCTGGCTGTAAAACTGGATCAAAGAAGTCGTCAACGCCGGGTGATCAGCACAACAATGTCGTACAGATAGGTCGTATGTCCGCCCATCCTCGACTGTGCTTTATCGTCCACCCAAGCTCACCGTCATCCTCGTCGTCGAATACAGGCGAAAACGATTCCTCAGGTCCATTAACGCGTCTCCGGTCGAAAGTGCTCTGTGCCATCGGGCAAGTTGAAAGGAACAGACCTGCTTACGTAATCTACTACCTTCATGAAGTTCTCCCTCACCCTCGCCAACAAGAGCGCGAAGCCCGTCGGGACAGCCCCACCCCTCAAGCCCTTTGCATCCCTCGACGACGATGTGTCTGTTGACGCCGCGCCAACCGCAACCGACAACAAGAATGTCTCTGCAAACAAAAGGTTGATTGCTCAGAACGTCGAGTCCTCCAAGGCCGCGCAGAAGCGCATGGAGAAAGAGCTCAAACTAGACCCCACGACGTACCAATATGACGAAGTATGGGATATAATTCAGGACGTCAAACAAAAACAGAAGGAAACCAAGAAAACAGATGTAAAAGTGAGTGTATTCCATGAATTCGATTGCCATTGGCATTTCATCATGTACTCTGCTTAGCCGAAATATATCGAAGGATTGCTGACTTCCGCTGCAACTCGCAGACTAGATCGCCTGAGAGCCGAGGAAAAGATGTTGCAGCACGAACGGCAGATGGAAGGAGATGAATTTGCAGATAAGGAATCATTCGTCACGCAAGCTTACAAGGATCAAATGGAAGAGGTCCGGAAAGCTGAGGAAGAAGAAAGACAACGCGAAGGTACTATTTTTATACCTCTCTCATGCTCTACTTTGACTGAAAACCAAGTTTAGAGGCCGAGAAGAAGCAAAAGAAAGGGCTAACGACTGGCATGGCTCACTTTTACCGCAAGCTACTCGAAGAGTCTGAGCAACAACATGAAGAGGCCGTTGCAGCTGCGTCTGCACCAAAACGAATCATCGGTCCTCAAGGTCCAAACCTAACGATCACCAAACCACCCGAGATGACACCCAGGTCTGACCTTGAATTGGCACGAATAGCACAAGAACAGGGCAAGGACGTGGAACTCAATGACGACAACGTGATTGTTGACAAGCGTGAACTCCTTTCAGCTGGTCTCAATCTCGCTGCACCAAACACGCGACGCCTGGGCCTACAGCAGCCTCTGCGGAAAGTGGGACAAGACGAATCCGCACTGTCCGCACACAGAGGTGTTGGCACAGTTGCAAGTAGAAGAGAGGTCAACGAGCGACGAGCACGGGAGGTTCTCCGCCAAATGGAAGAGGAACGGGAATGGTTAGTGAAGGAGAAAGCAAAGGCAGAAGAGGAAGCCACGCAGAGAGTGGCACAGAAGAGAAACTCAGAGCACGACATCCAGGATGCAAGGTCGCGGTACTTGGAGAGGAAACGGCGAAGATTCATGGAGGAGGGGGAGCAGGTCGCAGTCCATACCCAGTAGTGTCATGTACTTACGTCAGCATTAATTATCTCTTTTGCCCAAGATTGTGTAGATGCAGTGGCGAGTCAGACTTGCCATATCCCTCTCCCATACCCACATCGGTGTCCGCCTAGCCCACACTGCGGCCATGGCCAGTGTAAACAGGACTGCTCATCCGTTCGACAAGAGCCGCTTGGAGGCTCTCCTCAATCGTCGATTTTTCTACGCCCCTGCGTTCGAGATCTACGGAGGCATGTCTATCACCTCGCTCTCCTTTGCCCAACTAATCCACAGTTCCAGGTGTAGCTGGGCTATATGACTACGGTCCCCCTGGTTCTTCCCTTCAAGCCAACATCATCGCCGAGTGGCGTCGACACTTCATCGTAGAAGATCACATGCTTGAGCTCGATACCACGATCATGACACCTGCACCGGTTTTCGAGACTTCTGGTCACGTCGCTCGCTTCGCTGACTGGATGGTGAAGGATGAACAAACTGGAGATGTCCTTCGCGCCGATCACCTTGTAAGAAACGTCCTCCAGGCGAGACTCGCGGGAAACTTGGAGGCAAGGGGCCTTGCAACGGACAAAGACAAGGAAGACGAGAAGAAGAAAAAGAAGAAGATCAAGACGTCTGCCGTGCAGTTGCCGGATGAGACCGTGGAGGAGTACGAAGGCATCCTCGCTCGGGTGTGTTCTCTGTCATCTCCCTGATGGCTTGTGCTTGACGCGTTCGCTATGTGTTGGGTAACTTAGTTAGACAATTACTCTGGACCCGAGCTAGGTCAGCTGTGCAAGAGTCACGATATCCGCAACCCGGACACCGGAAACCAGGTCGGCGAACCCCAGCAGTTCAATCTGATGTTCGCAAGTAGCATCGGTCCCACTGGCCAACATCCCGGGTATGGCCTCGCGATCTCCTTTTACCCCACCGTTAATGGCTCCTTCTCAGCTTCCTCCGCCCGGAAACTGCACAGGGTCACTTTCTCAACTTTTCGCGCTTGCTCGAATTCAACAACGGCCGAGTTCCTTTCGCATCCGCCCAGATTGGGAGGTCATTCAGGAACGAAATCTCTCCGCGTGCCGGTCTCCTTCGAGTGCGCGAGTTCACTATGGGCGAGATCGAACACTACGTCGATCCTGACAGCAAAGGCCATGTCCGATTCGGTGATATTTGCCACATCGTACTCCCCCTCCTCGACCGCTCCGTACAGCTATCTGGGTCCGTCCAAGTGACCCAAATGTCCATCGGTGAAGCTGTCGACAGGGGCATCGTAGCTAACGAAACTCTAGGCTATTTCCTTGCCCGTATCCACCTCTTCTTGCTCAAGATTGGCATCGACCCGCGAAGACTAAGATTCAGGCAGCACATGGCGAACGAGATGGCACACTATGCAACAGATTGCTGGGACGCCGAAATCGAGAATTCTTCCGGCTGGACAGAGTGCGTCGGCTGTGCCGACCGCGCTGCTTACGATCTTTCAGTTCATTCGGCGCGCACTGGGCACCCACTGGTTGTCCGTCAAGCCCTCAAAGAGCCAATAGTTACCGAGCGAGAGGTACCCGAGTTCAACAAAAAAACCCTTGGAAAGACGCTTGGTCGTGATGCTGGCCTAGTGCAACGTGTTGTTGGAGAGATGAGTCAAGAAGAGCTCGTCAGGTTGAAAGGAGAGTTGTCCCAGGGGTGAGCCTCATCAGCGAATCGTATTTTTCCTAATCTGCTAGACACCATATCCTTCTTTATTGTCCGCGGACAGGTCGACGACGATATCTGCGGACGAGAGACAAATCATTCTCACTCCTCAGCTACTCACAGTAGAACGAAGGACGTTTAAACAATCTAGTGAGTTTTTTCTAACCGTTCTCCCCCCTGCCAGATCCGAATATGCTTGAAGTCCGCGAATTCACTCCAAACGTTATCGAGCCCTCGTTTGGCTTTGGACGGATTCTATATTCGCTTCTTGAGCACTCTTTCTGGTGCAGGGAACAGGATGTCGAACGTGGTGTAAGGGTTCACGCGTTGTTCTTGCGATCGCCGTGATGCACAACGTACATGCAGGTTCTCTCGCTGCCCCCTCTAGTTGCGCCGACAAAAGTCCTCATAGTACCTCTGAGTGCGAAGGAAGAATTCGACCCACTTGTTGCGGAAGTCTGTGCGTACTTCGTCAACTTCGCGCCTAGCCTGCGCTCACATAAGATCCAGCTACGAAGCTCCGCAGAGGTGGTATATTCTCCCGCGTCGACGATTCCAATACCTCAATCGGAAAACGGTATGCCCGCAATGATGAGCTTGGCACGCCATTTGGTGTCACGCTCGATTTCGCCTGTAAGTGGCCTGTCACTGAAAGAACGCATGCCGACTTAACAGTAAAACTTGCAGCACTTCAAAACCGGACGATGACACTCCGGTAAGTCATATATGGATTTCCTCCATTCCAGAGCACCGGCACGCCATTAACATATTTGTCTTTCGATGACAGTGAACGCGATACGACCGACCAACTCATAGGTTCTATCGACGACGTCATCGCGGTAGTAACAGATTTGGTCCAGGGAACACTCACTTGGGAAGACGCATGTACACGCCTTAAGGCATACGACGGTGTACAAGCCGTCGAGTAGACTCATGTATACGGTCTCTCTCCTGAGGCTCACCTATTTGAGTCCGTAGAGTAGACCACCATCTACAATGTACAAGTGAAGCATGGAACGTCGTAGATACAAACAGAAGAGTCGAACGACATTGTAAGTATACGACGGAATGCCTTGCGCGGGAAGTTAGCTCCTAGACTGGCGTACAGGCGTGTCTTGCAAACCGGCAGTTTCTGTCGTGATTCCAATCGCACATGTGCTGCTGGGCCAGACCAGCTAAACCGCCAAGATTGTGGGGTAGACACAGGCCGACGTAATCCCCGGGGGATAATTTCCAAGGTTTCGAGTGTCAAGCGAAGGAAATTGACTGAAGTATGTGGCTTTGCAGTGTTGGCGCGGCCCACAAAAAGGCAGGTTTTGCCAGGGTTCGAACCTGGGTTTCGGGAAAGAGTGCACCGAGTCAAAATCCCGAGTGATAACCACTACACTACAAAACCGCTCGAGCAATGAGCCCTATATGTATATTATTGCGGTATAGCCGTCGTAGTACTCGTCGCTGGCGTCAGGGTGAGTGCTGACAACACACAAGTCGAAGAAAATTGTGGGACTCGCTGAGAGCAAACACAAAAGACAAGTGTAAGGAGATACTTAGCAAAAGGCTATAGGGTCAATTGGGAAACGGCGACTGGCTGAGTGAGAGGAAAAACGAAAAGGTAAGTACTGGAAGATAGTCTAGAAAGGACTGACAGGGGCCGAGTCGACTGCGTGAGCCTGGACGAGAAAGGGCAAAGCAGTACGTCCCCTTTCATGGGTAGAGTAAACGACGTCAACAGCCTGCGTATGAATAATAAATTGGTCCACAGAAATACCTGGGGCTGAAGTACCAATGAAACTACTGTACTGAGATTGTGTAGTATGTAATGTATGTTGCTGTGAGGTGGCGCGTACGGTATTAGCAATTTAGCAACGACTTGCGCAGCTCGCACTCGGTCAATTCTTGGTGACTTGTCGCCAAAGTGCATCCTACACTGTCTATCTCGATTGCAGTCCGCCCGGGGACACGTCAACTTTACCATGGACAGCGAGGAATCTTTCGTCGCCTTGGTCAACACTGCTAACCCTGCAGCCTACAAGTCCGCCTCGCTACCTCAAGGTTCAAGCAGTCACCATCCTCCTACTTATCCACCATTCGCAAATACACAGTCCCAGCCTCAACCCGCGCCCAGTTTGATGGATCCTTTCTTCGATGATGACGAAGATCTTCTGGACTTGTCTCCGGTCACCACCCCACGTCCAATGCAGTCCCAGGAAAGCGGCCTTCCTCTCACCCATGCAGCTGCCCCACCCGCTGGGTTAGACTCGCCGTCCCCTTCGCTATCCACCCACGGTTCTGGGCAACCACACGGTTGGAATTTCGAGAGTCAAGCTACCTTTCCGGGAAGCGCGACATTTCCAGGGGCACCGCCGACCCAGAGGAAACATACGGCTCGCAGGCGAAAGAAGTGGAAGTGGAGATGGCCTTGGGAGAAGGAGGTACAACCTACCGGCGAACGTGTAATTGTCCTCAACAATCCTGCTATGAATATCGAGTTTTGCTCGAATTTCGTGTCGACAAGCAAGTATAATGTCGTTACATTCACCCTAAAGTTTCTCAAAGGTGGGTTTGAGTTCTTGGTCCGATTCGCATTTGCTTATGCCATATGCAGAGCAATTCTCCAAGTATGCAAACGTGTTCTTCTTGTTTACCGCCTGTATACAACAAATACCTGGTGTCTCTCCGACCAACCAGTATACTACTATCGCCCCATTAGCTGTCGTGCTCCTTGCCTCTGCTTTCAAGGAAGTACAGGAGGACATGGTTTGTGCCTTCTTCGTTACCAGAAATATTAATCTTAACATTTTCCCAGAAACGCCATCGTTCGGATTCTGAACTCAACGCTCGTGTCGCCAAGGTCTTGAATGAATCTTTAGGGTTTGACCCGCGTCCGTGGAGGGACATTCGGGTGGGCGACATCGTCAGGGTCGAATCCGACGAGTTCATTCCCGCTGATCTCGTTCTCATTTCTTCTTCGGAACCCGAGGGTCTCTGTTATATCGAGACCTCCAATCTCGACGGGTATGATCTAGTGCTTATGTCTCTATCAATCTGGTCACTCATTCTTACCAAGAGAGACAAACCTTAAAATTAAGCAGGCCTCACCCCAAACGTCTTCTCTTACTTCTCCCACGCTCGTTGGTGGTCTTCATGGTTCCCTGCGCTCTGAACAACCCAACAATTCGCTTTACACGTACGAAGGAACTCTTGACCTCGTGACGGACGCCGGCATGCCAAAGCAGGTCCCACTAGGTCCAGACCAGCTCTTGCTTCGAGGAGCACAGCTTCGTAATACGCCTTGGGTTTATGGGCTGGTCGTTTTCACTGGTCATGAAACAAAGTTGATGCGTAACGCAACGTGAGTCCTGAAGAAGTTGAGGTGTGGTGGTCTTGCTGATGTGCACTCGTGCTTGCTGCCCAATAGCGCTGCCCCTATCAAGCGTACAGCCATAGAAAAGCAGGTCAACGTGCATATCATCTTCTTGTTTGCCTTCCTCCTCGCGCTTTCGATTGGTTCAACAATCGGTGCTTCCATAAACACTGTGAGAATAATTCCTGAATGCTACGCATGTTTCTTCTACTGACGCAACCGCAATGCTCGCTGTTGGTAGTGGTTTCTATCGAGTCAGCAATGGTATCTGTTCCAGACCACCTCATTTACCGGTCGAGGTATGCAACATCATCAGTACTCCTATCCCCGTGCTGATTTTTTGTAGCCAAGGCTTTTGCCGAAGGTAAGCTCCTCTATATGCCGTGTGGCTAACATGCTGACGCTTCGGTTTCTTCCATTGCGATCTTCATATTGACGTCCAAGATATTCTGACGTTTATCATCCTTTATAATAACCTCATTCCAATATCCCTCATTGTTACAACTGAGGTTGTGAGACTCCAGCATGCTGCACTCATCAGCGCCGACCTTGACATGTACTACGAGGTGCGCGACACACCGGCTGTCGTGAGAACGTCCTCACTGGTGGAGGACCTCGGACGTGTCGAGTTCGTATTTGCAGACAAGACAGGAACATTGACTAGGAACGAAATGGTGTTTCGGGCGGCCAGTATCGGGGGAGTGGCATATGCCGAGGAGGTAGATCCGGGGCGCGCAAGCGAGGAAGACGGAAGAGAAATGTGGAGGACATTCGTAGATCTTCGTGCGTTGTTGGAGGGTTCCACTGGGAGGAGCGACATGGAACCTTCTGCAACCGGCGGCGAACAAGAACGCCAGCGTGCAACAGCAGTGGCCCACGAATTTATGACGCTCTTGGCAGTTTGCCATACCGTGATACCTGAAGTGCGAGATGGCAAGATTCACTACCAGGCAAGTAGTCCCGATGAAGCGGCCCTCGTGGCTGGAGCGGAGCTTCTGGAGTATCAATTCCATGTAAGGACTCCGTTTCTCTGTTTTTCACAAGCTCTGGCTGACAACACCGCTCCCCACAATCTTCCGTGAGTGGGCCATTAGACTCGCAAACCACGCTCCGCGTTCATCCGCGTTCGTGGCTCCCCCGTCGAATACGAGATTTTGAATGTATGCGAGTTCAACTCATCGCGAAAACGCATGTCAACCGTTGTTCGCACACCCGACGGCAAGATCAAATTGTACTGCAAAGGCGCCGACACGGTAATCCTTGAGCGTCTTGGGAAGCACCAAACATTCACTGAAAAAACGCTATCGCATCTTGAGGTAAGGAGTCCGTTTGGCAACTCTTTGCTTCATACAGTTCCCTTCAATATATCTCTTTTGAAAGGACTATGCAACAGAAGGGTTGCGTACGCTCTGTATAGCCTATCGCGATGTCCCTGAAGCCGAGTATCGTCAGTGGTCGACGATATACGACCAAGCCGCTGCAACACTCAGCGGGCGCTCCGAAGCACTCGACAAGGCAGCAGAACTTATTGAGAAAGACCTCGTCTTACTTGGCGCGACGGCAATTGAAGATAAACTTCAGGAAGGCGTCCCAGATACTATCCACACGTTACAGATGGCAGGAATCAAGGTACGCCAGCGATAGATCATTGACCCAGGAGTGTTCTTAGTCGGAATATGAAGGTTTGGGTACTAACAGGCGATCGGCAAGAGACAGCAATAAACATTGGTATGTCCTGTAGACTAATCGCAGAGTCCATGAATTTGGTGAGTCGGCGAACCACTTCCTGCGTTGCTGAAATTGAGGGCCTTGTGAAGGTCATCGTGAACGAGGAAACATCCCACGATACCAGCGAATTCATCTCCAAGCGACTTTCAGCCATTAAAAACCAACGGAGTACCGGAGAACTGGAGGATCTTGCGCTTATCATCGGTGGGCCACTTTCCAATGCTTGCATTTGTTGTCTCCTATACCTTGGTTGCAGATGGAAAGAGCCTCGGTTTTGCTCTCCAAAAAGAGTTATCCAAGTCCTTCCTTGAACTTGCGCTGCTTTGCAAGGCCGTTATTTGCTGTATGGCACATCAAAAGATCGCGATGGTTCTGTAGCTGACCACTCCAGGAAGGCCGTGTTTCTCCCCTTCAGAAAGCCCTTGTCGTGAAACTAGTGAAGAAGAACCAAGACTCGATTCTACTTGCAATAGGTGATGGTGCCAACGATGTGAGCATGATTCAGGCCGCACACGTTGGAATAGGTATATCAGGACTCGAGGTACGTCGTGTAGCTTGTGTACGATACTCAACAGCAAATTGTTCTGGTTGTAGGGTCTTCAAGCTGCCCGATCTGCTGATGTTGCGATATCGCAGTTTCGTTACCTTAAAAAGCTCCTACTCGTCCATGGAGCTTGGAGTTATCAGCGGTTATCCAAACTTATATTGTGTTCGTCTTCTCTTGACAAACGTCTTCGAACGATGTACTAAGGCTCGTCGCCTTTTATTACTAGACTCATTCTACAAGAATATCACCCTCTACATGACTCAATTTTGGGTGTGTTTCTAGGGCTTTTAAATTCGAGATTGAGGCGCTGACTCCCCCTTTAGTACTCGTTCTTCAACAATTTCTCTGGTCAGATTGCCTACGAATCTTGGACAATCACATTCTTCAACGTCTTGTTTACTGTCCTTCCACCTTTTGTCATCGGTATTTTTGATCAGTTTGTGTCTGCACGGGTCTTGGACCGGTACCCGCAGTTGTACATGCTGGGCCAGCGGAACGTGTTCTTCACGAAGAGTGTGTTCTGGTTGTGGATCGCTAATGCGCTGTACCACAGTTTGGTAGGTGTACTGAAAATTCGTGCGAACCTTCCTTACGTCAGGTCCCGGTGTAGATCCTCTTTGGATTCTCCGTCATCATCTTTTGGGGTGACCTGAAACAAGCAACCGGGCTTGACTCGGGGCACTGGTTCTGGGGAACGGCACTGTATCTCATTGTACTCCTAACTGTCCTCGGGAAGGCCGCTTTAATCTCAGAGTGAGTTCTTAGTTCTTATGTATACAAATGCCCTCTAACCTCTGTGTAGTTTGTGGACTAAATACACCGTCGCTGGTAAGTTACCCTGACAGTATTTCGAGACAGTAACCGAATTTTACTCCCGTAGCTATCCCGGGCTCGTTCGTGTTTACGATGATATTCCTTCCTCTATACGCATGGATTGCTCCTCTACTTGGATTTTCAACCGAGTACTATGGGCTTGTCCCCCGGTTGTGGACAGACGCGGTCTTTTATTTTATGCTCCTACTAGTGCCGTTCATCTGTCTCTCTCGGGACTTTGCTTGGAAATAGTGCGTGTGCATGATTCTTCCCGGGCCCCCGCTTAACCAATGAATCGTCAGCTATCGTCGTACATACATGCCACTGTCGTACCACATCGCCCAAGAACTGCAAAAGTATAATATTCCCGACTACCGACCTCGTCAAGAGCAGTACGTCACATCTATCCTAGTTCTCCACCATATCCCTGCCCGCTAACATACCTTGCAATGTACAGGTTCCAAAAGGCCATCAAGAAGGTCCGCGCCGTTCAGAGGATGCGACGCAACCGCGGTTTTGCTTTTAGTCAGACTGAAAATAACCGCCAAGACCAGGCACGAATCATACGTGCGTACGATACGTCGAAGTCTGAGGCCCGGCCATCTGGTTACTAAATATTGAGATTCGTTACTTTCGGCATGCTACGCACCGCTTGCAAGGTACGGGGAGGGTCTGGTGTACTTGACTGCGGACTGTATTCTAGTTACACGGTCTTAATGGAAAGGGTTCAGCAGAAACTCACATGGAGTTCAGATGACCTCACCATAACAACGATTTTGAATTGGCATGCGTCCGATACTTCTGTTTCCTGACTGCGAACAGCATCTATCAGGATCTTCGATTTGCATGGCTACACTACGTCCCTCAGCTTCCACAACCTTGACCTCTGCCGTCGCCTCAGTCGCCATATCACACTACTCATAGCTCGTGAGACATCACGATTCAAGCGCTATGACCTCGTAGAGAGCTGGCGACGGTATTCTCCTTGGAAGTTTGAGAAGGGATGATATATATCATAAGAACACTGCCAGCGACCGCAGCTAGT
Organism: Pisolithus thermaeus; assembly: GCA_024663475.1. Classification (NCBI taxonomy): domain Eukaryota; kingdom Fungi; phylum Basidiomycota; class Agaricomycetes; order Boletales; family Pisolithaceae; genus Pisolithus; species Pisolithus thermaeus. Next base: position 131,526 of record JANFAF010000038.1, read on the forward strand.
TATGAGGCCGAACGAACGTTGGTGAAGCCGAGGCTGCTCAGGGTAAACTTCGAAACACATACTGTTCGTCTCGTAATTTCATCCCCCAGAGGTACAGACTCTGGTAAGGCGACAGCGGGATGGGACGAACGGTACCAGAGTGTAACCTCTGGGAGGGGAAATCAGGAGGGTTTGACGCACAGTCGTAAGCTGCCGATCATCGACGAGAAGAGCTCGTTCTCTGGAAACATAGTGAGGATGATTATTAACGCAAATATTCGTCTCCGATGAACTTGCGTAGAATCTATGCCCCCTCACCTGTGCCTCTGTAGTACGATATTTGGACATGGTAGTGCCAGGCATGTCACTGCACTTTAGAAGGGCAAGCCTGTTCAAGGTAAGGTTGAGTCGCTGAACTGTCGAGTCACGGCGGCCCGGTCGCACAGGGCGTTTCCCGTAGGAAGCCCAGAGCCATAGGCATGCGATATATTCTTCTCCCCGGGAATTGCATTCGTAGGTGACTTGTAACGTACAGTCGTCTAACAAAATCACTTGAATTTGTAGCCGTGGAAAATACACTGGGGGAGATATCAGGGTCGGGTGCCATGAGCGTGCCAACGAACCTTCCCAGGGAGTACGCCGTGGATAGTCGACATTGGAAACGAGATAGAAGACGTACTTGTAACCTCCGACGTTCCCTCAGTCCAAATCGCCATGGACAAGGAAGCGGTGCGGCAACAATGCCAGCTGCACTCCCCGGTACGGAGGTGTAATATTCAAGGCTGTACATGGTGAAGAATGAAGGACTAACGGTAGAAGCGGGTAATTACTGCAAGGGAACTGCTGGAAAGGGCCATGGCAGGAACTCCAAGGTTGGAATTGGCATCATGTCAAGTCACTGTGAAACAAAGAGCAATACAACGGGCTACGTTGCACGTAGAACGACCTTGAACGGAGTAGCGATTTCGACGAACTTGTTATAGGCGGCTTTGTCGCAGCCGACTATAAGTATCGGAGACGTCCGAGTAGCCTCGAGACGCTGTCTTGCCATTTTGGGTCGTCGTGGAAGGTGGTCCATTGAACTCCTGCATGATCTTATCTCTCACTTGAACCGCAACCACGACACCCGACAGCATGCCTGTCGTACAATTCGCGCCTTTCTCGTCTCTCGTTCAGCCAGGATTTTGGCATGAACTTACTAGATTAAAGATCGATGTCCTTCGCCTTTCAGACGAGTCGCTGACAGTCAGCGGAACATATAGCGTTGGGAGATCTATCAGAGATCGCGAAACAGGTCAAGACGTGGCATTGGGCTGTAACTTGGTTCTAGGCGCAGCCGCGTTTGAACAACCATCGCAGTATGTCACCTTATCTGATGAGACATACTGAGACGTATCGAGTATCGGTCAGGGTGCCCCCGATGTCCGTTGCGATGCGTGGCGTGTTTAAGAACTACAACACTGTCGAGGAGTTCAAAGCCGCAGATAAAGCGACAACTTTTAACAGCGTCGCCAACGACGTGCGCGTGATGTTTCGTGTGAGATACTATCCTTGGCTGATATAACCACACCCATAGATATGGCATAGCATCGTTGAGAACAGGGATACCTCAAAACTTACCCAGTTCTTGCTCCTAACTTTTGCGGATCTGAAGAAATACCAATACTACTACTGGTTTGCGTTCCCGGCCTTCGTAGCTAAACCCGCGTGGGAGATATCAACAGAAGGCTGGAGAGCTGCTGACCATGAACTCAACGCATCACAGGCATGTCATCTTACTGTCCGTTATTTTATCGTCCTTCCTAATAAGTCTCTACTCCACCAAGCTAATATCCATTCTTGAATCATTGAGTGCCCAAACGAAGCCGTTCTTTCTTGTAAATTTGACTGGTGACGTTGCCGAAGTTCATTCCATGGAAAGAGCAGATACATACTTCGCAAGTGACGCGCCCGACTCCGTCAGTTGTCGGTTTGAGTTTACTATGCATGACTGATATTCATCCGACAGATCATTGTAGGCTTCCTCGATCCGTCTGCTTCCCCTGATAATCCTGGTTGGCCTTTACGGAATCTCCTCACGTATCTTCAAACACTCTACCCGTCTAAGGTGTCGTCAGTGCGCGTGCTTTGTTGGAGAGATGGAGAACTGCCTGTTGGTGGGAGACCATGGAAGAGCCGGTTTGGTATTGTTACTGGCGGGGCTCGTCAGCAAAACGCCAAGCCCACAGCAGTTGGATGGGAAAGACACCCGGCGACTAATAAGCTTGCTGCACGTATGGCGGATTTGGCACCAATGATGGACCCTTCTAGGCATGATTAAGTTCGCTTCAGAGGCCAAAACGACTTACCTAGCCATCCAGACTCGCTGATCAGGCAGTGGATCTCAATCTGAAGCTCATGCGTTGGCGCATTATTCCCTCTTTAGACCTCGAAAAGGTTGCGAGCACCAGGTGTCTTCTTCTTGGCGCAGGAACTCTGGGCTGCTACGTAGCCCGCACGTTAATGGTAGTATACGACCATATTCACGCTTTGGAGCGACTGACAGCACTTTTAGGGTTGGGGAGTTCGTACGATCACTCTCGTTGACTCTTCTCGCGTGTCATTCAGCAACCCAGTCCGGCAGCCGCTTTTTGATTTCGAGGATTGCCTCAACGGTGGAAAGCCTAAGGCAGCGTGTGCTGCTGAGCACCTCAAGAAAATCTTTCCCGGGATCGTACGTCCATCTCTGGTGCTCTCCTTCCTGCTTTGCACGCTATGTAACCTTGTTTTGCAGAACGCCACGGGATACAACTTGCTTATACCCATGCCCGGCCATCCAATACCTGTATCCTCCACGGAACAAACCCAGAAGGACGTTGCGTTACTTGAGAAGCTGTTTGACCAACACGACGCTGTTTTTCTTTTGATGGACTCGCGCGAAAGTCGATGGCTACCCACTGTACTCGGCGCGGCCAAGAACAAGGTCGAGTTCTCCCGCTCAATGTGTTCCCTACTGATGATGACGCGTACACATAGATCGTCTTGAATGCTGCGCTTGGCTTTGACACGTACCTTGTAATGAGACATGGTGCACGTGCACCTGTATCAGCCTCGAATTTTCAACGCCTTGGATGTTACTATTGTAACGACATCGTCGCTCCGGCAGACGTACGTGTTCCCGGTTCCTTGATCGTGTTATGCTTGAAACCCATCACGCATCCACAGTCACTGACCGACCGCACGCTCGACCAGATGTGTACAGTAACACGACCGGGCCTAGCTCCGATCGCGGCATCTACTGCTGTTGAGTTGATGGTATCCCTTCTGCAGCATCCTGATGGGTGAGCATCCAGTCGTGGTCTTCAGGTGCCAGAGTTCATCGTTCGCGTTACTTGCTTAATGTAGTATCCATGCCCCGCCACCCCCGCCGCAATCCACCACCGCTAATGACGTTGCATCTGAATCTGCATACAACAGTGTTCTAGGTCTCGTGCCACATCAATTACGCGGCTTCCTGGCACAATTCCGTACTCTCCCAGTTACCGGCGCCGCGTTCGACGGATGCACTGGGTGTAGTGAAGCGGTGCTCATCACCCAACTTGGTTCCACTGAAAGTCGCTGATGATCCTTTTCATGCAGGTAATACACGTTTACGAGAAGGAAGGTTTTGCGATGGTCCTGCGTGCTTGCAATGAGACAGGTTACCTCGAGGCTATTACTGGGCTGGACAAGTTACACATGGAAGGGGATGCTGCACTGGAAAGTGTGGATTGGGAGGAAGATGAGTAGGCCACTAACGAGTATCCGACAATCTGTGCTTAGTATTCCAAGCACCGAGTGTTTTTGGCACTACGCCACTTTTAGGCTTGTATACTTTTACTGTACGCTACTCAACAGGCTTAGGCTCGTTAGCAGAACAACCGGACCAAATCATGCAAGTTGGAGGAGCTCCAATCTCAGTACAGGCAGTGTGGATGGTTCACGCAAATTTCTCAATTTTGCGATGATGTGCTCAACTTCAAAATAAGTCGACAAGAATGCGTGATGAGATGAAATGACTATGAATGAAAACGTAATGACGATCTCGACGCCCACAACATAACCTAGATCGTAAAGCACATGCACCAAAGCCTCCGCACACCATCGTTCATCTCATTAGCAGAAACCGGCAGGGAATTATCTCCATCAACCTGAGCAGGAATGATTGCGCCAAGGTATCACGACGAGAGGAAAGGCAGCGGTCGATAATCAGCTTCACTCGTTCTCTGAGATGAGTGCAACGATCATCCTAGGTTGGAAGTCGACTCAGGACACGCGTATACAAGTGGTGAAAGATGGATAGGAGACGTACCGATAGAGGTAATAGAAGAACGACAAGAGGTAAAAGCCCAGTTTCAAGAAACTCTCCTTCTTGTGTCCAGAGAGCGTACGGAAGATCTCTGTGGCATCGTACATGTGAACTTTATTTCTTATCCTATTGTATTACGCATGTCTATCATGATAGAACACAGTTGACATGGGCGGACGACGCACTTGTTGATATTATATAGCACAAGGGGAAGATTGAGCAAGAAGGCGAACCATTGGCCAGAAAGGAGAAAGAGCAGGGTGAGAAATGCGTGTGCGATGTTTTCTGGTAAGACGAACTAAAGGACCGCGAATATTTCGCCGCATGTCAGCATTAACGAAAGGAACGAGTCAGTGAACCCACTTGGTTGAGCTTATTGCAGAGATCTATCGGGTTGATGTAGTCGCATTCAAGGTCGGAGAACATGATAATCTACGTGGCCGAAGGTAACCGTGAACATGGCGCATTCTTGTTGATGAGGGATGGAGGGAAGAGTAGAGCCAGTGGGGTACCGCACTTACGAAGAAAACCATCGTGAAAAGCAATCCAGCAGCCATGAGGACTGCAAAAAGGAATAACCAGCCTGCGGTCACCACAGCACACATCGACCAGATGTGAATTGCGTTGCATTCGGCCACAAGTATCATGTTGATATAAAAGGAGGTGCAAGATTACATCCGTCCCAGTAATGTTATGTCCCGCAAATGGACCAGTATCAGTAGCGCAGGGATACGTCAGCGGAGCGCTCCCGCGAAGACACTACGAGACGCACCAGTTCCACCCATCGTATCTAGCACAGGATAAGCTCAGAAATGGATAGGACCCGAAAGCGATGTGAAAGCCGTTGGTTCACGCAGAAATAGGGTTTTTGGATATGTCCAACGTGTCCTTGAGAGGTCGGTCGGCTGTACGAGTGTGCTGATAAACAAGGTTGCTTTTCTGCAGCAAAAGTGTAAACGACGCTCGCAATCACCTAGACGTGCGACTCACCCTCGTTAACGAGCCAAGGGCTGCAAAAGAAATAGAAATGGCTTTGGGACGGGGACCCACTGTAACGACTGAACGGCCAGTGTGGGGTTTTTTTTTCCTCTACAGGAACCAAACACGAGCAAACAACGCCCTTGTCCTTCAGACGCTCTCCTCGTCCTCCTTAGCGGAAACGTCTTCACACAACTCAGAAGCAACCCAATGTCGCTGCTGGCTCGTATATCAGGAACAACGGAAGGTGGCCCAGTTCGTCCCAAGTCGGCCAACCGTGCTTCGCCATATGTGCGTAAATACGATTCAATCCCTCGAGCCATCCTCAATTTTAAAAAAAACCATTCCCTATCGTCTTTTCTATCCTCTTCTGCAATTACGTCCACGTTCGAATCTGGTCCTTTGCTGCACGGAAACTAATTTCACACACGGCTGCCGCCCTTGTCAAAACTGTATGACGCGCGCCTGCGTGGTCTCCGTATTACCACTCTCAAAACACAGACACGCCCACCTCGTCCTCCGAAGGGAGATTCAAATAGTCAATGGTCGCACGACCTTTACGAAGATGCCTCTAGCCCACCCCTTTCGTCCCGTATAGTGACCTCTGCTGCCCAACCGAGAAGACCAGATTCTGTCCTTGTGCAGCGCGCTCTTCGTGAAGCCACGGCTGCAACCTCCCCTACTGCCAATTCGTCGGGTTCACTCAGCATCAAAGGCGCATCAGGCTCGTCAGGGAATGTCATACAGGTGGAGGGGCTGGTCAAAGGTACCACTGCCGCAGATGTCGAAGTATGTGATCCCACCATTCTGACCTCTGCGGTCTCCTGTTTATCGACTTTCACCTTTTTTTATTTATTTATCTCTCATTTATGAATTTGACTGACCTATCTGTCTACGCACACAATTAGGCCATCTTCCGACGGTGTGGCGCCATTCTTTCCTCTGAGCTTGCCTCGTCGCCCTCCTCACCTAATGTGATCGTACGACTCACGTTCAAGAAACCCGTTGATGCACATGCAGCTGTATCCAAATTCGATGGACAGCCTGCGGATGGTCGTATTCTCCGCGTACGTGTAGTCGGTGTCCAGGCCGTCTCGCTACCAGGGCGAATCGCAGGTGTAAATGACATCGTTGATGGGGAGGGAAGTGTTGACGTCTTGATGGATGGAGACGGGGCGGAGGGAGGCTCGTGAGTCCTTTTTCCACCTTCTCCTTGCCGACTATGCTCATTCTTTTTATTTCCCAGAAAAATGCGCTCCGACTCAATCGTAGCCAATGACCCTCGTGCCACAGTACTTGTCGCGCCACCGGGCACAGATCCGAAAGCTTATGCTCAACAGACGCCACCGGAGAGCAGAAATAATTTGCGTGACGGTAATCGCTGGAGCCGTGGCGGACGGCGAGGCAGAGGGGGACGTCGAGGAGGTGGTGCAGCCAAAATGGACGTTGATTGAGTGATGCAAATCATCCGACATTTGTCGATGTAAGTGGAAGGGGTAGGCTGAGATGTGGTTGAGGGGGTCGTACCCAGTCTATGTCACCATGATATGCATGTAAACGGCGACCGGTCCCTCCACACAGGCACTCAAACAATCTCGTCTAGTATAGGCTTAATTATTTATGTTTTCATCTTTACCCTGCCTTTCGATGTACACTCTCATGGTCACTTTGGCAGCACCTGCATCGTGATACTTTAGTTCCGTGAGGCTATGGATATAGCTGCTTTGTACGTGTTTGGCACCGGCACGAGAATGGACGAGTGGGATTGCAAAAGCAGCTGCGCACATCCAAAGTACTCGCGCATTTATACTTTCACCGTGTGCTAAGTACGAAAGAACATTGTATTTGAGTGGGACATACCTCTGTCGTCTTTCCCTCCTTGCCCAACCATACGTGAACGTGAGAGGACAGGTACATGAACTGAAAGAACGAAGTATTACCAGATCCCGATGGAGAATCATACTGGGTCAATTGCAGTGAAGGGGAGAAATTCGCCGAGGCAAATTCAGCCGAGTTGGACTTGGTCGTCGATTACCACGCTGATCCAACCGAAACACTACTAAGCCCGATCAGTAAACCATGCAGTCATACGACAAGTAAAACATGAGATTCAGAAGCGTCATTTTTTGGAGCATATCCCCACGTACGTGCGGGATCCTCCCTGAAGAAATTCAAACTATTCGATAGCAACCATCATCGAAAAATGAAACAAGTAAGAAATAAACTCACCAGGTACCATCGTATATTCGAGATGGATAATACGAAGCGACGAACGCTCGAAAAGATGGAAAAAATAAGTCCAAAAGCGAGGCATTGAGTGATGGTAAGCCCCATTCTGTTGATGGCAACCAAGATGCCAACAATCGCATAACTCTGTCTATGAGCAACGGGTACACCCGCCTCGATGCACAGGACATCTCCAGCACCATTTTGCACTCATATCTTCGTGCAGAAGGTGCCTTGACCCATCTCGAGGCCCTTGTGTGGGCGAGAATGAGTAGAGAAGACGCACCGATTAAAGCGGGCGACAGAGTGGATGAGGGTGATACCGGCATCAGACCGCTTCACAGAGTGGGAGGGAATGACACCGAATAAGAACGACCCCATCCGCACCGCGCACGCCACGATATTTCCTCCGACATACCCTCAGCGTACTTTGAGCTGGGCGCTCTCCTAGCAGGAGACGAGGCGTGCACAATGACTGTCTCTGTGTCTCCGGGGACTTTCCCCACAGCATTAGTATGAAAGCCCAATAAATGGCTTTCTGTTCGTGTAGCTGCGACAGCGATTCCTCACTCAATGCCGTTGAAAAGAGAGAAAGAAAAAAAAAAGCTTCGGTAAATATACGGCAACACATTCCTTATTTGGAAGGATATCGGCATCTTCCGAGTCGACCCATATTCGCTCGCTCGGCCTTGTCAGCGACAGCCAGCTAATAACGACGAAGATGTCGACAGAAGATGGACCGTCCTCGCCGTCAACGACGGGCAGCGCTGGGACGTCGTCCAACGCACCAAACATGCCTCGAAGACCACCGTCACACGTTCCTTTCATATCTCTCCACCGTCCAGCTCCAGGACAACCCCCGAACACCACCGACGAACGTTGTCTATTCTACTGCACCCAGTCAGCCCTACATCGTGCACAGCACAAGCCACCGACTTGCCGTTCTATCTGTCTCCGCCGCGTATATCCCTTCGAAGTCGAGATTCGCACTTCGACGTCAACACCGACGATCGTGCAGCATGAGATTCCCCTCCCACCAGAAGGCCAACACTCCGCACAGAAGTCAACAGATTGCATAGGCCCAGGACCTGTCCCTGCGTCCAACTCTTATTCTGGAGTCCGCTCGAAATTCTCGTCCTCGAGCATGCCAATAACCCCAGAACCACAACCCCAACAGAAACCACGAGACACACGGATATGGAATCCCGGTTTATACGTTTGGACGTCTACCTCCGCCCGCGCTGTACGAGACAAGATAGAAACGATGACCATGGATCTCGGCAAGGAGCACGCTTGGACACGGAAACGCCAGGAGTGGATCATGAAAAGGGCGATGGCACTCCGGGAGCACTTGCGTAGCAGGAACGCAGCCGTAAAGGACGAGAGAGTTGTGTTAGATGATGGGATCGAGATTACGAAGTCTGGTCAAATCGAAGGTCCATGGTACGTCCCACATCACCGCATCCGTTCCCACCTTGTGCGTTCTCACCCGCGCTCTCCAGGTCCCACTCCAGCCTCCATTCGTTTTCCTTGACGGATTCCTCATCCCTTCTCACGCCCTTGTCCGCCCCATTACTGTCTCTAGCCGAACCTATCCGTAACTTACTCAACCCAACCACCCATGCGCTCTCCCACTTCCGCCGTGCTCTTGCTGACGGTTCCCTGTATTCCTTCGGAGAGCGTGCGTGGAAGAAGGCATGTACACCTGATCCGTTGATACTTGCTAGAAAAGCGGTTGAAAGAGTATGGAAGAAAGAAGGTGGGGAGGGGGACGGAGACGTGGACGGATAGGCTTTTGAGTTGCCCTATCATAGACTCGTTGGGAGGTGCGTGTGATGCGCGCTTATCATGTAGAAGTATAGAATTATTATATCAAGCATCTTCCATCTCTTGGGGACGTCAAGTACGATGCTGTAGTACTCAAGGGCACATGACACTAGTGAGAACGTCGTCATCCACGACATGGCCAGTGCGTGGGAAAAGAGTGATCCGTGCTTACATGAGGATCACGTGCTACCGGGTGTGGACAGGCTCCGGTTGCCCCAAGAAATCAGGGACCGAAAAATCTGGTCTCATGAATGAAAAGGTTGGCACTGGTCTGACTGACACACGAAACTTTAGGTGTGGTCCGATTTTGCATGAACGGAGTCATCTTTGACGGGGATATATATGTTGACCTGCCGCTGATTGACGTTGGCTGGCGTGCCACTGAAGCTGAGACATCAACGATTCCGTCTCTACGTTCGAGTGACTCGGAGATACTTCCGTCTCGTCGGCCACCTAACGCTTGTCGTCGCCAATATTTTCCATATCGATTAACTGGTTAGAATCAATGCCGATCGCAAAGATCTCGAACACACCATGCCCATACGCCCGGCGTCTTTCTTGTATACCGACGCTGCAATCCATCCGTCGGATGAGTGTCCGACCCGCAAAACATCCTCCGGCTTTGACCCCCTCAGCCTCGATACCACACGCGAAAACGACCATCGGATGTTTGCTCTCTCTCCGGATATCCAAGACACCCATCACGGTCCTCACGGCCTACGATTACCCGACGGCGCTCGCATGTTCCGCTCATCCAGTCGATATCACACTCGTCGGAGATTCCCTCGCCCAAGTATGCCTCGGATACCCGTCCACGACGCGCCTCTCCCTCGATGAAATGCTTCATCACTGCCGCGCCGTGGCACGAGGTTCGACCTCTCCGCTTCTCATCGGCGATCTGCCATTCGGAACATATGCTCCCTCTGTGAGCGATGCTGTCAAATCAGCCGTCAGAATGGTACAGGAAGGACATGTAGAAGGCGTCAAACTCGAGGGCGGGGAAGAGACCGTTGAGCACGTGCGAGCACTCACAAAGATTGGCATACCTGTCATGGCACATATCGGTCTCCTCCCGCAACGGCATGTATCGCTGTCGGGATATAAAGTCCAAGGACGTACCGCGCAGTCAGCTTCAACGCTTCTCCGTGCAGCACGGGCACTAGAGGACGCAGGCGCATTTTCCATCGTGCTGGAGGCAATGCCTACTTTGTTGGGTGCTTACATTACGGAGCAACTAAACATACCGACGATAGGGATCGGCGCAGGACCCGGAACCAGTGGGCAGGTCCTAGTATGGGACGATATGGTAGGGACATGGAGCGGCCATAAACCAAGGTGGGTAGCCATTATATCTTGTCTCGTCCTTCCCTGCTCACTCTGGCTCAGGTTTGTCCGACACTTTGCAGACGTGCGCAAGGAGGTCGTACGAGGGGTGAGCGGGTATGTGAACGCTGTGAGAAACGGGACATTTCCAGATTCCGACAGAGAAGGATACTCGATGGATCGCGGCGAATGGGAGAAATTCCTCGCGGCGGAGGGAAGGCCAAGTTGGTCGTGGACGCCGGCGCCACGAGATACTCCCACAGAAGACGCCGTTGCAGAGAGCTAGAGACGTACAGCCGCCTAAAGCTCGTGTCTCCTCCGGCAAGAAGTCTGTCTCGATCCGAGATTTCCAGCCGAAAGTATGTATCGGTGTACGAGTCGTGTCCCAGCACGAAGATCGTTGAAAAAGAGGGTTTATGGCCAGGATATATCATTTACGTATATATTGTATGTAGGGTAACAACATCAATGCACCTGCGGAAACAGCGGGCCGACGCGGTCCGGTAAGCTACTTAAGCTACCGACACGATCGTTTTGAGTACGACCTCAGTGATGCAACACACACATCGTTGCCTTTTACCACGCACGGCCCCAGCGCATCCTGTCGCTCGTGCCAACACCAATTTCGTACCTGCAGACACCTTTTCTATTTCCTCTCCCAACCCCTCTCCCTCGTTGGTACAAAACCTGTTGCCAATCCGACGTCGACATTACCCCATGTTATTTTTATGTCACGATGGGTCTTAGGTACCTCCATACCTCCATGCGTATACCTTTGGTATACTCTCAAGCAAGAGCTCAGGATGAGGCCTGAACCCGTGCTTTATTACGACCACACAGGGTGCAGCGCGTTGTTGGGGAGAAGAGTTCTCGTCAAGTTGAAAGGAGAGTCATCCCAGACAACGAACGGCACTCCTCGTAACTCCCCAGACGCTATGTCATTGTTTTTTTTTTCATCCATGTCTGAGGGCATTCCAAGTCCGCGAATCCACTCCAAAAGTTATCAAACCCTCGTTCAGCTTTGGGTAGATTTTTCTGTTCGTTTCTTCAGTATCCTGTCGGCGCAGGGAACAGGATGTCGAACGTGGCGCGAGTGTTCATGCTTTTTTCTTTTGATCGCAGTCGCGTACAATGTATATACAGGTTCTCCCGCTGCCCACTAGTTGCGCCAACAAAAGTCCTCAGAGTACCCTCTGAGTGCGAAAGAAGGATTCGCTTCGCTTATTGAATGGGTCTGTGCGTACATCGTGAACTTCACCCCGAATTTCTGTGCATACCGATCTAACAGCAATGCATTCAGCACTTCAGAATTGGACTATGACACTCCGGTAAGTCGTCCACGGATTTTCTCCAGTACGAAGTACGGGTGCGACTCCAACACCCTACGACACAACCGATCAACTACTTGGTTCTATCGATGGCATCATCGCAGTAGTAAAAGAATTGGGAACGCTCACATGAGGAAACACATCCGCGCACCTTAAAGCATACGACGGTTGCAAGCCCTCAACCAGACTCATATACACGACCTCCAGCTCGAGGTTCATCTGCTTGAACCCGTAAAACTGGCCATCGCCCAAGTGCAGGTGAAGCATGGAATAGCGTGGATGCCAGAGACGCAAAAGTTGAACAATATTACAAGTAGGCGACGGAGTGCTTCGTCCAGGAAGCCTGCTTCTATATTGGAGTCTAAATGTGCGTCTGGAAATCCCGTAAGTTTCCGTTACGAATTCCACTGCAAATGCGCTGCTCTGCAGCTGGACCACCATGATTGGGTACAGGCACAGGCCTAGATAAACACCCGAGATCAACGGGAGGTAGGGAAGGATACGACCACTTGACGATTCTGTTTTGCGGCGCATTCCATTCCATCGCACTCAGTGCCATAATTCGACAGACTATCATGCGCACAACTCACCTCTAGGAAGGAAAGCAACTCGACCTTAAATACCAGTGTAAACTCTCGGTCCCCAGTCTATCGAGTCACCACCAAGTAGACAACATCGGCAGTGTTCTGGGAGATGCAGCAACTACAGTCTTACCCTTTGTCTTCGGACAGAGCTAATCGATCCTTTTCTCGCTTTGGCAGTTCGTCCACCGCTAGAGACACACTTCCATACAGCTTCATTTACTTGCCTTTCCGCTGTTGTAAAAAGCCTGGGTTCGGCGAGATTTGTGGCCGGACGCGAGCGATGTGTCCCAATGCATCTTCAAACCACATCCCCTTTCGCTTCATCATATATATTGCGACCAACACAAATGATCCCGACGTGCCCGCGATGCAGTGCACTAGGACCTTACCTTTGCCCCCTACTCGATGCCACGGCTCCATCGATAATGCTGCAGGCCGTGTCTGCAACCTTGGAAAGGGAAGAAAAGATGGTATCATCGATCGAGAGACGCTAGTATGCCACGCTGTCTATCTGCGTGGAAGGATGAACGCCGATGCTTGACAGGCCACTGATGATGACGCTTCAGAGCATGATCCCAGAAACAAAAATAAGCGCAGCTTGAAAGGTGCATTGTGTGCTACATATGCGCTGGACAATGCACATTGGACATACGCAAAATGCACGCAGCAAAGAATGAAAGGGTGAAAAAATTGCCACATAGGTTTTGTGCCTACAGTATAGAAACAAAGATACCCCGGTGGGGGCAACTATAGTTTTCGCCGCTTCCCGACACCTCTGTCCCGTGCGAGGTCGCTTTTCCTTTTGACACGTTCTGCTAGGTTGTGCAGGCTCCGTCCATCGTCGACGGCAATGTTCTTGCTTGGTACGTCGTCCTCCACACGGCAATTATCCTTGCGGCGTTTTGAGCGTTCTTCTAGTAGAGCCATCATACCTTGAGTCTTTTTAAATCTGAATTATAGTATGTGTCATTGGCACCCTGCAAGATAAGCAAATATTAAGATGCTTACTGTGGATTACTAGGATCAATCGCAAATTGATGATCTTCATGCAAGGCCTTGAACCGGTCGTCCTTTACGTCAATCGAGAAGTCTTCTTCGGCTTCCGAATCATCTTCATGTCCTTTGTTGGCACTACGTCTCTTCTTCTTCGTCTTCGGCTTCACGCCCTCGGTGTGGGGGTCAGCTTCGGCTGTATCTTCAGCGACAGCCGCCTTGCGGGCCTCCTTCTTCCGCCGACGTTTCTCTCTCACCTTCTCTTCGTACCTTTCCAGTGTAGTTTGGTCTTCTAGACCTTTCACCGTGCTTAATCCCGGCGTAAACGTGATCTCCATGTCCACGTCGCTTCCCGCTTCCCCATCTTTCCCGGCTTCCTGGGCGTCCTCCCAACCCTCTGGAAGTCCGTCCTGATTTCCCCGAAGTAGCAATGCACGTAACCGCTCCTTCTCACCCTTTTTTGACACCTTCCCATCGCTATCATCATGCTCATCAGCTGATTCAGACGACGACGCTATGTAAGCCCTGAAATCCGCGTCCTCGATATCTTTCCTGGATAAAGCGCACCGAGTCAGGCGAGACCGTTCTGGATCTTCCTCATCCCATGTAAGTTTGACTTTGGAGTGACGGAGGGCCTAGGGAAGTCAGTCATATGGTAACCATCGTTAAGTAAAAGGAGGAAACATACATCAGTTGAAAACTCGATGGGGCGATACAGTGCATTGGGAAGTTCAGTGGCCTCGTCCCTGTGCATGCCTATTGTAACTACGGCGACCCAGCAGCGTTAAGAGAACACGTACCTAGGGTCCCCTTCGAAGGTCATGTCATCGGGCACAAAGCTAAGATCAAATACGTTCGCGGAACGCTCGAGTTCGGTGCCCTCCAATTCATTAAATATGTGGGTAGCGGTTTCGACGGAATCACACTCGACTATGGCATAGTAGTAGCTGGCTTGCAGTCGTTTAAGACCATGTAACCATCAGGAACTCAAAGAAACAAGACCACCTACCGCAGTCGTTCCAGCTGATATGCACGCAATGCATCCTCGTCATAATCCTCCCCGGACCCTATCTCGTACACTGTTCTCTCGTTGACTTCGTCTTTACGCTGGTGGGGCTTTTTGAATACCTCCTGAGGAGGGCCTTCTTTCTCTTCTTTTGCTATGCGCTTCTTGCCGAACTCGCTGGGATATACACGCACACTGAGAATACTTCCTCGCGTAACGTTTACCCCCGATGATTCAGACAAGGGAGGGACAGCATGCGAGACGAGTGATGAAAATATTTTGAAGAGGTGCATGGCACGGATATGATCCCAGTCCATGTTCACGACGGCTAGCCTGCGCGTCTTTTGGACTTCTTCCTGAGGCCCTCTGTCCGCTTCTGGATGAAACTTTTCGGCCTCTTCCTCCCTGACCTCGCTTTCGTGAACATCGACAGACGCGTGGCCGTACTCCTCCTCCTCATCGGAGGACTCCATAAGCACGATTCCGCGAGCATAGTCGGCTATCGAAACTGTTGCCTTTGCTTCCTCCTCATGCGTTCGAGAACTGACCCGGAAGCGCTCGTCCTGCACGACCTCAGATTGGTGCTTCTTTGGTCTCCGGAAACGTGGATCATGTCTCAGATGCAGAAAGCGGGGGTCAGAAGACATGACTCTGATGAACGGAGTAGATTGAACGTTTCCTAAGCGAGTTTCGGGAGAGTCAGTGGAAATCGAAAGTGGCTGTGCAACACAGCCACTCGAGTACGTAGTGACATAATGCACACTCGCGGAACCAACACGGTGTAAGCTACATGGCTGCCAGCACGATCACATCGAATACGATGACCTCCATGATGAGCACGCACATCGCTGCCGTCTACCACGTACGGCCCCAACGCATCTTACCTCGCAACGCAATCTGTGCCAACGTCAATTCCGTGCATGCAGACACCTTTTTCATTTCCTCATCCAGCCCCACACCCTCACCAGTGCAAAACTCGTTGCCAGTTCGATACCGACGTTATCTCGGCATGTCTATATCGCGAATGAACCCGAGGTTCTTCCATTCGTGCGCCGTTGGTAGGTTCTCAAGCAAGAGCTCCGGATGGAGCCTGAACCCGTGCTTGAGAACCCGGACACGGGAGTTTTCGCTGTCTGCAACTGCACGAACGGAGAGAAGAAGGTCCGATCAACCCTTACAAGCGTTTGTCTGTGCTTCTATCCAACTGACGTCTGGCTTGCTCACTATTGAACGAAGAACAGCCGGAATCACACTCCTTGGGTCCCGCCCCGCTCTGTTCTCCTTGTAAACAAGCTCAGGACAGAACCTATCATTAAGGCCATAGACGATTTACTCCTGTGTGCCTTACTCTTCCTCTGTTTTACACATGTACCCACAGTGTCACGTTTCTAGACATATCCAAAAGTTATACCCAGATGTCAAAGTCTATGCAGAAGACCGGCCTGATATCCCTGACGGTGTACAGGTCTGGCGGCCAGGTACGTTGCACCCTCATTTCTACGTCATTATATCCCCTTACCGAATACTCGAAATACCTACTACCGCAAACTCATCTGATTGAATTACCTGTACAACACTCTAATATCTCGACAAACGCCCTTCATAGGCCAAAGTTCTGCGCCTGTTGACCTTGTCATCACTCTGGGAGGTGACGGCACCATATTACATGCCGCTTCTCTCTTCAGTCATGGAGCTGTCCCACCCGTCCTTAGCTTCTCGATGGGTACCCTGGGTTTCTTGTTACCATTCCGTAAGTCATTCCACATGACATTTCAAATCACCGTGGCCTTGGCATTTTCTGCTACGAAAACGGACAATGATTGATGTAGTGTATAACAGATATCGACGACTATGCCAAAGGCCTTAAGGCCGTGTTCGATGGCAAGGCAACTATCCTGCATCGTATGAGGCTTTCTTGTTCATTCTACGATCAGGATGGGAAGAAGATCGGATCGGACGAGGACGGTACGTTGTGATCCTTGTATTCTCACTCGCACGTGACTGCGTCGTTACCGGAACCCTTTTTGCCCTCCTGCAAATCTAATTTACTTGTAAACAGCATGGCAAGTGATGAACGAAATAGCGCTACATCGTGGATCAAGTCCGCACCTTAACACGATCGACATCTATGTCGACGGGCAACATCTCACAGAATCTGTGGCACGTCTCCCTCCCCTCCCATTTAACCCATCTTGCATTCGCTCAATGCCACGCAGTCTGACGGCATGATCGTATCCACTCCCACTGGATCGACCGCCTATTCACTTTCCGCAGGTGGACCAATCGTGCATCCCTCGCTGAGTGCTGTCCTCCTTGTCCCTATATGTCCGCGTAGTCTTTCCTTCCGTCCGCTCGTCTTTCCATCCTCGTCATCGATCACGTTGAGGGTGTGTGTCATATATGTATGGTTATATTTATTTCTCATCCCGTTTCTCACAGATCGGTGATAAAAGCCGGGCCGCAGCAGGCGTGTCGGTAGATGGACGTACCGTACACGTTCTCAATCCTGGAGAATCTGTTACAGTACACGCGTCACCATACCCCGTGCCATGTATTAATCGCTCGTCTATCGTTGACATGGTTTCATCGTCCACCAGTGATGAACATGACGATTCCCCGCTTAAATCTGAAGGCCCCGAGGGTGTTGGACCTGGAAAAGAAGATGACTGGGTGCGAGATATTAACAACTTGCTTCAGTACAATGCTACCTTTAGGAGCAAGGCGCTATTAAGGTACAGCCGTTCTGGGAGTGGGTCGTAGCAGCGGTATTACCTGTTGGCTAATAGGAGGCTTCATAGTGAGTTTGTGGTGGATGGGTTGAATATTTTACTGACGACGTCACTCTTTTACTCAAGGCCTATGGCGAGGTCATGCGCCCACTAAATGAACGAATTGGTATCACTCTTAGAGTCGGATATCTAGCACGCCATATGGGAATAGATGTGCGGCACTCACTCGCTACGTATGTGTGTAATCCCTGAGTTAGCGTCCGACGCATTTGTGACCGCGAACGTAAATGCCATGCTCGTGCACTCCTAGGTGCTGCAGTGTGTTCAGACATGGTGTACGAAGTATGAACGCTTGATCTTCCCGCACACGAGGCAAGTGTCTCAGTCCTGTATTGCACAACGGACCGCTTCGTGAACCCTTTTCAGAAACGTTATTACTTGGGTTTTCCATGCCTGAGCAACGTGCATACCTCGTGCACTTTGCTGTAGGTTAGCATTTACGCTTCATATGGGCATTCGCGTGCAGAAAGGTGGTCCGTTGTGCAGATTGCATTTCACACAAGTTTGCTGTGCTGTGGCCAACTTCGAGAACGAAGTAAGGAGATTATCTGAAGTGCGTGGTACCTTGTGACCTTGGTCGATCAATCGATCACCTTCAGCACAGGATGTCCGATCATCACCGGTTTCAGAGTATGCCTGCCAGTCTCGCTGGCGGCCGCTTCCACGGTGGCCAAGATGTTTCAAGCTGGATAAAGGTGCGCCACATCATACACTTGCATGAGTGTTGCGTCAGCTCTGCATAGCAGACTGTGGCAAATCAGAATGGCATAAAGGAGTGGGGTTGGCAAATACCATACACCGGGAGACCTCCCCAAATTGATGTCTGGGGTCCTGTGCCAAAGTAATGCTGCACCTCTGATCCGAGTATATGGAATAACGCTACAAGTTCTTAATGCAGTCATACTTTGCGGTCGACGAGGAAAAGAAATCAGAAAACCCAACTTTCGTTGTGTCGCATTCGTGGTGATCGGTCGGATCTATCGTCGTGACATTTTCGAGTCGATGTACGATGGTACCATCGGAGTCTTCCTCCATGGACCGTCGAGATCTAGCCAAAGGGGTCAAGTACTTCCCGAACACAGCATACGTATGCGTATACTTCTCTCAAACCCCTAAACCAACAGTCAACGGTTCAACAACGAAGAAGTCCATTTCGAACAAAACGACTTGGTTTGAGTCTGATGCGATATTTGCGTCGATAGACTGCTTGAAGGATGTAGGTGCACTGAGTGCCGCCCACCGGTCATAACTCGCTTTTACCCCTGGCAGGCGTATCACAGAACTGGGTGACGACACTCCGGAACCCAGGTACAATAACATGCATAGCAAACTAAATGCTGGGTCAGTTAGGCACCGTCGACGTGGGCGAGGTGAGGTGGTCAGCGCGCACCTTTCGTTAGACACGACTTCTTCCCCTCTTGAGACTATACACATCGGTGGCCAAATATTACTTATCCACTCATCCTGGGCACACCTGTGTAGTGAATGCAGCGTTTGCGGTGTCCGGCATTCCAGCAAACTCCTGAGTAAGAACATGACTGTAGCGATACAATCGACCACGACTACTTGGTTTGCCTAAGGCTACAATATTGTGAACGTACATGATAATCATGTGTAGGAGTTCCGTCCAAACTTAACTGTAAGTACTTCAGAAACGTTCGCTATGCTGTGATCCTTACACATTATCTAGGAGGGTCCAAGCTGCCAAGGCAGATGAGAATGTAAAGAATCCATAGGCGCTACACTGTTCGATAGGCTGAATGTCTACATACTGCGTGACAAGCAAAAATATGAAAACACCAATGCTGTAAACCACAGTGGCCTTCGGAATGATGGTCCCCCACTGCGTAAACATATCTATCTGAAAGTCAGCAAGGGCATGCTGGGACCTCGGATTTATCGTGGAGGTAGGGTTTCAAAGGTAGTATGACTCCGATCCGGCAGAGCCTACTCCTTGCGGAGTGCTTGAAGTATTCCTTTTAGACCGAATTTACATATGCCCTGCGATCCCGATCCAGTCGAAGACGCAGGAGGGTGCAACCTCAGCGAGCTTGAAGACAAAGACCTCTTCTCTTCCGGTGCGGAGGAAGCAAGGGAGTAAAGTGGTGGCGCGACGTCCACGTCTGGATCGACGACTTCCGGCCTGACCACGATGTTGATAACTTCATAACGTGTCAGGCGGGACGCAATGCTCCTCCAAGCAGACGGGCTGATCCCAATCGACCTTCGTCGTCCGTCACTAATCACGTCCATGGAGAACGTGATGCGTCCATCATCTACCTTCGCGAGACTTTCAAACGCCCGCCGTGCTTGTGAAAGGGCCTCCTACATATCAGGGCGTGTCGGTCTACTCAAATGCCCGCGAGAAAATTGCAATTTGAACGAACCTTCCAATCGTAGTCCAATGGGACATACATCATCTTGTCCTCTAGCCGGTACATGATGACGTCCGGGGCTGCAGGAGATCTGCGAGTGTGTGTGCGGCAACCAGCCATGTTGATAAGAAGTATCGAGGGCCAAATATCTGGAACACCTTAAAACTGGGGCAATGCCTACGTTTTTTTATATGTGTAATTTCCGGGCTGTGTTACCGGATGCATGGTGTGCCGTGTCTGTGAAGAGGCGTTGTTATTTGGCAAAGTATGGCTGTACGATCTCGGGTGTTCCATATGCCACTTTGACACAGGACTGAGCTAAATCCTGTTGGAGACCTTCGCTGCTGTCATGGAATTCTCGATGGGAACGCGTGGTCAGGCAATTCACCATACGATACAGAAACTTTGTTCTACACTTTATAGTATTCAAGCTTCAAGTCCCAAAACGAATTATGTAAGTAACCTATGCTTCGGCATCCCCCAGCACAGCAAAGTGAGCACTCCGCCTATTGCCGACGGTCCCACTCCTTGTTTGAGCTAATGGTCTTGTGGGCTTGTCATGCTTCCGCATCCCTGCATTCCTGTTCTTCTTTGGAAATTCCAGTCGAAAAGCGTCCTCAAGCGAATGCACGCATGCGTTCCACATGCTCTCTGGAAGGGACACAGGACTAGGCTGGGATATGCACGCGTGGAAACGGGAACTTGATAATCCCTCCACATTGACAGGAATCCAGTCTGAAAGGAACAATACCTGGGACAAGCATTGAATTGTTTCAATCGCGGTCAAAGCTTGAGCCATGAGTTGGATGGTGCGATCCATGATGGGTACACCGGCAAGTTGCTGAGCCTGGGCATCACCGTGCGCCGTCGTACTGCCAACAGCCTCATTGTCCTCCAGAGATCCAATATAGAAGGCAAGGAGGGCACGAGCCTCACGTTGAGACCACCTTTCCTTCTCTCTATCTTTAGTCATTCCACTCTCAACGGCACGGAGATGGAGGGTCCGAATGACCCATCGTACCACAAGGACACCAAAGAGCTGGACTGGTGGCAAATCCCGCATCAGCGGAACGTTGCTCTCCAAAATATGCAGGAACAACGTTATCCGTTCCTCAAGACTTCTCAGTTGCCACGGAACGTACGTTTCACTGTCTATGAAGGCTTTGAAAGCGGAGGATGACATAAGAACTGCCAGGTCCGGAACTCGTACTTCGTCTGGGGCTATGCGAGACCCGCGACGGATGTACTCCGTCACGTTCTTGGGTCCTGGCGGTAGTCGGGACCGGGAATGGGAAGTAGCCGACGCCGGAGGTTCGGACGTAGAATCGTCGGCCGTCCGTAGGCGTTCAAGTTCACCTCGCAGAGGGGCAAGAAGATCAGTGTCATCGTCATCCGACAAATGCTCCTCAACGTCAATCAGTTCATCGAGGTTTTTTCCATCTTCTCCGTGAAGACCTCGGTCGTCCTCTGCCACACTGTCAGTGACAGACGAAGAGATCTCGGAGGCGTCTGGAAGCCCCACGCCATCCTCCAGCAAGGCATAGATCCACAACCGAATTGGTCGGCCGATCGATTTTGCCACGGTCTCTAAGTCAGGGTTCTCAAGAAAGAGTTTTGGCCAGTAAGCGCCTGTATTCATGATATCTGCGATCTTTGGCTTCAACTTTCCGGAGCGGAAAGCCTCGACGTACATTGCACCTAGCCTCAAAGCGGCACTATCATTACCAGTGTCGCCATGGCTGCTGCAAGGATGGGTGCGCATAAACAGCGTTACGAAAGGACAAGCATCTTGATGATGCAATGCGCACATTCGTGTGGGCCATAAGCTGTCCGGGCCATAGATCTCTCCATCATACTTATCAATAGCGTACTTCAGTGCCGCATTGACAATCCTGTCGACTACGGCGTCCACTTCTCCAGGAGCCACGTGGCTCGGAGCGCGGACAAGTAGTGCATTCACTGTGCGAGTAATTAGGTCCATGACCGATTCAACTTGATGTCGGGCTTTCCGGGGTTGCGAGGCGGCATTCAGAATACCAGTGAGAGTATTCCCGGTATGGGCAATCCGTTGTGACAGTGACAGCTTCCTCTCAAAAAAGAGGGATTGGACATTGCGCTGTGTGGAGGACTGGTTCGAGAAGTCGTTTCCAACCAACGCTGCAAGTAAAGGAAGAATCGTGACGGGGATTTTGAGGTGTGAAGCAAGTGCAGCTGGTGTGTAGACAGATGCATTGAGCGTCAAGTCCTCGAAGGGCACGTCTGCCGGCGGGATAAGTCCAGATGTAATATTCTGCTGTTGCGTGGGCGGCTTTCGTGCTTTGCCACGCACCACCGTTTGAAAGTCGTCATCCCGATCCCTGCCTTTGCATGCATATGTCTCCCCGTCGGCATCGGGTAATATCCACATTAGCTCATCCAATGAGATAAAACCTTCGTAGAGACCGGAGCTGAAGATGACGAAGTCGGAGTCGTTGCCAACAACATAAGCGCCCAAGCGCCCTGCTAGTTCAACTGCGTACGGGTCCGCTTCCT
The DNA here is from genome assembly GCA_024663475.1 of Pisolithus thermaeus. Lineage (NCBI taxonomy): Eukaryota > Fungi > Basidiomycota > Agaricomycetes > Boletales > Pisolithaceae > Pisolithus > Pisolithus thermaeus. Next base: position 153,793 of record JANFAF010000038.1, read on the forward strand.
CATCAGCAAAATGCACCTCGAGCGGCCGTTTTCCAGAGCTAGCAAGACGTTGCAAGGTTTGGACGCAAACCTCGTAGGCGAGGGGTGGAAGAATGTTAGTCTCGCGAAGAAAGCGTGGCGTGCATCGAGATGCCGGAGACGTCCGAAAGAAAATGAGAGATTGTTCAACGGTTCCTCCGTTCATACGGCTGGTCAGTGTTGGTATCTTTAATTCCGGGGTGGGTCCTACACAATACACCGTGTAAATGAGCACATCTCAGTAGAGTTGGAACAGCACTCACCGTCGAAGGCGAAGTACACCTTGAGGCCAATTGCAATCCAGGACAACACGACCTGTTCGACATATTGGCTGAATTCGGTGTACTCTCCCCCGTACACCCACGGCAAATGGGATTGTAGGTAGATCTCGAAGATGAACCTGCCATGATTGCGATTAGAAATGGCCCGCTTCACATGCTTGCCAGACTCACGACCAGCCATCTACGACGATCGTTGTCACCGCATCTCCTGAGGCACTTGGAAAATGAACAGTCTTTCCAAGCACACGTTTGTTCTCGCGTAGATAAGTTGTAAGACCGTGGACGCCCATTCCAAGTCCATGAGTCGGCGCTCGTCAGCAGAGCGGTCTCGGTTGAAGCCGATAGACACGCGAGTTGTGGTATTCTAAACTAAACTACTAAGGCAAAACAGAAGACGAATATTTGTTACAAACTACAGCAGTATATCATTAGATCTTGAATTGATGCCAGCAAATTACCTATGCAAAAAGTCTAGTCTGTCCGCCAGGCAAGATACTTCGCCTTCGTCGAGCTCGTTCGAGAGGTGGTAGATCATCCTCGTCCTTTGACCTCATACTAGAGTCTGCATCCCGTGCTAGGGATAGTATCGACAGTAAGTCACGCAGAAGACAATAATGATAATGATACATACACGGTGACTCATTCATATCCCCTGTTTCAACATCCTCTTCGTCTCCTTCGGACGACAAGTTCGTGGGAACTGAGAAAGTGTCTACATTTGCAGGTGAAAGTGGCACCAAGTACCTGGGAAGCATAGACCGTCGTCGCTGGGGAAACGTTGAGCTACATCATTGTCAGGCGAAGAGACAAAACCCCAGAAGTAACCTTGGTATTTCCACCTGCAACGTCGATAAGATCAACGTCAACTCTGTACTTTTCCTCGTCCATCCTCGCGCGCTGTTCGACGCACTCGACCACCCACGCGATGCCAACCACGAAAGGCTTTGGATCATTAAGGAGACTACACTCGAAGGATTCAGTACACAGAAGCCACTGAGATAGATGTCTGTCACCGATATCGCGCCAACGTATTCGGCAATCCATTCTTGTATACGATGTGCGTGCAACTCTGGCAGACTCTCCCCATTATCTGGACACGTCATTGGTCAGGTGAGTTGTGAAATCGACAGAACGACATCGCGTTTGCATACCTTCGCTCCTAAACCACGTAACATGTCAACGAACAGACTCCCTGCGTCATCCCCCTGATCCGTACGCACATCCACAAAAATCGCACACTTTTTGAGGACTTTCAGGGAAGACTTTTTAGCACCCCCGGATCCGTTAATTCCGCCTGTGCTCTCAGGCATGCCGCCGCCACCGTATCCAGTATCTTTTGTCCCGTTTGCATTTATAGCATTCGAACTAGATGGGTCACACCCGGAATCACCGCATTCGGGATTCGTCTTGTTGATTACCGCACTCGCACTCCTCAATCCTTGTCTAGTTCCGATCGCCCTTGGTTTCGTGGCTGGTGGTGTTTGTGGCAGTGACGAGAGACTTTGAGAGAGCGCATGCAATGCTGAGGACGCAGGATTTAGAGCAAGTGACGACGATACCGGCGATGTACGTTGTTTTCCCTTGTCTACCGAAGAGGATGGTGACGTTATTGGAGGTCCTGTGTCGTCCTGGAAGACCTGATGGTTCGCACTGGTCGCATCGATGGGAGGGTCCACTGCTGGCATCCCCACGTTTGATCCAGCCTGACCTTGCCCTCCGTCCTGTAACTCAAATATTTCGGCCGCTCTATTATTGCCCCCTTGCCTTGACCCTTCCTCTCCTCCACTGGGCATCCCTGACTCCTCTCCGTTCGAGTTAGACCCTTTCACGGGACTGCCCGCCACAGTCGGTAAACCCGGGTTCTTACTCGCACGTTCGCCGGCTCTATCAAATATTCCAGTCATGCCTCTCCCATGTCTAGCACCCGCACCGCCTCCAACATCACGACCCCGGGCTCCCGGATAAATAGACGATCCCCCAGCACCTGTCCGCGCCGCCGGTCCGGATAGCGTCACCGAACGTTTCAACGATGAGGCAGTCGGGCGAGCGAAGCCAGCCCTTGAGATTCCACTCGTGGCCGTTGAAGTTGACTTAGCACTAGGTAAGCATATATCATCACTTGCTCTGGCTTTACCCTTAACCGCCCCCTCAGTAGAGGCCTTGGTTCTCCCTCCGTTTTGCGCGATGTCCGCCAGTCCGTCGCATCCATCATCGTCTACAGTATCTAATCTTGCGAAACCCAAACTCGTGTTGGGCCGGCAAGGCGGTGGCACGCCGAGCTTCTCCAGCGCATGAGAAAGCGTCGAGAGGGCCATCCCTCGTGACGTTCCGGCGAACATATTAGAATCTGATGGTGTCAAAGTGAATGCACGTCCCTTGGCCTTCCCCGGTGTACGTTTCATTGGAGACACAGGAAGAGGAATCTTGGATGGAGAAGGTGGATGTGCGAGTTTGGATGGTCCGGCGGCCACTACCGCGGAATTAGATACACGGGTAAGTCCGGATGCCGTCGTAGGTGTTATAGAAGTAGTGGTAGTGGACCTCGGCCTCATAAAGGCATTTAAAGAGGACTGCTTGAGTTTTCCAGTGGGTGGTGGTGGGAAAGCAGATGTCGGTGTTGAGCGTCCTTGTTGGGTAGCAGGTTTATGCTTGGCAATATCTGCAAAAGGGTAGGTTTAGTCGAGGTAGGCACGGAGAACGAACATTCACGTCGGTTACCTGTTGGTGTCGGATTGGAAGGGATTGACGCTACGGCAGCTGCATGCAACACACGAGGCCCGTCTTGTCCTTTGAAGTCCCGTCGATGGAAAAACGGCTATAGCAAGACAGAACTCACCATTTTTTTTGCCCTCCCTTGTTACTTCGTCTTCCTGGTAGATATCGCTGCTTACCTTGTTGACAGATAAGCTCCGCGTCACACGTCTGGGAACGGCAGAGGCCGATGATTCGGGCTTCGGCTTCATCGCGCCAACGATGGTTGACCGCTTTTTTTGCGGGCCAGCAGGTCCGTTTGCAAAAATGGAGTTATGATTCGTCGGCTTGGTCATCGAATGACCCGTGGCAGCGGACTGAACAGACGATAAGCTTGTCCGTCCCAACTGCGTAGATGAGCCTTCAACAACGTCCTCTTGTTCTTTTGTTTTGGGGGGAGCTGGAGGTGGTGGCATAATTTCCGGAGACAGGCTCGGCGGATCAGCAACGTCCTCAATACTGGTCAACTCCGAGGTTAGGGAGGAGGCGACAGACGACGGACGGGAGTTCGCGATCGGTAAAGGTTCACAAGGAACTAAAGATTTCGCCGTAAAGGAATCCAAAGTGGAGGTGGCACCAGTCGGGGATGTGGGAACGCTTATACGGGTATCTGCATCAGTGTCCATGTCGTCCTCCAGGCTGTGGAGGGTCGAACGCGTCCTCTAAAGAAGAAATTATGGCAGTTGTCCCAACGAGTTGGTCAGAAGACTTGACTGACATTGTTGATACAACTCACCTGGGGTACACCACAGGCCTTTGGCGGCCGTGCGGTAAATGGCGTCGGTGGAAGAGGTGTAAGCGGAGATAGGGGTGTCATCAGAGGAAAGAGTGCGCGCTTATTGGCGATAGGTGTAGCGAAGTTTACTGTGTAGTTGAAGGCCGGAAACTTGTGCTGGTTGGACGCCGCAAGGCCGAACTGTGACAAATCATCGGCATGAAGCTCCCCGGCGTCCACCTCCATGGGATCTGAGGCCACCGGAGGTAGAGATGGTGCGCGTTTAACTTCGATATCTCCCCTGTTCGGGGAACGCCGGGGAGAGGGTGGAACTGTTGCAAGGTCGACAGATGGGACGACATCCTCTCCATCCAAAGGCACGGACTTGCAACGCATAGGGAAGATAAGCGGGGCCTTGCTCGGGGAAACTACCGATGAAGCGCGGACAAAGCGTCTGTTGTGCTTGGTATCATCGTCATCATGCAGGCCCACCTCATACTCCACTGCTGAGCATCCTCTCTCTTTTCCCTTTGAATATTTTCTTGTATCTTCGACCTTGGCTCGTTTCCGGTCGTGCTCTGAGCTCGGACTTGCAAAACGCGGTTGAGTGTCCGGTGATGGGCGCTTCTTCGTTACCTCTCTTTCTGTAGAATGAGTAGTGCCAGTCGGTACGCCCTGCTCATCAGCATGCGCAGGACCGTACCCAGCGCCGTCGACATTCCCCATCGACAAAATGTTTGTTGGATCTGTGGTCGCCACCATCAACGACGAAGCCGCCTCTCAAGTAATGCCGCGCGATCTCAACACACGTCACGGTCACGTGCACCGACCACCCGTTGCAGAGACGCGTAGATGATTTTTATTGATACAAGGGTGGGGCTCGGACTACCCGAATATCGTGTAGCTATCGCAAAAATTGCACGTAGGCAAGTGTCCAATGGTAGTAATGGTAAGTACGAGTAATAGCAGTGCCAAATCTATGTCCTAAAGGCTGAGGCCCGTCGCTACGATAGGATGTGTAAGATGTGTCTGGTACTGAACTTGTTGGAAAATCTAGACTGCAGAGGGAACTAGCCAGAGTACCGTCGCGCGCGTAGCGTCCAATTACAGCTGTTTCTATTCACTCTTGATGCTAAGCCTCTCTCGACAAAGCTTTGCAATGGCCGAGCCGTCGACTGGGATACTGTTCCCTTGGAACCCTTCCGGATACGCAACATGTGGTAGCTCGGCACTTGTAAAGGTCCTGCAAAGAATCCGACGTCAATCAGTCACCGTCTTACACGAGGAGACACCAACTTGTTGTCCCAAACACCATAGTACATCATCCCCAGCGAGCGAGCGGTGTACTCGTAGTCGTGTGCGAAACCACCTGGGTAGAAGAACTCGATCACCGCGGAACGTGCCGTAGGTTTCATCCATATGAGCGACGTTAACCCGTTGCCATGCACGCCCATCATGATCTACCCCACAGTGATACATGAGGTCAGCAGATAAGCAGCTTAAGAACCTACCCCTAAACTCACCGTCGTACGCGCTGCGAGTCTTATCTGCTCCACTCGCGAGAGCTTATCCATACTCACGATGTTCACTTCATACCCGTGCTCATCTCTGAGCGCATACAATTCCTTTACCAGCCGCTCATGGTCCTCGTTTCTCAGCATCCGCCTACCCCACTCCTGTCTGGATATATATGTAATCACAGGACTATCAGTTATTCCGGCGTAGACATCCTCGTCCAAGCCTGCGAATTTGATGACGTTATTTCGGATTGTACTCCACCAGTGCAGGCTGCCTGGCAACTCGAACGCCTCTGCAGCGATACGATCCGTACTTAGAAATCCTTGCCCATGCATTGCCGCTGCGCGGTCCGAGAAGATGACGCGGTCGAGAATAAAGGGGCGGCCAAGTTCGGCACGCTCGTCCCAGTCATTCAGATACTCCGACGTAAGAGAGGGGAAAGTGCTGCGGAGAACCCATTCATTCATGTGGGCGTAGTCACGCCAGTGATCGGAGTCAGTATGTGCGAACCAAATACGTCGTAACGAAGGGAGTGGAGTGCGTCCTGTCGTAGGAATGGAGGGGTCGAGGGAGGAATAAGTGCGCCAGAATCCGAAGAAGAGTTCAGCAGACCAGTGGTAATAGTGCGTGATACTAAGAAAACCAACGTCAGGTGAATCGAAAACTAGGAGGCGAATGACATACAATTGTGGTGGGTCGTTCACTAGCCACTAGAGAGGCATCGTAGGTCGGAAAAAAAGTCAATTTAACTTGGGACAACAAAGATGCTTACAGTGATACCGTCTATGATCTCGATAGCAGGACCGAAGAGTTCGCCTGCCTCCTCGGTCGAGACAATACGCATTTCACGGTCTGTAGGCAACCTTGCCTTGACGGCCTCCGCACCATTCGCGATCCTGATAGCCGTCGACGTCATCGTTTCGCGTGAAGGAACCGTTTCTGGTTCGTCTGTCACAACATACACGGTCCCATTGAGGACGTAAAGGTTGTCAAAGATCGTCCAGCCTGCAACCACACGGTTATGAAAGACACGATTAGGTTCCAAGGCTGAACTCGTACCAGGTACGTGGTGGACAACGTTTGTTTGTGGGACTCTTTTTGACTTGGTGTGCCAGGGGAGACGAACTCGCCACTGCTCCAGGTCGCCACCCTGCCTTGAGTCTGCTACATCCAGAAAATCGTTGTAGGAGGAACCCGAGGAACGCGACTCCCAGACGCCGAGGTTGGTACCCGATACCCAGAGCAGCAATGCCAACAGCAGGCCAAGAAGGACGCCTTCCCGCCTGATTGGCAGTGAGCGCACGGACTTCAGCATTTCATTGACCTGTGGTAGCGGCACTTGTGTAGATGGAAATAAGCTGGAATGCAAAAATAAATAAAATACATAAATACATACAGTTATCCTTTTCTTGATAATTATCCCCCATGGGTCTCGCAGGTCGCAAAGTAAAACAGCGCATCCCAGCTGACCCCCGCAACCTGTCATGGGCAGATGGTATCTCTCTTATGTGCACTCATTGCACACTCACTAATCCACACCCGCCGACAGATGCATCTCGCTTTGGTCAGGCTTACCTCTCCAAGTTCGGCTGGGATGCAGCCCAGGGCGTTGGACTCGGTGCGTCAGGCGACGGAATGAAATCGCACCTTAAGGTCTCCCACAAACTAGACATGCTTGGAATCGGTGCAGCGCACAAAAATGATCCACATGGTATTGCATGGAAGCAGAACAAAGATTTTGAAGCTCTACTAAAGAGATTGAACGAGGGGACGAGCAGGGACGAGGGAAAGGAAGAGAAGAATGGTGTAGTGGAGCAAGGCGGGTTCGTTTCTGAAACAAAAGGGAAGGCGAAGGAGGATGGCGGAGATGGTGAGGACGTCACCATTCCGAGGGACAAGAAACAGAAGCGGAAGCGGAAACACCTCGACGAAGGCGATGGATCGAGGGAGCGGGACAAAAAGAGGAAGAAGAAGCAAACAGTTGAAACACAGGGCACAAGCGAACGAGATGCGTCGGAAGACAAGCCTTTGAACGAAACTGACGACGTCACACTTGAAAATGACAATGCGCCGACCCCTTCGTCAACGGAAGCTACACAGACCAATGACTTCCGGCCCAAGCCCAAGGGTCGCCCCATGGCGTATGCTTATATCTATGTCTCATACATCCGATATCTCTTTCCTGACGCTTATGAACAGTCATCGCGCCCGCTTCCAAGCCGCTAAACGCCTCGCTACCAAGTCAACAGCTGCCATATCGGAGATTCTAGGCATTGCACCTTCATCATCCACCCCATCATCGTTGTTAGCAACTCCAAAGCGATCATCCTCACCCCCAGAATCCTCTTCTACTCCGGAAGATACACGTCCATCCCTAGAAAAACTCACTACATCAACAAAAAATTTAGCAGACTATTTCAGGGATAAGCTTGCAGCCAAAAAGTTCACGGTGTCTACCCCCATTCCACCCGACGCAGATGATGACTATGCCCCTCCGCGGGGCGGTCTAGGTGCGTCTCGTGCCTCGTTACCTTCTCCTGGGGTGGGTGAGGGACCGCAGCGCATCGGTCTGGGTTTTGCCTCATCGACATTGACGAACACTCCTGTGGCGCTGGAGAGTACGTTGATTGTTCAGGGAACGCGGGTTATAATAAACTCGGATCCACGGGTACAAAATGGAAACGATCAGGAGAACCATAAAAACAACAAACGGAAAGGGAGCAAGAGGTCGAAAGTACCTGAAATAAATAAAGAGACCGGAATCGAAGGAGGGGTCAAAACGCAAGGGCTTCGGGTTCAGTCAGTAGGAAAAGACACAGGGGATGCCAAAATCGAGAAGGATAGTCGACGAGAGGACCCAGCGACGGAGAATTTGGAGGATACCAGTGTGAAAAATGAGGTTAAAAAGAAACGCAAGGATGCGAAAGGGAATGTTACCGGTAGCGACGAGACCAAGAGAAAATCGAGAAAAGGATCGGATCAGGATACCGTCACCCAATAATATTTGCATTCAATCGTGCGGTCAAGACATCGTACAGACTGTATAGATTATACCCCTGTCCTATGGTAGGGAATCCAATATCTACAAAAAGGCCAATGTCTGCATACCCCTGTTTTCACAGTCCACCTACTGGAATACTCTCTTTTGTAGATCCCTCGGATACCCTCAAAAGTCCGCCGTCCATCCCTTGCTTGCTGTCGCATCGTCGGATAACGGAATTGCCACCACCACCTTCACACCACGTGCGCAGTGCGTTCAGCACCTCAGGGATAACGTCCACGTGAATGTCTTGGCCCCATATGACGTCCACGTGCTCATATCCGTCGAGAGGGATAGCAGTTGTCGAGTGGCGGGGGAGCTCCCTGAGCATCGCATCGATGTCAACAAGCGAGTCATCAGTACCGTAAAGTAGGACGATAGGCGTTGTGATGTTGCGCGTTGGAAAACGAACAGGACGGTACGAGCGCGCACGTGTATGAGAGGGTGGGTGGTACGCAGATTCACTTCCGGAAGACGGAGATGAGCGTGCGGACGAGATCACCTTCGGAGAGTCAATGGGAGACAGGATCAGGGTGGAATCGGAGGGGCCCGAAGTGAGCGACAGACTGGTAGGCTGATGGCAGTTGGAGTTCTGGACATCCCTGCATCTCGACCTGTTCGTGGAACCTGGACGGGATCGGGTGTACGCATGAATGTGTAGGACACCCCAAGCCGATCCGATATCATCGTCGTACATCTGGAAGGTAGCCTCTCGCATGATCTGGAACCAATGCACGACTGACTTTACAGACGCGTAAGAATATAGATGCGCGTACGCGGCAACCTTCTGGGGATAAGCAATATTATGGGATCGCCAGTCGAACAAAAGTGAGAGTGCAGTGTCGATAACGTAGGTAAAGATGGGCGGGTACAAGATCGCTTGCCAGGTCGTCACGGAAGAAAGGATAGCTTTGCGACCGAAGAAGAGAAAAATGGAAGTCGGACTGTGTTCGACGCGTTAGTTGGCGTGACATATATTACCGAAAAAAAAAACGCACGAGGCCTTCATCAAAGCATCTACTATGGGCTGAGACAGGCCTGCTGGGCTCATGGCCGGTGCCAGAGCAATGAACACGTTTACCCTCTCGTTCAGTTGCGGGTGAATGCTAAGAGCGGCGAACGCCTGTGCCGTGCCTTGACTAAAACCAATGTAGCTCAGACTCCTAGCCTTGGTGATGTTAAGAATGTACTCGATGGTATCGGGGATGTCGTGCCAAGCGAAATCATCGAGACTGTAATCCCAGAACTTGCGTGAGTTGGGGCTGTAGCGGACAGATTTTTTGGAGTATTTATTGCCCCTGTTGTTCCCTAGCCAGACATCGAAGCCTGGAGAAAGATGAGCACTCTCCTGCACGACAGGGCTGTCAAAGGGAACTAACCTTGCTCGACAAGGACGAATGGGAGACACCGTTGCTCATCTGTGAGGCAAACCCAAACTTCACTGTTCATCAGGAGTCCATGATGTAGATACACAACCGGCTTTCCAGTGCTCGTGCCCGGCCTTGTCCTCATACGACCTTTCACCTCGGCAATACGATGCACTCCGAGCAAATACCCGTCCTTGGTCATGACGACGTGTTCCTCGTACGTGTACCCCCACAAGGCGCACAATTCGCCGAAGTCTTTAGCCTCGCGGATGGCATCTGGCATCTTGTCTTCCGTGGGTTTGGGAGAGGCATGTGTCGAGAAACGGTGGAAAAGGATGCGTGACCGGCCATAGCACCAGTCAATGACGGTCCTTGGAAGGAAGACGATAATGAACCGAAGTAAGGTTTCGAACGCGAGAATGGATACGCTGACAACGAGGGCGATGTACTCATGGAGAGAAAGCCTCCCTATGACGGGTACGCGGGCCATGGTGGGCATTGAAATGATGCAGACACTTTCTTTGACTGAGGCAATTAGCCACGACAATGACAGCTACTCTGCAAGAGGTCGTCATAATTGGAGTGTTCAACTTTTAAGACGAGGGCAAAAGCATGTGAAAAACCACTCCACAATAACTACACAGCAATCTAATTTACACTTGTTACATGGACTCTGCATCGTCTTTGGACAAAACAGGCCCCAGATCAACCACCGTGTAAAACGAAAACGTCTTAACCTCTGGCGTTTTTACCACAGCACGAGAAGGCGTGCCTGCCCCGTCTTCTGAAGGAAGCGGATCGTCTGACCTGTACGTATATGAGACCAACACGTTAAACTGTGGAGGCACGTCTGTGAGCCGTTTTTTTGGGGCCCGGACGATCGGTCGCCTACCTTTACCTGCCCTCGGTAAGATTTGTGAACGTTCACTTCCCCTCCCACGACTGTCACGTTTGCCCTCCTTTCTAACACTCCCACATTCTTTGTCCGTCCACGCGCATCTCTATCTCGAGATCCTCTACCTGCTTCAAGACCGAGTTCGTCATCTTCCACATCGAACATGTCCTCATCGTCGTCATACTCCCATGCTTCTGCAAATGCACCGATGGAAAAAGGCGTCAAGGGAAGCGACACCTGGAACCCGCGGCCATCAGTGACTCTTTGTGGCGACAGTCGTACTTGGATAGGGTCATAGAGTGGATTTGTTAGAGCAACTCGGAACGCGTTATTGGTGATACCCGCCAGCATTACGCCGACATTCCTCGAATCTACTCCCTTCCCCGCTGCCCGTTTCGCCGCTTGTGTTTGAGGAAACCCAACACTTAGTGCAGGCAAGTAGTTGGCTGCTGCCAGTTTAATCTTGTATCGGACAGACTGCGCCTTTTGCTCCGGCTTAATCAGAATGTGTCGACATGCAGGACATCGTTTGGAGACTTTCGAGTGCAGAGGTATACGGAGAGGCCGTAATTCACTGCCAGAAAAATCATGATCGCATCCTTAGATGTCAAGGAACTGGCCCACCTCATTCGAAGAGATGTTGTCCAACTGTTTCCCCACCGTTGCTCGAGTTTTGCAATTTCTCCAGCTGTCTCCGTACATCTTAGCAACTCCACATCTGCGTCGTCGCCGCCGCTACCAAGCTGCCCAAAGAGACCTACTTCAACTCTGCTCTTATACTCGGGCATTTCGTCTTTGTTAGCTGTCCGGTCGCGACCGGAACGGCTACGAGAAACCGGGTTATACTTGCTAATACCGGGTATATCTCGTGAAAGTGCAGCGGAGGCAGCGGCCGTGGCAGAAGAGGTGTGCAAGTGGTGAGAAGTCGGGGGCAGCAAGTGCGTCGAAGATGGAAGAGAGGATGTGCGCAGAAAAGGCTCGAAGTGTTCTTTCAATCGTTCGTATTCTAGAGACTCCGGAGCGGAATCCTCGTACTTTTGTAGTTGGGCTACAGAGGAGAGGTTGATGATGCCGACCCTGGTATGAGCATCGGTAATAGCACAAGAGACCACGTCGCACCTGCCAACCCAGTGGGCTTCTCAAATGTTATGCCGACCTCAGATGATTCCCATCTGCAGTAGTTGCAGTATAAAAGATACGGCGTCTCGCCAACGTTATTGAGGGGTGTGACGGGTCGACCAGTTCCATCATCGGGGGGATCTGATGCCACGACAGACAGCGTTGCACGGCAAATTGGGCAGGAGAAACAATTCCGTGCACACCTGGCATACATGGTTATGAAGGGAGACACGCACTACGAAAACAACGAGGACCCACCTGTTCTTCTCTGCGCGGACGCTCGCGCTGGGCACCTCGAACAAGCAGTTCGGACAATAATATCCGCTGACTTCCACGGAGACGCATCGGTTGCAGCGGACAGCGTCGCACTCCTCGCAAAAGTATAAGTTATGCAGAGAGTGAAAGCTTGCTGAGGACGAAGCAAGAACTGGTGGCGGGGGTGTCAGATTGTTGGCAGACGAGAGACAAGGACAGTAGTATTGAATGCTAGGCCACATCGTGGCGGACACCCGTTGACGGGGGTGTCGGCGAACTGTGGTGTAGGGTGTGGCGGGCAACCCTTCCACCTCCCACCCGGTGTCTGATTCAGCGTTCCTCAGGCTCGGCCGAGTTTCATCCAAGCTCGCTAACTACTAGTCTAGGCCGCCTACTCAGTCTGGAGCATCTAGCTCTGAGAAAGTAACAGGTATGTTCTCCTGTTAACCAGCCATATCGAAGTCGGAGGCCAATGTTCCTAGTAAGCTAGACCCCGAATAACATGAAACACCATTGGGCCTAGAAATGTTGCAACGAAAGACATGCCCAGACGTAACCGCTGAACAGAACAAAAGATAAGGTTGATATGCATGTACGTCCTATTCCTTCCTAACAGTGATCTGACTGCCTCATGGCATATCCGCCGACTCAAGAGTTAAAGCAGTCCTGCAACCATGATCACTTCACACTCAAGGTCACTCCAGCTTTCTTTCCACGGCCATCCAACTGGTTAGAGCCTCGGTAGTTGCACCGCTGTTAATCGAGAGTTTCCCACAGCTAGTATTCAGCGTCTGCCAGCAGGCGAACCCACCTTGTAAGTGCTTGGCCAGTTACTGACCCTCAACTCCGCCGAACGCATAGTATAGTATATGATCTGGAACCCCTCTTTAGATCTCCTGGATCCGTATAAAATGGGCTCACGTACTTGTAGCGCGGGCAGCGTCTACCAATCCGGCGAGCGCGGGCTTGATGGCATTCATCAAGCGCTACCTATTGCACTAAACTCATTTCCGTTCCGCTCCACCCACAGACCGGACTAGCATGCGTTGACCCAACGGTCCAGTGGCAATGACACCCACCCTTTACCTGCCAGGGACCCTGTCATTCCATCGTCCACGTTGAGCCTCGTAATGTTATTAACTCGTCCACGAGGATGCCTCGTGATCATATGACCAACTTCCCTCTCGGTATTATATATGACGGCGCGTTCATCAAACTGTACACTAGCGTCGCCAGTCATGCGACTCCTTACCTTTACCTTTGTCGGTGCTGTCTTGGCCAGCTCAGTTTATCTCTACAGTCGCAAAACTTCAGACAACCTCCAGTTCCTCGGAAATGCACCCCGTATAACTCCTCGAACCTTCCCTGAAGAAGTGAGTGTAAACTAGTACCTCCTCTGTAAAGGATGGACGTCCTGACACTCAAGTTGGCACGCGTAGATAGCCAGACTGTGTGACAACGGAAGCAAGCGGCCAAGTGGAGCGTATGCAGTTCCCTTACGAAGCTAACAGCGCCGCTCAAGTCTGTCTTTTTGTGTAGATGTGCCAATTACAGTTTATCTCTAGGCAGAATGGCCTCCTTGGACTGTGCGCTAGCAGGTGGAGACGCATATTTCTGCGTGTTGGATGGGCTAGCCTTTTGTGTCAAACCCAAAGGAAATGTAGTTACGACCCACATGCACAATGGGGAATGTCTCCGACTAGGAAGACCACCATGACAACAGCAAATCGCCGATCGGACCCGTAGCGGTACACCTTGAAATATGTACTTGGGTCCAGATAATGTGACTTACAGTAAAATATACTATGAATCGATATTAGGCGCGGTCGTACGTATCCCAGCTTCGAGTTTTACTCTCCTCTGCCATGCTAACACTTGACCCTCAGACCAGGGGTAGAACTTGCCCAACAGTATTTACCTACTGCCTTCTTCGCCACGTGAAGCTTTCACGCAGACCGTATAAAGGACGTCTTCCGACACCAAAAACTAAATGTTGATCGGTTGCGATCAGTTGGCCCTCTCTGCCAACGTACCGTACCTGACATATGTGACATGTTTAGTTCCGTCGTTCGCTTCATCGTGAAAATCTGATCAGGAATTTCTTCCCAAATTTTCTTAGGAGCCAGCGACGCAGTAATGAGAACCCCGGTACCAAGAAACGCCAACCTCCTCTAGTAGTTGAATTGCCAGTTCCACGATACCATCGCTGCGCAAGACGCTAACAGAGTACGTCTGTACCATGGTAATTGCCACCCAATATTCGAATGTATAGATGGGGTTTCCTTGGCTCCTGCAACTTCAGGTGTGAATACCAGTTACTGTTCTGAGTGGTCTTGAAATCGTCCGGTCCGAATGCTTTGCTTTCCCCGTAGATGAAACGTGTGTGTGTTACAGACTCATACTGGCCCAGGGCATTTTGCGACTCCGGGCCAACGGTAGTGGTACAAAGCGAAGACCGAAGTTCCCCGATCCTAGGTTAGCTACAGAAATTACATGTTTACAGTAGAATCAAACTATAGAACCAGTACGGCCACACTCATACAATGCACCAAGGCCCTAAAAAAGATCTATAAGTATAGAGATAAACATCTCACACCGCGTTAGCTTCTCGTCACTCCAAAAATCGATGTGTCGAGCTGCACACCATCACCAGACTGCACAATCTCTTCCACCCAGACCTGACGACCGAAAATAAGGAAGTCAAACGATCCGCAACAACCTGCCGTGATCGCGGTTGAGTGTCAGACTCAGCGGTCTTCGTGCGATGAGGAGAGGAACGAGAAGGAGTCGATCGAGGTTTCCGACTTTGAAGAAACGCCATAGAGTCCCCACCAGACGCGCGTTCACGTTCGCATTCACCATTGAGAACCTTGTTAGAATCGCCGGTTTTTGTTTCCGATACGTCACTTGGAAACTTGGAATGTCCGGGCTCCGGGGTTGGGCTTGGTTGAATAGGTCTGATGCCTACAGTGAAAATCATCGTCAATCCAACTGAAATTGCAACATGGTGAACGAAGCGTACGAAGCGTAGGTGCGGTGAACCTGCGTCTCAGAGTACTAGGTGGGTCCGCTTTAGGATCGGGGTTTGAGGTTGACTCAAGTTGCAGGGAAACCTTGCTGGGGTAAGACTTCCGCCCGCGCTTTGTCGCATCAAGAGGTTCGGTATGTATATCGTCAACGTCACTCCTAACCACCAATTTCTGTATTGATATACAGGGTTCAACATACAGCAGTGACGAAACGACTGGAATGTGACATACAACTTTCCCCAGGTAATCTTTCGATCTGAAATTCCTGAGCTTTTGTTCGGGGGGGCGGTACAACACACCAACAGGCTATTTTGTGACATTGAACATCGCCGTTTCAGAAAATGTGATCAACATACGACGCTGAATATAGTGTATCGTTCGCCTCGATCCCGTATCGCATGATCGATGATTTCGTGCTCAGTAGTCGATTTCTCCTTCCCAGCCTGTTCCAGGTCATTCATAGCCCTTCTAGTGTAGCCAAGATATAGCTGGGAAAGCCCCCGGTTGAACAAAACCTCGGCAGAAAATAGTTTAAATTTCAGTCCCAGTTGTTCATAATTTCTGGGTGGAAAGCGACAAAAACGTAAGACTTGGCAGAACAGCAACACAGAAGACCTACATGAATTGGTTTCCACGAAGATGTGAATATGTGTCCTGGAAGTTTGCATAAGCAGCGCCATAGCGACCAAGAAAGAAATTCGACACGCCGCACTGAAAATGCCTGTTGAGGGATTATCGTCAGAATGAGTAACAGGTAGATACAGAGTACGTGGATATACGCGATAGCGAGGAACTTGTCCAGATTGGTAGCGGCATTGAATTGCTCGATAGCCACTTCATGTTTTCCCATGGTGGCGTATATAAGACCCATGTTGGTTAGAATCTTGCCTGAGTCAGCAATCCGCTTATTACGATGGCATCAAGACTCGAAAATACTGTTCAATATCGCGACGCATGGCAACTCACCGAGAACAACTCGATAGACTTGAGAAATTCTTGTTCATCGTATGCTTTGAGGGCATCAGCCCAGATCTTAAGCTCCGTTTTTAGACAGTGGGGCATCAAAAACCCATGCACTGAATGTGGCGTCAAAGAGACTGAGTCGGTTGTCCCGGGACGCAAGAAAGAAAAGAAGAGGACGGGTGATTTACAAGAAGAACGACTTGGCACAACCTAGGGATATATGAGGTGGCACGTCACAACTGGAATAATGTTTTGGAAGCGTCCAACTCGTGATTAGTAGCAGAACGGTAGCTATACCACTATACCTCTCGCCCGACTCGCGATGGAACACGAAGTCGTCGTGCACTTAGATGCAGGCATGCCTGCTCTCACCGACATCCTGCACCGGTGCGACCCGACATTGCCACTTCCGTCGTCCACGACCGCAGCGCTGACGCGATGTAAGCTGAATCCACGAAACGGAATCAGTGGTTCCACTGGACCATGCGCGGGGCCAACAGCACAGTTTATCGCAAGTGTATATCATAATTGCTCACGCGTCAAACCGGAGCCGTGGCTGACGCTGATTCGATTGGGAGGCGAATTTTGGTGCCTTGTAAGTTGTCACTTGATGTGTACAGTCATTCACTGCCACTTGCACCAGCTAACTTCAGATACCTCAAGCTTTATGAGATTACTGTAAAATTTAGATCGCCTTAGCACAGAAATGCTCTTATGTACTATCAATCACTCTGTAACTTTTTTTCGGACATCAGTTCCTTTGTGAATGAGTTATGATGAAAGTGAGGAATGCTCTGTTATCAGCGGTTCCTGCCACCTGCACCAGCACCGAATGTAGTAGATGGCTGAGTCATTACTTCATATCTTTGTATTAGTCATCCTCGTTCATGCCATCTGATTCCGTGGCCGCATCGCTGCCTTCGTCATCCCTGTCGCCTCCCTCGTTGGCCTCCGCTTCATCGCCTTCAGCATTCCTGTTCCCTGGCTTTGGAAGTCGTGCTTCCAACTTTCCCAGCTTTGGTTTACCCCATTGAACTCTTCGTCTCTCGTACTTTGCCTGCTCCTTCTCACTAGTCCAAAGTGCAAGTTTTTGATGGTAATCTGCCTTCTGTTCTTTGTTCCGTTGCTTACGAGCTTCATCAGCCTCCTTCCATGCCGCTAACAGATATGATTGTTTCTCCTTCTCTTTGCGGCGATTTCCTTGGGCCAGCTTTTCTGCTGCAGTTGCCTTTTCATGGTCAACAACTCGTTGGTAAAAACTTGTCACTAGTAAGTAACCTCGGAAGGCCATCCCCCACCAACTGACCTCTTTTTTTTTCTTTCTTTGCTTCCTCTTGTGCCGCAAGCTGCTCTGACAGCTGATCACAGTATATCGACTGTAGGACAATAGTTGACTGCATGCTATGAAGGCTAGCTTTGTATTCCTCTTCACAGGCATATGCTGCACATAAGGCATCTTGGTAAGCATGTTCCTTCAGTGTCTGTGGTTCTTCATCTAATAGACTGTGATGGCGCTTGCGTGTTGGTGTAATCAGCACCGGTGTGTATGGAGGGAGGTGATCTCTGGATGTAAGTGGTGATTTGTTGACTAAGAAGGAAGCGGAAGTTGATGCCAGTGCTTCTGCAACATTATTGGCAGCTGAATGCCACAGCGGTTCACCAGTATCCATAACAAAAGGGGTAGCAGTTGTGGGTGTCCCAGGTAGGTTTGTATTTCCAGCATTGTTGTTCCTGGTATTGCGATACTGATGCATGAAACTTGCTATTGCACGAATGGGGCTTGGCTGAGGGAATGGAAGGTGGCCCTGTGAGGATGTTTCAAGACTTGGGGCCATCATCTCCTTCGTTACTAGGTTGGAATTGAATGGCCAAACACCAGTCTTCTTGAATGCTGTACGAATGAGTTCTTGTGTAAGAACATGCCAGTGGGCACATCCATAGATAGTAACAAAGTTTTGCTTTGAAACCCATTGACGTTTAGACCCTTCAAAAGCTTGACGCTCTTCAGACCAGCGGCGTTTCAATGGACTGAAGATGACAACGTCAAGCCCCTGATACACATGAGTTGAGTGTGATGGATAGCAAAGGATTTGGATGTTATGCTCTTGTGCATAATTTAGGAATTCCATTGTGTAATGGGAGTTGTGGCCATCAACAAGAAGAAGGCGAGTGTGTCCATTTGCTTTGGTGTATGTCCGCTTATCAAAATCTTCAATCCAGAGTCAGCCAATAACTCCATCTGTCCAGCCCTTCTTTGAGTGGGCTATGCTATGACAAGGTGAGATAAATATTATGTCTCATACTTTGTTTATGTACTTATGAAGCATTCAGGGAGTCGTTTTGGTGCCAGTCAGTTGAGAATGCCTGACCCTTGTAGATGATGAGTGGTGGGATTGTTTCGCCATCAGCACATATGGTCACCATGACAGTAATGTTCTCCCAATTCCCATCTTGTTGCTGATACTGAGTTTTCTGCTTCGTAGCTCCAATAACACGCTGCTTTTGGCCTGTTCCAGGCTGGAAGCCTGATTCATCGGCTGCCCAAAGTGTATCCTCCTGGATGTTATACTTGTTGAGGGTGTGTTCCAGCAACTCGCACCATGCCTTGTGAGTATTCTCATTGACTGCCCGCCCTCTGTTCATATCGAGTGGAGAGCTCCAGTACTTCCCCAGCTGATCACTGTGACGATCTAGGAAGCTAGCTGTCCAGTTCTTCCCAACACCTGTATCAGGGAATGTATCTCCAAGATGGGCCCATAAGAGTGTGTCAACGTGGTGCTTGAGTGTGTTGTGCATGAGTGGGAAGCCTCTCTGTGCAAGCTCAAGACAATATTTGACGGTGAGCTTGTCTTCTTCTGGTGTGAGCCATCCATAGTTATCTTCATTTGCCTGTTGACAGCTTCTTCCTCCATTTAGGTGTCGCATTAGTGTGGTGTGTGTAAGTGAGACATGTATTTTCTTCTGGAGCATGGCCTTCTCTGTCTCTCAGCAGAGGTCGCGCAGACTCCTTCGCATGGCCTCTGGCTTTTGTTCATCTTCCCTGTACAATTCTGTGGCAAATGTGAGTGCTTTTTCAAGGTCACTTGCACTCTGCTGTCGTCTTTTCCTGATAGACTTTGCACGCCCAACCATGGTGCTAGTAGACTACATACACACATAACACGTTTTGTGTACTCGATGCATTGCCTACCACATTCATATCCATCGCATTTTTCCATTTTTGGTACATCTGGGGTGTTACTGGACTGATAAGCTGCATTACAACCTGTCCTTACCGGCATCATTCTGGCACATGTCATTCTCAATGTATTTCAGATCAGCATTAGAGGGATAATGCCAACATGATAGCCTTCTCACTCTATTTTTTTAGACATTTTTTTTAGTCATATCCGGTTGGGTAATGTCCTAAATATGCTAATGTCAGTCGAAGAACTGTTGCTTGCTTTTGTACGGGCTACATGACAACTCCAATATTTATTCATGATACAGTATCATGCAAACTCCAAATGTCAGTGGTGAAGGTTCAGGAAAGGAGGCCGCAGATGACGTGCTAAAAATCAGTGGTGCAAGTGGCAGTGGATGACTGTATAGTATTGAATATTGATCCCTCACGGGATCGACCATACGCATTGATTACATAGTCGCATTATGTAATTCGGGGCACCACCTATCAGTGGTCGACTCTCCAACTCGTAATTTGCTTTCAATCCAGCGCGTCATGGCTAATCAAGAACTGTAGATGAACGTTCATGAATCAGGTTAGCCATTTGCATATGTTCTTTGCTCTTAGAACCCGCATATTGAGCTGCACATCATGTGATTACCACAATGCACCCATTACCCCCAAAAAGACGACGTAATTTCGACACAAACTTACTTTAGTACCAGAGTCAGGAAGAAAGGGTCTATGGTTCCTTGGCCTCTCGAGTTCTTTGTACAAGCTGGACGGTGGCAATGTCCCCGAGCCCTTGGTCAGTGTATGGTTTTTTCGCGATAAGAAGGCGTACCTCAGTGAAACACGTAAGTACGGTCAAAAACCAGCGCGACTGGACTCGTACAATGCAAGTCACTAGTCGAGACAACTACACATTACATTTCATGTCAGGTTAGCCTCTCGTCAATTCTTCGCTCCGAAAATTGGTGCATTGAGCTTTACCTCATCGCCAGGTTTTACCAACTCTTCTATCTGGACTTGGGGACCAAAAATGAGGCAGTAAGACGACCCGCCGAAGCTGAACATTCCAATTTCATCTCCCTTGTCTCATGTGCTTCTCGACATTCTCGACACTTTGACATGTTGAAACCTCCCCGAACCCCGCGCCTATGAAACACATTAAAGCAACGCCCCCGTTATCCGCCCGAATGAGGATGGTTGCGCGTGTCGCAAGGTTGGAAACGAGGTCATGGCTCCGCGAGATGATATCCGGATCAGGATCGTTGTCAAGTCGACCAGCGTAATACATCCCGTCAACGACGGACGTGGATACGACACTGATCGGACTGTACCGGCGATGATGGTTGAGGGAACTGAAAATGCCCTGAAAGACTGTACCGCCAACAAAGTTGTCCACATGGAACTCATCTTAAGCATGTGCTCCAAGAGTACGGAGTCCCCTTGATACTACTAGTGACTTTTTTACATGGCATGTATCCCCTCTTACAGCATCACAAAGGTCAATTTCGACCTACGTTGTAAGCCAACTACTATGCCATTCTGTTCGTGGGCTACTTATTTCGATTTGGCAAGTGAGCCCCAAACGAAAACATCCACCGAATCAACAGTAACACTAGATCGCACCGTGGAATTTCTCTATGGACGCATCTCAAGCGGGAATAGTGTTGCAACTCCCCAGCACTGAACCTTGCCAAGTAGTGGAGCTAAAGTTCCGAAAATGCACGCTGCGCTCTGATTTCAATGCACGGGGATCAAGAAGAAAGGGCCCATGATTAATATGATTCTTGCTACCTGTGTGCAAGGCACAAGTTCGACGGAGGCGATAAGGAGTTATAAACAAACATATTAAGCCAAGTGGGGGTAGAGACTAGGACGATATTCTGCTCTTCTTGGCCTGACTTCTTTTGTTCTCCTGAGCCTGTTCTGTTGTATTGTTCCTACCGTCCGATCCATGGGGTTGTTTCTGTGGCTCCGCTTTGTCACTTTCGCCATCGTCAGATGCAAACGGGTCATCGGTTTCTGCTTTCCTTTTCCTGTGACCGGGCTTCCGAGGCGCACTTTCCCTTTTTTGATCTGTACGTTTGTCCACATTTTTCGTAGACGTCACTTCAGCGAAGTATGCTTCTTTCAGCTCCTGGATTTACCATGTAGATCGGAAACACACCGCTCGCAATGCACGCACCCGAATTTCAGAATCCGGTAACAAAGCAGTGTTCTTCCAGACCTAAATGTAATTGAGTTTATGAGGTTCTAAGGTTTATATCGTTATGTACCGTTGAAGGTACCCCACTAGGATGCTTGCTATCCAATCCTAAGCATAGTTCAGCATCGTATGACGAAGTGGAGTGGAAGACGCATACCAATTGATGTATACAAATCACTCTTGACCCCGCTGAGGTTGACGCCATGCTGTCGAAGCAAGACTTTCATTACCTAACTTCCATCAGTGGCTCACAACGTAGAAATATAATGTTACTCATACCTCGACTACATTATCTCTGTCATACACATCTGGAACATAGATGCAGATGACATGCTGGTAACCTGGTGTTTCGTGCTCAGGTGACGTGGCTACCTTCGCAGCACTGGCAACCGTGGAGGCCAGTGGCCCTGAAGACAAAGATCCTGAAAACCGCAAGATAAGCCGCAGAGTAATTTCAAGAACCAACTACATTACTGGCAACGCTGGCCCAAATTGCATCCACTCTATCTGAAGGAGCGAAAATCAACCTACGCAACGAGGTGAGCCATGAGAATTTCCCCGAGTCAAACAGATTTATACCATTTTCCACACACGTAACCATGTTTCTGCGAAATCTCCTTCAACCGTACCGTTGCATTGGCCTGCTCCTATATAATCAAATAGTGATGAGGCCCTTCTTGGGATACAAGTATCCTCACCTGCTCCCTGAGTTCCTTTTTGCTCTTTGCGCCTGTTTTCTTGCTCGAACGCACCGGGATAGAACTGTCATTCTAATAGCCAATATATCAGAGGTCCAGCGTTCAGAAAATACGGCCCGATGACCTTAATCTCCTCCACTCTTTCTGTCACTCTCTGTACTTGGAGTAATTCGAATAAAGCAAAGGCACCGTCGTGGATGACTCACATAATTCGGAAGCCTCCTTCGTGGCGCCATGCTCCTCGGCGACGCGATCGGAGGGGGAGAGCTCCTTCCGCACCCATATCCACTTTACAAAAATTTAGCGGGCACCATTCGATAAGAGAGGGCCTTACCGGTCTCGTCCCATCATTCTGGACCATTGACGGCTTGTACTGCGGCGCGGTGAGCGGTAAATAACACTGCACTCTTTGTGAACCCGCCCACTTTGGATACAAATTCCTGTATGTTTATGGACGAGCCTGTAGGGGACCACGCGTAGGGATATTCTTCGGGAAAAATATCATCCGAAGCCATTGTACGGATGCTCATGCCGGTCTGACGTGGTGGCCCAAGAGACGAAGCTGGCGACTTGGAGTCTAAGAGTGGCACGCTACGTCAATCCACGTGATTTATGTGTCGTGGAAGTCAAAAAAAAAAACGGACAAAAATTCCGACTGTGACAAAAAACCATTCGATGGCATGGCGAACACACCTGCAATGCCAGGAAGAGCAGAACATCGTAACATTGCTGCAAGGGAACATTTTTACATTTGTACAGAACCACCAACCCATCTCCTCTTCTTGGTCCCTCCGCAGGGTACGAAGACGCGACACAGGGTGCTAAGACGTCTGAGTCAATCTGGACACGGCCTGACACTCGAACAGCCGCGTAAAATACAGGCAGCTATGAGCAACATGGGGAAACAATTGGCTCGTGTCGCCGCACAAAGGAAAAGAAAAAAAATCCCCGTGATTCGTGTTTATGAGCATGAAGCGTGAGAATCAGTTCAGGGCAGGTCATACAGAAAATAAGAAAATACGAAACACAGAACTGCACAATACATAAAAAAGTCTTTATTGCTGGTATCCAATGTCTTCCTTACTGCAAGGACGGACCCAGAAGAAAACCGAAGCACAAATCCCGGTTAAAAAATATACGACAGCAATATTACCTTACGCCCCTTTCGATGTGGGCAATCTCATCATTGCGTCATAGATCTTCACACCAGACCTCCAGTCGGCCCTCTATTCCTCTGCCGCCACCCCTAGTAGCACCCCCATTCCGTCCTACACTCATCGCTGTCTCGATTGCGAGGCCCCAGTCCTCTTCATCCCTCAAGCTGATCTTCACTCCGTCCTCGTCCACAAATTTCAACTTGAATGCTTCCGGTGATGATCCAAATTTGGTCGCTACACGCATGGAAAGGGCTGGAAGTGTGGTGCTTGCGGAGAGCGTCATACCTCGGACATCGCCTTGATAATGCAACTGTCGAAAAGTAAGATCAGCCGGAAAGTAACACAGATAGCACATAAACGTACTTTCACTCGAATCGTACTTATGTCCTCCGGAACGTCTACTATTCCATTGTGCCCGTCCCTAGACCAGACTCTGACGTTGAAGTCGTCCACAGGTGCGTAGCCATTGTTGGGATGTCCAGGCATCCCTCTCTGGAGTCCCCCATGTCGGGATGGAAGGTGTGGACTTCTTTTGGCACTGCCATTCCCGTCGTACGCTTGTGGAGACGCGTCACTAACATACGCGCCCACATAGTCGTCATAAAACGCCGCAAAGCGAGCTGATACAGGTGTTGGCTCTGGAGAACGTCAGCATCATCACCGGATAATAAGACATCACATGCAATGCTCACGTTCTCCTACTCCATCGGTCAATACTCTCTGCCTGGCCACCCCAGCATCATTTCTCCTCACCACTCCTGACGAGGTATTGTGCCGGACTAAATTAGCACCGGTCCCATTACCATTGACCATCGCATTGGTTTTCGGGATAGAGACATGTGACACAGATTGGGAACGACGCCCAGCGAGCTGGTGCCCCGAATTGGGTGGTGTGGGACGACTGGGAGGTCTGGGCGGTTGCTGAAATGGCTGAGAGCTCGGTAACGGTGGTTGAGATTGAGGCGAATGTTGCGGCTGCTGTGATTGTAGTTGAGCATCAGACCCAGGAGTCCCTGCGTGATGGGGGAAAACTGGGGAGGAACGAGAAGTAGTTGATGGGGACTTCAGAATTTGAAGAGGCGCTACGGAGATGCCACGAGGTACACGTGCACGCCCACGTTCATGATTGGTGCCCTTGTCCTGGTCGCGAGTTTGAGTCCCCGGGACATCATTAACAGTCCTGGAACGTTGGAGGGATGGGCTCCGCTCCACGGGAGTGGTGCCTGCAATGAGAACCACCGTCATTTCAGCTACAAAATACGACGTGAGGGTAGTAAGCATACGAGGTGTAGGTGCAGTGACACTTCGATTCAGAGTACCGGGCGGATCCCCCTTAGGTTCGGCGTTCGAGGTTGGCTCCAGTGGGGAATTCTTACTGGGATCAGAACTGCGCTTGAGCTTTGTCACTCCAGAGAATTCGGTATATATGTCGTTGACATCACTGGCAGCCACCAGTTTCTGCATCGGTTCGCGGGTTTAGTACTTCTATGACGACGGAAGAGGTAGAATGCAGCATACGGCTTTCCCCAAGTAATCCTTTACTTTGGAATTCTTGAGCTTGTTTTCAGGCGGACGGTACAGCACACCAACAGGCTATTATGTAACAATGAGCATAGTCAGAAACAGCGACAGATGAGGATGAACGTACGATGCTGAATACGGTGTATCGTTCACCCTGATCCCGTATAGCATCATCGATAACATCATGCTCGGTGGTCACTTTCTCCTTCCCAGCCTCTTCCAAATCATTCATACCCTCCCTAGTGTAGCCCAGATATAATTGGGAAAGACCTCGATTAAATAAAACTTCGGCAGAGAAGAGTTTAAACTTCAGTCCCAGCTGTTCATAATTTCTGGATGGAAAAGCGACAAAAGATGTAAACGACTCGGCAGAACGGTAGCACAGAAAACTTACATGGATTGGTTTCCGCGGAGATAGAGATACGCGTCCACGAAGTTCGCGTAAGCAGCATCATAGCGACCGAGGAGGAAGTTCGACACGCCGCACTGAAAATATCTGTGGAGAGAATGTACATCAGCCATGGGTAGCAACAGTGAGAAACGTCGACATACGCGACGGCAAGGAACTTGTCGAGATTAGTAGCGGCATTGAAGTGCTCGACGGCCACCTCATGTTCACCAATGGTAGCGTATATGAGCCCCATGTTGGTTAGGATCTTGCTCGAGTCCGCGATTTGCTTAGTACGGTGGCATCAAGACTCGGAAAATGCGGTACGGCAGTGTGATTACATGACAACTCACCGAGAACAACTCGAGAGATTTGAGAAAATCTTGCTCATCGTACGCTGTAACGGCAGAAGCCCAGATCTCAAGCTCCGCTTTGAGAGAAAGAGACATTAAAAGCACATGTAAAATGACGTTGAAGAGACTGGGTTAGCGTTCCGGACGCAAGGGAAGAAACTGATAATAAACGAGGTGAACGAAGTAAATGGACACAGTCCAGGCGTACGACTCGAGGTAGGGCGTTGCGAGTGGGATACCCCTGCAGAGGACCCTTTAAAAAAGTTAGACAGGTCAGTCCTTTTGTGTCTTAAAGGTTTACCGGCGGTAATATTGAAAAGCCAGTGGGACTCACGTGCTAAATAATACCCAATACTTGATTTTGTATGTCGGTGTATGTCCCGTCCCCCCGACGATCATGACAGCAGTTGCATGATGATCGGACCAATCACAGCGCCTGGTGGCCTCGCAAGACCTGTGCAATGCAGAGCGCCCAGTGCTGAAGCGTCCAATCTGTGTTCGGATAAAGCAGTCCTGCGTAGTAACGATTCTTTGTTCCCGCTGTGCAACCTGCAGACTGCTCCGTGTGAGCAGCCATGCATGTATGTGCCTTGCTGCGGCTAATGGAGCATAAACTGGTTGCTTGTTACAGCGAACCGTTGCTGTGAACGATTCCCTCGGAGTGCCAGAGGATCCAGACTGCCGTCCGCTTACTTAACCGTGCTCATACTATCCGAACTTGGACGAGCCGGCATCCAGTTACACCCAACTCCAGTATTTCCGAAGATTGTCCACGACCAGTACGTGTACAGTGGTTCGGACATCGGGATGCACAGTGCAGTTTTTGCAAGATGGTAAGGAACCCGGCGAGATTCTTTCAGGCTTCAGCTGACCATCATTATCGCGCGGGTCTTTCGGCCGTGATGCTCGCAGTATACGACGTAGTCCACGATTTTGTCTGCAATGCAGGTGCACACTTCGATGCGGCCTTCGGTTGCGCAGTCACAATAAAGCAAACCCCCATTATGGCACGCTCCCCACGGGCTGACCACATGTCACGATCTAACTCCAAATTATATCTTTGTTATGCAACCTCAAGCTGTGAATGGCATATGTAGGACCGCCACTGATTGGCTACCCAGTGTTTGATCTCATCATCGAGTGTGAGTGATCCTTGCGACGCGACTCGGAGTGATTGGATACTTCCGGTGCCA
Organism: Pisolithus thermaeus; assembly: GCA_024663475.1. Lineage (NCBI taxonomy): Eukaryota > Fungi > Basidiomycota > Agaricomycetes > Boletales > Pisolithaceae > Pisolithus > Pisolithus thermaeus. Next base: position 180,432 of record JANFAF010000038.1, read on the forward strand.
CTGCTGTCGAATACGTAAGTTGGATAGCCGAGGTATAAGGCAGTGAGATACCTCCGATATTAGTGTTCGACCTGCGTCATGCTGGGCCTTCCCAGAAGAGAACAATAAGTGCCGATGAAATTGAGATGGAGAATGGCATCGTGGTCTATCCCACTCTTGGGACATGTCCCAACTATCTAAGGGCTGTCAAGTGACACGTACTACCACCCCACCCCGGAATTATAACGATCACGATAACGATTTGACAAGTAACGTGGATACGAATTCCCCCTACATGGAGACACGGGAAATCGAGGTACAACTACAGAGACCAAATGGAAACCTTCAAGATGACACGGTACACATGACTTACTGGCGATAGCTAACCACTTTTCCAAACGTGTCGGCCATCCCCCAAATCCCACTCCTCAAGCACGACAATTGCACGATCTGACTATGGTCCACAAACAAATTCACGTCGGCGCCAAACTCCCTGATGTACCAGTTAAATACTTTTGGATCTGCCGCTTCAAACATGACCCGCTCCATCGGGAGGTCTTTGAGGATTTCTTGGATGGCATCTGTCCGCCAGGTTTTTACATTCTCCGTTATTCCCTCACTCTCGATCATCAGGCGCTCCACACCCGCATCTAGGAAATTCTTGCCAAGGCTCACAACTCTGAACGGATCGCTTTGTCCCGTGGCCTCAAGTTCGGCAGCGGAGGTATCGCCTCCCGCACCAAATTGAATCCCGAGCTCAGGCTTTGCGATCAATCCGTTGTTGTGCACTTTATCGATAAGGCGCAGCCAATCGTCTGGCGGAAAAGAGAGAAAGCCGGAGGATAACTCAACGACATCGAAACTAGTCGATCTCTTGGTCAAAATCCTAACATGTCAACAATAGGGGGGCTCGTACGTACCCTAGATCCTTACATTTCTTGAGGTACTTGTCCACGACGTTGAGCACGTCAGCATGAGTCAAAACATGTTCGATAAAACCTCCCTGAATTGTGTGGTTATTAAGGGGGTTCGTATTTATTTGAATTCCGGAAGATACTCACAGTAGAAACATAGACATCATACTCGTGTGCAAGCTCAATCATTTCTACTAGCGCACGCTCAGGAAGTAGAGAGAATGAACCTCCGGCAAACTTGAGACCATCGATATGATGGGACATCGTCTCAAGGACGTCTTGTAGATGCCTCTTCCCATATGCGGAATAGTAAGGCCCGCGGATTTCGGTAACGCCGAGTTTGCGCGGCTTAGCTGGGCGCGGGTTTGAGCGGAGGAACCCAAACCCGTGCTTTTTGTCCTGAAGGAGCGTCTGAGGGGAAGTTTCTGAGGGTACCTTTGCTGTTGCTAGTCCACGCCTAGACGGCGAGGCGGTGGATAAGCTACAACCGAGACGTGACAAGTGTGTACGCAAATTGACGATAGATCGAACAGAAGACATGTTGTGAGAGGTAGGTAGCATGAAGTCGGCACAAGGACAAGAGCTGCTCCATGGTTAAGATGGCGGCGCCGCATCTCCACAAGGCCTTGCATGACGTCGCGAACTCCAAAGAAGGTCTAATATTTGCGGCCCCCTAATACTGTCCTAGTGGTTAGTTGTTGACGGTGCAAAGCCACACTGTCAACTCGGCACTTGGGCCTCGTCGGTGATCCGAGGGGGCGAATGCCATTGCCTGTGGCGTTAGGGACAACATTTATCGACGTCGTACTGACCTGCCAGTCGGTACTTGTTGAACGTTACGCATAAGGAAACCACAAAGAATTCATTCCGGATGTCAGATAAAAGAGTGAGTTCCCGACAGTCAAGTTGCGCATCCTGAAAGTCAATCCAATAAGTAAGTGTATGAACTCGATCCGACTTTTCCAACTTTGAGAGCAGAACGGAACCCCCTTGGACCATTTGGGAAGATATGACCCGCTTTTTCGATTCTGTCAGGTCATCGAAGTTACTCACAGGGTCACTGGTATCCCGCAACTGACTAATTTAGCGTGGGTGGTAGCATCAAAAGGTTACTAGACAAAGTGGGGGACGCCGTGATGTTGGACTAGTCCTAAGAGGAACCACAAAAAACAAGAACTTCGGCTGCATTTGTCTGGCGAAGCGGATGTACGTTGGGCAGTAAAGGGTGACCATTGATGTATATGAGAGCCATCGCACATGATCAAGGGAATAAGTGGGCAGGTGATTGGAGCCACATCAATGCAATGATATGTCCAAGACCTCGAGATCAACCTGATTTTGGGATAAAGAGTCGCCGCAAAACGATATGACAATAAGAAATCGAAGTTGTTAAATGGGTCCACACAGTCATATTTCCCGGACAAGTCCACCATTCTACAGTGGGAAGTGAGAAACTCACTACCGAGAGAGGTAACTATACAATAGCAGTACGTATGCAGGGCCGGAAAAGTAGGTTTTCTGCTCGGACTTGGCCAATACGATAGAAGTCAACTTCCCGAAATAGACGAAGGGTAAGAAGCCTCCGTTGTTCTCGTATCGTCTGTCATGTCCAGGATCGAATGTTATTAGGCGGCTGCATGCGATGAATGCATCTCGGAGAACTCCAGAGGCCAATGTCAATATGACCATAGGTATTATGTACCTGTCCAACACCACCAAATCGTAAAAACCAGAGAATGGACGGGCAGTGTTGACGCATACGCGTCGATGTAAGTTGACAAGAACTTCGTCTACGAGACAGACTCGGCCGGTGTGCGGAGCTTGGTAAAATGTGGAGTGGAGCTTGAGTGTCCGGATCACAAAAGCCCCGGTCCTTAAAAGATATCCGAGGGCCACCGATCACGAAATTTTTTCTTTGTCCAGGAGCGTCCACGGGCGTTCCACCACGTGCGAGGCGTATAAGCCGCACGCATGCAGATGGAAGTATGCCGACTGCAGCTTGCATACATTATTACTGGGAGCTGAGACCAACGACGCCGGAACACAGAATGTAACGAAACGACAACACGTTAGGTCACTTTGCATTCCAGGGAGCCCTATAGCGAATTGACGCCTAATCAATGTGCCTGTGATTAGCGAGGACTTGTCTTTAATGAAATCGGGCCAGAATATTAGACATTTCTTTCGCAGGAAAGACGAGCTCACAGAACAGATTACCAAGGACAGGCTGGCCGCCGAGGTACGGTAGTCAGTGTCAAAGGACGTAAGTACTCATGTTCGAATACAAACATGTCTGGGTGAAGGATCCTTCGTGTCTCTTGCCTAGACTATAGTGTTAGTGGCGGGTCCAAAAACCACCGTTGGAGATCGAGAAAAAATAAATAAGTCTTTTTTTTTTTTTTTTTTTTTTTTTTTTTTTTTTTTCTTTTTTCCATTTTTGAACCCTAAAATAAAATCTGACGCTTAGGGCGCACATATCAGCCACTTATATACTCCCCCTCCACTTCCCTTGGCGCCCTCGCAAGTCTAACCGTCCCTTTTCACACTACACCTTCGTCTACTCCTGCTATCGTCTCGTCCTCTCATGGCCGGTGGTTCGCCAACGGCGTTCCTGCTGTGGTCCATTTTGGCATGCTTGGTGAGCACATGTTGTGCACTTGACCTACCCCAAATCAAGAAACAATCTCATGTTTGCTTCATGTCATGATTCGACCGATGCCATTCAACGACTCAGTTCTACTGCTTTCTTATCTTCCACCTTTGGAACTACGATAGGTTCAAGTGTGTGAGATGGAGCCAGGGGGACAGACGCCCCGGGGCCTTCAAACGGGTGATGACGGTGAGTTCCGATGCTCGTTTTACTAGAGGTCTGCCGAGGTTTTACACCTTGCGCAGTACACGTACATAGCAACTCTCACGTTGCTCGTCATCTTCGGTGCCGCATTCACATTCCTCAAATTCAAAGAAGGTATTTTTGTGGTCATTCGATATCATGCCGCGGCGTTCTGACGTGGCCGGTAGGCGACATTCTCTTGTTGACTGGCGAATGTAAGTCGTTATCTTACCACCAATTACCCGCCCATGTAAAAAGTCTCCTAGTGATTTGGAAACCCCTCGAACTCTACTCACCCGCTCATAAGAAATGGGTGTTACCTTTGCTCTTTGCACTAAGTGTAGCATGGGCATGTGAACTGTGAGCATATCTTCTGTTTCCATTCCGCGCTTGTCCCTTCTCTAAATCCATCATGGCAGAATTACGCATCTGGAAGGCAAGTTAATGTGATATCCGTTGGCTCACCATACAAACTCAAGCCCTCTCAAAGAGTTGACCTTCTGGCTGTTCCTCCAAAACCAGGGTCCTAGGTCACGGGTGTGGTTCGACAGCTGGGAATTCAAACTTTGGCTTTGGGGTAATAGCATGCATATCGCTCATTGTAATGGGGGTACTTAGAAGTGGTGATCCTCAGGTTCTATGGTTGCCATCCTTGGAATGCCAACGACTACCCTCGTTGCGAGGAAGCAGCTTGACACTGTAAGTTTTATATATATATACCGTAGTTTCCGTTTTTCTCGCGCTCACAGTCATACCAGTGTCTGGCGTGGATACTCTTCGTAGGGTCGACCGCCTCAACGTGCGAGACCCTTGGCTTTCTTTTTGTCCTTTTCCGATTTCCGGCCTTCATTCGCAAAGTGAAGGATGATGGCGCAGCACCCAATATCATCGTCCGGCTCGTTTATTCCTACCAGTTGAATGTAAGTACCGTTCCCCCCTCTTCTTTCCACGTGCTCAGAAGATGTAGTGTGGTCGTATTGCATTTCGATTTGTGTTCTCTATCCCTCTGTTAGTATTAGGCATTGACGGTGCCCAAGGGTCTCACCCCATAAACATGAGTCCGTGCGTGCATATTTTTTTTTCTCTCACATGGATGATTTTAAGCATAGGCGTCAATCTTAGGTTTTGGCCAGGTATGATGGTTGTAACCCAGGAGATTGCGTTTTGCTCAAACAAACCTGTAGACTTTCTCTTGATGCTAGGAGCAGTTGGCTCTTTTGTGTCATCAGGAATAACTTTACTTGTGAGTCATGCTTCAACCGTTGTCAGCAGTTATGTGATGTGATAAACGTTTAGGTCTTCTTCCCCCGCTCTTTGATATCAGAACTTGGCTATAACATCACATCTCCTATAACACCCGTGGCTGCCAAGACATCGACCGTCCCTCACGCGGAGTTCCAGCAAACTTCTGGTCCCCGTCCGGAACCTCTGTTGGCTGAGAAACGTACTCCGTCATTCTTGCAACGTCCTCCGCGCTCCTCGACCGATTCTGAACAAGAAGCGTCCCCAGATTATGATCCAGAGAGTTTAGCAAATGCTAGCCGTCCTCAGTCATACGATGGCCACATACCCACACGAGTTTGGGACTCTAACGGCGTTCCTACGCCTTGCACAGACGAGTCGCCGTCTCCCGCACGTTATATTTTCGATCATCGGTCAAAATGCCTAGTGCGACCGCATTCTGATGGACATTCACTCGGTCTAGATCCTTATGTACGTTTCATTCTTTACTTTGCATTGGCTACCTTCTCACCCTACTCCTTAAAGATCCGACGTTTCAGGTCACCGATTGGTGAGTAAGAGCAACAGCGACTTCTATCCATTACTGACATCTTGTACCTAGACATCGACGACATCGACGATCCCTACAATTCTGCTTGATAGTGCTTTCTAAATCTCGCTGTCCCCGTTTTCTGCGTTCGACATTCCATATCTCTTTCGAGTTTGCAAGGTTCCAGGTGCCACATGTACGCCATGTCAACTGCTTCACTCACACTCATTATCATCAAACCACCATATCATACTTCATCTGCCGTGCATTTGCACTCATATATCACCCTTCCGTTCTCTGTAAAGCTCTGCATCTGTATAATACTTTTGCTGTGAACGCCTAAAATAAACTTTGTACGCACGCTCTTAGCCGTATTTCTACTGGCATCCCGGCGAACCAACGGTCATTGTGACATTGGTCTTGGTACGCAACAGCCCAATCCCCCAATCACTGCTTTCCACCACGGGTTTCGAAACGCGTTCTAGTGGGTCCATCAGTTGCTCTTTTTCCTTGGCTAACATTCGATTTGTCCAAGAATCTTGAGCTGGGTTTTCTGCGGTTGACGGTGACCCCCATATCTCTTCAATGGAGTCCCGCAATTCCCTCTCGAATGACTCCATATCCTGTTGGGCAATGGAAGCCTCCGACCGATGGAGTTCTGAGAAGTGAAGAAGATGCGGTAGCAACTTCTTCACATCGGCTGGGAAGATTACGATGCCATCTCAACAGGGTCGCCAAAAGAAACGGACACAACACCCCACCTTGCAAAACACCGCATCGAGCTACCAATTTAGTGACGGATTTCAATATATACTCTTCCTCGTCCACGGTGCCCTTCCGTCCTGACCCAACCTTACGTTCCATCTTTCGTTTCGTTTTCGAGCTACGTCTGCAAAACGTATGAACCACTTACATCAACAGGAGACTACATTACGTTACTTTACACTTACTTGGAAGCTTTCGATGTCGTGGTGGGGGCTACTGTGTATCTTGTGAAGGCAGTCGGCGCCATCGAGATATCCGTCATCACGTCGATGTTGTGCATGTTAGCTTGTTCTGTACCGTAGAAAGAATCTACGCAGGACGGACAATTATAAGCAAGGCCCAAGAACAAGTTATCATTGCAAGGAAAGTTTACCAGGTTCTTGAACCTTCTTAATGCGAAGCTCCCTGAGACGAGCGAGCTGTTTGCGCAGCTGTTCCCGCATCTCGTTTAGATCTTCGGTGAGCTGAGCTTTTACATCCAGTGCCCCGGGCATGATCACTTCCTGGAACAGTTCTGGCGGGCCATGCAAGGAAACCTATTGCGGCGTGAGCGAAAAGTCGATGCACAAGTATAGCAAACTCTTACAATTCTTCGAGCCTCTGAAATTTCGTTGCCTTGTACAAGCGCTGTGACTGCTTGACAATTATCGCCTGCGTAGTCAATGAAAACCCTTGCAGCCTCAGAGTACCGCTTCTTCGACAACAGCTCTCCTATAACAGATTTTTGAGCAGCCATTTCAGTTGGAGGAAGGTCAAGGTCAACCAACCAGCAATGCGGTACGCAATCTCCTTCACTTCATCTTCCGGAACCACTTCCTTCGCGGACAACTGGAAGAGCTCTTGCCATTCCAAGGCCCTCTCATGAGCTACCATCGCCCTTCGAAGATCAGAAGCCTCGACGAACGCTGCCGACGTAAGAGGTAAAGAGGCGCTGACAGGTGGTATGTTTTACTTACCCAGAGCTGCTTGCCTGTATTCCCGCCTGTCGAAGAGCCAACTACCATATGCGCCAAGTACCACCTACAGAGCTGACTGAATGGAAACCACAGGAGGAAGTCCGAGAGCGACTTACACTATACTGTTCCGTGGCCTTCCAAATCTCGAGCCCGGCTTCGTACAACTGATGGCGTTCGATATAATCAAGCGCCTCTTGGAAGTAAGTTGGACCTGAATGTCGTGAGCTCTCGAATGGTGGCCAACTATGTCATGCTTACCAGCAAGGTGAAGGTTTCTCAGTGCCTTTTCGTATCTTTGTAGATAATCGTCAATCCCGAAACGCTGGTAGTGCGAAGGAAGTGCCCTCAATTCTCGCAGGAAGGGAAGATATTCCCTTGGGTCCTGTATTATGTATCAAAGATATTCAGTAGATCTTTTCTTTCAAGAAGAAGATATACAAACTTTCTGAGCGTGCTGGGCGACCAAAAGCACCAAGGAGAAGTCATACATCCCCAGCGCAGTGTCAAACAACTTGTTCGCATCCACAAGGAAAATTATATATTTTACTGCATCCTCCACCTGTTCCGGCTGCAAATCTTTAGGATAGAGACGTCTAGTGGTTTTTACAGCAAAATGACTGTAATGACACGTGCCTCGCAGGTGCAATAATAATGCTAACCCGGCCTCGTAGTCCGGCGGGGTCTTAACCACATATGCGGTTAGAATTGAGTTGACATACTTGCTGAGATCTTTCGTCTGTAATTCGAGTCGAATAGCATCGCACACGTTTGATATAGTTTTCGCTGGAAGTTGACTTCGCCTAACGGTAGCGTGAGCAATTGCCAAAATGAAAAGGCCCTTGTGGTACACACCCGATATTTGTCAAGAATAAGTTAATGTAATCTACTTGTTGGATTTGTTCGACGAACTGAGACACGCCAGTCATGAATGCCTCTTCATTATGTTCAACAATGACGCTCAAGCTTATTCGGTGCTTGCGGCAAGCCAGGAACGCCTTTTGCCAACGACCCCTACCAAACTCACTCAGTATGTTAACGGATAAGAAGTGACGGACTGTCCAACGCTTCCAGGTCATTCTTCACAACTTCCAATACCAAAGGACGAGGGTTGATGGTTTCTAAATTACCTCTCGGCATTTGCAGTACAAGGCTCATCGTGCTTGGCACTACGGTCACAATTCTTGAACCACGCTCAACACGGCGCCTCTGCCAATTGTCCATGGCAGCTTGGTTTGACCTTAATGGGTCATCCTCTGCTAGCGACCGGTTGGTAAGATGGTCAACCAGCATCGCTACTGGAGAGAAGTGGACCTCATGGGTGTTTGTGGTGAACACAACGAAACCGGAAGTCACTGTAAAGGAATTCCCATTATTAGCAAGCTCCGCCAGCTTCGATCCTTCCGTCGTGCAGTAGAGTTTTCCCGAGCTTGACAAACCGACAAAAAGCCGCTGTCCATGGACAGTAAAACTCACCCCGGAGAAGCAAAATTCGGGGAAATTACAGAGTGGCAGTTCTCCTTGGGTGTCCACTGAAAAACATGTCATCAGAAAACATGCTGATTTACGTTGGAACCGACCTCTAAAGATTTCTCCCTCACGAGACTGCCAGAACGATGTCAATGACTCTAAGCCTTGTATCAGACGGCCATCTTTTCCGGGAAGTTCGACTGCCCGGTGGTTCTCGGCTATTCGGGGTTGCTCTTCCGTACGGGAAAGTCGAACCTCGTGAACACTGACAAGGTCGAAGCCCTGCTTCGTGGAACCGAGTACCACTACTTGTAGGTTCCTTTCCTTTGCATTGGCGTCCAAGATCGAGACTTGCACTTGCCTCCACAGTCCATCTTCATTACCCAAGTCTTTCGTCCACAGCAGAACGGGATCCATCACTTTCGCCGTTCCCGACTCAATGCGGGTGTGTAGAGACCATACAACGACATGACCATCTCCCCACACACCACCAAGTATGTCATTAACAGGCGAAAGAGAGATGTGGGAAGGTGTGCTCCGCAAAATTGAAGGGCTAGTATCGCCAGTAGTGTGTCGGGCGCAGACAGGTAGTTGATAAGATGACATTGGTGGAGGCACATTTTGTGTTCGAAAAGGCGTCAGTAGTATATGATCTAAAAGTAGAAGTTCATGAGATTGCTCGACCGACGACAACTCACAATTACCTCCGTCAACGACGCCCACGCAGCCTGTATCGCTTGCGCCAGCACAGGTGTCCCATGCAAAGGTCCGGACGACCAGCTGTGCTAGATCATGATGAACGCGCGATAACACCCGAAAAACCTGACAACTTACAGTGCGTCGTCAAGACGAGCTGCCATGAATGCTCAGGGTGCCATGCAACAGTTGTGAAACGACAGGCCTCTTGCGGACAAATCTCTTGTTTTAGATACCTGTTAATTTCGTTATCTAATGCCAAAACGGCGACGACCTTGGGTAATACTTTCCAGTGATAATTACCGCACGTCCACAATTGTAAGGTATCGCCTTTGGTGTGCTCTACCCACACCGCTAGAATGGCGGAGTCTGGAGACCATAAAAGATCTTTTATTTTGTAGAAGGATTCGTTGCTGGTCGACGGACGCCGCAAGCTAAATTCGCCATGACGAAGGCCGTTCCGCTCAAAGAACACAACATAGTGACTTCCGTTCCTATGAGTGTTCTGAGGTCCCGAACGAACGTCAATTTGCGTGGAAGCGATTAAACTTCCGTTTGGTCTCCATGCGACACTGGCTTCTAGACCGGGTACTGGTTCTGATGTGGATTGAAGACGTCCTTCATGTGAGTATACTCTCACGACACGCGGCGACGAATGCCTGGAGGAACGCGTAGAAACGGCAAAGTAAGCACCGTCGCCACGCCATGTGATGCGCGGCAATCCGTCGTCATCGACACTTTCTTGCTGACCATTTACTTTCTCCGGAGTTTTGAGGTGTGAACGCCCAATCGAGCCATGGAACTGGGTGTCTTTGGAACCCCACCCAACGTTGATAGGCGCATCTTTTTGAAAATGAGACATGGATCGAAATAATAATAAAAACACTTGGACACACCTTCACCAAACTCGGTGGTTTCCAAAGGCACCTCTGATAGCACATCGAACAACGAATTCATCAATACCACATTCTCGTCTCCATGTTCCACACCGTAAGCTTTACCATACCGGAAAACTTGCACACGTACCTGTTGCAAGAGCTATGAATGCATCATCTGGGCTCCAAGTTGCGGCGAGAATTCCAGTTTCCACAGCGCCTACAACGTCGGCATCGCTCTGTGATGATGCCCGTCGTTAAAAGATATAGGCATTTGTAAAAATGGGGAAGCATCTACATTGAAATCCCCGGAATCACCAAGCTCCCAGACTACGATATCTCCCGAGCGCGCCACTAGGACCAGTCTGCTTGCTTCGGCAAGCACCCTGAGACTGACAATGCGAGGATCCGGCGTAGCATACGACCCACAAAAACAAAAGGATGGCTCCTTTGGAGAAGGGAGACGTCTCCCAGCCGTCTTCCAAATGAGAATTTTACCTCCGCATGTGGTAGCAGCAAACGTAACGTCCCGATCAACGTCGAACGCAATTGCTGCAATGGTTGCGTTCGTCTCGTCGGTGGTTACCTGTTCCACGTCTTCGGTCCTCAAAGTGGCTACTTGTATTGAGTCCTGAGAAATGTTCCGCATGATGAAGCTGCGTGGATCTTCCAGGTTCAGTACTTCAGTCACGAACTTGTTCGAGGATTCTGCCAATCATATCAACAGCCATTCAATCAGACCCTAACCCTATACTATGAGTTACTCGCTTTGGTGAAGGCGGCCTTCCTTTAGTGAGGTTGTCACCGTGGGAACATTACATCAAAAAACACACCCCAACTTCGGTCGACAATAACTTATGACCCCCACATCAAGGGGTGGAAATGCTATTTGTGGAATCAACAAATACCAAACACTGATGCGACTTGCCATCGCAATTTACTACAACGCCTTCGATAAGTGCCCACAAGCAACGAAATTGCGCAGCCCGTGTTGAGGAGTGAACAAAAAATGGGTAAAGGATACTAATCGGAAGTCATCCTCCCGATCATCCATTGTGCTGAAAAGGCTGCCAGAGGTTGGTCAACCTTGTTCGCCCTCTCCCGATGCCACTATCATACAGCACGCTACCTCTTCCTCGCCTGAACCTTCAAACAAACAACGACATGGTAAGGTCATGAGAATATAACTATAGACTTCCATTGCTGATCTCTCATTTATTCAAGCAAAATGCAAGGAAATCCTCCAGGCTCTTTCTGGGGAACAACAACAAGAATATGTAACGGTAAGCCTGTCTAACTATACGGTTTTCAAGAATTGATGAATATCTGCAAGTGTTATGAAGGTGTATCTCTCCGTGATTATAGCTATATCATGGATCAATTAGAAAGTGTTGAGTACGGGAAAGTGTGGAAGAGGTGTGTTGCCCATATTACCATCACCTGTGGCTAGGTGGCTAATCTTCGTACTTCAAACCTAGATTGATCTTTTTCCCGAACTCTCAACTTCTGATGGTCTCATCACCCTCCTTCACTCACGAGTCCATCTTAGCTGTTGTCAGGAGGAATCTTGACTCCATGTTATCTGATATCCCGGTAGAGGATGCTGTGGATTGCCAAGTTTACGCCAATAGCTATGTTAAAGGACCTTCAGTATGCTTCGTTCCAGACTTGCTCGTCCTCATGCACAGTGACAATACTACGTGTTTGCCACGTCCGCTTTGGTTGATGGAGTGTACGTTCGCGCAAACCGATCACGGTGTCATGTGCAAACTGCGTGCTTACATCAACGACAACCCCACGCTTTTGGTCGTTGGCAAAATTCTACTCAAACAAGCAACCCCTTACTACAGCCCAGGTTCGGATGGCTCTATTGCGAAGGAGCTTCGGTCATCAGGGCTCCTGACACCGGCTGAATGGAGATGTCGTTTGGGCGACATTAACGATATTACACAAGTGATCGTTGATGGCCATACTTGGTTTTCATTATCGTCTGTCGAGATCCACCTTTGGATGCGGCAACCTGGCGACTCCAAGTTAGATATAGATCACCAGGAAGGTGATGGTTACGCCTTTGGAGTGTGTCATCTCATTTCGTATATATGTGGTGTGCTGATAATTATTCACTTATGTTGATCAGACACTTTATCCGACCGTTAATCTTAGTGACATCAACAAGGCGTTCCGGTGTGGCCTTGATCTTGTCAAGGAAGTCGTTGTACTTGAGTTAAACCAGCTTGCTGACGTGGAGCAAGCAACGATTCATTCTATGGAAGACTGGACGTCCCCTCCCTGTACTTTGGATCAAAGGATGCTTCTAAAGGCACTCGTGCGTGGCGCACAAGCTACGGCCTATGACCGCTATCACGATTGGCACTCCAAGTTGCAGAGTAGTCCATACGGTACAACATGCCATCGTTCTCGGACCTCTCGGACACATGCATCACATGGTGTAAGTATCCATTAAATCTCATGGGCCTACCTAACTCTATTGCAGCCCACTGGACATGCTTAAATACTTCATGCATTTTGTGCTGTCTCTTACTTACTACCTGTTCTTGCGACCCAAATTCTGATACACTCGAGACTTTTGCGTGTATGCCACATCACACTTTTCATAGATTATAACCATCACTGTACTTCAGAGTATGCACATAAGGTTTCGAAGACGATTCATGCATGGAATTTTGTTTATTTTGTTACAGATGCAGGGTCATAATGGCAGAACTGAATCCCCCGAAGTTCCGAAATTTAAAACTTGGATTTTTGTCTTCGGTCATGCCGAAAAGGATTCTCCTGGACCGTCCGCGTCGATTGGTGTCGTTTCCGTCGAATTCCAGGTGAGTGGTGAGGAGCTACGGTCGACCGAAGGTAATTTTCCCATGGTGACAACCTCACTGAAAACGACAGTAACTCGTTTATTAGTAGCACTCAACTCTTCAGACACTCTTCGCCATGGCACCTTCGAGAGCAAAGCAAGTAGGTAAAGATACATCCAATCTGGAGGGCAAGTCTAAAAAGAAAGTGGGATCTCATCCATACCCTAAAAAGATGCGGCACACGGAGCCCGAAGATGCTCTCCCCGGCGTACAGAAGATCAAGTCGACGCTTAGGCAGGCGAAGAGACTTCTGAGCAAGGAGAGCTTAGCCGCCAACGTCCGGGTTGAGACAGAACGAAGGATAAAGGCCCTCGAAGCTGATCTTGTCAACGCCCAGCATGCACGCAAATTGCGTACCATGGCATCTAGATATCACAAAGTCAAATTTTTCGGTGCGTATGTGGCATCCTGTTGCACTTCCCGCTGATCCCCTGCGAAGAGCGTCAGAAGGTCTGCCGGAAAATTAAGCAATTGAAAAGAAATTTGGTGACTGCCGTGGGGGAGGAAAAGGCGCGGCTAGAACTGACATTGTCTAATCTCAGAGTGGACTTGAACTATATCCTGGTATTACCTATCCGGCCTTCAGTGAACAGTCTCTAACTCTGATGTTCTACCTATTAGCACTATCCACCGGCAAAGAAATATATCTCGTTATTCCCGCCTGAGGTCCGCAAGTCAAGCGTTTCACCCACAACGGTCACCCTCGAAGACGATGACGAACGTTCCAAAATACGAAAACTGATTCGTTTGAAAATGGAGCAGGGCGAACTCAGCCTGGAACCCGACAACGAATATGATCACCCAGCGGCCAGCAGAAGTTCTCGCTTGCGACGCGATCGAGATCACGGCGTAAATGTAACATCCCGCGTTGAGGGCCCTTCACAGAAGGTTCTGAGGGGGAGCGAAGACGTCTCCGCAGATGAGTTTTTCGGCGATGACAACGACGAAGAGGAAGGTTCAGACTAGTCTACATTTTCTGCGGATCGCATATGAGACCTATCTCCTACAAGCAAGCCATATGATAGTACTAGTACGTATACCACGGTAAGGAACTAAGAATAACAAACTCCTGAACCTTCTACTTAAGTGCGGGTGGCATCATTGGTGTAGTCTTTCTAGCAATGTCTCTAGTATCGGGTTTCCTCCAAGCTTGGCTGTTTCCTCCTGAATGAGCTTTTCCAAAGATCGCATCACAGATAATGTGTAGTCGAAGGAGTGGGTGATGTCTTTGAGATAAGCGATTGCCTTACACTTCAAAGTGGGTGTCTTCGGCCTCTGCTTGAGAATATCTGTAATTTATTGAATATTACTATTTGAAGTGATGATCAATAGCGGCACCCAGTATCAATGTGTTTTCGGGCTTTTCTTGGATCCCATGAATCACGGGGAACGAGAACTTGCCCTCCGAGATGTCATCCGCAAGGCCTTTGGTGTCGGTGTACTTGGAAAGGTTATCAGCCGCGGCTCGGAGCAAAAGTATTCCCCAATTCAAACCTCTTTGCTTTGCAAGTTCATGTAGTCATCCCGGATCTGACCGTAGATGCCAAACAGATCGACCAGATGAACGTAATTTCTTTTTCCGTTACTGAAGTGATTGCATAGATATCTTAAGGCACTTACACATCAACATTTGTAGTTGAAAATGCCATCATGATTTTGACCGAAAGACGCAGAATGCTACCAGCCTCTGTTTTATCATCGCAATTCAGTCACTATGGCCACTCAGCTCATTGGCAACTTGCTTACTGCCGCGGGCCATCTGAATATATTCCTGCTCGCTTGGACATCTGAAGGTGTCTCGCCAGATAATATCCAGACCTTGTCCACGATGGAAGTGTAAGAGTTCCTCTGAAAGTAGATAGGTGAGCCAGTCAGGGACAGGCGCTTCCACTACAATGTACCCCTGAAGATTTGGTCCAAAGCTTCGGGAAACAGGAGACGACCTTTGGTTTCTGTACTCTCCGTTGGAGACTCCTGAATGGAAGCTAGTTGTTGGTAAGCAAGCCAACACGCGTAACTCGCCGAGTTGATAGTTTGGGGGATGCCAAACACCCTGTGAGCGGCAGGTTTCCCTCTTCGCAACTCGGAGTCGTCTTCGATGTCATCCAGCCTGGGTAGATATGATAATTGTCAGACCCCTACAGTAGCTCTTTGGACCGACAAGACCCTGACATGAGGGACGCATTGTGCACCATGTCGATAACCCTGGTAATCACATCCAACTTGGATTTGGGAACGTTGAGCCAAATATTGAATGCAGCGATCAGCATCCCACGGATGTCCTTTCCAGGGTTCGACGCAACGTAGGTGAATGGACCAAGTAGGTGCTATGAATATGAGAAAATCAGAAGGCCAAGGTTGTTGCTGACAAGCACGGATTAACAACCTTCTCGCTGTCCGGGGAGCATTCCGGCGACTGATTCAATGTTGATAGGATATTCTCGAACGTAGAAATTGGCATTTCGCTTCAGGTATATCTTCAAGCGCGGTGCGGTAGGTGACAAGATGTTGCCACCTTGCTAGTGGCATCTTAGAAGCAAACTAATAGGTCCGGCTTCCAATTGACGTGCTGCAGTACAATAAAATATCGGAAAGGTAATCAAGAGTAGTATCAGTAGAGACAAACTAATAGTACACTAAGAATTCAGCCTTCCAGTGTCGGCCTGTCTACCTAGTAGCAGGTAGCTTTACTTGGGCACACTTTCGATTCTTAATTTGTCCAGAATAGCCTCTAGCAGAGTATTCCCGCCGAGTCTAGCCACTTCAGCCCGTGCTTGCCGCTCCAGAGACTCCATTACGGAGAGACTATAGTCGAACGAGTGTGTCGATTCTTTCAGATAGGAAACAACGTGGTGCTTCAAGGTTGGGGACTTCGGTCGTTTCTGGAGGACGCCTAGCAACCAGTGAGCAATTAACCGCAAGAAGTGAGAAATGCGGGCATACTTATAATCTGTCTGTCGTTTGGATCTTGTCTGATTCCGTGGACTATCGGGAAAGAGAACTTGCCCTCCGTCAAATCCTCCGCAAAGCCTTTGTTGTTTGTGTACTGTGCAAAGAGGAAATCAGACCGGTTAAGTTGATGTTGCTGGAAAATGTGCACCATGGGACTCTGAAGGTTCATGTAATCATCGCGAATCTGGAAATGAATGCCAATAAGATCCACGAGGGGTATGTAGTTCCTGGAACTGGGTGAATAGGACGCCTCGTATCCAGCTTCAAAGGGAACTAACGCATCCGTGTTCTTGGTCGCGCACGCCATCATGAGACGAATCGCTACGCGCAAAAGTCCACCGGTCTCTGTTCCAGTTAGGGTCAAGGATGGAAATTCGAAGAGTAGCACCCACTGTCTTTCACCATTGCCAGGTACTCATCTTCAGTTGGGCATCGAAGACTATCACGCCATAGCAATTCGCGCCCTTGGCCACGGTGAAGGGCCAGAAGTTCTTCTACAAAGGGTGATCGAGCAATGTGAGAGGAGATTATGAAAGCTGGCTGACCATTCAAGATGAAGGTGAGACGATGATTGAGTCTCGACCGCTTAACTACACCATAGGCATTCGCGACACTTCCATACAAATCCATCTTGAAAAGTTCATGGTACGCGAGGAAGTATACATAATTAGCTGTGTTGATCGTTTGGGGGACACCGTATATCTTGTGGGCAACTATTGATATCATAATTTTACTTGCGAGTATGGCGAAGGCGAGGTTCTCATCTCACGTACCAGGTCGACCCCTCCTAAGTTCGGAATTATCCTCGATATCATCTACACTGGAAGAAATGGAGCGTTATTAATGTAAGACGCACGACCACCAAGGGAAAAACCTACAGAAGGCTTGCGTTGTGTAGGAGGCCGACCACACGCGTGATGACATCAAGCTGATCTGCTGGGACTTGCAGCCATACGTTGAACGCAGCTATCAGCTGACTACGGATCTCCTTGCTAGGACAAGAGGCGATGTAAGAAAATGGTTCTAGTAATTCCTAAAGCAATTGTTAGGAAGAACGAGCGATTCTAAGGAATTTCACACACTGATTCAGACTGTGTAGTCCAATTGGACATTGAGGTGGGCGGGACAGAGAGGTAACCGAGAAGATTATCATACTTCGAACAATCCATGGCCAGAGATAGACTTTCAGGTCAGTTCAGGCGGTCCATTTCCTGGTTGATTTATATGCATCAGGGCTCGCAGTGGACCCACGGTATGTCCTAGGAGAGTATGGCTGCAAACTGTGATGGGTGAAACAAGGAACACCGACATCATTTCGTGTCGGGCCGGCAATCCATCGCGTTTTCAGAAAATGTCGAATGCTTAGTGCTACCCTCACTGGGGAAAGGGTACAAATGGCAGTAGGGTTTGCCGCAGTACCACAGATCTTCTTCAAAATGATCATCTAGGAAACCTATGCGGTAACGGGTTGAATGTTGAATTGACCTCCTACCTTATTGAGTCAGGCGAGCGACGCTACCTGGTGGGGACTCGGCACTGAGTTCTCCCTTCAACTGTGCGAGCTATCTCAAGTAAGGTTCGTCGCATCTTACGTAGTGAAGAGACACCGTCCTCATTGGCTTGGAAAGTAAAGTCGTGCGGTCGCAAATGCTCCCTCCCGCAGGCACTAGGGTCCGGTGTCAGCTTTATAATGAAACCGCTACCACTGATTTCGCGGTATGTGTCACCGATATTAAACACCTGTATTGCATGCATGTCTTAGAAGTTAGGTAAGAACCAAAAGGTTTTACCGTGTATGTAGTCACGTTAGTGGTGGTTTCATTCGAGAGGTCTCAGTCGGGAAAGAACGGCTAGCTTCGTTGTCTTTAAGTCAAGTTGAAGCCAAGTGCGTGGCATAACATCAAAGGACGAGATGCACAGCATTCCACATACATGCCACTTGTATCCTATGAAAGAGGTCCCTCAGAAAGAGGAAATGGAGATATGCTAGTGAAGTGGGTGATCATAATGCAAAGCGAACGGTGCAAGAGACGAATAGGAAATACACGAAAGAGCGTAATGAACGGGCGCATCGGGACTTGGGCCCCAATTGTGTTTCAACACCGAGTTACACCAACTTTATGTTAGAACGCGACATGAACATCGCCAAAGCCGATTGGAACATCCGCAAGTGGCCTAGTCAATTGGTAGGCAGTATATTTGTCTGAGACAGCAGAGTGCCAACAAAGGTCTTCGTACACCTCCATCGGAGATAAGAGCACCTCAGGGTCAACGTCGTCCAGCCAATCGGGATTATACTCGGAGTCACCATCAGAAGGAATCATCCTCTGGAGTTCCGCGTGGAAAATGGCAAGAAGAAGCTCCTGTTGGGCAATAACCTGCCGCACTCCAGATGAGCATGAGTTGGGAAATGCCCCGGTGTCGAATTCGGGTGAAGGCGTCGGCTCTGGACGTGACTCGGGGTGCCGATACCATGGGCTGTCACTAGAGATTCGGATATACTGTGCGCAGTCATCAGAGAAAGCCGACGTAGTTTCGCTGTCGTCGCTGTCGTCATAAGACGTAAAGTGCAAATCTGACAACCATGAAGGGTTATCAAGACAGACAGGAACGCCGAAGTCGGGGTCGCATGCGGAAAGGTGACCAATCCCTTCTTGGAAAGCAGGGTGAACGAATGTTACAACATTGGAATCGTCCGAAACATTTGATGTTGTCTCGGGATTACCAGCCTGGAAGGGGAGTCAGGTACTATGACTTATTCAATGTTTACAGACTCACATAATACACTGCCTTGACCCAAGACTTGACAGTCCGGCTGTCTTCGTACATCGACCTGCAATGTGGCGAGGAACTAATTTCCGCCATGATTTTTGTGTGCGCAAGACGCGACAGGAAGCTCCGTGAACGCCAGCGGTGAATGCGGTGACGATTGCAACAGACCACAAACACAAGGGTGGAGCGCAGATACGCAAAATTGAGGGCACACGCCTCCTTACAACCGCCAACTTATAAGCAGACGGTTCGCTTTCCACGAGGCCCTGGCTGACGTTGATAAAGCCTTATTCAACTTATTGTTGTGCATGCAACACGGGGAAGCGTGCAGCATCACGTGACACCCATTTGTCTCGAAAACAATAAGAGATACTGAGTACTTACTCTTCACAAGGACGCGACGTCACAAGGGCCTGAAACTACTGTCACCGGGAAGTAGGGATAGCAATGTAAACTTTATCCCCCCCATTGAGCCTGACGCCATCGTCTACATTCCGTTAGTCGCGGCGAGCAATTGTTGAGAGTCACCACAACGCACAGTTAATTGTTCCCGATTCAATACGGATCGAACCGATCAATTGGCGGAAGTTGCTAGCGTTCGGGTACCCACGCTTTCACGCGGTGCCTGCCCAACGATAAATCATGTCGAGCCTCTGCCATTCGTACGACTTCGCCAAGGGCATTCCAGCATTGTTCATTGACTTTCTTCCCTTCCCTGGTTTTGGCGCGGAGGTTCGTTGCTCGCCTATCTTTGGGAAGAAGAGACTTTGGGTCGTATTCAGGGGCGGTTGGTGGACGCTGAGGGTTCCATTGTTTGATGCCCTTGTAATAGCTTTCGCGAACCCAAAAGCGATGTCTTCCACTCAAAATGCTGATATTCTTCACAACTTTATGAGGGAGACTACGAGACTGAGCAGACGACAGTAGAAATGTCAAAGTATTATCCACTGCAAGAGAT
Organism: Pisolithus thermaeus; assembly: GCA_024663475.1. Lineage (NCBI taxonomy): Eukaryota > Fungi > Basidiomycota > Agaricomycetes > Boletales > Pisolithaceae > Pisolithus > Pisolithus thermaeus. The sequence goes on from JANFAF010000038.1 coordinate 200,246, forward strand.
GAGAACAAGTCGCGCACGAGAGGGAAACACATACTTCGCCCCTGCCAAGTATCCAAAAGTCCTTTACGCCTTTGGCATACAGCAGAGCTTGGTTGCCTGGACTCTAAAACGCGGATAAATTGTGCTACTTTGTCGAAAGTAGGTCTCCATAACTTGATAATGTTCTTTCGCGCACTAGTTTTGTGAAGAACCGACACAGAAGTTGCGCGTAACGCTAGGCGGTAAAGAGCCTTGAAAGAAGGGGGTAGGGGCTCCATGGGAGAGTGGGAGGTGAATTATAGTTATTAACGGGTTTGCTAGCAGTCAAGGTTCCCAACGGTCACTCAGCGTTTTTCGCCTGCAGAAGGTGAGGTCCTTAAGTACGTAGTCGGGGCAATGAATGAGATTGAGTATATCGCGTATGTGGTGGTCGAAACGAGAGTTGCCTGTGACTTTACCTACAAAACTTCAAGTAGAGTTGCTGGCGGCACGCTGGCACCTTACTTCACACAGCAACCGTCATACTCGCCCAACTCTCGGTTCCGTCAGAACAACTCGAGTTCTGCTCAAGACCGCCTGCAAGTACCTCTGTACCTTAACCGGTACGGACTTCGGAACACACAAAGTTTCAAAGGTTTGATTCCAGTGTTAGTTATCTGAATAAAATCAACTACCCTCCGAAGAACGTTTAATTACAGTCTGCACGGCCTCATCCCCAGGCCTTGTCACATAGATTGCCTCATCCAGCCGGAGGAGGGCTGTTCTGCACCGATGGGCATGCGGTCAACGCGTGATCCATGTTCAATTCAATTACGCCACGTTGGACGTGATCTTTCCACTCGACTGCTCGCTTGCTTCGGTCGCGTGTACGGAGTGCCACAATCCAATTTGTCTGGACGGTACCTGCAGATGTGAGGGTCACTGCAAGGAAAAAAAAGACGAGGTAAGCAGGAGAATCCTTACCATGATGAGTCTGCCCCTTTCCTGCCGTATAATACATTTATGCGCTCGATTGATGGTGAAAGTGGCATCCACGCCTTCTGCTTGTTCTTGAAGACCTTGGGAAGTTTGACTCATTGATGGTGAGTGCTTTAAGCTCTAGGTCGCCAAGCACATGAGATCAACGCATGCCTGCGCAATGGAGGCTGCAAGCAAAGACCCACCTGTTTAAGCACGGTGATATGAAAAGCGTGCGCAGTGACAGTGGTAGAGCCAGCGATCAAAGGACTGATAATCTTGTCGGACCCTCAGATCGCCCACTTCGAATCATGATGGACTGCCCAGCTTTTAAACGCGGTTCTGGGCGGAGTCTTTCGATCAAAGCGCGTGGTGGAATGGCATGGAGGACAAAGGTTTTCCTGTGTGTCCGGTGCACAATGGGCGCCCTCGGCAAAAATAAAGCGCGTGAAATCAAAGCGTCCACACTTGACACTTGACTAACGATCACCTGCGCGTACCGGCCATGTATAAATATTCTCGCATGCGTGGTCGTTTTCGTTGCCTCCTCCCTCCTTCTCAGCCGTCCGTGTCTTCCCGTCTTATCTTCATTGATAATGGACGCGGTTGGCGCCCCACGTTATGTGGCTATGGATGCCCAGAGGTTCGATCCCATGCGTCGTACAGTAAGTACTTCGCATTCAGCCACCTACTGTCGACTGATCCAGTTGTACAGAAAAAGCCTCTGAATTTTGCGGTGATTACAGGCAATGAAGAAATGGGGCAGAGGATAAGCAAGTTGCTACGTGCCAGTACACAAATGGACGACGCAGTGGGGGGTATTTGGGAGGATCATGAACTGGTCTTCGTTCCGATCGAGCTTTGCTCTCCAGCAGGTACTCTGATGCCCTCCGCCTTGGGCTCGGGCTCAGTGAGCTCGTCTTCTTCCGAATCCACCACACCAACCACGGCCTCATACACAACCTCGGCATCATCTTCGTTCAATAGCGATGACACGACTAGCACTACTCCCCCTTCCTCACGACATATCGAAGAGCATGAGCGAGATAACCTCGTAATCACTCGTACCGTTGTCCGGCCAACTCCACAGTCCACGAACGCCGATGTTTCTCCTCAACCCCCCAGCCTCATCTCTACCCGCTCGAGCCTCCGACTCATGCGACCCTTGAGCTTAGTGCTCAAGGCTTTCCGTTGTATTAGCGGGCGCACTCTTGATGACCTCCCGGTGAGGGAACCAGAGCATCAGGCCAGGCAGCCAGTGCTCCAGGTGATAGTGACGCAGACTCGTGAACAATACGAGCATGACATGGCTTTCAAGGAAGCCGTACAGGAGATTTATCCCGAGGCCTTCTCTGGCAGAAGTCAAAGCTGAGGGCATATGTCAAACAAACAAAAGTATTTATCATTATGCTCATGGTTATTGCGATGGACTATGTATACTTATTCTATTCACTTCTAAATCTCTGTACAGTTACTTCTGACTGTAGGCTTAACGAAATCTCATTCCTTGTGTAGCCTCGTAAACCCCGGAATTCTACACGTTGCCTCTGTAACTCATGTGTACACACGCCTCGAGGAGACCTGCAGGACACATCTATCTCGTCGAGCTGGTTGAACACGCGTCTCCAATGTTTCGTGATGCCATTACGCAACTGCACTACAACTAGTGGCTGAGGCGAGGCCACGGGACACTCGAGCGGTCCAATCGATAAGCCTCAATTACTGAGTGCCACTGTGGCGTTTTCAATTAGCAAGTGACTCCGCAGAAAACGCTCCGGGCTTCGAGTCGCAGTAAGCAGGAACCGAAAAGGCGGGGGTGAAGCCTCTCGACCCGTCGCGACAACTAACATAAAAAGGGGCTCTTTAATGGGCTGAGGAAACGAAGGCAGGAGTTCCGCACTACATAGTGTAGGCTATCGAGATAGGACATGAGTGGACGGCCTATTCCGGCTAGGCGCACTAGGGCGTCTGCGGAAGTCCAGATTCATGCGAAACTTATTCATGTATTTGCAACGAAAGGGTTGCCCTTAACAGCTCCACTATCCCGTGGGCATCTACGAGGTTAGTCCGCCTTTGGGCGTAATAAGGCCTGAAGGTCTTGGAGCCAACAACCTGCAGGTGAGTCAACACCGTCAAACTGGCGGAACTAAGCAAGAGTGGACTCTGCTGGTGTATACAAATAGTTCGACCTGTGATCAATGTGTTCATACTAAAGTCAATCGCAATAATTGCTCAACTTTGCATGCGAGTGAACAGGCGGTGTTGTCCAGGGGCAGCGTCATCCACCCGGACGGAGCAACATGTCACTGCAAAGGCAAACGGTGCACGTTAATACCCTCAAAGTTGAGGGCAGTTTATTTATGAAAAACACCCAAACACGTCGCCTGTCGCCTGCCCCTCGGGCATCACATACAGCTTGGTGTGGGTTTCAACTACTGTGTCCACGATGTGTTCACCGAGTATCGTTGTCTGCATATGGATGCGCTAGGGAATAGAAAATGCTTACGTTCAGCCACGACAGCGGACATGGGTCACATGCGGACTCTTGGGAAGGAGACAACGTACCAAAGCGAAGGCGGTCCCTCTATAAAGAAATCCGAAAATATCCTTGAACTCAGGGTGAGTGCGTGGGATGCCAACTCTTGTTAGGTGTCGCACAGCTGACTTTTTAATAATCTGCACCCGTTGCTTTAGGGTCACTTTAGACTGCATCGCCTGCGAACTTGCACACACCAGCTTATTTGCAGCCTCAATCGAATCTCCGCCTCTTCTGTCTCCGAGAACTGCTTCGATGTCCTTATCTATTTCTTCCCCTCCGGCCTCGCCTACTGAGGTCCGTCCACGCGGCGCGGGTCCGAACCTGTTCGTCCTAGTCTCCGTCTTGTTAATTTTCTGCGGAATTTCTGGTACTTTGAAGACAGAGACATTCCCCGAACGGCCGTTGATAGCCGTTGAGTTGGGAAGATTTAGCATCACCTCTCTTGCTCGACACACAGCATCGTCTCTTCCATGATTTCTAGTCTTTCCGTTGGTTTCGCACCTCGTGGGCAGTGGCTTTATTCGTTTTCCTGCACCGAGCGCGCTGGCTGAAAGCCCTCCGAATAGTCGTGCAGGAGGTTTGCGTGGTGTAGGATCATCAGGGCGAGGAGCTCGTGGAGCAGTCGTAATGCGAGCCACACGGGCCACCAATGGAGGAGAGGGAATGGTTGAAGAAGACGTGGCGGATACCAGTTGTGAGGGATGAATCATCTCGGAGGTTTCACCGAACACGACAATTTCTGTCGTTTCTGGACCGTCTGGACAGAAACGTTTGCTACTCGCACAGATCAAGGTGACAAGACCGATACCTGTGTCGCCCAATGCAATGCGCACTCCTATCTCCGTCCTCTTCGTGCAATTTCCTCCGCGGGGAAATGGTAAAAGAGGTGATAGGCAAAGAATATTTTCAAAGTACACCTTGCTGAGTGTTGCTAAAGGATGTATGTCCCTAGTAGAGGTCGTAAGGAAGGTACAGAATACGGTCGAACGGACATCAAGGCACAAACATATAAACCTCACCAGCCTCATCCGTCCAGATGTCTTTAAGACGCACAGTACCGTTAAAGCGGAGAGAAGGCCTCCCGCGCATACTTTCCAGTGCAAGAGCAAGGGGATTGTGAATAAGGTCACGAACGAGCGCGTCGGATAATTGTGACGTTGACGGAGAGTCGTAAGTAGATGACGGTACGTTCATTGGGAGCTTCGCAGAAAATGTAAGACCATCCAACAAAATGTACGAGTCGGGCAAAGACAGCGCCCCGCGGTAGAGATGTCTGTGTGAAAAACCGGACGTGGAAGCCGAAGGTACTGGCGAGGTCGAAGGGTGCAACGGCCGAGAAGACAACATAGATTTAGGAGGAGTTGCATCAGTTACTGTATTGGACTCCTTCGACATTGAGCTGGCTAGCATTTCTGAATTGACGAGAAGGCGAGTCAGCCTGAAATAGAGCAAATATGGCTATCCTACCTAGATTGTGAAAGGCTTCTCGAGATTCAGCGTTCGGGGATCAGTCTGGGAATTGTGCCGTCTGGATGATCTCTGTCACGATTGTCCGTCACTTGTGATATCTAGCATCTGGAAAGTGAACCAAGTAAAGATGAACGATGCAGAGATCCGTACGGTGACGGTAATAATCATCATTTCAGTACATAGAGCTGCCTCGCGTTCACGTGACTAAACATCAATGCACATTACCGACGCGTTATTTGCGACTGTTTGCTCCGCCTCTGCGCCTGCGTCACGCGATTGTGGAGGGTTGGGGGAGCACAAGGGCTGTCTCTACTCGACAGCAGTGGCCGGTGTTTCCATGCCGATCAACAATATCTAACTGTCAGTGGCATTCGAGCGCACGTGAGCCCTTCAGTCCACAATTGACTGTGGTCGTCCCTTTGCCAGCCAAGGCACAACGCGCAGCGGACTTCTGGTCTGAAAGGACTGCTTTATCAGGGACAAACGGTGAGTTGTCAAAAACCCGTTTTTGGTGCAAGGAGGTGTGGATCTGCTGAGCACAATCCAGGGTTGGCACATGGTACGGTGGACCAGGGGTGGGTGATAGAAGGAGGCTACCGCGGTGTACTGCAGGTAGTTCCACACTATGGGACAGTATAAACGCCCCTCAGACTTTTGAAACGCAACGCGATCCCCTCGCCTTTCGACTCCGTCCTCGTCGCCACCCATAATGCCCGGCCTTACTTTGCATGTGCCCCCCCAGGTGTTCCCAGTGAGTCGTTCCTGCACCGTTGAGCTCTACAAAAGCCAACTCGTATCCCCCTGCAGCCTACCCCTCCCCCAAAGGTAGCCGGGAGAGATGAAGAGGAACCAGCCACTTCCATCTCGGCCACTTCGATGCCAGTCTCCTCGCCTCTGATCATCATATCGACCGAAGACGACAGACCATCTTCTTCATCTCCAGACGCGGAACATGAGTCTGAGGAACATGTACTGAGTAGCTATGGAGATCTTTCCTTCACCGAGGGTTTCATCATATCACCTACTGAAGGTTCATCACCGCCTGTCGTCGATCCCATTCGGCCCAAGCACGCGAGACCGCGCCTTCGTCTCAAGGTCCAGCGCCCACCGATGCCGAAACGCAGACTGAGTTATGTCTACGCTGGCGGTCCATTTACTGGCAGCGTGGACAGACGAGCAGAGGATGGGGAATGGCCCGGAAGCCCGGACCCTTTTAGGAATGTAAGTGCCTTTGATTATCTCAACCGACCTATCTCAATGTGATCCTCGTCGCCGCAGTCGCCGCGACATCAACACCAGCCACTTGTTTCCCCTCTGTCATCGCCTAGGGAATTCGTTCAAGATACCCCATCCCAGGAATCGAGCCTCCAGCGAGCCGTTAATGTCTCCGTGTCTTGCCTGAAGTCACCCCGAGGCTCCGTCGCTCACATTGCCCCAAAAGGGTCAGAACAGCCAAGCGAGATTAGCCCGGCAAATGGAGAGACTGACAGGCAAATCGTCTCCGACAGTTCATCCCCTAGCTCACCGATGACTTCGGCAAACGGAGCGCAGCCAAAACCTCACCAAGAGAAACCCGTTTCCAGTGGCGGAGGCTGGCGTACTCGCCTTCCTCCTCGGCTACCCCTTCCTAAATGGGATATATGAGGGACAACAACGCGGACCTGGTTACACTTCATGCATCCACGTTTGTATTTAGTCTTCGATATCTACAGTATGTGTAGGAGTTTCCTGATCCTTCCCAACAACCATCATGGAAGCCTTCATACAAAAGGGCCTTCGCCTTCTATTTCATGTTTCTAAAATTCAGCTTGCGTTGCGTTTCCGTATTTGTCTGTATGGCTTTGAGGAGGGGTTCTGCCTCATTACATTGTCGCGCTCAGCAACTGTATGTGCCACACAGTGCCGTTTCCCTTAGCAGGACCACCAATTCGATCCATCTCAACCTGTTCCGATTCTTTACTTGCGATGGCTGTTCCAGTCCTGCAGCACACCAGCGGATAGGCTGAGATGATTGGAAGAAAGTTTTGCCAGAGAAACAACCTGTGTAACATGTTTACCGTAGGAAGTGGTTCCTGTACTCACCGTAGACACTCTAATCTCGGCCGTATCGACGATGCGGTGGACGGAGAAGACTATTTTATTGATCTTCACAAGAAGCGATGATGTAGACACCTAGCAGGCACGACAAGGTAGTCGGATTGAGCCTTTGAAAACCTTCACGATGGAGTATATGACAGGTGCCATTGGGTGTACGTGCACGACATCATCGTATTCCTTCCAGACACCATGCCCAAACTTGAGGTACTCGGAGCTCTGTGGAGCCAAGGGGCATCAGTCACCTGAAGGCATCGACCGAACCAGATGATGGTGCCATGTAAATGACAACTAACCACAAGATCAACCGCCCTTGGAACATTGACATCCTCACGCAGGTTCAAACTACGGCAACCTGTGAGCTATTTGATCTCGGCAGAAAGGTCAGTCCATTGCCGCTCATCCGTGAGCTGGCCAAACACGATGGCTTCCGAAATGGTTGGAGGTCATGTCATGTCATGGAAGGTAAACCCCTTGGCCATCAGTTCGCCACCGCTTACTGTTGTTTTCAGTGAGGTCGTCACTGGGGGAAAATTACGTCAAAAAACACACCCCAACTTCGGTCAACCATAACTTTTAACTACTCACCTGGAATTCGACGAAAACGACACCAATCGACTAGGACGGTCCAGGAGAATCCTTTCCAGCCTCAGACCGAAGACAAAAATCCAAGTTTCAAACTTTCGGGATTTCGGGGGATTCAGTTCTGCGGTAAGTGCCCCCTTCTGTCGGCTGATTCAATGCTCAAAATGGTGCTATAGCCATGCCCCAAGGTCAGCAAACAACTCCTGGAATACAGTGGGCAATCGTGCGGCTTCCAAAATTTCTAGATCACGAGCGAATTGCCATGTGTCTCAACCTCTCCACTCGCTCCATCCAACGTGTCCTTGCTCACTTTCAGACGTATGGGACCATCCCCAATCCAGGTGATGGTACTGTTGAGAAGATGAGAGTTGGAAAACAGCACCTTCGTGATGTCGATGTTGAGGTAATGTACAATACCCGCGTATACCGTGACTGGTAAACCAATCCATTTGTCGTCACAGTTTCTTCTAGGTACCGTGCAAAAGTCACCCGATCCATACTTGGACGAACTCCAGCAAATGCTGGAAGCATCTTGTGGTGTTTATGTCTCACGTGCCACTTTGTGGAGAACGCTTTCCAGAGCTGGTTTTACAATGAAGAAAGTGAGTTCTGACTCGTATATTACCATTGTGACATTCATCTCTTCTTAGATCACACGTGTTTCAGCAGAACGCTCGGCAGTAAAACGTATTGAATACCTTGCTCGCATCGGAGCATACAGAGCAGAGCAACTTGTCTTCGTTGATGAGAGCTCTTTCGATCGCCGAACAACCTATCGCGGCCGTGCCTGGTCGATCAGAGGAGCCAAGGCACAGCGGAAGGCATTTTTTGTACGTGGTCGACGGTAAGTAAACTATTGTCTTGTCTTGATCACGCTAAATGTAGTTAAGTTATTCGGTTCTCCCTGCACTCTCCCTTCAAGATGGTATCCTACACTGCAGCGTAGTGGAAGGCTCATTCTGTGCAGAGTCCTTCACACGATTTATCAGGAAACTCCTCGACAACATGCAGCCCTTTCCCGCTCCCAACTCCGTTATTGTGATGGACAACTGTCCAATTCACAGGCACCCCGATATCCGAGAACTCATTGAATCTAGGTAATGTGCTATCATTACTTGACTCTTGTGTGCTAACTGTTGTCTAGGGGGATGCGATGTGAATTTTTACCGCCATATTCCCCCGACCTCAACCCAATCGAGCTTGCCTTTTCAGCCATGAAACACCACCTTTGTCGCGATGGAGACTACGCACGACTGGCCATGACACAGTTGACAGAGCAAGATGTTTATATCACATTACTTAGTGCACTTTATATGAATATTACTCCTGAGGACTTATTCGGTTGGTTTTCGCACTGCGGCTATGTATGATAACCCCTTAGTACTCTGTTCTTTCCCTGAAATACTATTAGATACAGGGTCATAATTGCATCCCCCGAAATCCCGAAATTTTAAAACTTGGATTTTTGTCTTCGGTCAGGCCGGAAAGGATTCTCCGAGTCGATTGGTGTCATTTTCGTCAAATTCCAGGGGCATGAAAATGCCTTCAGAGCGGGAGGAAAGTAGCCACCCTGATCCCCTGGACAAGGCTGAGTGCACTGGATGACGGACATTAGACGAGCGGTTTCGGGAGAGTACTCCGTGCCCAAAACAAGATCAGTACGAGTCTTACGATCTCGTACATACAATCTGGCGCGTTTCGTGTGTCCAGGAAGTTCTTTGCACGTTAGTCCCAAGTTAATTTTATGTCTTCGCGTCAGCTTGGCGTAAACCAAGAACATCAGAAAAGTGCAAAGTACACGTTATCAGTCTTCTCGCCGTGCACTACTGGGGACAAGAATCCATATGGACGTCATGAAAGCCATCATGGAAACCAGTCTACATGGACATGGTAAGAGAGGATCTCGGCAGGTGACTGCACACCTACAGTGGCTGCAAGATTCCTATCCCGGATTTGGAAGCAATGGCCCCTGTCATGAATGGTAGCAACGCAGAACCTGCTTGTCCGCATCCTGCTATCCATCCGATTGATACTGTGAACGCGTGTATAGCTCGGCAATCTCAGGTAAATGTGAGGAGCATACCCGTCAGAAGCCAGCGCGGTAACACCCGTCCAGCGTGGTTCATCGCAATGGGGTACATCGGTCCCAAGAGAATACCAATCATGGAAACGGCGACCGCCCCGCCAACGAGTGATGGCACGAACCACACCACCAATTCTAAACCTATAGCGAGGAAGGCGTAGATAAACAATACACGTCGCTCTCCAACCTGTCAAGTGTCATGGCTTCACTAGGGACCGGTACATTAATGCTCACTTACCATGCGGTTCACCCATAGCAGACAAAGCCGACCAGTCATAAGACCTATCGCAGTGCTCGTTCTGAGATCTGTGAGTGTATCATAAATTCACTGTACCTCCAAAGAATCCCGATGATATGTAACCGGACGACGGGCCCCCACCCCGAATGTCTATGATGTATGTGACGATCCAGCCTGTCCGAATGAGGAACTCAAACCACGGAGGTCTCTAGCAGACGTACCTCCCACGGTAACCTCTACGCCAACGTACACGAGTATGAAGAATGCCAAGAGATGAACCGCCCTAAGTGCAAATACCTGTCGGAACTGGCTGCGTTCGCTGTTACCCTTCTCGCAGGGTGGTACCCCTATCTGCGCGAGACATTCTTATCCGAATGTGAACATAGTTCATACGTTACGGGAGGGACATCTGAAATCTTACCATCTTGGGTTTTCAATCCGAAGACCATGATTAGCAGAATGGTGTTCACCAATGCCAAGCCGAGCGAACAGAGATAATGGAACGACCAGTGCGGTTGCTGGGCGAACTGCGTGGCTACGAGTGGAGATGAGAATGCGCCTGCGCCTACGGGACAGTCAGGAGATGCATACGAATAGCCAAAGACGTATCTACCGTAAGCCTGGAATTATTCTGGTAAGTGAAGTCACTCGCAGAAAATACGGAACCATACCGCATGTAAGATCCCCATTTTCATTTCCGGATTATCCTGAAGGCTGGCGACAAAGCCGTTTGCTTGAGCATCCTGTAGGTAACAAAAGACTCGGTTCAATGTGAAATGACCACTCAAGCGTGAACCGACCTGCAGGGCCATTCCAACCCCATTGATAGCATAGCCTAACACGAAGAGAGGAAAGGGGGGAGCAGCGGACTCGAAGCAATACGCGACAACTTGAAACAGCGAGCCTGTATGGAAGGATCGTTCAAAAATACAGTATGTTGTGGCCACAAAATGATGCGACACACCTAACACAATAACCTATCAGGTGGCGTCAACTCACCAGTGAACGAAGGAAAGAATGCACAATGACCTTTCCGAAGCCATAGCGACCATCAAGCACTAGATTGGAGAGCGCCCCAGTTATGAAACCCTAAGGATCGTGTTACAGTAAGTCTCATGCATGTTTTGGATCAAGTATCGACAAACAATACATGCAAACACGAAGAGAAGAGATACGATAGCAAAGTTGACCTACAGCGATCAATGACACGGAATTCCACGACCAACAGAATACTTACATTATATACCCTTTGTATCCGAGGCAAGAGAGGACCGGTCGTGCCGTCATTCCATCCCGCAAGATACAACGTCCAACAGAGCGTCGCGAATTGGATGCGGCCCCGTCTGCGTTGTCTCCTTTCTTGACTCTTCGAGCCCGCGGATATAACGACCCTTGCAGAACTTGAGCCCGAGACATCTCCATGACGCTCCTGCGGCTGAATCGACTTCATTTCAACTTCCACGTCGTCCTCTACGTCCCTCATGGCCCTCGAAATGAGTCTGGCGACTAAGGGTAGAGTTACCTGATAAACGTTGGCTTATCTCGCTTCGAAGCCTGGGCAGAGAGCCCGTTTGCTCCCGGGCGCATAGCCCCAGGGACGTAAATTGTTCTTCGGGGTGAGATAGTAATTGTTTCCTTGAGGGGCGTGGTGGAGAGAAGTACCGGTTTTGGGGTTTCCGGTCACTGACGACATGATGACTGATCAGCGCTGAGCGCTGAGATCTTGAGAAGTTCTGGTCGACCGAATTGGGGTGTGTTTTTTGATACAATTTCCCCGCGGTGACAACCTCACTGAAAACAACAGTAATCGTCCATCGAGTCTACATCCAGGGTCAAGTAATGATGGACCGAGATGAGTTGTGTGAACGAGCTGATGTTAGGCGTAGTGGTGGTGCGAAACGACTGACAACCTGACTTTCTCGCTACCACTTACATCGGATGGGCGACCAGACCTCGTTATGCAGTGTTCACGAAAACGACTCAAAATTACATCAGTCACTCGATGACGCCATCGTACAGTACGATAACCCCTGTAAGCCCACACACATTCCACACCCCCGTGTTTTGCTGTTCCATCCCCTAAACAATTTTGACTTTGTGGGTCGCGGTCCTCTCTATCGGCTCATCGAAAACATTAATGTCCCATTTCGGACTGTATGTAATCGGGATGTTGAATCTACTCGCGAAATGTGCCCAAAAAGTTGCATCAGATGACGGTACATCGGAAAGTGGTAGGGGGAACTGACCTCTTATGGTTTTTCACCCCAATTGAAGTGATTCTCTCGTAACATTCCTTGTTTAATTCGATTTGGTGGAAATTCGAGACGATGCGCTCTGCGAAGGCTGAAGTCAGCACCCCCTACTTTCACTGGTCAATATAAGCTCCAAAAAACCTTCATGGACGCTCTTTGGGATGACAGAGTATCCTCGGTAGACACCCCAGGCAATCAGAACCTGTGCGGGACTGGCACCAAGCCTTTCGGCTGCCTCTTTCACGATCGGATGCTCCGTTAGCAGTGGGAGGCCAATCACTAAAGAACGGATAGTTAGCATACGTCGCATTGCCTGCGAATTGAAGGACTACGTACGGTTGTTTCCCAGTGGACTGTAGGCGATCAGGTGGATATTCTTTACTTTGCAATACGCTACAAGGTCATCTTGAAGTAGATGGGGGTGAGCCTCGATCTGGTTCACCACCTGTATTTTCCAGTGTAACCATGACAAATGCTGGTAGCAAAGAGGAAAGAGTACATACAGGGACAACACCAGTAGCGCCAATGATACCCTGCAATTGCGGGATTGTGAAGTTCGAAACGCCAATATCCTTGACCTATTAAAAAGGGACGGAGCCGGTGATCAGTGAAATTGTGAACGGGTAGCTATTCGAATGTTACCGCACCTTGCCGGTACTAAGAAGCTTGATCATCGCGTTCCAAGTGTCAACGAGAGAAGTCTCCATATCCAGACGTGCCATATCCCCTCTGGTAGGGAAGAGACCATTTCCAGGTTCGAAAGCGACCGGCCAGTGAACCACTGGGTTAACCAGAAACGATGTCAGCGTCGGTTAACAAATATGTCAACAGCAACGCACAATAAAGATCGAGGTAGTCGACGCCGAGTTGTTGAAGCGTCTCGTCGAGAGCAGGCTCGACTTGATCGGGCTGGTGGGCAGAATTCCAAAGTTTGGAAGTGATAAAGAGGTCCTCACGCCTGACGACGGAGGGAATCACTTTCTTCAGGGCCCGACCGACTTCGTCCTGGTTCTCGTAAACTCTTGCGAGGTCCAGATGACGGTAACCAGAGCGGACTGCGATTTCAACCTGTTTTGGTGGTAGAGCGGAACATCTCAGCCTGCGTCAAGTTGGCAGCTGTAAGCAAGTACATACGGCGTTCTCAACTTCATTTGGTTTCGAGAGCCATGTTCCGAGACCGATTTGAGGGATTTTGCGACCGGTGTTGAGAGTGATAACTTTTCCAAAAGACATCGTGGTTGTAATGCAATACGTTAGGCGGTTGGGAGGCTGGACTCGATCGGTGGGGGAAACTGGGGACTGAGAGGGATAAACAATGTTCTTCCCAACGACCCGCTATCGGCCCGGCCAACGCCTGTGATGTCAGCGACTCCCATCGGCACGCCCCTAACCTTTGTGATACTACCACACTCCTAAACAAGCTCCGTCAGCATGTGCTGGATGTAATCCAATGGAGTGCAGGGAGCTCTAAGAATGAAGTAAACATTGTCAAGAAAGGCGCGCATCGTAGTGCCGTGATTGAACCTGCAATAGTCTTTCCAATGGCGGATTCCTGGAACCCGTGGAAGAGATGTTGCCCAGGTGGTGAGATACTACCCATATTTACGATGAGGACCTTGCTTAGTGAATAACTGCTTGATTACCCACGTCACAACGAAGTCCTTACTGTAAGTCATCACAGGTCCAAGATTCGCAATGAAACTAACATTATAATGTCGTCGGGGGTCATGTGAAAAATGTGTCTCAAATTACATGAGTCCATGAGAGTGAAGGAAGATTCTAAATACAGCATAACTCACGTACGAGTCCTCCCATGCTCGATATCCTCATAAAATAACGTCAATGTGTGCAATGCCACCCTGTGACACGGAACGTCTTTGTATCTCGGGCACCGAGCTCGATGTATTCTGGCGAAGGTGTGCACGCTTCTCCGTTTCGCCCCTTTCCACGGTATCAGGTGCCCCTGGAGCCGACGTGCAAGTAGATGGTGCTGGCAATGGCGGCCCAGAACTTTCCACTGGAGAGTGTGGGTTACGTAGCGGTTCCATCTGAAGGTCTTTGAGACCAGCCAGACCAGTAGGGGGATGGTGCCAGTCAGTATGTCCACCAGAGTGTGGGAGAGATCCCGAACACTGCCCGACACTCGATGGTGCGATGGAGGGGTATCGCGACGAGCTCGAGTTGGTATTCCAGCCAACATTAGATGAAAGAGAAGATGTCGGGGTTCCTTTCCCAAATGACGTGGATGTGAGCAGAGGTATGGGCTGGTTTTCGTCGAGAGCTGCTGAGGGTGGACGGGATGTGGTGTCGTGAGAGAGATTAACGAATGTCGACGAGCTGCGCTCGCGAAGACTATCATGACGTGATTCAGAATCTGAAAGCGGCGCGGAAACCACGAAATCGAGCATTTGTGACAGATCGGGTGTCTCCGCAACTGGCGGAAGCCCAGCAGGGGATGCGTTACGTTTGCGAGCGGGATATCTGTGACTGAGAGACCGAGGCACCGCTTGCACGGGGATAGACTCTCTGGAAGGCATTCCGAGGTGCCTCGGTGACTGGGTATTTATCAGCTCAGTGGGTACGTTGGATTCCTTTCCATCTAGACCAGATACACGATTACTTTGGGTATCCTGAATCGACGACTGTGCTAAACGATTTCCGGGAGTAGACGAGTCCGCATGAGTAGGCAACGTCGTATGCTTTGCGTAGTCTGAAAGCAAGTTGAGTGAAACGATACTATTACCTCTACATCGGCATACATACCAGAAGGCCGAATAGATGGCAACGATACGTCTGAATGAGTTCTGAGTGTCCGATCGATAAAGAGTGGTTTGTGAGACATAGAATCAGTGGCTGTCCTATCGGGTGTTTGCATTCCACGATCCGTCTGATCACCGCTAGCGCCCCCGGAGTGGGACGTATAGCCCCTAAGGAATGGTTCCCAGTGGACCGTAGGAGGAGTGCTTGGAATAGGAATATTACCACGACCAGCCGTATCCGTGCCTAGGACGGGGCCGTCGATCTCTGCATACGGATCATATACGTCCTGGTGGTCGCGATCGCTGCCAAAAAGCGCAGGTTCCAAATGCTCGCCTGCTGGTCGAAAAGGGGGGCTAAATGACTGAGTTCGCGGCGAAGGGCAAGGCTGGTGGCGTTGGCCAGTACCGCGGCTCAGTAGTGGCTCCAGCGATACGGACGCTTGTTGCCCATGGGTGGCACGCCTCCCAGACTGCTCAGCGTCCATAGTGGCTCCATGAAAGCTGGGGTGACCAAGGTCTCCGGAATACTTGCGTAGCCCATGAAGCTGACGAGGGTTTTCCACTCTCTCGAAGCCAGCACGGCGTTGTCGTCGCCGTTTCACAAGTAAGATGGCCAAACACACTAGGATGGCGAATACCAAGGTTGACCCTATCACGATACCTGCGATCTCTCCAGAAGAGAGGGTCGTTGGTGAGGAAACATGGATTTGGGAGTTGACGGCGGCAGTCGAGAGCACGGCTGAGGAAGACATGTCGTTGCAGGGTAACCTACATTCGAAGAAAATATGAGTGACCGGCGTCCTCTACGCCGAAGGTAAATTCATTTTCTCCGTGAAAAATGGCGAGTAGACGTCGCAGCAGAGGGGCTGTGACGGCCCAGTGAATGTTTGAACAGGCTGTGCACCGCACGGACACTTTTCACCGCTCTCAGCCTCGGCGCTCTCTTAGTACTGTCGGTTAGCCACGTTCAATCTTGTCTTGTACTAGTACGCCAAAGAGAGTCAATATAGTCTAGGCTTCAAGACTGTGACCATAGCCACTTTGCCGAGTCTGCAACTAGTAAGTACTATATAGCGCATATGTACTACATTTCGTATCCAACGGGGATCTGTCTATGTAGAGCTTGCTAACACACCAAAGCAAGCACAGAACTGGCTTCCCCAGGACTTCCACTTCCGTGTAATTTGCCTGAACTCCGACCTCCCCTCTTTTCATGGAGTGAGTCAAAAGATGATACCGTCGATGTTTCGATTATTCTCTGTATCTTTCGCTGTAAAATCTGCTACAAATAGAGGAACCCGCCAGAGCGCGAACTGTATGTACTTGTCGCGCTCTTCAGCGGAATAGGTGGAAGAAGCCAGTCGCATTGATAACCGAACGACGTCCTTGTCATGGTTAACTTTGACAGGTCTAGTCGCAGTGTCTGTACCGGTTCCCGAGCTAGTTGCGCGGCGGAGAGAAGCACACGATCAAACGCATCTCCTGCAACGAAATTTGCACGGAATGTTTCCATGTAATCTTGAACGGGACATGATTGGTTCAAGAAATTCTGTTGGATAGAGTGCCTTTGTGAATGCCAAATTTGAAGCAGAAATTTGACTCGGACATACGTTCTATGCTGGAAACCATTCAATGCGAATTTCCTAAAGTCAAGCTCCGCTTTCTGCTATGTTGGGAGCTGTCACTGGTTGTAGCGGAGCGCTGCTTACTCCCACTTTCCATGCCTAAAAGTATTGTGTTCCCACACTTGCGACCAAGCTTGAGGATATCTTGGTAGACAGCTTACATTGTTGCTGGTGTTCTGGGACGTTTGAGCAGCATCAATAGCAGTTGAACGGGACAAAGGCGCCAGCTTGACAGATCACCGAGCGTAGATGCAAGGATGCGGTGTCACCCGCATGAGGGTCAATCTCACAAAGAAACAAAGGACCTCACACACCTGCTGCTGCTGCATCAAGACACGCACTTCAATGCAATGCTTCTTCATCCTCGATGCCGGCCCCGGCTTTAAGAATTCTAGTTCTTCTGGTAATGGCGCACAAAGATTAAGATTGACTGAAGAACGAAGTCCTTGTTCAGGAGAATGTCTAGTTCCATATGAGCTTTCTGGGCTCTAAGACTTGAATAGTTGAAGACGTAGGGGAAGAAGTGGCTGAGTGGTACTTAATGAGAACAGCTCGCAAAACCATGCAGGGAAGCGATGGAGGGCTAGCGTAGTGACGTGGAGACGCGGTATGGAGCCCCATGCATAGAACAGAACCCATTGGGGGCAAGCTTTCATCGTCATCACGGGCAGGCGTTGGTCGGAAACCACGATACTACTGGGAGAAACGAAAACTGGGGAATGGCCGTTGTTCTACGCATCGCGCATGTTCCTTATCTTCGTGTTGAGGGAGACAACCAATCCCACTCACCGATCTTCAATCGTTCAGACGTCAGTGCGACTGAAACAGTCGAACAACTGGAAGTGTGCCATAGTGATCGTGCAACGCAGCAAGCCACTATTGCTCCATAGAAATGACATCGTTCGGACAGACGCTCGATTTTCATGTCTCAATTCAAACTTTGCGATCCGGAGATCCACTTTATAGCAATTCACTAGTTAAGAATTCCAATGTTGGACAGCTTCAAGTTTGTACTTACCTCTAGTACCACTCCGTCCAATCCCATGCTAGGACCTTCTTGATTATGACGTTGTTCAATCCTTCGACGGGAGACTTGACGACACACACTAGGACTTCAGCCGACGTCACACGGCACAAGCATCTGTGCATCCCGCAACTTTCCTGCGAAGCATATGTAGGCAAAACTCCCGGGCGATATGAAAAGTGTAAGCGATGATTGACGCGATACAAGTCGTTTCATTGACTTTGAGTCCGAAGATGGTAACCACATTTTACGCGTTCTGCCTGTTCAGTGCACTCCAACTCTGGCTCGCAGTTGTCCGCGGCACGTCTGAAGATTCGTGCTACTACTATCCCCTTCCAGACCTGCCCATATCGCCGGACACCAGAACCATTCCATGGGGTGAACCGACGATCACGTATCCAAACGGTACGACATGCTGCTCGTCTCTCGATCAGGTGCGGAGCGAGTTGGACGCGATAAACTCACAGTTACTGCAGCTGTTGTCCACGAGGTACGTCCGCTTGAAGAACGGGCTACCCTTCGACGAGGTCTGACTCCTTGCAGGTCTGCGTATGTCCGAGAGGCCACTCGCTTCAAGGCTACGGAAGAAAGCGTGAACGATCCCTCGCGAAATCAGGAAGTTATCCAAGGAGCCATTGACGCTGCTCCCTCTGTTTATTTGCCTCAAGTAGTGGCGAAGATGGTCTTCGAGGGCATCATCAACTCTAGCGTGCTATTTGAGGAGTGTATCGTGAGTCTTGGACTATTATCTATGCCTGCCTGGAACCTCGACTGATGTCTTGTGTTCAAAGTTCAACGCCTACGACGACGATTCGTGTTGAGCCCTATCGACTAACCGGTAACGCAACATTGATGTCGTATTAGTATGGCGAGGTCGAGTAATACGAACTCGGATGCGTCGGAAGTTTCATGCTACATACTATGCCTCCCTACCCCCACACACTGGTACTAAATGTGGGATGCCCTTCACTGTCGTGAAGAAGTTAGTCGGCGAGCGTGCGGGAGCTGTATATGTACGGACTACAATATGGTCGAGTCACATCAGTAGTTTAAAATTTGTTGATTGTTCGCAGCGGCGAAGTCTGTCATCTTTGCAGAGGGGTTCCGAACATGTTTTCGACCGAACTGCGGGTGCTGAGGCATGGCGACATCTTCTGGAGGTCAGTGCCACTAGGAAGGCCAAGGTGTGACTTCGAGTCTCCGTCACCGTCTTGACAGGTGATCGACTAAACGACGTCGTTGATTCCAGCTCGTTCGGATTGACTCGGTGTCAGAGATTTTACTCTAATCAGCGGCTGAAGGACGAAGCTGGCGTCGTCATACGGATCCAAGGCTCAAATATATATCGGTTCGGTGACCCCAACGTCGCCGCACCTGTATTCCGGGATGTCAACTGGACCGTCAGAGAAGGCGAATGCTGGGCCGTGATAGGAAGCGGGTCTCACCAGAAAACCACTCTCTTGCAGGTACGTTACGCTAGCTCATCTCGACAGTAGTGAACGTGGACATTAAGATGCTGTCTTAGACTCTACGAGGTCATTTAAGATTGGCACCTTCCCCTCCGCTTCCTGGTGGACTCTTCCCGTTCCTCTCTGACCCACCTCGAGACGCGCATAACGCTGTTGCACTGGTTTCCTTTGCCCACAGGCCTCCATCCACCGGCAGCGCATTTTACGATTACACTGCTCGCTATGGGGCTGTCAGGGACGAGGATAGAATCACGCTTCGGGAGAGCGTGTTTGGGGAGTACGACTTTTTGAACATCCGGCCAAAAGCACAGGTCGAGACGAAAAAACCTGAGGAACTCGCCGCTGAAAGTGCCAAGAAAGTCATCTTCGAGGACCTCACGGCCAAGTTGGGGTTAGCTCCGCTGTTGGATCTGCCATTCGTGGCATTGTCCAACGGGCAAACGCGCAGAGCGCGTATTGTCAAAGCCATCATGTCCCAGCCAGAGTTGCTACTCCTTGATGAGCCTCTGAGTGAGACCTTATAGGCGCTGTCATTTTGAGTCCACGTACTGAACATGCGCATCTAGCTGGCTTGGACGTGAATAACAGACCAACTCTGTTGTATGTTCTGGAATCCCTCCATAAAACTTGCAATCCCAGGATTATCATGGGTCTACGGAAGCAGGATCCCATTCCCGAGTGGATCACCCACATTGCACTGTTGCAACAAGATAGACTTCTTACAGGCAAGAAGGAGGACGTTTTGACTCAACAGGCCATCGATGCCGCACAGACAGAAGCCAGCCGATCCTCCGTCTCACAATCTGGCGTACCCGGGGCGGGAAAAGAGCATGGAAAGCCTGTTGCCATACTTAAAAATGTTAATGTCACGTACAATACCCGCAAGGTACATAACCTCTCCCTTCAGTCTACGCCATGAGATGATGAAAGTCTTTCCAGGTTCTCAAGTCGATCAATTGGACTCTCCGTGAGGGTGAACGATGGCATCTTCATGGAGCCAATGGTGGGATATTGACTTACCTTTACGACGGCCTAACAGAACTAAAAGGAAACTTGTGACACAGGATCGGGAAAGACTACCCTGATGTCTCTCGTCACGGGCGACCACCCTCAGTCATATACGCAACGTGGCGAATCCTACCTCGAGCTTTTTTCCAGGCCTCGCTCGAAGATATCCACTCCTCACCTTCGATCGTCGATTGGAGTCGTCTCCCCTGAACTAGCGAATGCATATCCTCGGCGCCCATCCACGACCGTATGGGAGGTCATTGGTACCGGGTTTGACGGCGGATTCGTTCCAGGGGGTAAAAACGGCATTGGCATCGGCCTAGAGGGTGATCTACCAGATGACGTCGTTAGTTGGCGCGTCAACCGCGTTCGCGAGGTCCTCTCTGGACTCGGCCCGAGTTCGTGGGCGTCATGCACTCCAGGGCATCTGGGTTTGCGACGGGATGTGGCCTCGACAGGTGGGCGTCTACTTTCCAAATTGGACGAGGAGTTCTCGAATCGCAATTTCGTCGATCTGTCGGCTGGCGAGCAGAGCGTAGTGCTGCTGATGCGCGCCTTGGTTGGTCGACCCCAGCTCGTGCTTTTGGATGAGGTTTGGAGTGGTATGGATGACAGTATGGTACTCGCCGCAAGACGCTACCTTCGTGAGGGTGGTGTCGGCTCCGATCAGGTTGTCGTCGTAGTCAGCCACTGGGAGGAAGAAGTGCCGTGGGACGCGCGAGACGGATTGAAGAAGTTCAAGTTAGAAGACGGCTACGGAGTGGAATCTTGAGTAGGGTTCTCAAACGATTTCATGGACAGTAGAACGTAGCTGCATGTCAATTCAGTCTACATATCGAGTGGTGAAGAAAAGTGTACAGGCGATGGTATGGCACATGTTTTCGTGAAAGAGTCGGGGTGGTAATACAGCGTCCGTGGTAGGGGGAAGGGAGTCTAGACATATCTGGGCATCTGGAGCGATTAAATGAATTACCTCTTGCCCCGGCCTTTACCTTGACGACGCCTGGCATGGGTGCCAGAACGACCTTCACCGTCGCTACCAGCGGCGCTGGCAGCCTCCATTTCCTCCGCCCAGGACATTCCTTTCTTAGCGGGCTGTGAAGGGGCCCAAGGGTCATAACTTGCCTCGGATATGTTCCAGCCATCGTTCGAAGCAACATCAGAGGCTACCTCTGTACTCTCCGAAGTCGGTTCGTCTGATCCGTTCGCTGCGCCATCATCATCATTATTGCCCCATCCATTGACATTTTCAACAGGTGGCGCAGCAGCCTCTCTCTGTTCCAAAGTATCGGGTGAGACAATAACACGAGGAGCACCACGCCAGTTTTTCTTCACAGGAGCACCTGGCCCGCGGTATGGGTTGTTCTGATTGTTCGTGGTAGCAGTAGGCCCGGCATCTCTGCTTTTGGCAGGTCCTTTGCCTTTCTTGCCCCGGTTTTCCTGCTGTTTCTTTATGGCTTCCTCTCTCTTTTCCATTCTCTTGGCGGCGGCTTTTTTCTTTCCCTGCACCGCGCAAATTCCTTTCTTGCATATGACACCATGGACGCTGCACACCTCTTTCTCAAGTTGATTTTCGGCTCCCCGCTGGGATCCAGGAGCATCGCCCCAACCACTAGTTGCCTGCGCATCGACGACGCCCCACGTGTCAGTGGCGATGTTCCAACTTCCGGGCGCAACGGCGTCGAGTTCGGCGAGATCCTCATCCTCATCACTGTATATGCCTCCTTCTCTGATGCCCATTCCATGAAATTCTTCTTCAAAGCCCTCGCGCATCTGGACATGGATCATGCGTGGGTCCTCACATACGTCGTTGCAACCAGGTTCGGTATCGGGAGTAGACACGGAGGAAGAGGAACCGGTAGAGGAGCTGCTCGCATTACTCCAGCTGGTGGAACGATCGGGCACGAGTGGAGCACCACCCGGCGTAGACGCAGACCTTGTGGTTTTACCGCAGTCATCCCATCCGCCGGATACGACCGGACCAGGAGGGGGAACAGCGTTCCGGGTATTTGCTTTTGCAGGAGGACGTGGGGGAGGTTGGTCAACAGATGTGGAGGAAATTGAAGTTCCGGACTGTTGTCGCTCTGGAGTGCTGCGTCTAGAACTTCCAGGCGAACATTCCCAGTTAACTGGGACAACCGCAGGAGGGTTCACGCTGTGTCCGACATCGGTCCGCCCTGCGTGGCAAACAAGTTCATGGTACCATGAGGTGTGAACCCTCGAGAACGTTCAAAACACCACTCACAAACATTGGCAGCCTTAACCACGAGGGGTCCACCGCCGACGGCGGGAACGGAAGCGTTGCGTGATTGAGTGCTGGCAGGTTGTTTTGTGTTGATATTCGTGGGAGGGACGGCCGGCTTCGGAACACCCTGCTTGGTTAAACCTTTAGCAGGTGTGGTATTCCATGCGGACGCGGTCTTTTTCCCCTTCGAATTAGTCCAGGCAGCGGATCCCACAACTAGGAACAAACGTCCGAGAAAATTCATTCAGCCCAAGAACTCAATAGTACGAATACCGAGTCACAATACGCACTGGGCTTTGGTGCTACTATCACTTCTGGGGGAGCTGGCCCAGCTAACCCTGGAAGTGGCCTACACAATGGATGGTTCGTTGCGTCCTCGCGTGGTACGTCACAGAAGTGGGGAGCAGGATAAGGATAGACAATGAGGCTGGGTGGCGTGCACGGGCACAATGTGACGAGGTGAGTGCTCAACTAAGATAACGACGCAGCACGAAAACGTTGCGCTTCCTCACCTGTTCTTAGGAGACCAACCGTCGAACCACGCATCTTCCACAAAAATGCGTTTCCAACCTGGGGTGTACCACACACATCAGCTGATTATGCAAAACACGAGGAGCAATTGCGGCGAGGATGCCAAGGAGTGATTTGAGCCTCAAAGGTTGTAATCGGGTCTGCGGCAGAATCCACCGCACCAAGTGGTCCACAAGGTTGAAAATGAACAGCCAGAAACTTACCGTTCTTTTCAACGATGCGACCGGTATGGTAGGTGCAATAGAATATCTGAGTTACGCGACTCTCTTCCTCAGGAGAAGGTTTGCGCAGGAATTCAGACCAGCGGTGTTCGCCCAAAAGCCGATCAAAGTGCGGATAATCTCTATTGACCTCGATTATGACCATGTCACGAGCCTAAGGGTAGTGCGACATCATTATCGACGGCGATCATGTGCGATTGTGATTGTATGTGAGGATGGCAGGGATCGATTGCGAGATGGATTGATACCGAGATACTTACGCTAGGTTTGTGAAACACGGCGAAGAAGGCATTCTTATCGATGCAACATGCAACCCAGAAAGCAAAGTCTTTCCTGTCTTGCTGGAATTCCATGTTGCAGTAGCCTTCACGCGCATAAGGATGGACGACGGTGAGGTATTTAGGCTCGTCATCGCCTGGCGGGGGAGTGGGTATACGTTTGGGCATGGCGGTGTGGATGAAGAATCGGAGCGGGGTGGGGTGCGGGTGAGCGAGCGAGTTGGTTTATATAGGATGTGGGGGGGCGGGGCTGGAAAAATAAAAACGCGACCACCGTGGATCGTCACCTGATCCACCTCGGAAAGACTCGCGTTCGAGCATGTTGGCAGGTGAAATGGTGCCAAACTGACACTCCCTTGCAAAAGGTTCTCCTATCGTAAAATCGAACGCTCGTGTCCCATACTTGCATTCGCATGTTGCATAAATCGCAAGTGCCGGCAACTTTAATGGTGTGAAGCCTCGTGTCCATCCCGCTTATGTAAAGCAAAGTCTAGTGAATGGAAGACCTGCTGCGCAGGTGATCGGGCAAACTAGCGGCTAGTCCCTTGTCGAGCGATCTGATGGCAACGCTTGCGCAATCACACTCGATTTTGCGATACCACCTCGTTGGCATCTGGCTCTGAAGTCACCGTGCGTGTCTGAAATGCAGGCAGACTTGCGTTGTCATCTTGTAAATGTGATATGGTTTGTGGTGCCGCATCTGGCAGGTAAAGGGTAAAGTCCTTGTTCGCATGATCGAGTCACCGCCCATACGCCAACCTTCCGGGACCCTCTCAACTTACAGACGCTCATGAAATTCAAGGTTTGATTTGGCGAGAAGGGGTTGTGAGAAATGACCTAACAGCAACCTATAAGAAGGCGGTCTTGAACCGAAATACCCTTCCAAACAAACCACCATGAACTTCAAGCTCCTCAGTCTGCTCGCTCTCAGCTCTTTGCCCGTCGCAATGGCAGGCCCCATCGCATATGGCATTTGCCAAACCGGTGAGTCCTTGCGATGATCCCAACGCCGAGCCTTACGCTCCCTTTCCGTCGCCTGGTGTGTTTTCTTATCACAGGGTGCAATGTACTCGCTGGGGCTTGTTACGCGGCCGCCGGCGTCGCCTTTGGTACCGTCGCTGCCCCTGCGGCACCCCCCATGATCGTTACTTGCAATGCGGGCCTGGGCACCTGTATGGCTGCGTGCGCTGCGACCGCATTGCTAGCACCGATCCCTTGAACAACACTACCGTTGCAGTTAGCGAGTATGTGGACCGCGTCTTGACAGACATTAACTGACCGTTCCGTAACAACCAATAGAGCATTCTGGCACTCAGGCGTATATTTGTATGCCCTCGTTATATTTACATTTGCTGTTCATCTTTTCCTTTTCTGCTGTTCGTTGGAAAGCTAGTGTCACTTCTGTCATCCTATGTACTAGTACTTGTTGTGGTTTGTGTATGGCGTCAAAGTCAGGTCTATAATAACAGTCTTGGGTCAGTTTTCAGCCGGAATGAAGCAAAATGTGTTTTATTTACGAAGCCATGCGGAAACTTTGCTGAGAGTTTTCAGACAGCCGGGTGAGGACTCCATGAGCACCTGACAGCACAATCTGCGAGAGGCAATGCCATGGAAGCAAAAGAGAGGTACATGAGTATGGAAGTGATCAAAATGATCGGAGTACCCTTACTAGCAAGACGCTGGAATAAGGATAATGACAGGAACAGGGCACGCGCAAAGCTAATCTCCGTGACCGTCGTGACCTCACTAAGACTACAGGAAACTCCGGTATGGGCCCGACGTGGCACAAGTAGAGCCACAGGATCATTGGTCTCAGACATGAACACACCCGACCGATTAGTCTCGTATATAAAACCAATCAAAACTCCAACAATCCGCGTACATTTACGTTGATACGTTTTGAGGTGACGCGTTCTTCCGACACGAGAGTGTATCCCAAGTATAAGTAGTGCTTGCGTCGTCAGTACCTGTAACAACCCACCTCTACACCCTGCCACAAGGCACAACCCTTTGGACCGTTCCCGAGTAATAACCCATACGGAAAAAGTTTCACTTCTGCTTCGTAAATAGAATTGGTGCTCATCCGCGGTCGTATCGGACCGTGTACCTTCGCCGGGCAGTGATCAATCTAACTCATCCTTAGCCTGGAAAGCTCGACGAGTTTGACGTGCAGAGGACAAAGGAGTAATGTCAAAGAAACATACAAATAAGTTCTGGAATCACACGAAAGAGAGCTACTCAGCCACTTGAATTCAGATATTTACAAACGGAGTTTACTTGTGAACAAACGTGTGACGTGCAGCTGAGCATAGAGGGGTGTTCAGGGCTCAGAGGACCTGCTAGAAATCTCACTCTCTGTGGGCTGATATCCACCGTCATGCGAGGGTGTGTGTTTGACTCCGTGCAATGTGTCGAAATACCAGTCACCATAACGTGACCAAGCGGTTACCCAGGATGAAAACTTGAGCCCGACTTGGATTTCCCTCCAATCAAAGTCGACTCCGAATTCAGCCGCCGTAGCCTATGCACTGCAGACTTGGATTCGAATACGTTCGGGAGTTTGCTGATCTCCTCCTTCACAACACTTAGTCCTTTTCTAATTGTCTGTTCCGCCTCTCCCATTTCAATGCGGGGATATGTGAACTTGAAAAAGCATTGCGTCAGCAGGTCATAAAGCAATATGAAAAGTTATTTACACCAACTACCCTTTTGCTATCAGTAAGTCAGTTCCATCCTCCTTGATCCATACATGATACCGAACATCTCTGATGTCGCACCATGTGTGCCCAGCGACCATGATGGGTTTGAGTTCCACGGGCTCAGATTCGAGTCCAGCTTCGGACTCGGACTCGGACTCGGCCTCGGTAGGCTCGGACTGCTCAGTGGAGGTAGATGAATCAAGTCGCACAGGAGAATCAGGTTTGTTAATGGAATCAGAGGTTGAGGTAGGTCCGTTCGACTTCAACACAGCGCACGCCTCGATAGATTGACGGAGGGCAAAAAAAATCTTTTTCAGAGAGAAATACATCATGTCGAGAAAAGAACGACCAGGTCGGTGACCCCTCCTCTGGGTGGTGGTAGTGATTCTCTGAAATGAGGATCATGACGACGACGACGATTTGCAGCCAGCCCTCCACTTCACTCTGAATCTTCTTCATCAAGTCGTTGCTGCTCCGGCTGAAGGCACGCTCGGCTCTGGAAAGCAGGACAGATCCTCCCTTGATGGAATTCGCGACAAGGGCAAGATCGGGGGTTACAAAGAAACCAGTAAGTGGCGATCGTTTGTCTGTAATTCAATGCGAGGACGCGTTCTGTTGATCGGAAGTCGGTCCAATGCAGGCAGCAGCACAGCCCGGCGAAAATCAGAAATGGAAAACTCCTGTGCAGCCTTCGTCATCCCCACAATCAAGACACCATTAGGGGTCTGTCACAGTGCCACCAATTTGTCACATGCCCCAACCCAGTTCGTTTACTTTCTCTCTTACTCTCTTCATCATTTTCTGTTACATAGGATATGGTCAAGCAGTGGTCGAATCACGGTCGGGCGCGCGTGGCACTCGATCCCCCGCGATGTGAAACACACGATCTCAAGGACATCATAGAACATTGCCCACAGCGTTCGCTCGTAGAGAGTGACAGTAGCGACAGTGCTGCTTCCGTTATCAACGCATCGTGCGACCTTACAGAGGACCCGTTGGCAGTGGACAAGATGCGGGAGCCGCGGACGTATTATGGTGCGTGTCTACAATATGATTATACGATCGTCAAGAGGCTGACTCCACCCCAAGACCAAGGGAACAGGGCAGTTTACGTGGTGGAGGAGCCCGCCGAGCCCCACGCGGATGATGACGGTGATTCTATTGTGACTCGTGTACCTGCCGTTCGACTGACTCTGCTCTCGACCCAGTGATGGAAATACTTGCAGGACTGGAAGCAGACTTGTCCGAGTTGGTAATGGCCTGCGAGATCAACCTTTCCGCCGCCGAGAGCCGCATCAACCGTGCGCATGAAGAGGTTAAAAAGATGAAGAGTGCTGTCGTCGCACTGGACGAAGAATTTTCAAGGATAAAGATCAAGCTCGAGAAAGCAGTCGACTCAGCCCGCTAAGTGAGTCACGCCTTCATCATCAGTTCATCATGTTGACCTCTGCCTGTCCAAGGTCGCTGCGCTTTGCATGCCAAATTATACTCTTGCCTTGATTAACTTGGTGCGACACAAAATTGCCAGACTACTCCAGGAGCAATCTTGGGTCGGCCTCCAACAGCGCAGCTCGGGTATGGATAGCCTCGTGCGCTATATCAAGCAACAACTCGAACAGCGCAATATACGCTACTCGCTTTCTGACGATTCTTTGGCCACTGTGTGCAACTTCCATATCGGCACACTGTCAGTGGGTAATGTAGCTGCTGACCGTGCGTCCCAGATGTGGATTAGAGAGGAGATCATGGATACACCAGTCGAGTGCGATAGCAGGCAATTCCTTGAGGATGCCTACTTGTTCAGTTATGGAGCCTCCATTGAGGCCGACGAATTCGCTGAGCAGACCGACATCCCATCACTTCCAACACCTGTTACGTACCCTGTAATTCACATCCTCAGTTGAAGTCGGTATGCAAGGATGACATCACGCAAGCCTCTGTTGAGGCCGACGAATCGACTACTTAGATGGAGATCATAGTATGACCGACCATGCGGTGTATCCTTGTAAAATTGCCGGCGGTATGTACCGACAACGATACATTAACTACGTACTTTATGGATTTGCACATTTCCCATCGTCTTCGAGAATATGACAATCTCAACGTGCCTTTGAAGCTACATCCACCAGTAACTCAAGATCCGAACGAATAAAACGAGGAGTCAGCAATCCACACCGGGGCTGGCTGTAGAAGTAGAGCTTGGTTCCCAACGCACTGACTGCATGGAGATTGGGGAGAGGACAATCTGCTGTGTCAGTGTAGCCAAAGACTATCAGCATCCCAAACAGGGGATAGACGTTGACCGCGAACGAATCACATCTGAAAAAAAAGTTCTCGCATTGTCCAGTCGGCCACCCGCGGCTAGAAGGAAAGGCAAGACTAGCAGAACTTGGAACGTCCACGTACAAGGCTTAGCATTCCTTTCTAAATTCGTCGCCACGACTAACCATCACAATTGCAAGTGCGCCAAGGAGTATGAGCGCGTTGACACCGGAAATGCTTTCTTCTTGGACAAGGCAGGACAGTACATCGGAGCAGCGCCTGCGATCTATCAGTGCCTGGTGCGGACGAAATAATAAGAGGGGTACACGAGCATGTAGACATGCATCGAAGCATGATTGGCAAATGAACGCACCGATCCGAGATCCCTTGTTCCCGCAGTTCGATACCGTGTTCGAGCTTGAGTTCATCCACGACGTCAGACTTGTCGCGGGACGATGTCTTCTCTCTCGGCACTAATTACCGACAACTGGTAAAGTGCATCGCGGTGCGACGAGCAACGAGGATCATAAGTTGTCCAAGTTTACCAAGCTGACAGCGTCGGTGCGATGATGCCGTCTCAGAACTTCGGCCGACGGACAGAAGGTGGTGGAGGGCGGTACCGATCTCACCTGTTCACTAGTCATGACAGAAGGAAAAACAAAGGAGCGACGTAGTTTGTACAATGCGGTATGTATGCTGCCGTCGATTCCTTCTTATCCGCCGTTGTTTTCGTGATACGTATGACTTGCCCGACGTTTGGGTGACCCTAGGAGTTTACCGCGAATCACCACTGACACGAACAAGGCTGCAGGGACCGGATCGTTTTTCATTGAAGGGAATCTCGGAGAGCATTAGTACTTGCACTGATATCGTGGCAGACGTGTGACAGCGGTTGTTTAGTTGATAAACGCCATTCTCGGGGTTGTGAGATAACCTGTCATTGAGTCAAGCGTCATATCTCACGAAATTTCTAACTTCAGTTGCCTGTGTGGGAGAGACTCCTCCACCACCCGCCTGAGTTCCTCAAATACTTCGGTGTCAACATGTTCAAATACCTGTGCGGTAGTGGATGTCAGCTGTGAAAACTCGCCAACATATTTAAATGGCACTCGCCTGAACCCCGGCATTTGGGTCATCATCAGTGCTTTGCAAACCAAAGTCTTTTCCGAAAAGTTGTTGAATGATTCTCGACTGGGTTAGGTTCAACTCACTCTGAATTTGATGTAAACATACTGGGTGATGTAGCTTGCGAAATGGCAATCTGAGATTTACGGCTGGGAAACACATGGGCAGAAACATCTTTGGGTGCAGCAAGCTCGGATCGCTTAACCCTCTCAACTGCAGCATGCGGACCAGGAGGGATGAACTGCCCAGTTTCTGGGGCCATCGCTGTCGAGAGCGAGATCAGCGGTAGTATGCAGCGGAAACAAAGATAGGGAGGTTCGATTCCATCCACACGCAAACAGAATAAGAACGTCACGGGACTCGGAGGTTTCCAGTGGTGCGTGGTTATGTAAGGCACATATATGTAGTCGATCTCGTTTCTTCTCAATCTTTGCGTCTTAACGTATCTCGCCAACGACCATGGTACGGGCTTGCAATCCACCTCTCGTCTACGTTTCGAATGCTAACGACGATTCCCACTCAAGTCTCGCCAGCAGCGTTGTCAGGCCGAAGGTGAGCAAACCGCCTAATGAACCAAAGACATATGCGTTTATCGGGCTTGGTGCCTGCAGCATGTGCATTACATGATTGTCTGTCTGTGTACACGTATAACCCGGACAAATGCGACAAGTTTGTCAAGGCTTTGTATCTTTGTTGTGACGAGATGTACAAGAAAGACGGCAAAGATGCCTCGTCGACCGCTTGTCCCATGCGGAGCGCTGTGGAGCGTTGGTTGAAGAGGCACACTGACGTCGATCCTCGAGGATGACGAGCATCCCCAAGCACGTTGCATCGTGCACCATCCCCGGTACGACTTTTATTGCTCTGCATCCTCTGCCTAGGAGCCCGCCCAACGCTTGGACTTCCAGCCCCTTCGAGTGCAAGGTGCACCGCACGAGCACGTTTGGGCGCATCGACACCTTATTCCTTCGACCACTAGCATACATCTCGTAATTCGGACCAACTCCCCTTCATCATCAAAGTCTTCTCTATATTGTAATCGCTGTCACCACCCTCTTCGTGCGACGACGACGACCTGCCACGTTGGCCTTGAGGGAGCTGACCCCGTCAGTTTCGTCGACCATGCGCGTACTCGAGAAGCGATACTTTGTGCACCGTGGATGAGCAGCAAGGAGGTGCACCAGTTACACCGTTGCTCACACGCTACCCTCAAGCATTGGCGGCCTCGCGTGGTTGCAAAGTTAGTCGCTGAGCTCTCTGTTTCGGTCAAGTGAACAGGACGATACGCAATATGTTCCGTGTGTGCAGTCAGTGACAGCAAATCTACGAGGTCATGAATACATGTAACGTAGGATACTAAACACATAGGAAGTATACGCCACTGTTCAGATGAAATGAATTAAGGACAAGGATCTGCAGCGCAGCACATGATATATGAGTGTAGCTAATATTCCATGCAATAAACGAAACCACGGTCAGTCATTAGACGATTGCGAGCATACTCATTCCTAAATTCGAGCGAAGGGGCCTGTAATAGCGTTGGTACGCAGATAACCAACACGACAAACACGAAGAACTGTTTATGGTCATTTTGCGTTGCAAGTCAAACGCTAATTGGTTGAAGGAAGACGCACTATTGTCTTACTGCTGAGAACTTCGTCTACATTTTGAATCGCGGTTTCGTACAACCAAGTGGTCTCTGTTTGGTATCGCCTCACATACTACACGCGCTTCTCCCGCATGGCGATGGTGGCATCAGATGGTCTGGGTTCTAAGAAGATGTTGATCCAGCTACATCGTGAGGAAAAGTAGGCATGCGTCGCCTACCAAACAATCCGAGTGTCTGCCAGTACTCCGATAGCGATGGGAGATAGGTAATCAGAGTGGGCCAATTTGAAGGCCATACGTCAGCAATGATCTATTGGTTAAACCACAGCAACGACCATCAAATGAATCGTAGTTAATCGGAGAAGACTAGAGACTGACTACACATTCTCCAGACTCCACGTCTCTCGTATGCGCAGGAGTGAAAGCTTGCCCGTGGGTTCGAGAGGGACGTCTGCTTTCAAGTACAGCAGGTTGTCGAGAGACTCCCTGTCATCGCGTCCCTCTTGCCACTCAAGGAATAAGTAGACGCGGACGTGTCTAAAAGGACGATAAGTTGTCCACCTTACAGACTGTCTGCACAAGTAGGAGGCTCACTGTTCAGGCGTGTATGATAGCCGAATATTTTTCCTCCATTGGCACTCTAAGTGTTCTTGCAAGGTGCGGCAGAATATCGACGAACCAAAGAGAGTTTAGAGCATAATTCGGTGTTGGTTCGTAGCAAGACATGGGGTAGTATTTGAAGGACTTCGTGGGGTACAGAGGATACCACTCCGTCGAGAACAAGGGAACCGTGGGTTCCTTGTCGACGCCTCGTTGGACTTTACATCCAAAAGGACAAGGTATCGAAGATTTTTAGACGGTTATCGATGAAGGCAAAGGTTCGCCGAGTTTGCAAAATGCAGTCCATTTATTCCCGCGATCATGTAGCTTCAGGGCTCCCGAAGTTATCATCGCCTGTGGACCGCATCAACTAACTACACGTTATCTACTGAAATCTAATCTGAAGACGTCTGTATCCGACTCTGTTCCCTCCAGGATGCCACTCCAGCCAAAAGTCTTGCCCCACTGGACACTGACACTGATCGATATGATCAAGCAGTGTATATACTGGGTTTTTCCCCAGTCAGCGCGATCAATAATTATGTAATCTTATCCTCCCCATCTATCAGTTGCATCTAAACATATGCTCCTTGACATTGAACCAAATCCTTACATGAGCCGCATCACGAATCAGTCTTCTTCAGCCACTAGGCTCTCTGTGACATAGTAAAGCACATAACCAAAGACAAACACAACAAAAAAGAACGCTCCGCAGCCAACGGATGCTACCAACTTCATCCAGACTTCGTCACCGAGCCAGATAGCCCCAATCCATCCGACGGCAGCAGCTAGTGCTGAAAAGACCAGGAAGAAGAGTGGCATCATCAGCGACATGACAAGGAACCTACGCCTGGACGCCTTCTTCTGCATCGCCTATGGTCGTCGGTTGTAGCCAGGGCAATAGGAATTAGCAGGAATATTGAATAACTGGGAATCGCACTTACTTCGAAAGATTTAAGATCCATGACATTCAAATTTATAAGTAGGCCCAGACCACTGAGAACGGACAGCATAGCGCTGTAGTTGGCAGCTGCAATGAAAAAGTATGGGAATTGCCGGTTCCAATCAGCAATGTCTGTTGGGGCATGGGAAGTCAGAAATGTAGCAGAGGCCCTGTATTGGGCCAGGGTAAGTACAAGGTATGTCAGAGCAACTCAATTTGTGACATACCCGAGCGCGAGGCCACCGAGAATGTTGATATTTGTTGTGCGTTCGGCCAAATGGCTTCTGAGTTCAGCCCATTCCTTCTCATTGTTCTGCTGAACCATATCGTTCCTCTGTTGAAGTGTTGTGCCAACAAAGATAAGGAGAACAACTACACACATGGGACGACAGGAAATGGATGGGCTGTTAGAAATGTCACGAAACTATCACTCACATTGACGGAGCCGTTGGATAACCCTACTAGTAGTTTGCGCTGTTGCCATCAAGGACGAAGGTGTAGCAATTGGGCTATGGCGGGGGGAAAGCAAAGGGCGTAGACTAAAAGAACGCCCTTAGCTCATCCCTTTTATGTGTGAGCGTCTTGGTAAAGTAAATATAGTTTGAGTGAGGCGAAGACACAAGCAAGGTGCTTCAGCAGTAGCATGAGGCAGTACTTTTGTAGCCCTGAGGTTATACAAATGAACCAACCAGGCTGCCGCTCAGGTAGAACCGAGATGCATGCCCGCAGGCGCCGATCAGCAAAACGACCAAATTACAGCGTGCGCTTCCTACAGTTTTGAATTCTTTGAGTGTTCGGCAAGCGCTTTTACTCAACGTGAGCGTTGAAACACATACCATATGAGGAAGAAGTGACAGTTAAGCGTCAAAATGGCTGGCTGGCATTAGGCTGATAGGCTTAGCATGCGTAGATCTGAGAGGGACGCAGGCCCCTACAGTATTCTGAGTGTCGTTGCCTTTCGAGGCAATGCCCGAGCTTCGAAGTCAGCATAACACTGACTTTATTTATTTTCGGCACACTCCCAGGTATAAATCTTGTGGATGAGCAGCAAGGAGCTGCACCAGTTATGCCGTTGCTCACTCGCTACCCTCAAGCGTTGGCGGAATCGCTGAGCTCCCTGTTTCGGTCAAGTTAACAGGACGATACGTATATGTTCCGTGTGCAGTCGTGACGTCGACGGGTGGAGATGTTAGTGACTGCAAAACTACAAGGTCATAAATTTATGTAACATAGGATACTAAAACACATAGGAAGTATACACGACTGTACAGATGAAATGAATTAAGGACAAGGATCTGCAGCGCAGCACATGATATATGAGCGTAGCTAAGATTCCATGCAATAAACGAAACCACGGTCAGTCATTAGACGACTGCGAGCATACTCATTCTTGAATTCGAGCCAAGGCACCCATAAGCAGGTCCCCGACTGATTTGACCTGTCAATGAAGCATATAATAGCGTTGGCTACGCAGATAACCAACACGACAAACACGAAGAACTATTTATAGTCGTTTCGCGTTGCAAGTCAAGCGCTAATTGGTTCAAGGTTGAAGGAAGACGCACTATTTTCTTACTGCTGAGAGCTTCGTCTACTTTTTGAATCGCGGTTTCGTATAACCAAGTGGTCTCTGCTTGGTATCGCCTCACATACTGCATGCGCTTCTCCCGCATGGCGATGGTGGCATCGGATGGTCTGGGTTCTGGAAACGTAGATAAAGATGTTGATCCGGCTACATCGGGAGGAAACGTAGGCGTGCGTCACTTACCAAACAACTTGAGCACGCCATTTTCATCTGCGAGTACCCCAATGGCAATGGGAGATAGGTAATCAGAGTGCGCCGATTTGAAGGCCATACGTCGGCATTGGTCTATTGGCTAAACCACAGCAACAACCACCAAATAAATCGTAGTTAATTGGAGAAGGCGAGAGACCGACTACACATTTCTCCAGACCCCACATCTCTCGTATGCGCAGGAGTGAGAGCTTGCCCGTGGGTTCGAGAGGGACGTCTGCTTTCAGGTACAGCAGGTTGTCGAGAAGTTCCTTGTCATCGCGTCCCTCTTGCCACTCAAGGAATAAATAGACGCGGACGTGTCTAAAGGGACGATAAGTTGTCCACTTTACAGACTGTCTGGGAAGCTCACCGCTCAGGAGGTGTATGTGGTAGCTGGATACTTTTCCTCCATTGGTACTCCAAGTGTTCTTGCGGGGTGCGGCAAAATATCGATGGACCAAAGAGAGCGTAGAGCATAATTCAGTGTTGGTTGGTAGCAAGACATGGGTAGTATTTGAAGGACGTCGTGGGGTTCAGAGGACACCGCTTCATCGAGAACAAGGAAACCGTGGATCCCTTATGGACGCCGCGTTGGTTGCTTGGGCAACCTTGAGGAGTCGAGTTGGACTCTGCATCCCAAATAACAAGGTATCCAAGATTCCTAGGCGGTTATTGATGAAGGCAAAAGTTCGCTGAGTTGGCGAAATGCAAAAGTCGTTGTGTAGGTTCATGACCATATACATATTACCATGTGGCTATTACAGGGCTCCCGGAGGCTGTCGTCCAACAACCGCCTGTGGACCGCACCAACTACACATTATTTACCGAAATCTAATCTGAAGATATCTGTAGCCGACTCTGTTCCGTCCAAGATGCCACTCGAGCCGAAAGTCACCGCAGTTGCCCCACTGGACACCGATCAAGCAAAGTATATATACTGTGTTTTTCCCCCAGCCAGCGCGATCAATAATTATAATCTCACCCTCCCCCGTCTATCAGGTGGATCGGATTGAAGAAGATACACTACACCGATCAGGACGGGAAAAAGGTGTGCGTTTCGTACCAGCGCGATATGTAGTATCTTTCGCTGAGCGTCCCGATGACACTCTCGTCGTACTCCGTAACACCACGCTCAGCGTGTCTGGGAGAGTGCTGAACGCAAGACGCGTGGTGCGTCCGGTATAGACGGTGCGTGTACAGCTCAGTTTGTAGCCTGACGAATCGACAGTTTACGGGGCATAATAATATACAGCGGTTGCTATTCTTGCGATTCTGCGTTCCAGGACGAATGCATTTCCGTTGTCGACGGTTGTCATCGAACAGTACCGTCCTCCAATTGACAAGTTCGTCATAGGCAGGTCAAAGGCATTTAAATCGCGTAGAACATCTTTCACTGACCAACATTGTAAAAAAGAGCTTCCTGCAGGTGCACGCCATGCACCTACCATCCTGGAGTCAGCTGAACTCTTGTTTGTCTCACAGGTTTAATCGACAAAGACGAGACAGCAGAGCAAGCTGCGATCCGTGAACTGGAAGAGGAGACTGGCTACAAGGCTGAAAAGGTCGCAGAATCATCTCCTATTATCTATTCAGATCCAGGTAGGTCATCGTGTGTAGAGCACTGTAGGCATTTGCCACTCACCTTTTGGGCCATAGGAATGTCGAACGCGAATATGAAGCTTGTAGTGGCCAGTGTGCCAATGAATGACCAACTTGAAATGCCGGATTCAAAGCTAGATGTGGGCGAGCATATCGTGAAGAGAGTGATTCCACTCAACAAATTGAACGCTACATTGAAGGGTAAGTGTATATCCGCTAGTCCTAACCCTTCCGTTCTCCTAATCATATTTTTTCAGTCTACGATGAGAAGGTAAGAGGATGGTCTTTGCAGCGTGACGAACTGAATTCCTCATTCCCGACAGGGCTACGTAGTAGATGCAAGGTTAGCCCATTTTGCAACTGGGTACGACATCGCACAGCGCATTGGAAGTGGCGCTTTCCCTTGAATAACAGATACTCTTCTGTGTATAGTCTATCTCAAGCCTACTCTACTTATGCCCGACTATGTAATACTGTTCTCTGATACAAAATCTATAATCTTTCTAGGCTGATGCGGAGAGGGATCGTCACATACATTATACAACTGCTTCGAGTAGTTGTGCTGCGGCGATCAAGCATCAGCCCCTCGATATACTATCCCATCACATAGATTACAACGACCGGCAGGCAGATATGTATACAAAACGTTAGCACGGGGGAAATGTCAGGGGGCATGTGATCTTTTGCATTGCGCTGAGTGCGTTGTCTAGGCATTAGCCTATTGGTTTGAGAAACGATCACGATCCCGCTGCCCGTGATCATAGATCTCTAGGGAGCATCAGCACAAACTTCGACTCATTACTAGGCTCCGCGCCAGCCCTCGTCATCGAATCGTCCACATCGCACGGAAACAGATTTTCCATGATACCATCTTCGTCCGCGGTATCTATAATAAGGAACAACTTGGCACTGCGTGCAGCGTCATTGATTTACAACACTCATCCCTTGACAGGACTTTCACTCACTCAGAGGCATCCAATGTAAAAGACTTGCACACGCTCGAAATGACTTTTGACACCTTGGTCGAGCCTTTGACAGCAAACTTGGACTCTTGCTTTGAAGGGCGATGTGCAACTATAATATACATCCGTTCTGGTCCATCTTGTTGCGTTCCTCGTGGTACTTGGGTGAACACTAGTCATTCAATCATGAACCTCCCAGAAACACTGCGTCATTGGGACTAAGGAGACACACCTGGTTCCGGTTCCGATACTTTGTGCGCAGGGGTAGACGGGGAATTCACAACTGTTCTCTCATCTTTTATTGACCTGCCTATCAAACACACTGGGTCAGATGTTCTCTGTACGCTGCCCGAGACAACCTTACTTTGCGAGTGCGAGGCCCCCCGTTTCTGGCTTTCAAACGTCATGTCATCCACGGGCTCATGTTCTCCAGCAGCTTCGCGACCTGGCCAGCGTGGTTGGCTTTCAGAACAATCAAGAAGAATGCAGAGACGTACTTGGCTTGGTCGGGGACCTCGGCTGGCCGCTACTTAACGGGCTAGTCTCCTCTTGGTTAGTCTTGACGATCCTACGTCGCCTTGCCATCGGCTCTTCTTCTTCACTTTCTGGTAAATTCTCCAGCAACTGTCGCGCTCGACGCTTTCTCATAACGGTCCCAGTCCCCTGTGCCTCCTGATCGTCATCTGTCGTTCTTGTGTCCTCAACCGAGCTAGCTAAACCGCTCTTTCCGGGACTGCTATTCCCGTTTTCTTCTCCTTTCTCGATATTGCCTTCATCGGTGGGTAGATCCATGCCTCCCGGTGCTCCTTCGCCGCCAGTTTTGTCGGCGGTTGAATATGAACTGTTGTGTCGTTCGTCCTCGTTCATAAGCAGCTCAGACTCGCCATCGTGTACAGAGGGCATAATAGACTGCTCCGGGGGTGGCGGGGTGAGGTGAGATGTCGCTTCTAAGTAGATCCGTGAGTCAATTAGTCGACTATCGACACCTCCACCCGAGAGATGAGATAGGATATCGTACGAACCTGACTCCCTTGCATGTTTCATGGTGGGCGTCCGTGCGACAACAAAAAGGCACCCGATGAGCGAGCTGATGTACTCCCAGACGTGTTCGCCGATACGGGCGGGGATGTCAGCATTGCACAGCTTGATGCAGGAGGAGTAGAATTCGAGGTGTGCATCGCCCAGATCAAACTCCTCTCTGGCCAATCTGTCGAGGTCCTGCTGGGCGATGATGCGGGCAGGGTTAGCACGATCAGTACTACTTGGTTGAGTGGGAGGACATCTGCCTCGCCTTGAACAGTTTTGGGACGACCGCGTAGACGTTGGTGTCACCGTAGCTGAGGACAAGCACGTCTAGTTTTCTGGCTGGTGGGCTGCGCGACCAGTCAACGCATTGGTGTGCTGCCATCGAACGGTGAGGGAGACGACTGAGCGTGACATGTTTCTCGTGACTGGCTGTGAAGACGACCAGTGGTCAACTACGCGCAGGCTTGCCAATGCCGCCAGCCATGTCAAGTGGCCAGGAGCTTCTCATGAGTATCGGTGTGTCTCTCGTACGGACACCCGACATCAGCTTCGAGGTGAGGTTCTTCCATTTTCATGCATTTGTGAGCCCAGTCGTGACGTTGAGACGCAGGAACAACGAGTGCAGGACTACGTCCACGCTTATATCACGACACATCGTCCACCCGCGCCGTGCCCACAGACACCCACAGCACCTGCCGCCCGTACAGCTATGGGCCTCCCTCCTTTGTTCGTACCGCTACCTGTCCCCGCCACGCACGACAACGGTGTCGCACGCCTACTCGTCGACCTTCCAACAATACACGCGTTCGAGCCCTTCAAATCTACAGACGAAAGCTTCCAATGCATATCTGCACAACCTCTCTACAGTCACTTTTCGCACGAGGTTGGTAATGCTAGGCTCTTAATTATTTCATTTCTCCCCCGGGATATGGGGGGGGGGGAGAAACATGCATTCATTCTTTACCGCTCTCTCTAACTAACGATCGGCACCTGTCGTGGGTGAACAGGAGCTACGATATCACGCTTACGCCGCGGGCAACAAGGTCGCCCCTCCCCCAACCCTGGCTGCCCCTTCTTCACGACCATCTGGTTTCTACGCAAATGATTCGCCAGCGACGGCATATTTGACGATCACCACCATCCCTGGCACCCCCGATTTTTTCATGAGCATAACTGCTGCGCCCGCATACGAGAAACGGTCTTTCGAGGTAAGAATACACAGGCCCTCTAGCTTTCCATGACGCATTGATAAACTTTGGGATACACAGGAACTTCGAATAGAACAACTCCTAGGTCCCAAAGAGCAACCTCCAAGCCCTAAAATCTATGACCCGTCGTTTGGGCGTCATCGGGGAGATGCACTTTCCGTCCCACAGCCAAGCCCATTACGCATGTTTTGAGTCAGTCCAGCAGTTATACCCCGCGTCCGCTGGCTTCCCCGCTTTTGTAGCTCGAAGAGAACAGTACTAGATTGTTGTAGGGTAATATGTATCAACACTGCCGTCAAGCGCGCATTCTAGGCATCAATTGAGCTCACTCGAAGCATGTATTTCTAGACACGCTTCCACATCGACCTACTCGTTGCACACACTAAATCAGAGTACATTCGGCATCCTGCTTCTGCATATATCAATAGTACATACACGGGTTCTCGACGGTTGTCTGGTCCGCAACACTACGGTACGGTTTACACGCTCAGGGAAGACTGAGCACCGTGGACATGAATTGGTCATAATCAACCTGAATCCACCCATCGTTATCGACGTCCAACCTCTGGAATGTCTCCGTAAGCTGCTTGACAACAACGCAAGCGCGAACGAAGCGGTCGAACGAAATGCCAGTCGGAACAATGCCGCGATAATCGGGAGTGTTGGCTTTTTTTATGTATATAAGAATGACGAGGAGAGACCAATCCGCGTCAGTCATGACTTAAAAGGGGAATGAATCACAGATCGACCGAATGTAAGACGCACCGTATTTCCTCTGGACGAGTTGCAGGAGACGTGGGTTAAGATTGTAGCTAATGGGGGTCAAGGTAATTAGACAGGATCTATACAAGGCTCCTCGCCGCGCGAAAAAAAAGGAGTGGTGACTGACCCGAACCGGGAGAGCGCGCTGCGCAGCTCGGAGCCATCGATCGTACCAGAGCGATCCCGATCAAAATGTCTGAACACATTCTGCCAGTCCTGTGTAGTGAATACCCGATGGGCAAACTTAGCTCCGAGAAGACATCGTCAGAAGGAGTAGTATCGTGCATGCCTTGATGTACCTCGAGAGGCGCTGGAACTGCGTACGAGACAGCAGAATTCAGGGGCGTCGTATCAGCAAATCGGTATACAGAAGACAACAACCGGTGCGGTCTTACCTCTTCAAATCCGATCATGCCATCCCTGTCGTGGTCCTGTGCCAACATCAGTGTTCAAAGCCTTGTCATTTGACGCTGAGATCTCAACGAAAAAATCCATAAGAAGTTTGATGGTATCGATATCAAAAGCTGTATAAACAAGTAGTCAAATCTTCGAAACGAAACTATAACTGAACGAAACAGGAGGGACACCTACGAGACAAGTCGGAATTAGCAAGTGCACTTTCTGCAAATCTAAGTCAGGCATTCCAAAAGATCGAACTAGGAGAAATGTGGAGAAGGGGAGGGGATCGCAACGTACGAAGTTCTGTGGCTGTAATCGCGCCATCGCGGTCGGTGTCTACAGAGCTGAATCGTCCCCACAAACTGTCGACCATTCCATTCGAAGAAAAAAAATGAATACAATCGCATTCTTTGGGAGAGATGGCAGACGCACGCAGGATCGGCGCCGGGCACAGGAGGAGGACCACCAGCGATATTATATCCGCCACCGCCGTAGCCGGCGGGTGGGTAGCTGGGGGCATACTACATACATGAGTTGATTGAGGAGTCATCGCGACCAGCTTTGAGACGAACGCACGTAGGACATAGTGTGATGCGTTAGAGTTGGTTCTGATGATTATCAGCCGCTCGACATGGCCTGTGTTATATAATTCGGGAAGTGCCGCCTACGGCGGCGCCAACCTTGCTTGAAATGTAACAATGCTCACTGCTACTACCTCTATGAATAGGTTATACATCGTCGGCTAGAACGTGCTCCTTCTTATACTGAAGTACATTCCACCAATCACTTGTTCTTTTATCGGCATCTCTCAAAATCTCGTATTCCACCGAAAGTTCTTCGCGATGGGTTTTCTGAAAAAATTTCTCATCAAAGTCTCGCAGTAGATGTCATGAAGAGCGGCCACTGCTTTGTGAAAGTGCCACGTATAGATTAAACAAACTGAGAGCCAAATAGAGGGTGTTACGATGTCGACAATGACGCTGGTCAACGTTTGACCTCTGGGGACGATAATCGGTGAAGGCATACGCGGGGTCATAGGATATTGGCGATAACGAACAGAACGCTACTACAGCCTCTTTACCATTGCTTTGTTTTAATTTGTTGCGAAATGTCCTTGTAGCGGGCTCAACTGGAATAACAGATTCCTCGAGGTTATGTATTTCCGACGTTCGCGTTCGATGCATTGCATGTGCGAGGGGGAAACAGCTCTGGCTGTGGGATGTGGACGTACTTGCATTGCAGAGTTGGTCGGCGTGACGATGGGGCGTGGGAGCTAAAGAACACCCAATAAGGAAGGGCTTTCAGATGGGCACCGGTTCCCACGCAGTTATGGTCCGGCAGAAGCCTTGCAAGCGGCAAGGTAACTGTCCATTTCAGGAAGGCAGGGGCAGTGCTTTCGACCAAGTCGTCTTAGGATGCTTGATTTCTGAACACGAGTTCAGCTGGCCAACGATGACGTACCGCTAAGAGAGGGGACGGCTCCGGGCATACTTCACAATGCGATGACGAAGTCATCCTGAAGAAGTATGCCTATTCTCTTTATTTCCTTTATGGCTGCACCTGTAGTTGACTGGCATGAATTGAATATCACACCGTAAGAACTATATTAGGATGAACTTGATTGGCAAGTCTCCTCGCCGTATGGTCCTACAGCACCAACAACTACGTCCGCGCTGCTGCTACATATGTTCACCAACCGTCATCGCAGAGTCTAATTTCTCTCAACCCCTAGCTGCAATGACAGGAGGCATATCTACCATCCTCGCCTTCTTCTTCGGCGACGCACTTCCTCCGGCCGCATTCACATTCACATTCACACTTCCGCTTGTTACCTCGTTACCTCCACCACCACCTGCTACCACCCCAACATCCACCACAGCAACACCAACACCTCCGTCCACCGCCTCAGACTGCAGTACTGTTGTCACCGGTACGCCGGTAGCACCACTCGTTCCGGCACCACCACCCTCCTTCCCCTTTGCCTTCTTCTTGACAGTCGAAGCTGCCAGACTCGGCTTGGTGACATACCCGGTCGGGCCCACCTTGGTCTGTGCAGGATTGGGCGGATCGTCGGGTAATGTGATGGATGGGTGCGGTAGTGGTTGCTGAGAGGTTGACGGATCCGTTCCCACTTGTGACACAGATGTTGATATGGCCCCTGTAACTCCACCAGGCAGAGGGAGAGAGGGAAAGGACGGCGGTGGGGGCGGAGGCGGGAGAGGCAGCACTCCCGGTAAACACGCGTTTGGTATCTCTCCAGACACGGGAGCAGTAACGGCAAGTGAAGAGAGGCGTTGGTGGTAGTACGGACGGAGAAGGCCGATTTGGTCCTCGACATTCTTGGACGTGATGGGGAGAAACGGAGGAGGGGGTGGATACGGTAGTAGCACTTCCGTCGGCTTTGCTCTGCAGTAGAGAAAACATCGATGAAAGAACAGAAGAACCATATTAGCAACCGCATTTGCAAACAGCAACCAAAAAAAAACGACGTACTTGACACCTCCCGTAGTGTCTCTCTTTCCCTTGAGCAGTTTTCTCGGTACACTGAGACTCGAAAGTCCCAGTTCCGCGGCAATACCCAACTCGCGCAGGCCCAAGAAGTCTTCCCCCAACGTGTCTGCGAACGTACCCATCGCGAGAGCATCCTCTTCCTCCTGATCTGAATTGAAAAGTGCATCATCGTCCGGGACATCGGTGCTCGTCTGTTCATGGGTAACATCGGATTAGAAGATACGGGGAGTAGGAGAGAGCTTACAGCCTCGCGATATGCATTCTCCAACTTCCTCTCCAGTTCTGCAAGCCGGATCCCGTGTCTCACGATGTCATCCTTGATATACCGTTCAAGATCTTGTATCCGGGTGATACCGCTCTCAAACAATGCGTGCAAAATAATTTCCTACGTCATACGCAGGAAGGATGTACCAGGCAGCATCAGTTTGCCGCTTATGTGCCCCACAATGAAGATGAATACGTACCTCAGAAGTCATAGTGTGTGCATACTTGTCACAGAGGAATCGTAGCGTCCGTCCAAGGTTGAGAAAGAATTCGGACGCCACTCCAGTTAGAACGTCAAGCGCACCGCCCGAGGCTCCTAGACCCCGAAAAATGACAGCGGCATCAGTACGAGACGAGATCAAATGAAAGAAGTACGACGGTAGGACGTATTTATATGCGGCCAAGCAAAACCGGAAACGACCATTCACCTTGGAACCCCACATGCTCCAAGACCTTCCTGTTCATCCACTTTAAACAAGACCCCGCAGCGTGTTCCCCAATCTCGATCCCGCCTCTCGCCACGGTTTTGCCTCCTGCACCTCGCAAGCGAGCCAGCCACGGTCGCTCATCAACCACGTCCTCTGGCAGCTCCGCCTCTGGATCGGGGACATCCTCGCGTTCTGCCCCAGCGCCAACTCCACCTACGCCAAAACCCACCCCCGGTGCACCAGTCCCTGCGCCGTCTTCCCCTGCGTTAAACCCAAGAGCTGTAAATTTAGTATGTGTCCTCCGTACCCGCTTGAGCGTCATGACATTGGCGTTCATGAGAGAGAGTAGAGTCCCTGACTGTGATTGCACATGCACTGGACGAACACGACGTTTCCGAGGCGTTGTAGGGGCTGATGAAACGGTCGTGACAGTAGCAGAGGGAATGGCGATTGGAGCCCTGCGAGGGAGTCGTTGGGGTAGCGGAGGTGGGAAGGACGCAATTGAGGGTAGACATGGCAATCCATTGGCGAGATGCGCGTCGCTCTGGACGGCATTCCACCACAAATCTATCAGTTCCCCCTCATTAGGCGGCCGAAGTGCCTCAGCGCTAGAGTCTACCTCGTCACCCGAGTCCGGTGGTGTTAAGCGCGGCCGCTTCGCTTGTCGTAAGTAAGGAGCCATGCTAGTGTCAAGTGGACGATGAGGCCGTAGCGATGATGTTTGAAGGGGGGGAAACTTACAGCTTGCGCTTTTCACCTGTATCGCTCAGCGTCTCCATCTTGACGTCCGAGTCCGCATTGTCGCTATATGCGTCTTCGTCATCGACCTCGGGAGACACAGTATAGTACCTAAGGCGAGCTGCCATTTTCTGAGCATGTGAGAGCGTGGAAGGTCCAGGCTCTCCCCTTTGAAGATCGCTCGCATCAAGTAGCTGTGCTAGGCCAAGGTCTAGATCGCGGAATGCAGACATGCCTTGCTGTGTGCGTATCAGTGCAGGCGAATCGAGAAATGGAACCTGTT
Source organism: Pisolithus thermaeus (assembly GCA_024663475.1). NCBI lineage: Eukaryota > Fungi > Basidiomycota > Agaricomycetes > Boletales > Pisolithaceae > Pisolithus > Pisolithus thermaeus. The sequence goes on from JANFAF010000038.1 coordinate 244,797, forward strand.
TTCGAGGCCTTGCCTCCGCGATGGACGGAGGTCTGGTAGAATGACCATTAGTTGTATGTCTGGAGGATGTTGCTCCGGGTAGTGGAGGAAGAGTATGAGTAGGCGTAGTATCGCCGTCTCTATCGTGGAGTGTCAAACCGTTGAGCTTTGGTCTGGCAATAGGACGATTGGCATGGTGGGATGGGTCACCGGGAACGGGAGGGTCCACGCGATCTCTTCTATCTGTAATGTTCATGAGGAGTCTCTCTGCCTTTTTCTTGAGACGGATGGCACAATGACGGAGGGGGTGATCCTGGGGGAGGGGAGGCGGTGAAGTCGGTGTCGAGGACGAGGAGGGTGACGGTACCTCTGTGGAGTTGTACATGAAACAATTTGACCACATGAGGTCTAGGTCATCCTTGAACTCGCGCTTTGATTTGTATTGCTTCGCCTTGACTTTCTTCAGCATGGTCTGGAGGTCCATGGGGTTGGAGATAACTGCAGGTGCAAGGTGAGAGGAAAGAAGGACAGCGCATCGGGGAGAGTACCTTCATAATAGTCTGGCACGTCTGACCTTGAGACGGGTTTGAGGAACGCTTCGGCGTCGTGATTGTCCTTGAAGATGTGAGGAGAGACCAGGACGGATATACCAGGAACAAGGGACATACCATCGTGATTGTCCGAAGGTCGTAGAGGAGACCTTCGAGTGACTCGTAGAACGGGTCTGAAGCCTTGCTGTCCAATGCGAAACGCTGTGCATGCGAGATGATAGATAGTCAGAGGGGGTGAGGGATGTGAGATACTCACGCGGACATCTTTGACGGTGTTGAGAAGCAGTTTCAAGTCAGGCGATGGCCTGCGCTGGTTCTCAGTCAGCGTCCTGAGCAGATTCTGCAAATAAGATGCTCAGTCATGACGAGTCGACGCTGAGCAGGACGGGGCCACTGACATTCATCGCGCCGGCGGCAGTGGTGTGAGTGCCAGGTGAGCGGACCACAGATGGAGTGACGAAATAGGAAACCCTAACCAGAAGTTGCATTGTGCTTACCTCATCGACGCGTCGTTCTCGTTCCCGTTCTCAGTGGAGGCCAACGCCTATATCGTGATGACATGTCCGCCCTCAAACACTCGCCGTTTGGAAAGCGTCTGCGTGCTTTTCACAGCGAGACCGACGACGACGGGGCACCGCGACGAATAAAACCTAGAATATTCGGACTAAACACGCCCTCGCTTGACTCACGGCCTTCCGTGGCGACACCAGCCACGACGACAGCCACGACGGCCACGACGAGTGACAGCACCGGGCCAGACTCGCCGCTCGACAGTCGTCCGACGAACTATGGCGATCGGTTCGTGCCAACCCGCGACACGGGCGACATGCGCACGTCGTACCATCTCATGGACGATTCGGGTCCATGCACGCCCTCGAAACGCATCATCCCGTCCGAGTCTGACGCGCTCAAAGGCACGTGCCAACTCCTGACTATGTCTCCGTGATTGTCTGACACCTCCAACAGAACAAGCCAATGCCATCTTCACCTCTATCCTGCACACGGAGGTCACGCCCCCGTCTCCCAACAGACCCGCGTCCCCGTCTCGCCCTCCACCCGTGCCCGCCTCTTCCATCCCCCCATCCACGCCAACAAGGCGCCGCATCTTCCACTACACTTCCCCCTCCTCGGGCCCACCAACACCCACCCGCCGTTTAGACACCCCTACGGATGAAGCATACTCTATGTCCCCCGTACGTGCCTCTTCACGTCAGCTGCTCGAATCCCCTCGCCGTCAGCCACGTGCCGTCTGCAAAACACCATATCGCGTTCTCGACGCCCCCGATCTAGCAGACGACTTTTATCTCAATCTCGTAGACTGGAGCACAACAAACATCCTTGGCGTCGGTCTTGGCGCTTGTGTATATCTCTGGACTGCCCACAACGCCGCAGTTGCCAAATTATGCGACCTTTCCAACGTAGGCGACACCGTCAGTTCCGTTGCCTGGGTACAAAAGGTACTAGTTGCTGTTGCTCCTTTCACGTCGTCTACTTACATCTCGTATTTTGGCAGGGCACCACCCTCGCAGTGGGCACCCTCTCTGGAAGACTACACATCTACGATGCTCCTTCTCTATCCCTCATACGATCTTACAATCCGGCCCACTCCCAGCGCATCGGTGCCCTATCATGGAATGCCCACGTACTCAGTTCGGGGTCACGTGATCGCATGGTCCACCACCGTGATGTTCGTGAAGCCGGCACCCGTCCCTTCCGTCGCTGTGCCGGCCATAAACAGGAAGTCTGTGGTCTACGTTGGAGCACTGGTTCTGGGAACACGGCCGGCGGCAGCATCGGTGCCGGTGCGAATAGCGGCGACGGTGGAGGTCTAGGCCCAGGATTTGGTGTACATACAGCAGGGGCCATGCTCGCCAGCGGTGGGAACGACAACAAGGTATGCATATGGGATCTCAGGGGATCGAGACGGAGCAGTGCGAGTGCGGCGATCGGCGTCAGTGCCGGAACGACGCGCGCACGCTCTGGGAGCATATCTGCGTCCGAGGATGGTGGGGACGTACCCCTGTGGAAGTTCCATGAGCATGCAGCAGCTGTCAAGGCCTTAGCCTGGGATCCACACGTATCGGGAGTATTGGCATCAGGAGGAGGCACGCAAGACAAACATATACGGTTTTGGAACACATACAACGGGAGCATGCTGAACCAACTCGACACGGGTAGCCAGGTGTGTGATATGCGTCGTATTTCGTGCCCCGGTACTGACTTATGGACTGAAGGTGTGCAATTTGATCTGGTCGCTGACTTCTCACGAACTCGTGAGTACGCACGGGTTCTCGAGTACGACGGCGCAGAATCAGATCTGCATCTGGCGGTATCCATCCCTATCTATGGTTGCTGCGTTGACAGGGCACACACATCGCGTGCTCTACCTTGCTATGAGCCCCGAGGGTGAGACGATCGTCACGGGAGCTGGCGACGAGACGCTTCGATTCTGGAATGCCTTCCCACGGAAGGAGAACGGGGAACGGAAGGAGAGTCAGTTGGATTGGGCACGCCTGATCCGGTAACAGGGAAGTTAGGGTCACCCTTACGCGATTCCCGTCCCCTGCCAGGACGTCCGAGCCCGGGTCGTTTCAATGCCACGGCCCGCGTGTGTCCGCCCGACACTCCGCACCATCGTCGTCATCGGAGGTCTTCGCCTCGTTTTCTTACCGAGCTCCGTTGCATTTTTATTATTGGCCCTTGGCCCACCGTGCCATGGCTTATCACTGCTCTATCTTCATTAGAATTTGACTCATATTCATGATACACCTATGCATCGTGTCCAGGTCCACTAGCAACACCCGCATCGTTAACACGGAGCCAACCTATAACACGCACATCCACTATGCTTGAACTGGTCTTTCTCGTCCATGTCCTTTCTTCTTTTCCTTTGTTTCTTTTTGTGTCTCGCTAAGTATACATATTTTTGTACTGCGACCAGGCTCATGCAGAGATGTCATGTCGTACATATACCATGGCCGCGCTACGCAGTTCCCTCTTCTTTTTTACTCTGTTTCACCTACCAATTACCCATGCTCGTCACTGTTGTTTGCTTTGAATGTCTCGGTGTGTATGTAGTAATTTTGCTCCCTGTAAATGATGATCATACCAAGATTTGTCGAGTCTACGTGGCACGCGCGTGTCGTGTTTGTTCTGCTTGCCGTTTCCGCAGCCCCGCTCTCTGCGCAGACATATTGGCCACGGAATGGCATCCAAGGCAAGACGACGAGCAGCGTGGCTCGCCTTCGGACTGGTCGCGTTGGCGGCGTTCTCGGCGTCAGCCAACCCCGGCGATGCCCAACCAACCCAGGGCATACGTGCCAGTACCGCGCAGTTATCCACGCCCGACTCCGCTAGCCATGGTGCTCAGCAGACCACCGTATGCCCTTGCGTTTGTGGATGCGACTGACCGACTTACCGTCGTCCTTTAGACCTCACCACATGATATCCAACCCGACGTTGACCATACTACAGAAGGTAGCGTTCGTGGCCAGGCGTCACTGGATAACATTGACTTCCCCATACCAGCCACCCGCGCCTTCAGGAGTGCCATCTTCACGCTACATAATCTCACCAATTACTCACAACAGTACACCCACGACCCATTTTCGCAACAAAGTGCATCGCAGCAATCTTCGTTTCTTTCCTCGCTCCTACCCACTGCACAAGGCAAGGGTCCCATAGGCAGCGCCATCCGCATATCACAGAAACTATACCATCGCATCTTCTCGTCTGGCAAATTTGCTACGTCCAGGAAGAAGGACGAAGAAATACAAAGAAAAGCCATTAAAGTTATCGACTTGCTTCAACTGTCTGCAGAGTTGGGAAATATGGACGCACTTTTCACGTTAGCCCACCTATCACTGGTACGTATCGTGATGGATTTTACGTTTGCGACGTATATCTGAAGTCCTTCCTTTTGACGATCCGTCGGGCAGTTTCCACCTAATATCTATTTCCCTCTGGATCCCAAAACGGCGTATTCCTCCTTCGCAATGCATGCCTCGATAACTGGCAATGCTACTTCTCAGTCATATCTCGCCTTCTTTCATTCCACGGGATATGCGGACGTGGTACCTATCGACCAAACAAAAGCTCTCCTTTGCTACACCTTCGCAGCGCAAGGTGGTGACAAGGGTGCCCAGATGGCTCTTGGGTATCGTTACTGGAGTGGTATCAGCACTCTGGAGGATTGTTCTCGAGCTGCAGCATGGTATGAGGAAGCGGCTGATCAAGGTATCTCATTTGATACCGCGGTTGTGATGTATGTACATCTGACCTGTCATTTTTCCAAGCCATGCAAAAGTTTTTGTCGGGCCCACCCGGTGGCTTAACACTGCCCTACACACCAACCAGCCTCTCTGATTTAGATGGAGGTGTGTATGGACCGGGCGCAAGCGTTGCGTCCACCGGCTTCAACGTCATCAGGCCAGCTGTCAAAGCAGGGTTCGCTCGGGCCGCAGGGGAAACTTGGGAGGATCTCCTGGAGTATTACATGGTGAAGCAACTGTCTTATGCACGTTGGACCGGTGAACTAACACTGTCTTGGGTACAGTTCAATGCTGATCGAGGGGAAACGGACTTCGCATATAAACTAGGCAAGATTTTCTACCAAGGCAGTATATATGCGGCTGCAGGGGGAACGGCGTCGGGATCTGAAGGAGTTGGTCGTATTGCACAAGATTTCAAACAAGCGCAGTACTACTTCCTCCAGATCGCACGCCAGGTCTGGCCTCGGGACCCCCCGAACCCGTTGCACCATAAAGCTTCCGCCTATAAAGCCGAAGCTGTGACTCAACCAGGTTGGGCGCCAAAGAGCGCCGCGTATATTGGTAGGATGTATATGCGTGGCGAAGGCGTGAAGCAGGACTACGAGACGGCAATGATGTGGTTTGAACGTGGAGCTGAGTATGCTGATCGAGAGTGCCATAACGGTCTGGGTATCATCTGGAGAGATGGATTGGTCAAGGGCAAGAAGGACATCCGGAAGGCACTGGAGCATTTCGCGATTGCTGCTGGCCAGGAGCTGGCCGAGGCTCATGTCAACCTGGGCAAGCACTACTACGGTCAGTCGGTTCTTTTCTCCGGTTGGACAGGAATCTCATCACACATACAGCCCGTGGGGAGTTCAAACTTGCTGCGACATATTTTGAAACAGCTATTCGTTTCGGATCAACGTTCGAAGCGCATTTTTACCTCGCCAAGATCCACACTATGAACATGAGGGCGAGTGGCTTGCCTCAGGACTACGCCGCAGGCTCCTGTTCCAGTGCGGTATCTTTCTACAAGCTCGCAGCGGAACGCGGTGTGTGGGATGACGATCTCGTCAACGACGCTGAGCAGGCATGGAATAGCGGCACTGAGCGTGGAAAGGAAATAGCGATTCTGAAGTGGTGGGTTGCAGCTGAGAGGGGATTTGAAGTTGCACAGAACAACCTGGCGTACGTTCTCGATCAGGGTAGGGTTGACTGAGGCCTTTTATTATTGCTCTGCTGACCCTCATTTCCGATCATAGACAAGAGCATGCTTCGCTCTACTCGGTTCTCTCCCATCCAGGTATCGAATGACACTGCTCGCCTGGCATTGACACAGTGGATTCGTTCTGCTGCCCAAAGGAATGTTGATTCGTTGGTGAAAGTTGGTGACTATTACTATCACGGCTTTGGCGTGCCCGACGAACCCGAATCCGTTCGTTGGGAAAAAGCGGCCAAGTTTTACCAGAGCGCAGCGGATACTCAACTAAGCGCTCTCGCTATGTGGAACCTTGGTTGGATGTACGAAAATGGAATCGGCGTACCGCAAGTGAGCTAGGACTTTCCTTATTATATTCCAAGTGATGCGTTCTAAATGCGTGTTCTGATAGGACTTCCATCTTGCGAAGAGACATTACGACCAGGCACTAGAGATTAATTCGGAAGCTTATCTACCGGTTCTACTATCGCTCATCAAGCTTCACGCAAGGAGCCTATGGCACACCCTTCAGGGTGGAGAGAATGGACTGAAATTATGGGGATACGACGAGGACAGAAGTAGGGCACCCTCCGTCTCGAGTGGTCGTTTGTCAAGTTGATTGGTTTTCCAGTGTCCGTTTCCGAACGCGCAAACATGAAGCGGGAGATCGATCCAGCGTCTCGCTCGCAGCCAAACACGGAGACAAGATCACATGCTCATGAAGAAACAGTGGACACCTTTGATGATGACGGACCATGGTACATGGGCAAGGCACGAGAAGATTTTCAGCGCCGTCGCCAACAGAGCACACGTCAGGTGCCTGAGGAAGAAGAAGATCCCGTCCAGGTCAGTCCACTTCAACTCCAGTAAGACATATGTCTGAGAACGAGGTTCTGGGTCATTAGTGGGCTCGGGAAAGAAGGATTGCGGAGAACGAGCGCGACGGCGACTTCGGCCCAGAGGATTACTTCGACGCTGCTCTCCGCGGAGGGCACCGAGGTGAGGAGGGTGTGGATACGTTTTTGGAGACGATGTTGTTGGTGACCCTTTGCCTGGTCGTTGCCGCTCTTATCTACATACGGACTCGCCTTGTCCAGCGGGCACGGAGAGAGGAGGAACAGAACCGAGGTCGACCGCCGCCGAACCTAGGCTTATTCCCTCCTCCGGATGACCCAGCACGCCAAGACTGGCAGATAGTACGGTGAATGGAATGTCATTATGTTCCCGTATCTCATTTTTGTCGTACGTCATGTAACTCTACCATCGGAGACGTCGCTGTTTGGACGTGTTTGCCAGTTGGCTATACGGACAGCTCGAAACTTGAAGTTGACGCGTATCACCGGAATACTTTACTGTCGTGTCTGAGACAGTCACAACATCCTTTCTGCTACGCTAGCCTCTGTTTATCTGCGCATCTGTGACCACGAATCCATCTGCTAAACCACGCTCTCTGATTTGAAACTGAAACTAACCTATCGCACGATGGCCTTCGACCTGAACGCACTCAAGGAACCCATCACTCGAATCTTGTCTGCTCCTGGTGTCGATCTCACGACCATCAGTGCAAGGAGTGTGCGAAAGGAACTAGCGACAGATCCCTCGCTTGGGCTCACTTCAGAAGAACTCAAAGCACGAAGACCTGAAGTCGACAAGCTCATTGCGGAAATTTACGCGACCGTGAGCCGGGCACCGACAAACGGAACTGGCGAATCGAAGCGAAAGCGGGACGATCAGGAGGGGGAAGAAGGCAGTGCTGTTGCAGATGCGCAGGCAGAGGAGAGCGAGGCTGGAGGGGATACGGAGGAGGAACCGAAACCCGTCGTGAAAAAGGCAAAGAAAGCGGTGGAACGGAGTGATGCAGAACTTGCGAGGAAGCTGTCCTCGGAAATTAACGGTCGCTCCCGAAGGACATCTGTTAGTCCCAGAAAGACGAAGCGGAAGACGATGAAGAGCTCCGAAACCGTGGATTCGGGAGATGACGGTGATGACGAGGAGGGGAAGAAGAAACGAAGCGGTGGAGCCAAGGGAGGGTTTGCAAAGCAATATACATTGAGGTAACGGTTTGTTCCGTATTCCATACTGCTACCTTTTCATCTGACCACAATCTGACAGTCAGCCGCTGTCCGTAGTGATTAGAGAAGAGAAGCTATCGCGACCGCAGGTGGTTAAGAGGCTGTGGGAGTACATCCGTGAACACGGGCTTCAAAATCCCTCAAATAAAAAAGAAATTATGTGTAATGACGCTCTACGAGCGGTCTTTGCTGTCGACAAAATCGACATGTTTCGTATGAATAAAGTGCTTGGCCAGTGAGTCCCTCCGTCAACTCCGATCACACTGCGGCAACGAGATTTTTCAGGCACCTTCATGAAGAATAGTAGCGGACGTATACCGTCCGTAACCGAGGAAGGTTGAGCATTTCCAGGTATCTGCTAGCCTTTGTCACTTGACAGAGCTTTCCGAGCGAGCTGGGCACATTGACACTGCTATGTAGCAGTCAGACAGAATATCCGAAAGCAGTTGTATGTATACCTACGGTGTCGAGAATAATTGAGTGTACTGGCATTCGTGAACGTGATGAACTAAATAGAATGAGTATGTATAGCTACATAACCTTCGCACAGGTGGCGTGCCAAGTCGTGATAAGTGTGAAAGTAGGTTCACGGAGTGGTTCCAGTCAATTGAGGGTTTGAAGTTTCATCCACTCCTTCTCGTCTGCGTTGAAATCCACCCCCTTTTTCTTCCACCAATCTCTGGCTCTATCCCCACCGCCCATCGCTTCTTCGAGAGCTTCTTCGATGTCACACATCCGATACTGGATATGCAACCCGCTCTTGTCCCACCACTCCAGCACCTCACTACGGTTATGGCGTGTTGCTCCAATCAAAGCCTCATGGTCAAAGATTAACTGAAGACCACTCCCTAGCCACCAGTCCAATACTTGAATCTTTCCGAGTGTGCTTGCACGCTGCAAGATGTGACGATCGAGAGGGTACTCAAGTTGCGAAGACGCCCACCACTCAAGAACGTCCACATGTCCAGCGTTACTCGCCATTTCCATGACGCGTCCGATCTTGAGTGGCAAGCCGTTTTGGGAATGCTGCCTTTTCCACCAATCAAGCACAGTAATTCTATTCTTTGCACTGGCTTGTTCGAGAGCAGCCTCCGTATATTCAAAGGGAAGTCCCGACGAAATCCACCAATCAAGGGATGCTATTTTTCCATTCCGAGAAGCGCTGTCTACGGCTTCGGCAATAGAACCGGGCTTCGGAGGGTGTACAAGATCTGGGTGCTGCTCGAAGCCGTGCTTCCACCAAGCGAGAACAGCAGTACGACCATGCTTTGAAGCAGTGATCGGTATCAGATCATCCTTGAAGACGGACAAGAAAAGGGACCGATGCTGCGTGAGGAAGAATTCGAGAACCTGAACATGCTCGAATCGAATAGCAGTGACAGCGCCGAGTCTTGTGGGTGGATTTGTAGCAGGATCGGCGGCACGGATGTCCGGGATAGATCCCGTTAGCATCGCTAGGTCCGTAGGACATGCGTTGGTCCAATCTACTGGCTTTGGGTGGGAGGTGGGCAAGCCTAACGCATGCGACAACGGCCAATCGTTTAGATAGTCCACGATGTAGGCCAAAATTTCAACTGGCAAGTCGGGCGTTCGTATCTGACAAGGCTTTGGCTCGTTGTCTTCATCTGAACTCGACGGAGGTTCGACTGGGGCGGCTGGAAAGTGATACGTGTGGAAATCGTGGTGCGCCAGTCGTGATGCCAGCTCAGAGTCCGTGCCTGCGGTGGGCAGGTTGCGGACTTTGAGGAATAGAATTAATTCATCATGCGAGAGCTTTGAATATGACTCGTAAACTGTTTTCAGTGGGCCGTCAAACCTCTGACAACACGACAGAAACATCGATGCATCAACCTTCTAGTGTGGGATATGAACAAGCGTCAGAACTCACCACCATATGTAGACGAGAGCTGCTGAGCTGATTGTCCGTCCGTGACGATGACGGTGGGAGGAATTCAGCGAGGGTGCACTGGGCTGCCAAGCTGACGTCACGTGGCCTACGCCGTACGTCAATCCTTCGATTCCCTAAAATGGGCAACGATGCTTTTGTTGGGAGGCATTCACGATCGATGCCTAGCACAACGCCACGACTCACAGCCGACCCTTAGCATGGGAATCCACGTGCATGAGTACGCGGCCTCTGCTAATGTTGTTCCCAACTGTTTGCAGCTCTGGGAGGTAGGTTCTTGCATTCTGCCCGAATTGGAAAAGATAGTCGAAGCTCCTGACTACATACATCATGGCCCGTTCCGTAGCGACCCTTCAGTAATATCTCTTAGATCACGAGGCTGCTGCCAGCGCCTCAAGCGCTCGGTTTGTTGCCCAAAAGAGACATGGCATGTGAACTAAAGAGTATCGAGTGGTGAGTGGTGATAACCCTCCGCCATTAGCTGGCGCAGCGCCCCTGCTTTTTCATTATGGCACACGTTCATCTCACAATCCCATTATCGTCTCTTCTCCAGGCTCTGCGCCCCCATCAGTTATACCGGTCTGTCCCGTCAGGAGAGATGTGTGGTTAAGCATGACTTCACCGCACTGAATACTCATCTGGAAGAGCATGGGCAGAGAATCTGCTTCGAAGCAAAGAAATACTATTTCTGTTATAGAATATCGTGCCAGCACTGCTGCTTCTTTATGCGGTCACAAGCCCCTTCACAGATGTCTGCTCGAAAATTCCTCCTCAAGCAGGGGTCTAGTCTCTGGAGCCGAATATCGAATGGTTTTATGGAAGTTTAAACAGTCAGTTTAAAATACTTTTATTCCCACCTGTGCAGAACCGTATCAGAAGAAGGCATTAACTATTGGTAATTGGTGCAGGGCCCAATATCTGTGCTTGTGGAGCACTTAAAAATCACTCGTCACCTATCTTCTCACACGTCCACGATATGCTGGACGCGTGGTCTGCAGCGGAAATTTGCTTATCACGGTTTTCCGCGCAGAGAACACGACGTAGCATGGTTTGCCTGTTGCTAGTTCACTTCCCCCTCGTAAGTTGCTTGTTTCTGCTCTCCCCAAGTTAGGCCAGCGGAAATCGGCGTTTAGTCTCCACCTTGCCGACGAACAGCTAAGCAACTTATCCGTCAACGTAGACTGTGAAACTTCCGAGTTAAGACGACCAAGATTTGAGTTCACTTTTTCCTTTTGAAGGTCGAATGCATACAACGAGCCACAGAAAGAAAAAATAAAATCGACCATGTGGCAACGTTGAATCCCTTTTCCCGTTACCCACACTTGGGCTGTCATTCAGGCTCTCTGCCGTTCGTGAAGGACCCAGCAACATTCGCAGTTGAGCACGCCTAACGACGCATCAAATCTGTTACAAGCACGGAACCAATAACCTGCCAGCTTGCGAGGTGGCGGTTAGCAGCAGGAATTCTGCGATCAGGGCTGACAGCCTGACCACGGGCGTTCTGTGATGGGCCTCCTTGCCTCCCACCCATGAGCTATCAAGAGGTATTCAATTCAGTCATTCTCATATGCTTTCCAGCATTCTCGTCTCAAAGCCCGATCAGTCCACTTTGGACTACTCCAGGGCTTCACCGGACTGAGCCCCAAGGCATGTAGGTTGCATCAGCGGCATAGCATTGCACTTTGGATAAAGGGATTCTGGGACAGACGACATCGAACCAAGTTCCAGGAGCTGTAGTCAAGCCGGACCTCCATGCAATCATACGCCGGCACACCACCTTCCCCCTGTGTTTCCATCGACGATACCGTCCCCTACAGGTGAAGAACACGACAAGTGACAAATTGTTATCACTGACCAGCCTTGCGTAGCGAGTACTACGACCGCACGGCTGATGGACGTCTAAGTGTAACCCAATGGCAAGCAGAAACCTCCAACCCGCTCGCCACAGGCGCTGGAGACCCAGCCCCTTCGTTCAGTTGCAGACCTCAGGTAGTACTTTGGATCTTTGTCTCTGGCGCCTATTCCTGACAATGTTACTGCCGAAGTTTGTCGACCAGAGTGCTCATTATGACCAAATCATCGAGGTCGACCAGCGAACACTGTGTAAAGCTGAGCGGAACCCCAACACCGAAGTCACCGTATACCCGTGCCGATGGGACACGCACGGAGGAGCCTGCCAACGATGGATTGAGGGGGATGAACGAGAAATACTCACGCATCTCCGCAAATACCACGACGTACAGGGGCAAACGAAGGACCCGATCCTGTGCAAGTGGTCTGGATGTTCGGAAGAGCTCAAAAACGGGAGTATCCCGCGACATATTATGACCCACGTCAAAGTCGCACTTCGGTGCTCAAAATGTCGTATGAAGTTCCCTCGCAAGGATCGCATACAGAACCATCGTAGGATGGTAGAGGAATGCGCCAACGCGAATATCGAGACCGTTCCTGGACCGGAGGCTCGGCTTATCCGGATAGAACCTTGAGGCCTTGAGGTACGTAGCGGGTGGGGGCTGCCCGGAGCAAGCTCCGCTCCTACGTATCACTTCCCTTTCTCGCCTCTGCTGAGCGCAACGTATAATCTTATTTCGCTTTGACGGTCTACCGCTATTATTACCCACTGTTGTTTCAAGTATTTCACAATTGCAAATGCATTTATGTATTTACTTGCCCTCCTCCCTGTCGTTGTTTGCCCCGCGAGTTCATCTATCGGAAGACGCCGTCGTTGAGGCTGAAGTGGCACGAGACAGACTGCCGCGCATGACACTGCCCTTTTCTTAGACTGAGTATTGAGTACTAGTGGGTGTCAACCAAGTCACCGAGCTGTGGTACACTGGTAAGCGACATGTTTCAAATTTCACTCCCGTTATTACTTACGAGAATCCTCTCCACGGGTCTGTGGTACGATGACGACATTGAACATAAAATTCTCAAATTACCTGACGGTTTACAGGCACCCCAAGGTGGGGACATGAGGAGGAGATCGATCAGTCGTGCAAAAATGTGGCAAAGTCATTGTAGGTCTATGAAAGCCACTTTCCAGCAAGTACGCTAAGCGACCATACGCTACGGACGCTCGTCCGTTCATTACACGACGCCCTTCCATCATCACTAAAATGTACCACAGATGGGCGATGCACCAGATCGTACTGAATTTCTGGCCCGTTTTTGGGCAGGCAGGGAATATGAAGGCACTAGGAATTTACAGACGGGATGTATCCGCTATTCGCATTGACATATTTGACGTAGAGCTGATCGGTGGACCTCCTGGGGAAGTGAAATTGATAGCACACAACGGTGCAGGGTATGACCTAGTTGACGTGCATGCGGGTAATGGCAAAGGGTAAGCATTATGTTGAGCCTTCAAGCGCACCAAGATGCGTCTCTCACTTTCACCGCAGTCTGTAGGTATTCGAGTATCTAATACACCCGTCGCAGTCGACGATGCTACGGGCTACCACAGCTCTCTATGTGATCATATCTTGCCTACGTCATTTTTCTTGGGAAGAACCCTCCATCGCCCAGGGAACGTGGAAGACGCCCATCTCATCAGGCTTACCACATGACCTTACGGGACGTACGCTCGGCGTCCTCGGGCTTTGGTGGGATTGGTGTCATTGGATTCGTCCATCTCCTGCGTGCATCTCCGATTCAGATAGTTTACTAGTCTCGTCATCGACATCTAAACGGTGAGTACGTTGGAAACATGGACGAGCTGTGTGTACGTGGTGTCAGACGTGCTGAGCGTTCATGTTCCTCGGAGAGAAGATACGGTAAAGCTCGTAGGGGAGAAGCAAATTTGGGCGATAAAGAGGGGCAGTGTCATGGTCAACACCGCACTAGGTAGGGTTCTGGACGAGGATGCGGTTATCCGGGCGTTGGAGGACGGACATGTAAGTGGCTCGTTCTCTGATGCCCCAAAAAGAATTCGGCCGCGATCTTCTGAGAACCACGAGGAATTCATATGACGCTTTATAGCTGCGATCGGTCGGACTGGACGTTTATCCGAACGAACCGCATGTGAGCCCTCGACTGCTGGAGTTCCCGCGAAATGTGTTGCTGCTGCACACGGGGAAGTCATATGCAAGAGGCCGAGAAGAAAACGGAAATGCATGCGCTGATTTGAATTTGAGGGATTTCTTGAGGACGGCAGGAGGAAGATGTACTTAGTCCCTGAGCTAGGATCGTGATGGTCTGTGCACTTCTGTGTCACACATGCGGTGTGGTTTACTACATACACTTACATACCCAGGTCAGATCCGAGCCTACCTGGACCTAGATAGTCACGTGAGCGAGTTCCTAAGCCGAATTATTTTGGAGGCAGTGTTGGACCAGTCTGGTAGGAGACTTGTGGTTTTCGGGTTTGACAATTGACATGGCATATCGGCGTGAGGGGTTGCAGAAAATTTATGCCGCTAAAAGGTCAACCGAGCCGTGGCGTCACTTGTTAGTCTCTCACTCTTACAGTCCTCCCAGACGTTGAACGTCTCACATCATGACCGGCATGGCGAGATTGCCTCGAGTTATGCTATGCGGTAAGCGAGCTCCACTTCCGTTCCAGCCAAAGGCCAATCTTCTATCTCTCAGGAGACCTCGTCTGGGCCCGCGACGAGGTCAAACAACTGTTCTATGGCGTTGCAGACGTCGTGGTGCGTTCTCTTTGTCGATGTTCGTGGACACCTCTGTCTCCCCGCTCACCGACGTCATACCCGGCAGAACATGGACTCTCCGAACCGTGCAGATTTCCTTAAGGGGTTGAAGCCAGGGGGAAAGTACGACGGCACCGTAGGCATCTACCGCCACAATATTTCCGCGGATCGCATCGGTGTTTTTGACAAGGAAATCATTACTGCTCTCGCCGCGACGGGCACTGTCAAGTGGATCGCACACAACGGCGCAGGCTACGATCAGATTGACGTCATGGAGTGTGCCAATAGAGGTTCGGATTCATCCTTTTTTCTCTAACATATTCAACGACCTGTGTTTACCATCGTTGCACCTGTACCATAGGTATTCGCGTGTCGAACACACCTGGTGCAGTGAACGATGCTACGGCAACGACCGCCCTGTACCTTCTCATCTCCTGCCTTCGCCATTTTTCCCTGGCAGAGCGGTCCCTTCGCGCAGGGACGTGGAAAGCGCCGATTTCTTCGGGCAGAACGCATGACCTCACGGGTCGCACCCTCGGTATCCTCGGTCTCGGCGGTATCGGCCTCCGGCTTGCACAGCTCGTTCACGCGTTCCCGATGCGTGTCATCTATTACTCTCGGCACAAGGTTCGGAATGCACCTGAGTGGTGCGAGTACGTCGGGAGCATGGAGAGCTTGCTCAAGCAGACAGACGTCCTCAGCGTTCATGCTCCCCTCCGCGCCGACACCGTTCACCTCGTGGGAGAGAAAGAGATTAGGACGATGAAAAGGGGGGGTGTCATCATCAACACCGCGCGTGGCAAAGTGATCGACGAAGGGGCGCTCATTCGGGCGCTGGAGGACGGGCACGTAAGTGTGATCTATTTAAGCGAACTGTCAGTCGTGTGACGGAACGCTTGCTTGTAGCTATCCTCCGTTGGCCTCGACGTCTATCCAGACGAGCCGAACGTTAATCCTCGTTTACTTGCGTTTCCTCAGAACGCACTCCTGCCACACATGGGAACGGAGACCCAAGATTCCCAACGTGAAATGGAAGTTCGCGCACTTACGAATCTGAGAGACTTTCTCCTGGAGGGACGCGGTAAAGATCTGGTTCCCGAAATGAGAAGATGAGCTGAAGCGAACCACTGATAATCCGACGGGCACCCTCACAATAGAGCAGTACTATCATGCGACAGGTAATGCACAGTTTTTACGAAGTTCGGAATAACTACACAACAACAACATTTAATGTACTCGGTCTTCGTAGATATGATAGAGGCAGGTCTTGGGCACAAGCCAGCGCAACAACCTTGATAAGTTATGCTGAAATGTGCATGTATCAGAGAGCCCTAACAATGACACGTCTAGAAGTATGGGTAATGCACAATTTCGTCACACCATGTCACACCTGATAGGCATCTCCGCACGCACAAAGCAACTTCCGCAACGTCGATAATCATACTCCGCTCTAATTGCTGCGCCATGCTACTTGAGCGGAGTTTGGATATGGTGGCGTGTGTGACACCCCTATGCCAATGCTTTGTCATGTTCAAGCAGAATGTTGAATATTGCAGTCGAGTTTCTCTTTGATTCACTGAACTGATGGACCAGGAACATTCATCCTGACATGATTCAGTTATTCTGAAAAAATTCCCCAGCAGGTCTTTTGTATTTGGGCTAAAAGACTCAAAAATGGGGTGATTCACACTCCGAATTCTCCCACTAGCAAGTTATTACAATATATTCCTTTCAAATACAAGTACACTAGCTAGTAGAATAAACCCCTGGAAATGTGCCCTTGTTACATTATGAATATCTTGAATGTTGTAGGCAGGGGGCACGATTGTGCATTGCTTGTCGCATGATACTTAGGCACCCAAGGCAAAGCAAGGACATATGGAACGTGGTCGTAAATATGTTACGCGATACATATCGAGAAACTGATAAATGCGGTCGACTCCATGGGTAAAAGCTAATACGTAGTTTCAACTCTTAAATTATTACAACTTGGCGCGGGCCCGAACTTGACCAAACGCCACGTCATTCTTTGCCCGCTCGCGGAGTTCACGACGAAGAATCTTTCCAGAGGCGCTAGAAAATGTGAGGGAACGCTAATATCAGACCGGATCAGAGCGTACCTCTTCGGAACTTGTTGAACCAATACGATCCCACCACGTAATTTCTTGTGTGGAGCGACCCTTGAAGCAACCCAATCTTGTACGCTTAATGCGAAGGACAGAGCGTCTTTCTCGGTGACAACTCTCGCGGGAACGATATATGCCCTACCCGAGACATGGGAGTGAATATAACTCCCGCTGATAGACCTACCACGTACCTAGGTAGCTCAGTTGCTTCTTCCTCACTATGTACTCCGGTCACTGCTGCGTCCGCCACATCCGGATGCTGTAAGAGTATTGATTCGAGTTCCGCAGGTGGTACTACCAGACATCCGGGTGGCTTGAGCCGTGTAGAAAACGGCCAACGAGTGAGCGTTACTCGCCTTGATACCCCTGTGAATGGGATCGGGTCTAGGTGTAGTCGCGAATTTGCATGCGGGAGCTAACGTACCTTGTATTTAATAAGCTCCTTGCGCCTGTCCACGATCGCAAAGAATCCACCACTGTCGCAGACCGCGATATCCCCAGTCTTAAGCCACCCATCTGGTGTGATGGCAGCTGCAGTGGCAGTTGGGTTATTAAGGTACCCCTGATCGTATTGAATGCAAATACAGACTCAGCAGGTCAATGAAGTGAGCGTGTACATGCACAGACCTTCATAACAATTGGTCCTCTCACCCACAATTCGCCAGCACCCTCGATATCGGTCAATACCTTTCAAGCAAGTCTCAGCTGGCCAAATCGGGGTCGCTGTACGGAGTGACATACTTCTCCAGCGTCTTCTCGAACCAGACGGACCTCGAGATTAGGGAGTACGAGTCCCACAGAGCCGACACGATCATTCGCGTATTCAATGGGTAGTAAAAATACCGTTGGTGAAGTCTCTGTGAGCCCATAAGCTGTACAGCACGAAAACAAATCAGCCTCGCCGTCGGACAGCAGCGAGATATGACCTCGAACGTCTTACCTTGTGTGATGATGGCATTCGACCCAGCACTTTGGAGACGCTTCCTGACAACCGTTACGAGGTCTGGACTGAGTGGCGCAGCTCCGCAGAATATCATACGGACGGAAGTGAGGTCATATTTATGAAAGGCTGTTGAGCGTTTCAAGTCAGTTCCTGTCCCTTGGTGGAGTCTTATCTATGAAGGCCAATGGTTCCTTCGGGAATGACCGCGGCAGGATTCCTACCTTGGTGACGAGCGAATACCACCAACATTGGGGGGACGACCAATATATAAGTTGCTCGGTACTTGGCAATTGCCTCTAGGAACTTGTCGGGATCGAACCCAGCGACCACGACTGTTGGAGCGCAGAGCGCAACGGAAAGAAGTAAGAGCTTTACGGCGCCATATATGTGGTAATAGGGAAGAGATCCGAAGAAGACGCCCGGTTGGTTGTCTTTGCATGGCCAAACCGGCTTGACGATGTCGATTACGGACGTGAGATTATAATGTGTCGTTTCCACACCCTTAGGCTTGCCAGTCGTTCCCGACGAGTAGCACAGACAGAACGTCTCATTAGACCGCTTGCCATTGAAGCTGACTTCTGAGGCAAGTTGCCCGCGACCAAGAAGGTCTTCGAGACGGGTCAAGCCCGAGAGCTCTTGGCTAGTATCTGGGTCAGGCACGTTCATGAGCCAAGCTGAGGTTGCTAAAACCACAGAGGCACGTATGTCCGACTCAGAATAGCCGATGGACGTGAGCATCTCCCGTACGACGCCAAAGAGAGATGGGTGAACGAAGATCAATTGTGCACCGGAGTCGAGGTACTGGTACTTGAGTTCGTTTGGGGTATAGGCACTGTTGGCTAGGGTAGCGCGGAAACCGGCAGCAGCGGCACCGAACAGCAAGATTGGCCAGACGATACTATTTGGAGAGAAGATGAGTACGGTCGGTGGGGTTTCGGCTGCATCAAGAAGGGCTTTGAGAGGCTTGGGCGGGGCTTGGAGGGAGTGAGCAAGCTGGAGGGCGAAAGACCGAAGTGCCCCGCGTGGAATGGTCGATCCAGTAGCCGAGTCGATAAAGGCTGGTGCAGAGGCGGGGGAACCACCGACAAGGTGCGGGGTAGTCGGACGAGTTCCGAGCAGATGAGTGAATATGGACCTGCGCTCGAGGGGCACGGAGGGCAGAGGGGACTTGAAAATCTGGTCTGCCATGTCGCCGTCGTCGTGTTGGTTTCAAAGTGACAGGATAACTTTTTATACGTACCATATATATGGATCCGTCCGACGTGGGCAGGTGCTACCTGGCACTAAACTGTAAAGTGTGAAATTATCGACTTCGTTTGTCTGCCAGCTAGTAGCAACGCTTGCCAACATGATGACCGGGGCACTCGTGATTTAAGGATTTAATCATGCGCAAAACGCACTCGCACTAACTTTTATAGGTCCCCCTCGCCGACAGCCATGTGCACATATCCGATCACACCGCATGTCATCGTCGCACCCGCCCGAGCCCCTCTCAGCGATAACGACGACCACCCATGTCTGTCTTCCTCTGTGTAGACTGCGGCGGCTCAAAGACATCTGCCGTCATATGCGATGCCAACGGAAACATCCTCGGTCGTGGCCTGGGCGGTCCTTCCAACTTCTCGTATATCCCCCTGGCCGCCTTCACCGAAGCTGTGCGCGTGGCCGTGTCCAGCGCCCTGAGTTCTTGCGTTAACACACCAATCACGCTACCACCGCCTACCGAGCTTTTCGTCTCCGCGTGGTTCGGTATCGCAGGTGTGGACTCCCCATCGGTGGCTCAGAACGCATCAATCGCTCTCAGCGTCCTTCTTGGAATCCCTGCAGGTCCACGACTCATAGTCGCCAACGACACCCACCTCCTCGCAGCCCCTCTGCGTCTCCATCTAGACATACCCCATGCCATCACTGCCATAGCTGGTACGGGGTCGTGTGTCGTCTCCTTCACCAAGGAGCCCTCTGGCAAACTCGTCGAGCTTGCTCGCGCAGGCGGATGGGGCTGGCTCCTTGGAGACGAAGGCAGCGGATACCACGTTGGCCGGGAAGCCATCCGACAAATCATGTTAGACGTTTCACGTGCCTCTCTGGGAATGAGCCTTCCCTATAAGAGCACCCTCAAATGCAAGATCCTTTCTCATTTTGGCATCAAGAGCGAGCAGGCAGCTGCAGAAATACTCGCCATCGTACACACGCCAGAGAAAGCGATTAATAACTCCGACAACATCCCAGGGTATCTACTCGTTCCACGGGAAAAGCGCCTTTCACAACTCACTCCCCTCGTGTTCGAGGCTGCTTTTAAGGACAACGATGAGTTTGCGCTGAGAGTACTCAGGAACGTTGCCGGTGGCCTGGCAGACCAGATTGCACAGCTGTGTATCGGACCAGGAGAAAATTTGGCCATCAAGCCTAGAGGGGTTGTGGCAACCGAAGCGATCCTATGTTTCGGAGGGAGCCTTGTAGGTGTCGAAGGTTACCGGGCTCTCGTACTCGATGAACTCAGGAAACGAGGGTGTGTTTTTCGACACGTCGAGCTCGTTCAAGATGCTGCCGCCGTTGGAGCGGCAGGTCTTGCAACCATGACAGCGGCATAACGGAGCCTGTACAGGTGTAAAGAGCTTTGTGTTCAGCTTATTCTTAGGTGGACACTGCTGGTTACAGCCCACCGTTCAACAAGTATACGTGGAGCCATTTCTCAGGTTACATGCGCGGGTACTTATTTGATTTACTGATAAGTGTGGAGTTGATTTACACAAAATGTTTGAATATAAGGTTTAACGAGATTGTACCCCAAGATATGGCCTATACGAAATAGAATTGCGGCGCTATAAGGTGTGCACACCAGCGAGGAGCAAGGTGAAGGTGTGTCAGTCTCGCCACTAATCAGTCGATGGAAAAGTTAAATGAACACCCACGTCAAACGGCGTCAGGCCTGAGAGTGAGTGTTGCGCGGATGAGTGCATCATATCGTGAGATGTCGTGGCTCTCGCTGATGCCAGTTGGACGGCTTGATAGTGATCCGACCTTTAACCCATTAATGATTTGTGATCGGGCTGACAACCATACAAGTCTTCGTGAATAGGGTATGATGCATTACTTTACACTAACAATTAAAAACTACAGCGGACACCCGACGAAGCTATTACATACCGCATGGATCGACTAATGAACGACACTGACTGCCAACCACTCAGATTTGACGTGGCTCTCGGTCACTGGCGCACACGTTACATCCCTCTCCGGTTGACCTTCGAGTAACCACGCTTCCCCACGAACGAACATGTCCCTATCCGGGAACACCTCCAGAATCTCAGCGGAGAAGCCTTCCGTCTCCAGGGTATATGTCCGCCGAAGTTCCCGCTTCGTGCCAACGGTAAGCGTCTCCGCGTTGAGCAAGCTGAACCGCGGACTTTGACCAAGTTTACGGATCGTCTGGCCGATGGGGAACTTCTCATCCAGAAGGAGGCGTTCGGCGACCGGCGAGGTGAGAGTGACAGTAGAGGTAGCAACGCAGACGACCTTCCCTGCACAGACGAGATGTACCCGGCGTGACTGTGTAATAGCGTAGTCGGGTGACGCAGAGTGGAGTCGCGGGGAGGTGTCGGCATAAACAGGCTCAACGAAGATGGGGCGCAGGAAGAACGTGCTAGTGGGTGCGTATTCCGCGGTAAGCCCAGAAGAAACACGGTTAGAAATATACAAGTGCCTCACCTCAGTAGACGTTGGAGGTCACCCTGCGCAGCGAGCATTATTCGCTCGATACCTATCGTGTCGCTCGGTATGCATGACAGCTAGCGTGATGAAATTAGTGGTGACGCGAGAATATGACGTGCTAGAAACTCGTACTTACCTGTACACTGGTGGAGGCGGTACTATATGAATCGATGGCAGGCATGTTCGGACAGTCGAGAAACAAGAGAAAGAGAGGCTACGATGCAAGTTATTTGAGACTGCTAAAACCCCATAAAACCGATGGTCTTCTGGCGTACTACAGTTGGACTGGCATCCGTTAAGTACTGAATGTTTTTATGTGGAAGAGCGTGGCTGTACCCACGGACGGTCCTGGAAGGGTACCCCAGGGCACCACTGGGCTTCAGACAAGTCTCAGCGTTCCGCCAGCATGGCATGAACTAAACATATTGCCACAGAATATTGAACATCAACGCATCGTGATTCATAAACAAGTGGACTCCACCCACTTCACATGCACGTCCAATCACGAAAAGTATTCAAATAAGTATCGGACGAACCATCAAGCGCACCGCGACAGCAACGTGCCATGGGGTCGGCGGACTATCACGTGACCTGATTTTCTGGGCTGTCCGATCCGACGCATCTTGTGCTGTCCTCGCCTCCACTTATACGAATGGTATGTGTGAGTTTCTTATCTTTTCAAGCAAATATATGTGACATCCTGCAGGGGAAAGCTAAAAGAACGCGCAAGTTTGCAGCCGTCAAGCGCCTTCTGAGCCCCAAAGATGCTAGGCTGTATGTCCTTGCATATTCTTCCGGGCCCACGGCGTCCTAAGTACTCATAGAAAAGAGAACCAGCTAAAACAAAAGAAGAAAGAAGAGGATGAGAAAGCAAAAGCCGTCCGCCGAGTGTATTTCTTTTTCTCCATGTTCTCTTCCCAGCAAAAACTAAGCATTCTCAGGCCCCAGATCGCTTCTTCCATGTTCCTCTCACACAATGCAGAATTGGTACCGCCTTACAGAGTCCTTATCGACACGAATTTTATCAACTTTAGCTTACAAAACAAGTTGGAGCTTATCAGTGGGATGATGGATTGCCTCTTTGCCAAGTGTGCGTTACACTAAAGCTCTGGCATGCGTGACTTAGTTAACCTGTCGCTCAAGGCATACCATGTGTGACCGATTGTGTTATTGCGGAGCTTGAGAAACTGGGTCATCGTTACCGCGTGGCTCTTCGGTGTGCTTTCTTGACCATTTCATTCCTCTTTATCATCCTAATAAACTTTCTAGCGTCGCACGTGATCCCCGGTTCGAGCGTCTCAACTGCACCCACCCCGGAACGTACGCTGATGACTGTTTGGTCCAACGCGTCACTGCACACAAGTGCTATATCGTTGCCACCTGCGACCGTGAACTGCGCCGCCGAATTCGTCAGATTCCAGGTGTACCTCTTATGTACATTGTTGCGCGACGCTATGCCATAGAGCGTCTCCCAGATCAAGGTGCCCCGGTATAGTACAATCGACCCCAATTACATCCGTGATTTCGCAAAGGTAGACTCCTCACGATGAAGCGTTTGTATCGGTAGCAATCGTACACGAATGTATCGCGCCTTACTGCTGATAGGGCTCATCCGTATCTCTACTCTTGCAACTGTTGAGGCTTTTTTCTTCTTCCCTTCTTTTTCCCTCGTCCTTGACTACCTCTTTGAAGTTCAGTGTATTAAAGGAATCTTTGTCCCCAGATTAATTTATAGATCGAAGCCTATCCCGGACCGGAGCATCAGCTCCCCATATTAGCAGCCAGCGTGTTTCCATCCAGTCCTTTGGGTACTACGTGACTCTCGTGTTAAACATGGATATGATCGGGACTCGTTGCCTGACCTTGGAAGGAGCCAATTTGACAGCTTGACGTGCCAACACGTCGTTGGATCTCATGGTTTACGCCGATTCACAGACCGTGCTGGCCTTGCTGTCCGGAACGAAGACGTTTTCTTCTTCGCAACAGCGATAGCAACTCAAGATGAAATGTTCCGGAAACTGATCCTCACGGTCACAACAACGTAGGGTTCCTTTCAGCACACGGCTCTTGTCATAACACGCAGGTTTGTCTGCTTCTGGATAATGTCATCCTCAAAAATTCATGTGGTCTGCGTGCCTCACTGTGTGCCACGACCTTGAACGCATTTCACGGTGGTCGGACTCTCCCGCCCGCTAGAGAATGCATGCAGTTCCTGTCCCCGTACTCTGGCCAATCTTGTCTCGAGGGTTTTTTTTTTTTTTGGAAGCTGTTGGGATACCAGCATTATGGATCAATGATCCCGACCCCGGGGGTATCTTGTACGCGTCGGGGGATTTTGATTATTGGCGCACGTTTATAAATTTCGTGCGATACATAGCTGTGGCGAGTCGTGATTGGAGCGGAACACGGTTGACTCCTTCCCCAACGCATACCAGGTCGTTGGGTATATGTGTTATGAGGAAGCATGGAGGTACACGTTTGAACGTAGAACATATCCCACGAATATTTATATTTTTAGTGGGATACCGCCAGCGTTCAAATTGCGGGCGATTCCCCTCGAACGCATTACCTTTTGGAATAGGCATACGTTTCGAGGCCCGGCGGTGGCGGACGGCTAGGACGAAAAAATGAGCTGTGTGGCGCCCGCAGGACCGCAGTGCCTAATGTAATTACATGTGACTATGTCCACCGATTTTTTTGGGAAGCCACACACTCGCCCTCCAAAGGAATATTGCCCCGCCGCTGGCCCAGATACATAGATATACCGTCTGATATTTATCAAAAGACCGCACGCGGTTTTTTGTTTGTTTTCCCTTAGTGCATGCACTTCACTCCGTCATCCACGGCCCTTCGGGACACTCAAATAAGCATTCGATCATGGTCCAATACATGTCTAGGATTGCATGCCATGCATATCGCAGTTCAGGGGCGCTTACGTAATCGTCTAATATGCGGAGAGGACGAGAAAAAGAAAAGTATGGGGAATTGTGGAGAATAAAACCAACGTAAGGGATAGATCCCATCAGAGGACGAAAAATGCGCTGGGGTGACGCGCTAATTACTGTGGTGAGGGCCCTTGTGGTTCTTTATCAAGGTCACACTACGGTTTCCATAGAGGTATGACTCGACTCGGAAGGTTTGGGTCAAAAGCAACTTGCGCCTCTAGAATTCTGTGCAAGTTGCCGCCCCATATGTTCACCGAATCAGAGACCTACTGGCAACTGAGGCCACATCGAGCATATGGACACCATACTATTGGAGACACGGCGACGTGCGCGATGAGTACGTTTCACAGCAAACAAGGAATGAAACGTACGGCAAATAATATGATAGCTGCGCAGCTCTGGGAAGCCGGTACAGTGGTAGTTTGCATGGGCGCGTCGAAGAGACGCGGCGTTGACCTGAGATCCTACAGCGAATCGGCGATACCCATCCTGGCGAAGACCCACGACAGAAATACGCGAGGATAAATGGCTGTCTTACTTTATGTATCCACACCAGTGACAACGTGCGGGAGAAAGAACATCATAACAAAACGAAGGGATAGCGTGGATGGTCGAAGAGTACTGGCCACTACACGGGGGTGCCTGCTTCCAGATGACCGATTCCTAAGGCGGAAAGGATAGTCGGTGTAGGAAGCGGGGGTACATGCAGGGACTTATCATGACATAAATGACGGTTCGAGTATGTTGCTCTGAATAAACATTGACAACCCCCCCTTCAAATCCTCTTACGGAGCCTTTTCTCTGCGGGAACTCGGTGCACACCGGAGAAGAAAGAAATTGAGTTCGGGAGGAAAGCAACTCCGACGGGGGTGCAGGTGAGATCCGGGGCTTAGATGCGGTATCACATCGTTTTGTAGTAACGGCAGTGTGCTCGCCTCTCAGAGAAGTAAAGTCGGCAAATGTCTATCAACTTACAGAAGCAATTCAAACTCGTATTAGTTGCACGCGTACCAGTAACCCTTCTCATCCGCGTATGCCAGCAGTGCAATCGATGCTCTTCAAATAATTGGGGGGTGTCGGCGCCACTTACACTGGAAACGAATGACAACGATGTATGCAGACTGATTGCTCACCAAACACCCTACCGCTAGCAGGCGAAGTGCTCTCAAGAAGATCGATTCCATTCTTCTTTGCAACTCGGCGCCGCCATCCTAATCTACGCAACACGCATTGCGCCATGCCAGTAAGCTGCAAGGCAGAAAGTTTGGAGTTTCGTGAAACCCCGTCGTAAATCAAGTGGCCTTCAGCATCGTGCAAAGATTGCTCGCCACCGTCCCAGGCTCGAAGCACGTCGAAACAAGGGGACAATTGCACTCGACCTACTAATCAGGGTCGAGTACTGTGGCCGATGACAGTAGCTGATTGTATTGTTGATTGTTCCCAAAGCGTGATATCTGTACAAGCGCACCCCTCTGACACCAACCCATGGAAAGTTGGTCCAAACTAACGAAAACACCGTAATAGGGAGAGGCACCCGGCAACTGCAACAATTTCGAGCCGTCCTCATACGAGTGCAAGATTGAGATAGCCAATCCACTGGTTTCCGGCAAAGCTTAGCTGTGGAATGTGAACGTTGAATGAAAAGAGTCCCATAGCATCATGCCCGGGCTTGAAACACAGGTAGTTACGTGGGGCGCAATGGGCCAAAATGAAAAGATAAACGCATCCATTGGGCGATTCAGGCCATGAGGCGGGAACGTTCGCTTACTCCGCTCGATGAACAAAGGACGTGGTTCATCACCACTGGGAACGATGTCGTGGTACTGGAAGGGAACACAGCATATACGATATGCAAATAGGGCTGCTGCATTCTCAAGCTGTACCTATGATTGATAGTACTGGATGTACGAGAACGCCAAGGAGCGGCGGGACGGCCTTCGCAAAACACCAAAGTAAGCTCGTTTCCTTAAGGTAGACCCAAGGTCAAACGGACGTCGGAAGCAGGCTCCCCCACTAGGAAAGTAGGTTCAACACGGTCCTGCTGTAAACACGTTTTTTTCGCAACGTGCAAGCAATTTGCTCGGGCCTCGTGGACAATGATGTCTTGCGCGTCTGCGACCGAACGTTCCCTAACGCTCATAGTCTGAGGGTCTGCGGCGCTCATCACATGGAAGAATGTTCGACGAGAGGTTGCGGTGACTCGCACCGCCCGTGAGTTTGCACTGCGGGAACGTTCTCTTAACTAGGCATGGCGGGTACCACGATCACATCCACCTCCGGCTGAGGGTGACGTTGCCGTCGCCATAGCCGGGCAGAAGAATTATCGATTAGGGATTTTCGACGGAGGATAGAGAAGAGGGTGGGGGGTCCCCAATGCCGTCCACGGTCGGCCCATCTCCGAGAACACGTGTGCCCGATTAGCCACCCAGGCAATGCCCCGGGCTTGGATTGTCCGTCGGTCGCCGTAGACCGTCGACGACTGAGCGGTATGCGATACCAGTTACAACTGAAAATTTGGAAAAGTTTGGCGAGTCGAGGGTCTTGCGCGTCATAACCCAGGCTCGAATTGAGCGTGGCACGATAGGCGGCCGTAAGATGATGGTCATATGATCGTACTAGAGGAGACCGGTGAGCGCATCACTTTTTTTCGGTCCCTCGCCGTATCTCGGTGTACCATCATCATCATCATCATTATCAGGGGCCGTGCCTTCCAGGGTACTATTCAACAGTGCGATGCATGGGACAGGGTTGCATAGAGGCCTTCCACATGGGACATAGCACGAGGCTCGGGATTCCCACAATTCCGTGTATGTCGATCAGTCCATTTTCTACCGTCAAAGAGTCCCCTTTGAGTTTACGAGCAGGGCACCCTGTATCATGACTGGGCTAAGCCACTAGGTAAGTTTGCAATGACTCATATCTGTGTAGGGATTAATCTACACCTGTACAGGCATCCTTACTGTTTTCCGGCCATCGGTCGAGGTTGAACCTGCAACGGACAATCCACCCCCGAAAACATCCCGAGTGGACCCTGAGCGCCGAGCGCTTGAGTACCCAAACGCAGGAACAATGCCATCGCCCAGCTCATTATGGCGGCCACAGTGAGTGTAATTAGCTGTTTATCCGGCCCTCGCCTCGACTTATGAGTACAAAGTACTAGAAGGCCTTTCCTGGTGTCCGGCCTGTCGCTCACCCCCTGAGGGGTAAATGCCACTTGAAATCGGGGGCCCACTGCCGGGCATTAATTGCAGACTCTGTTGCACCACATCAACTTCTTTTCTTAGATGTTTCCGGTCCCAGCCGCGGTCGCTTCGAACGAACGAGGTTCGCGCGACTTTCACGGTGACCCGGGGAACCGGCCAGTTCAAAATTGTGAAAACATCAAGTTCCCGCTCGTACATACCGGTAACGCCCCAGTGGCTTTCTAGTATCTTCTGCTTGAAACCGGGCATATTCAGAGCTGCTGCGGCGTTTCACTATTGATGTTACCTGTATGACGTTTTGCCGGGCATCAATGCTCGTCCTCAGGCTCTGACGAAGAATAGTCGTGTTCATAACGCCCTAATTCCATCCCTGAAAAAACCGTTGTTTGGACATGCTTTTGTGTTGGAGAGAAGGTGACGGTGTTCATCGGGAAAGCTTGGCTGCGGTTTCAGCTTGTCTTAAACCTTTCGCAAAGTGGATTGTATCTAGAATTCCGATCGTGGTTCAGCTCGTTACGATTCAACACCTCTTACAGCCAGACCTTGGATCGTGTGAAAAACAAACAAGGCCCGGCCGGAAACCCAGCGCATGTATTGGCATACCCAAGCAGCACACTCGTCCACGGAGGTGTCCATCGTGCCGTCCCAAGTGCGGTAAGCATTGCGTGGACACTCGGGAAGCAGAGATGAAATACCCCTATATCGTAAGTTTCGCTTTTAGACTTCATGCGACAGATACAGCCACCAGATTCATTTCCACCTTGGAAGTCACCTTGTCAGGACCTCGGTGCTGTACGATTACATGACTTCATTGTTTGCCGGAGTGCCCGTGGACGCCCTGTGCTATTGATTAAGTCTAGCTGTGGAACTCATTTATGCTGTATGGCCAAACAGCATTTGGTTTCTGCTGTCGGTCGTGGTTGGCGCGCTTGGCTATTAGGCAACCATCATCGCGGGGCCCAACAACAGCACAGAAAGCACGCCCATCGCTGAGCTGGCATACCTACAAGTCGTTGAATGCTGTACCGTGGATACCAAATCTACAAACTGTGCCCCGTATCTGTCCCGCTAGGAGCGGATCGGAATTTGATACTGGTGTGGCATTCAGGTACGGTGCGGGCGTAGCAAAGTACTAGTGCACTCGAATCTCATTGCAGCCAGCTTGGTTCGGCCGGCATTACCAACTCCTCGTGGAAACCAGTGGTGAGCCGTGGAGCATTGAATAGCCGTGAACCTGTGGGGTTGAAACGGAGCAAAGTACGATAAACTTTCGTAGCTATTAACAACCCGGCCCGGGCTCAAAGGCTGGAATGGAAATTAGGGGTCAAAAGCGCGTGCGTAGGCTGTCAGTGGGAGATACTACCCGAGGAAGGGAGCACTGGTGAAGAGCCGCTACAGCACGACCTGGTGTGGGAAACGTGCAGTTACAGGAAACGAGGAAATCGCGGTGAGTTAGTGACTCAAAATGTGAAGTCTCGGTGAGAGTTGAGTGCTGTCTGAAGGAACGAATGCCCTACTGAGTACATTTGTCACTGACCAGTGAGAATTTGAAGCCATCCCATGTTCAATTGTCACCATAAGCACATGACCATCACTGGAGTTGGGATCCGCAGAGTCCAGAGGACGCATGATGGGTTCCAGCGCAACAACATGAAATGGCTTGGGATACAGGACGTGGCGTTGTGAGATTGCAGGCATGTGTGACAGTGTGAATGAGAAAAAAAACTCTCTCGGCTACTCACTGTGCTCAAACGGCACAATACTTAGTTTCTCGGCGAAATAGTCGTTAGCTGCCGACACGTAAATGTATTTCGGTGCAGCGGACGCACCTTACAGAGACGCTATCAGGGAATGGCAATAATGTAGCAGCTGTGTGGGTCGCTGCTGTATCTTGGCGACCAGGTCTGATGACTGCTAGACATTCGCTGGCAATGATTGGCTAGCCGAAGACTGCAAAAGGATATTCGGCGAGGAGGGCGGGGGGGGGTGGGCCGGGAGGAGAACACCACCCTGAACGGGGGTCACGGCGCCGGCCGGAGATGCAAACTGCTTTCGATCTCAGATCGGCAGATCTGAAATCGGGCGGGGGGGTTGGGCCTGCGTCATGGAAATTCAGATTACCATTAATCGAAAGTTGTTGTGGTCGTGCATTGGGAGGGCAGCATTCAAATCTCGTCCTCACACTGGATGTCGGTAGACAAACCGGGCGGATCACGAGGCTGTCCGAGGTTCACTGCTACTATAAAGATGGTCGATGGCCCCGTCTCCCTCTACCAAGCCCACAAGTGTCAGCCCCAGTCTTCATCCATCACATGGCATCTTTCATCACACAATACATCGCTGATGTGCACGAGCTCGACGGGTATCTGTGCGTACCACCTCCTCTCGTCACCAGAACCATCTACTGACCCTCGTTCAGCGCCGGGAAACCCATCGTCCTCGACGGCAGCTCCCTTTCTCTCCCCCAAATTGCTGCAATCGCCCTCTACCCCCCCTCGCCGCCGTCCTGTACTTCCACGCCACCCACCAGCACTTGCGCACCATCTGTGGAACTAAGCTCCACCCAGGATGTGCGTGCAAAGGTTGCTGCCTCTCGGGCAGTCATCGACACCAAGGTCGCCGCAGGCCTTTCCATCTACGGAGTTTCCACTGGGTTCGGGGGCTCAGCAGACACCCGCACTGACGACCCACTGGCTCTCGGTGCTGCACTATTGCAACACCAACATGCAGGTGTCATCTTACCTTCGACGGCTAGTCCTCCCTCTCACCTCGTCGGTCCCATGCCTTTGACCGATCCCACTCACGGAACAACCATGCCGGCACCATGGACACGCGCTGCCATGCTCGTCCGTGCCAACTCACTCATACGAGGACATTCTGGGGTACGTTGGACCCTGGTGGAGAAAATAGTCGAGTGTATCCGAAAGGGCCTCGTCCCAGTCGTTCCCCTACGCGGAAGTATCAGTGCTAGTGGAGGTAGGTCGAATAAGACCACGGTACCAGTCACATTGGCAACTCGCTAACAATACATCATACAGACCTGTCCTCTCTTTCCTATGTAGCGGGGATGCTCATCGGTAACCCTGCCATCCGAGTCTGGGTCCTTACCCCTCCCACACCGTTACCCTCCCTATCACCTGGTCCTTCCCATTCCAAGATCACGACGGCGACGGGCCTATCACCCAACCACCTTGGGCTGGCAGTCCACCCCCCGAGTCCGGCGTACCTTGTTAGTCCCCTTAGCGACACTGCGCGTTCTATCTCCGGAACTGCCTCCCCCGCGACCTCTGAAATTTTTGAACCACTCCTTAGTCCCAGTACACCTGCAACGTCTGTCCGCGATGAGGAAGACTGCGCGAAGCCTTTCGCGACGGAAACGATGGCGAACTTCGCACACCCACCGCTTGGGACAACGATGGAAGAGATGTCTGCTCCTCGTGCTCTACGAGCGACTGGAACCGCTCCATTACCCCTTGTCAGTAAGGAACATCTAGGAATCCTCAATGGAACGGCATTTAGCGCCGGCCTTGCCTCACTTGTGGTGCGGAATACAGAGACAATAGGTGTCCTTGGAGCAGTACGTCTTCTTCTCGAACACAAGTGATATCGGGCCTGATATGATATGGATACTTGCGTAAAGGCCCTGACGGCACTTGCAGTCGAAGCTTTGAATGGCGCACACGGCAGCTTCGACCCCTTCGTCGGCGAGGCACGTCCGCACGTCGGCCAAATCGAAGCAGCGCATTTAATATACGAGCTTCTTGCTGGTTCGCAGTTCGCCGTCAACCACGAGGCAGAGGTAAAGATCGAAGAGGACGATGGGGTACTCAGACAAGACCGGTGGGTTCCCACCAGCACCTCCATATCCCGTGCTCATCACGTGACCCCCAGCTACTCTCTCCGCACGGCCCCACAGTGGTTGGGACCTCAATTCGAGGAGTTGAAACACGCCAAGGAAACAGTTCGAGTTGAAGTCAATTCGACTACTGACAACCCACTTGTCGAGCCTCCAAAGACGGAAGGCGCAGACGGCATAATTCACCATGCAGGCAATTTCCAAGCCCTTGCGATGACCGTTGCAATGGACCATCTTCGGCTGGCACTCGCACAAATCGGACGGCTTATGTTTGTCCAGCTGACGGAGATATTGAACCCTCTGATGAACCGTGGTTTACCGGGGAATCTCGCTGGCGGCGAGGCGGCGCTCGATTTTGGTGGAAAGGTGAGTTGATTTATCTCCCAAGTGTCGCTATGCGCTAACGTGAGTCGACAGGGTCTTGATATTGCCGCGGCGGCATATGCAGGCGAGCTAAATGCCCTCGGAGGGATGAACGTTGGCGTAGGTGTTGTCAGTGCGGAGATGCACAACCAAAGCCTCAAGTAAGCGTTCTTCCACTTTCACCCTTTCGCCAAGGCATGAATCCTCGCTTCCAGTTCGCTAGCCCTTGTATCAGCGCGATATACCCTTACGGCCCTTGAAGTCTCTGAACTTCTTGCAGCTTCCCATATCTATATTCTGTGCCAGGCGGTCGATCTGCGAGCGGTTCGTACCGAGATGCACGCCCGCACGGGGGCTGTGGTACGTTCGGCCCTCTCGGAAGCCTTTGCGAACGCCTTCATCACGTCAGAAGCATTGGACATCGCGACGCGCAAAGTCACACCGAAGATTTTGGACGAGCTGGATCAGACAACTAGCGTAGCCCTCGGATTGAGGATGGCAAGGGTTGCAAGTGCAGGGGTTGCACCCTTACTTGAGGTGTTGACCTCTGACCCGTCGTGTTGCACTTCGACACTTGACTTGGCCCAGATCGCGCGGTTCAAGCAGGTTTTGGCTCAGAGACTCGAGGCGCTCCTCACGGAGTTGCGCTGTGCGTTCATGTGTGTACCCCTAGAAGAGGCCAGTCTACCATCGTCATCGTCACGACTTCCCATGTTCAGCATCCCACCGATGGGCCGTGCACCCGCCTCCAAATACCTTGCTCCACGCACTCGGCTGTTATACGAGTTTGTCAGGCTTGACCTGGGCATCTCGATGCACGGCAGTGACAATCTCCGCAAGACCGTGTACGGCATGCGCGCGCGCGACCAGGGGGCGCAGCAATCCTGGGATGCGGCAATGTTAGAGGAAGCAGGCTTAGGTAAGACTGTGGACACTACTCACGGAGACAAGGTCGCTATGATCGTGGAGGCACTCCGGGATGGGAGGATTGCTCGGGTGGTGGCAAGGATGTGCGAGGGGATAGACGCATGAACCTCGACCCCACGATGGCCAATGTACGACAACAACATGAAGGGGTGACACGGAATGTTTGCCCTGGAGTGCGATGATGGACATGCTTATGATTTTCTTTTATCTATTCGCGAGTGGTAAATGGTATTCATAATCTACTACCAGTTCTACTACTATCCCTGTGCATAGACAACGTTAGTACTTAATGATTTTATTTACCAGTTGATACTCAGTGCCATATTCAACTCTGAAGCGGATTTCATCGTCAACATGCCATAAGAACCAATCGTCCCGGATATCTTCGGCGCCTGCAGTCTGTGAAGGAGTAGCGGCGCCTTGCGGTGGGCTCTCCATCGATAACACAACAAGTATAGTTACTGAAGCTCGAGAGTACAGCTGATTGCAGACATGTCCCCCCAGTCAACCATCCCTGCCCCTGCGCCGCCACCACTTCACCCTGCAACGTCCAAGATTCTCATCATCGGTGCAGGTACCTTTGGTCTCTCCACTGCATACCACCTCCAGGACGACGGATTCCAAGACATAACTATCCTCGACAAGGCTGCTGAGCTGCCCGCACTGGATGCAGCTAGTACGGATATCAACAAAGGTATGTACCGTATGATTCTTGATCGTTCCCAGTGTGCACGTGGACGTTCTATGGAAGATGCGAGTTTGTTGAAAAGAATGAAAATACTGACAACCGTAATCGGATCTCCTTCGTGCCTCTTTCGTTCCAGTCGTCCGATCGACCTACGCGAATAGCTTCTATACTCAACTCGCGAGGGATGCCATCGCCAGGTGGAAGGATCCGATGTGGGAGGGGTGTTATCACGAGTGAGTACCTACCCACATACTCCAAGTCCCCTACCGCCTTTTCTTTATGCTCGTATAGTCGCAAGCTTTTAAATACCTCTCTGCAATCACTGCAGGTCGGGCGTCATTTGTGTTGGAGGCGCGTACGCGGACAAATCATACGAGAACGATGTTGCAGAAGGTGCCCGCGTTTCTTTACTTCCGGACGCAGAGAAAATCCGATCGGCGTTTCCTGCATCCTTATGGCCATCAGAACACGAACACCCTCTCCGGAGTCACCTCTTAGGAGATTTCGCGGATTACTCTGGATACGTTAACCTCGACGGCGGTTGGGCAGAGGCAACTCGTGCCATCAAGATCCTTCTCGATAGCGTCATGGCTCGTGGAGCGAAGATCGAGAGTGGGAAAGAGGTCATGACGTTGCTTAACAGCACTGGAGACAAGTCTGGCTACACCTGCGGGGCCATATGTGTAGATGGTTCGACATATCCTGCTGATCGAGTCATTCTTGCGACGGGGTCGTGGACTGCACCCTCTTTTCCAGGACTAGCACTCGGTCGACGGTGTCTGGCATCTGGGTGGGAATCTACTAGTTTTGCGTGTCTCAGCTCTCCTAACATATATCAGGCAAAGTCTGGCATCTCTACAACTAACCCAAGAAGAATCGGAACGGTATAGAGAAATTCCGGTTGTCCTGGACTTCAGGAGTGGGCTCTATGTCCTCCCGGTAAGCAATCCGTGTGACCTTGATTTCTCACACCACTTCTGTGGTGTCATTTTCCACATGTTCCCAGAGGTGATGGTCTCCATATGTGGGGGACCACATGGGCTCTGACGTTGCATCCCACAACACTGAGTCGTAACAGATACGGGGGCTTAACAAAAGAGGCGGAGTAGATCCGCCCGGTGTGCTGTCTTTGTTTCGCATGTCATTGTGACACCTTGGTATTTCCATTCCCAAGGCAGCGGCAACACTGGTTGGATATAGGGGTCTTGATTAGATCACCCATATTCTCCAGCCATCATGACGTTCGTGGCACCCTAGAAATGCGCTGGCGCAGCTGAAGTCTGCGCGTGTCCTCTTTCGGTTTCCTTGGATTACTGTGCACGCCTCTACGTTATCTGTGCTTTAGTCTGCGCAGGCTTGAACTCTCATGGTCAAACGGGATGATCCGTGCAGGTTATCGGAACACACCCGCAAAGACTTTCACCCGTTTAGATTTGGACGTGTTTTCTGTTGGAAGTCTCTCTTGCCCAAGTTTTCTTGTTACGCCATCTATTTCTCCACGGGGATTTGTCTTCACGGCTGACTTTGGGTTTACACGTTAACCGTAACTTTTTTCGTGGTAGCACCGCCACCGAGGGCGACTATCCGTCAATTTCTTAAGCTTCTTCCCATCCGATCGATCACTTGTCTGACAGTTTTCTGAACCAGCCCAACTGCGATAATGTTATCAAGATTGGTTTGCATGCCGCTGGACACACTCATATGGTGACACCGTCCACATTTGAGTTTTCTTCTGCCAACGCAACTGGGGTGCCTCGCAAGATCTCAACCCCCCGCACCATTCTTAGCCACCCAGAGGGCTCAGATGGGCTGCGCGTCCCACGATCTGTACTGCGAGCTATCAGAGATCAATTGAAAGTTGTCTACCCGGATCTAGCAGAGAAGCCATGGGCAGGAACAAGGATGTGTTGGTAAGTGCTTCTCACGACTCCCCCCCTCTCCACATTTCCTCCATTATCCCGCGGAGCAATGCCTTGCCCTGCCAGAAATCATACGGGGAAGAACATCTGGGCTCGCCTGCTTCCTCCTGCCCCGCAGGATCGCCGAGTGAACTGTTGGCCTGGCCTAAGCTACTAAGCTGGGATTAGCTCCAAGGGACTGCCCTTCCTGCTGGATGCAAGTACGTCATTCGTACCAGTTTATCGTGCCTCCGCCTACAAGGTACTAGGCCGTAAAACGATATTACGTCGTACGTCTCGTTTAATGACCGTCTCTCACCTCATAATTTGGACTGGTATTTGCAGTAAGTACCGAATTCGCCAGTGGAACTTACTTCGAGGAGTTTCGGCTCCGGCCGCTTGCCCTGTCCGGTAATATGGTACACGAGAACGCGAGTCCAAGTTTGCAAAGTCCGTTGTACGTCAATCATTACCAGAGAGCCTTGTAATAGAAGATACTGACAAGGTGCCTCAACTGTCGCCGATTGATTGGAATTACCGCGTAACAGAGGGTCTCGATCTCGGCTTTGTTAAGATCCTTCCGAGCGTATAGGGTGCCGCAATCGTGTCTTGGTTCCAGCTTCCACTGCTACTTTTGTTATCGCTGACGTATGATCGACTGTGACCAATCGCGGTCCGGCAGCGGAGTACATAGTTCGGTGCAGGTTTACATTTTGTCCTCTGCGGCCAGGTGGAACATGTGGCGTGCTGAACCTTAGGCTTGCCGTGAAGAGGGGCGTGGACCGAAGCGACGGTTGCATGACGCTACGGTGCCAAAGCTTGTGTCACTGGGCACCGGCGCCGTCGAGCGCACCCCCCCTCCCCCCCAATTCTCAATTACTTCCACTTTTTTAAAAATTGCCACCTCCTTGTGTCACTTTTTTTGTGTTTTCTTTTCCTACTCCATCAGGGCTCCGCGGGTGGCATGCTAAGCCGTCATCCCCTTACAGGTACACCGACTCGCCGGATGGTGACTGGGTCATCGGTCATTTCCCCGGTGACTCCGGCTTGTTTCTGGCGACATCGGGGAGCGGACATGCATTCAAGGCGAGTTTTATTTATTTATTCTCCCACCCCTATGATGCCGCGCGGAACACGGCGCTTAACAACCCCATCTTTTTCTTTCTTTTTCTGGTGGGGACTTGGCGCGCTGATACGTATCTATAGTTCCTCCCCAACATTGGTCGAGTAGTAGTGGATATCCTTCGAGGCACAGCCGACTCCACCACCAAGGCTAGGTTTGCTGTGGATAGGGATATAAGTCGAGCGCTGAACGCTGAGCGCGTGGATAACTGCCCACAGGAACTTCTTCCCGAAGAACTCTGTGGACCGGAAGATATGTTACCATACGTTAAATGATCGTCTCAAAGCTGTAAAAGAATCGAGCAAAGTAACATCACTGGAATTTTAACTTCTGGAGATCGCGTTAGATGATACACTGAAAGAATACTTTGGGTACTACTTCGATATTCCGTAAGACAGCAGGCATAGCTTTATGCCCTCCTACCAACAAACTCTCTCCAAGAGCGCACTTCAGAGGGTATCCTTTCCTCCTCATACTTCCTCAATCCACCTTGTGGTATCTTCTTTTGAAGTGCCTCAACCCATAACTTCGCACACCGGGCGTTGTTCAGCAGTGGAAGCCCGAAATCCACGGCATTCCTCCTAGCGACATAATCTTCATCTGTGAAATCCTTTCCCCGGGTTTTAGCAAGGTTGATAACGCATTGGATATCATGTTCGTCGAAAACTTCCCGGAGGAGCCGTTTGTCCTTGGTAGGGAAGAATATCCGTTTGGCAGTGACGTACGGAAGGTTGTTCAAGTAACTCTCCACATGGTGAGAAGAGCAATAAAGCTTGAAACCGAGGTTAATGAGGGTCTTTGCGACGATTGCCATCTCGGGCTTGGTAGTGTCTCCACCAATAAGAACGCCAGAGTTGGCCCGAGGAATTTTGAATCCGGTCGTGGAAAGTAAAGACGCCCAATATGCTTCGTGCACGTCGGCTCCAAAGCTTGCAACCTCACCAGTGCTCGCCATTTCTGAGAAGGCATAGGTCAGCGTCAGCGGTTGGTGGACCATGTTGCATCAGCACTCACCAACGCCAAGGAAAGGGTCAGCACCACCCAGGCGAGTCCAGGAAAATTGAGCAACTTTGATAGAGGTGTAGTCCCTCTTCTGCGCCATGAGATCAACAAACTCAGGCACATCCTTGCCCACGATTGCACAAGTGGCAGTCTCGATGAAATTGTGACCAAGAACCTTTGAGACGAAGGGGAAGGAGCGAGATGCACGTAAGTTGCACTCTATGACCTTTAGTTCGTCTTCTCGTTTACCGGCAATAGGCTTTTTTATGATCTGCATGTTGAAGGGTCCAGAGATTTCGAAAGCCTTCGCAACTTTTTGTGCGATAGTTTTAAGACGTTCCATGTCAGTGGCTGTAAGGGAGAAGGGTGGGAGAACGAGAGTAGCATCGCCAGAATGGACACCTGCGTTCTCAACATGTTCGGAAACGGCGTGGACCAGAAGGTTGCCTTGGTACGCAACTGCATCCACGTCAATCTCCAGAGCGTTATCTATGAATTTTGTAATGACGACGGGGTGAAGGGGGGAGACAGATGCGGCAGCAGAAAGATTGTGCTCCAGAGTAGACTCTTCATATACCACGTTCATGGCAGCACCGGATAGTACATAAGAAGGACGGATGAGAACTGGGTAACTGTGAAGACGATAATTAAATCACGTATCAACCTCTTCGTAGACTGGTCACATACCCAACTTTCTCCGCAAAACGCTTGGCAGCGTCAACGGAAGTAACCTCTGTCCACTCTGGTTGGTCAACGTTGATGCTATCTAGCACGGAGGAAAACTTGTGACGATCCTCCGCGGCATCGATCTTCGCGGGATCAGTGCCCAGGACGTTGACTCCGTTGTCCTTCAGCCGAAGGGCAATATTCTGGGGCAACTGTCCTGCGTCGACAGCATCAACTATTTAGTATTGAAGCCAAGTTACACCCAGGCTGCTCACCTCCAACACTAACAATCACGCCCTGGGCTTGCTCGAGTTCGTAGATGTCCATGACACGTTCATAGCCAAGCTCTTCGAAGTACAATCTGTCGGCTTCATCGAAGTCTGTGGAAACCGTCTCCGGGTTGTAGTTGATCATGATCGTGCGCTTGCCCATGTCGCGAAGTTTCCTGGCACAGGTGACAGCACACCAATCGAATTCCACCGAGGATCCAATGCGGTATACACCACTACCAAGTACCATGGTACCATGCTCGTTGAAGTCTACATCGTGTTCAGATGCATTGTATGTGGTGTAGAGATAGTTTGTGTGAGCGGGGTACTCGGCAGCAAGAGTGTCAATTCGCTTGACGAAGGGAGTGATGCCAAGAGACTTGCGGTGTGACCTAACGGCGTCCTCCGTAGTAGAGAGGATGTCGGCAATTTGCACGTCTGAGAAACCCATACACTTCGCCTTCTTCATGAGTTCGTAGTTGATCTTCTCAAGAGAACCCAGAGATTTGATGTGACGGTGTGTCTGAACTATGTTGTCGATCTTATACAAGTACCACTACAGGATATGTTAGCCAGATTTGATGAAATAGACGTCAAAGACGTACCCGATCAATTTTTGTCAGCTCATGGACCTTATCGACCGAGTAATTCTTGTTGTACATAGCGTGGGCAATCGCAAATAACCTCATGTCCGTCGGTCTCGACAAAGCCGTGTCAAGATCCTCAGGCTGGTAGTACGGCTCAAAGCCCTTCCAACGAGGATCGACCTGACGGATGGCCTTTTGCAAGCTCTCCTCAAATGTACGTCCGATAGCCATCACCTCGCCAACACTTTTCATGGCAGAGCCAACTTCGCGGTTGACATGCGAGGAGAACTTGGCCAAGTCCCACTTGGGTATCTTGGTGACAATGTAGTCAAGAGAAGGTTCAAAGCAGGCGGTCGTTGTCTTGGTCACAGCATTAGGTAGTTCAGGGAGGGTATAGCCAAGGGCGATCTTCGCAGCAGTATAAGCAAGTGGATATCCGGTAGCTTTTGAAGCGAGAGCACTCGAACGACTCAACCTAAACACAAATGAGATGCAGTACGCCTAATGAATTAAATCAATTACCTGGCATTGACCTCGATGACGCAGTACTCCTTAGAATATGGATTGAGCGCGTATTGAATGTTGCATTCGCCGACGACACCAAGGTGTCTGATGACTTTGAGGGCAGCACTCCGCAACATGTGGTATTCGTCATCCGGAAGAGTTTGAGAAGGCGCTACCACAATAGAATCACCGGTATGAGTTCCAAGAGGATCAAAATTTTCCATGTTGCAACAAATAATGGTATTGTCTGCACCATCGCGGACGACCTCGTATTCCAATTCCTTCCAGCCTTTCATACTGCGTTCGATGAGGACCTGAGGTGAAAGGGACAAACTCTTGGCGGACAGATCACGCAATTCTTCCAGATTGTTGGCAAAGCCTGAGCCAAGACCACCCAGAGTGAACGCGGACCGGAGGATGACGGGGTAACCGATCCTTTCTGCTGCCTCGAGAGCAGCATTAACGCTAGAGACTGCCGTGGATTGGGCAACAGGGATATCGATCTCTGTATGAAGGTCGGATAATGCACACTCCGCGATCATCCAAAGCGCACCTTTCAATGCTTGGACAAAGAGGTCGCGATCCTCAGAGACCTCAAGTGTCCTGATGGGTGTACCAAGCACCTTAACACCGAGACGATCAAGGATGCCCATTTTGTCAAGGGCAATGCCAACGTTCAAGGCACTCTGCCCACCAAAAGTAAGGAGGATACCATCCGGACGTTCCTTTTCCAGGACGTAAGCGACATAATCCGCGGTGATCGGGAGGAAGTAGACTTCAGACGCGAGTTGATGAGAGGTTTGCCAAGTGGCGATGTTGGGATTGATCAGAATAGCTTCGATGCCCTCCTCGCTGAGAGCTTTGAGAGCTTGCGATCCAGAGTAGTCGAATTCACCAGCCTGACCAATACTCAGACCGCCACTGCCAACCATGACGACTCTCTTGACGTCAGGGCGAGGTAGTTTTGGAAGGACCTTGGCAGAGATTCTACGGGCGACTTCAGATGGAGAATTAAGGACATGCTCGCCGTCCTTGGGTGCGTACGAGCCCACCGCAGGCTTAGCAATAGCGCGCAAACAATTTGAAGGAACGAAGGCTGTCCGGTGGTAATGTGTGGTACGGAAGTAACGGAGGCTTTGATGACGAGTCCATGGCAAGTTATTGAGAGAAAGAAGGTATTTGGTCGAAATGGGTAGCCGGACGGCCGAACTTGCAAGCATCGTGGAGGGTGGTCCCTCTACAGATCGACCAGAGAAAATACGAGGTCACTGAGGTAACTGCCGGCCACGTTGAGACGGAATAAGAGTGAATGATAACGACTCACTCGTCGCGAGTGCTGCCCGTGAAAATCATGTACGAGCTCACGAAAGCTCTTGCAAGTCAAACACGAGAACTTGGAATTTTCTTCAGTTACAAGTCAAGTCTACACGGATTTTAAAAATTTTATTAGGTGGGGTCACGTGAGCATGGTACATATTAGCATGTCATTATGTAATCGTATGACGATGTCACGAACGCCGTCTTTTCGTCCGGCTGCCGTCTGAATCACTGCCTGGGTCGTCCCTCGATCTCTTGGGACTTCCGCTGCGACTGCTTCTCGGGGTGGTCTGCAAGCTCTCTATCAATTCCCCCTCCGATTCAGAGCTGTAGACCGTAGTCATGGCGCGTTCACGATCCAACTGGTGAAGAGAAACTCACGCATAATTCTCGTATGGCTCTGGACTGTGCCCACTCCGCGCAAACTCTTTATTTTCCTCCTCCCATTTCTTGATGCTCTCAGCTTTCCTTTCAGATCTCAGCCATTCTACCCTCAGCTTCCTGTCCCTCTTCTCCATACGTGCGGTTCCGTCCCACAGCTCGGGTTTCTTCTTCATCTTTGCCAATAGTAACGCTCCAAGTTTCTCTCTCACTAGGCTCGTCTCCCGAATTTCTGGCATCATCTCTTCAATCAGGCCGGCCGTGTGGTCTAGGAGCTCTTTTGTTTCTCGTACGCTTTGCTTCATCCCAGGGGCATCGTTTACGAGGGTAGTGAATGCGCGCAGAGCATCGACTACCATGTATTCATTCGGGACTTTCTCGACGCGAAGACAAGATATGTCGATCTTAGCATCATCGTGTCGAGCCTGATCTTGAGAATTGGGTAACTCGCGTTTCGATGGCCCTGCCACTGCTTCCCCCGCAACGGGTATCGGATTTCGTTCCTTCCCTTCAGTGCTCTCCCCTACCCCTGGCGTCGTTCTGCCTCGACGACGGCCTTCAATGCTCCGTGTTGCCTTGAGCTTTGACTTTGTCCCTTTCTTCGTTAGCTTTTCCTTCTCAGGTGTTGGGCTAGGGGTATCATTTATGTCTCTGCCCAGCTGCATCAATACTGGTCATCTTCCGGCGGGGGTGGAACGCACTTGGATATTGGTACCCCTTCGGGGTGTTTACTGAGTAACCTGCGAATGATGTCCTCTGTCTTTCCGACAGCCCGAACATGTTCTATCTAGTTCCGAAATGTCCATCTCAGCTGCACACACACGTGCGATGTGCTCACCTTGGCAATGGACTGTATCTCCGTACGACTGAGTTTTCGCAGCTTGACACTGTCCATGACACGGTCTCGGTAGGTAGAATACGACGATGGGTTATGGGAAACGATACATGGACGTTTTCTCCGATCCCTTAAAGAACTAGCACGATGGTCCAACCGTGACAGCCACCGACAGGGATGCTGTACTGTCAAACCCCGAAGAACAAAGGAATCCGGTGGACGGTGGCTCATCTAGGAGTCATCCGTATTGTTTCCGTGTGCCATGTCATGCTGTTGGACCACTCGGATTATCCCTTATTGACGGTCGCTTTTTAGGATTGAGCTATCATACGAGCCCCATCCTAGCATCCTCTCGCCCCCCAGATTCTCGGCTGCGCGCCCCCTACATCGCCAGCTGGAAAAGTGACCGATTACAGCCAGCTCATATATGCTTATATATGTCTTAGCAACGCTGCAGTTGTGCTGGCAAGATGGCCGAGCGGTCTATGGCGTGTGACTCAAGCGGAAGCTTGCCTGATTCTTCAGGTCTTCTCATCCTCGTAAGAGGGCGTGGGTTCAAATCCCACTCTTGTCATCACCAGCTTTTTTTTTTAACTCGCCCTCGTGTCACTACTGCAACAAGGTACAAATGTGAAGCTAAGTACAGCTTACTGAAGGACCCTAGTGATACCAAGTCTAAGGTCAAAGTCACCTGCTAAGTAACATCCTGTTGTGGACATGGTCGACCGGAAGTGGTCGGGAGTCCAGGGGAGTTTGCCGAATTGCTTTGACCGTCACTGGAAATTGAGTCCGATAAGATGTCACCGCTTTGACCTATGGGTCCACTATTGTTCTCCTAACCGACATGTGGGTGGTGGGTATTATCACAATTTATCAATGGCTACGAGGATAAAAATGCCAACATCCCTGATCTCTCATCTTGCTCCCCAATCTCACCCAGAAATCCTCACTCACCCTGCAAATCAACCTTACACCACCACTGAAACTTGAAAAATGGCAAAGCTCGCTTCCCAATCCACGTCGAAAGGTGAAGCATCCGGTATGGGCGCGCAACGGATTACCAGGCGATTGAGCGAAACATCCCTCCGCAAATTACCTCGCACGGAACTCCAGAAGCTGGCAAAGGTGAGCATCGCCGGCACGAGGAGGTGCTCCGAGGTACTCATGGTTCGCATTAGGAACGCGGTATGAAAGCCAATGTCAAGAGCGAACAGATCATCCAGACTCTGCTCAACCGTGAGAGC
Organism: Pisolithus thermaeus; assembly: GCA_024663475.1. Taxonomy (NCBI): domain Eukaryota; kingdom Fungi; phylum Basidiomycota; class Agaricomycetes; order Boletales; family Pisolithaceae; genus Pisolithus; species Pisolithus thermaeus. The sequence goes on from JANFAF010000038.1 coordinate 287,993, forward strand.
ACGAAGAAGAATGCAAGGTATGTCAGGCTCGACGCCCGACTTTCTGTGCCTTGACTGACAATAACCAGGCCTGCGGACAGTGATCACGAACAAGGACCCCCCAAGAAGAAAACCAGACGCACCAAGGTTGCGCCAGAACAACTTCTACCGACGCCAGAGTCGCAATTCGTTCCCCTCATCAATGAAACCGCGCACCAGTCACAGTTGCAACAGACTGTCGATTCAGGTAAGGTTACTTCCTCGTGCTGAGGAGTTGCCTGATCCCTCCCAGTGCCATTGATCACTCCAGTGGCCCAACCGCGTAACGAAACCAGCGCCTGCCTCCGGCCAAAGCAGGCCGTCGATCTGTGTACGCCCACCAACTAAGCTGTAAAGTAGTCAGCTAATTCCCTCGCCTTAGCCTCTCAACCATTAGCAGCCGCCGTGGAAGCGGTGTCCCCAAACGATCCGGTGTTGGACCCTGATCTATTCAGCAACACCGATTCCGAGATGACAGACATCACACAACCATCCTATGCCACGCCACGGTCATCCCGGGCGTGTACGCCGCCACCCTCTGAAATCTATCAAGTCCAGCGTGCTGTGGAGATCATGCGACACGTATCAAAGAACGATCAGACCATGATAGCTGAGATTGCGAGGCTTCGAGAGACCGCTGCCAAATTACGTAAACAAACGCAAGATATTCGAGATGTCGTGCATTGCGAGCGAGGAAGGCGAGAACGCATGGAGGCGTATTTCACGTATTGGAATAAGATTGAAGGGACGTGGCCCCGTAAGTGGTTGTACGGAGAAGCCATGGTGCCGGCCAAATATCTCAGGCCTGAAGGTGGAGATGCGATGTAGGTGCCACACATCTGACGATGCTGTCCATTTACTGATTTTCCTTTATCACGTTTAGTACGGGACCACCTACGGTGAAGACCGAGAGAAGAGCGCAAAAGCCGAGTCCACAAGGGGACACTGAAGTATCGACGGCACAAAGAGTGGAACAAACTGCTTCGAGAGAAGCACCACTGCTGCCCTCTGCAAGTACCACAGAGGCCACGACCTGTTAGTGTCAGCGCAGTGTGATGATGGTTGGCACTTGCCTCATCTTGAGCCTTAGTAATGTGACCTTTCCATGTCGATGTCCTGGAAGGTTTGATTTTCCAGACCGTATCTTACCATTGTATGAGCACCCACCTTGCCCGTTAATACGAGTTCTGTTCGATCACCTTTGTCTGCATCCAATGCAACGACTCGAGAAAGCTGTTGATGATAAATATAATAAATAAAGTCCGACTCCAAATATGTACATAGCGCTTAGTCAGAGGGACCTTTCGGTCTTCAACCAGTCAGCTTTCTCCTTCGTCGTCGACTGCATCGTCCAGAATGCCGTTTGGCCTCATCATTGGCACAGAGCGAGCCACTTCGTTGCAAGTTCGTACGACAATTTATTCAGACTAAGTCTGTGCTAACAAAACACTTAGAATGCAATCCAAAATGAACTCACCAGGAGAAGTTACAGTGTCGACGCTGGTACGTGCTTCCTGTGCACCCCTTGCTAGTTCCCGTACCTACTACATGTCTAGATCCCGTCATGGCGGAATATATCACAATCATGATCATAAATAACAAGACACCTGGCAAGTTTTTTTTACTTGCTTCCGGTTTTCCCTACTTATCTTCTCGTCAACAGCCCAAATCACTTCGGAGCTGGAAGACTGTGAGTTTGTTGTCTGAACTGTATTTTATCCGTGTCGCTCACGTCCTCTACAGTAATTGGATCGGACTTTGGTTCGTAGCATGGTGATATCTCTTCTTTACCACGTTCTGACCGTGATTTTCAGACCCTAGTTTCACTGACTGGTTATTCACGGAGGCCGCAAAAGGGGTTCCCGAGGCCGAAGGGCCGTCGTCAATACCGATTCCGCCCGCTGCGCCAGCCGTAGAAGCGAAAACGAACCGTGACCCTCCGCACGCTCCAGCCGACCCTGCTCGACGACCACTAAATGCTCCCCGTCCAGGCGCTCCACCATATCAACAAGCTATTGCATCGGCTATTACTTCCACTTCCCCTTCATCCCAAAAACGTACTGCCTCGGCGCGCTCTCCTTCACCAACAGGTCATGGACCTTCAAAGGCCCGCAAAACAGACCTTCCCACAGGCCCCCGTGCAATGCAGAACAACTCGGCCGGCCGCAGTTTACTAGATAGAGTGGGCGGTAGAAATGGGAACGCAAGCTTCGCACGCAATGACGAGATCCAAGCCCGGATTGACGCTGTTACGAATGGCAGTGCTCCGGATCCAGCCATGATGATGCCATTCCAGAATGGCATGGAAATGGTCATGAACCCTGGTCCTTTAATGTTACAGGAGATGATGATGAACCAGATGGCGCTCATGGCTCAGATGGCGACGTCAATGGGAATGTTGAATCCGGCAACGGGGCAGATGATGAGCGCGAATGGAGGTTTTCCGGTGCAACAAGGCGATATGAGTATGTTTGCGGGAGGGATGAATGGTCATACGTTCGGACAGAATGCTGGAAGCAGCCGTGGTCGCGGTGGTGCTACGAGGGGAGGGAGAGGAAGAAGTAGTGGACGAGGTGGTCATGTTGGGTCTTCGCCGGCTCCACCTGCTATTAGTGAAGCGCAACTGGAGACTGGTACCCCTATTCACGAAACTCCTTCACCTGCACCCATTGCAGCGCCTGTTCCTGTGCCAGCGCCGTCCGCACCTTCTGTTCCCCCAACTCCGGCAACACCACAGTCTCAGCGAATACCATATGCTCTCCCAGAAAGGCCTCTTTCCCCAACGCTTTGTAAATTCGGCACCAAATGCACCAATTCACAGTGTCGATTTTCGCACCCGTCACCAGTTGCTACAGCTGAGAGTGGAGTGGTGCTCAGCACGGAAGCATGTGAAAAGGGAATGCAATGCAATGACAAGGACTGCATCAAGTCGCATGTTAGCCCGGCTGTAAATAATCCAGGTTTGCAACTTGTGAACTGCTCACTCTGATACATTTTGCTAATGTATCCTTAGCCGCAGAACCCCCAAAGCCGGTCGCGACGACTCCGGTGCACGCCAACCCTAGCCCATCACACCCACATCCATCCACCATCCCGTGTCGCTTTGGTTCTACCTGCACACGTCCTGGTTGTCTTTTTAGCCACCCGCGGCCCCAGCATGCTCAACAGTGTCGTTTCGGCACTGCGTGCACACGAGCAACGTGTTCCTACCAGCACCCGGAGGGACGGGTACTCCCTTCTACTTTCCATCGCGGCCTCGGTGCGCATGCACCAGTGGTCAACGTAACGACGCCGCCCGCGGGGAGCATAGGCGTACCCAGTCCTCACCGTAGTGTGACGTTCAACAAGGCCACGGGGAATGTCAAGGAGAAGTTGGAAAAGCAGATCAAGGAAATCGAGGCGCAGAAAAAGGCCGTCGCTGATGCCGAGGCCGCAGCTGGGGGCAAGGGCGAGTCTTCAAAGTCGGTCCCTATCGCCGTCTAATTCCAGATTCAGTCCCCTTACCTTGATCTGCGACTGCGCTGCCGTGCAGACGTTGGGTTTTCCGTTAAGTGGTTCCCCCAACTCAATTCCAACCACCCTCAGTAGAAAGATTCTCTTACTTGTACGGACAAGAACCTGGTGCCAAGTCGCCCGCTCTTCACGCCGTATACCTCATGCTACTTTCGAGAGATGAGGTTGCTGGCTCGGGCTGGTTTTGTTGTATTACTCTATAAAATATTTGTGTGGTGCTTACTTACATATTCGCTACTGTGTCTTATCACCGGGTTGCTACTACACTGAGGTCGGATGAAATGGACACTTTTAATCGGGTGCCCACTGTTTTGTGGGGCCCAGATGCGCAGCTCTCGTACATCGGGATGAAGAGTGCGTACCAATGACCAGCATACGTCGGAAGTGAACTACTACGATCTGGATGGACCCTTCTCCACTTGTAGTCTAATCTTATCACCGGTATTAAAGTCTTTGAACTATACGGAGGCTTCAGCAGGCTGTCAGCAAGAATACTTCTCTCGACGTACTGCTATTTCTCTCGTCCGATGTAGGCTCTCAATTTCGTCTATCCGATCGCGAACGTTCTGGAGGAGATCATCGAACCCTTCTTCCTCTACCACTTCGCGAGCAGCCTGCAAGATGAGCATCGAGTCAGGGCGTACGTCCAGCTTGACCTATCCGTTTAGCGTCAGAGAAGGTAGTGATGAGACATTAGCCCCTTTCGCTTACACCAATCGAGATGATATTTGTTCTATCAAGCTCTGTTCGGTTGTGTGAGACATGGAGTCTGGACAAGGTGAGCGAAGTCACCTTCGATGAAGTCCGTTCTTGTCATGATCTGACGACAACGTCCCTGTACGTCGATCAGCAAAACACACAGGAAATTTCTCAGTAGTGAAACTGACGTGGGGTATAGAAGGCAGCTCCGTGGGATCCCAAGGCAGTCCGGCAGCCTGGCGTTCCCTCTGGCGCTCTTTGTGCAACCTCACGAACTCCCTGAGCAACAGCCACGAACAGGTGCTCCATTTTTGCTACGTGGATACACGCATTTCAGTTTCCATTCACGCAGTCGTCAAGGGGGCAAAACACACCTCATCCATGACGTCGTCATCACAGTCAGGAATCAGACCAATTTGGCTGAGGAGCCATTCCCTTTCCCAGTCCACGAGGTCCCGGGCACCCCTGAGCATATCCTCCATCTGAGCCATGTGGCTCAAGTAAGATAGACGGCCCCCGACAAGAGTTACAGTCTGATCAATGGTACTCTGGTCAGCGTGAGGCTTGTTCCGAGCGAGGCGCATGTGACCAAGTGCATGACGGGCTGTTTCGAATGAAAGATCACCAATAGTAAGGACCTTAGAAACGAGTCAGATGACAGAGACTATGAAGACAGATTATTAATAGGCATACATGCATCCTATTAGCAGCCTTGTCTAGAAGGAGCGTTGCAGCACCGTCACGGAAAACACGAACATTCTCAATAGAACTCACGCATCAGTAAGCACGGCCAAAAGTCGTCCCTGCATATAGCGGATATTGAGCTGACAATGTTGCAAGGGTCACTAAAGAACGCTGCGCCTTACGAACTGAAAACTGTCGTGACAATGCCTGTGGCGAAAGGGGTCATCTTAGAGATGGGGCACATGACTCTGGCAATGTGGTACATACCACTGGCCGCCCATGCTTCGGCCTTCTGCTGGAGCAGTAACAGCATATTTCTGCCATTTTCATTGTTGTTAAAGTGCTGGACATTGTTGAGGACGAGCACGAGGGGCCTGCCAGTTTTTTTCGCCTTTCGGAGGGCGACCTTCTCGAGCTTATTCAATGCTGCAGTTTTATCTGTCATCCAAAGAACGTGACATGCACACGTCATCATGTATTACCTCGTTCAACATCTAATGCCGGGCCAGCTGCCACAATGTATGATATGAGCACAGCCCTCACGACATCTATGATACATGAAAATCACGCGCCTTCCTTGGGATCACGTCTCTGGAACAAGAGAGTCTGCGAGTCCTCATGAAACTCGTAGTTAAGTGCCTTGCCCAAGCGCAGACGGAAAACTTCAAGGTCTGGGTGAGCATCCAAAACCGACACGCCTTCCGCTTGTATGGCACGCATCGCTTCCAAAATCAAGGTGGACTTTCCTCCTCCCTTGAGAGATGTAACCACGATGTCACCTCCACGCTCATCCCTAAATAAATGAGACAGGCACACCTTAGGTCCTATGAGAAAATAATAATGACCCCTCGTGTTACCCTTGATAATATTATCTACACAGTCTTGTTCCTTCCGCCTGAGGTGCTCCATCGATTGGTCATTCTCGATGAGACGCTTGGAAGATGTTTCCTTCTCAAAGTCAGCTAGGGCGAGAACTGGGTCATAGCCCCCATCGAAGGCCTTCTCGATCTGGTGACGCAGTAGTGCACATTGATTTTCGCAGTAAATGGTCCGTTCCGAACTGACACCAGCAGGAGTCCTCTGACCTTGTCCAGCACGTTCTTCTTGTACCACGCTATATACGCGACACCCCCAAGAAAAACTGAAATGAACGTGTGAGCTGCGCGTGGAGGGAGCAAGTAGCAATAGCAATAAGGAGGGTGATAGAAGTGGAACCAGGAGAAGCCTTGGTAGACACAAAACGTTGACTGCAAAGTTATGCCCCGAAACGAACTTGACACTACATTCTTTGGTCACTGAGATAAACCTAGATGCCAGCCCAGCCCAGCCCAAGAAGTATCTCGGAAGCCTTTCGGAGAGTTGCACGAAGGGTCACGAATCAGGGATCTTCCAGCCCTTCAGCGAATCCAGAACTTCTTGCTCCACAGAAGGGCGCAGAACGGCCAGGTGCAGAGTGATAGCCACTCCCAAAGCACACTCTTCCCAAGATTGTATCGGGTAACAGAAGGGGTAGAGCAAAACGCGCTGCCTCAGCAAGCTAAGCAAGGAAAGGCAACTCACCTATTCCAAGGCCCACAATGGAAGTCAACGCGGCATCGAACAAGGTGCTGCTCGATATTGGAAATACACTGCCTGTACGAACGTACGGTGCTCGAGACGGCTGTTCTCCACCATCAGTACAGTTGTCGTTGTCGTTGTCGTTCTTGGAAGTCGACGACTGTGTGGCGTTCTGCACATGCGCATCATGGTGGTCTGAACTGCGAGAATTCGTGGAGTGGGGACGGCGTCTGGTCGCTTGCAAGCGAGATACCGAGGTTAAGGGTGTGCGCGTGCTTAGGGCTAGTGAAGGCCAGGAGGACGTTCGAAAGGCTATTGTTGTCCTCCTTGCAGGTCGCAGTAAACACGGTCGCACTTGGCCAAGTGCCAGCGATTTTACCTTCATGTCGGGTATCAAACCAACGACGAAGTGACAGACATGTTTGGTGACCTCCGAGAAAACCGGTTAGGCCACGGCAGTCGATGCTGTGTTTCAGGCTGGCCGGCTCTGCTGTATTATGCACACAGTAGGACCACCGCAAACCTAACAGTACCTCGTAACCCGTCACCCAACTTGTCTATCGTATGCGGCCAGAGGTCACTTGTCCAAGATCGGCATATCCACCATGATCGCCGGACTAGCACGGGGGAGCTCAAGAGTCCAGCACCTTCCACGGCCATCCATCGTAAAATGAAATAAATCCCCGTGTTTTATTACACTCGACTATCTCTCTCTCTCACTGAACACCTCGACAACTGCATAGCCATTCAATGCGGCGAACATCATTGCAATCACGCGGATTGAACGTTGATGATGATAGCGGAGTGTGCGTCCATATCTTGCATAGATCATTCCTAGTAATTGCTGATTAGGAGAGGACCCTCCAAGAACAGCCTGGGGCCCTCGAGGCCTCATGCCTTCTCGTATTCGTCGTTTGAACTTAACTATGAGCCAAATCTCGCGATCGAATGGATGGATGCCTCGCAATCCTTACTCGATGCTGCTCCGCCGTCGCTGATCAAAGTTGGCGCACATAGCGGTGTCGAGTCCCAACGACACCCACTTCCACGGGTTCGATTACTTGAACGTCGTACCCGTCTGCTATATAGCCGTCGTGCGTAGCAGGATGGCACGTTGCCGCATCGCGGGGCCGCAAATCCCCTTGTGCCCTGGAACGTGTCCGGGGTAAGCAGGCAAATATATATAGGCATCGTTAGCCGAGCTCGTGACCCCCCTCCTAGTTTTTTCGGCTACGATAGTCTGAGTGTCAGAGGGAGGCAGGGCCTAACTCGTTCAACGCATTTTCCATCAGATCTTGCCCTCGGAACACATGATTACGGCACATATCCGAGCAGCGAGATACAGGATGTATCACTTTCACCTCCTGGTCATAAAATATTTCGTCGTGTGACTTCGAGACCCGTGAGAGAGGTCAGCTAGAAGTATCGACTCGAGACCCTTTCCAACTCACCAGGACGAGCAAGCACAAGCCTGGCAGTCTGCACGGCTGCCGAGGCTCACATATGTAAGTATGATTCCAGCGGTCCTTGGGTGGACCGGAACTTCTGAAACGTGGGAGATCAAGAGAGTCATGTCCGGTAGGAGGTAAATTTTCCTCAAGTCAAGGAATCCTGGCTAGTAATGAAATACCACTCCGCGACGACTCCCGTGGGTAACATTTGTCGCCCATTGGGAGGTGTACCTCCCAGGTGACCGTGCGAGAAGGTGTATATGAAACATCGATCACGGCTCACCGGTACGAAATATGGCCCTGACAACTCAAACATCTTCTGTCAAACTTCAATGCCGCCGCACTGCGGTTGTGGAGGGCGGACAAGTCTTCAGCGCAAAGAGTCTCCGAGATAATACGCGAAATTCACGCCGTTGGTGACTCGTTGAGACTGACCCGCTAATGTATCTATCTCCTTCGAGAGTAGCAGGAGGTGATGTGTCGGCGGAAAAGGCTGATATGAAGAACAACACGTGTTCATCAAGGATCTAAGAACTTTATTGACATGGAAGTCTCTTCTGACGGGTCTGATGAGTATTGGCTGCAGCAGATTGACGGAGTACGTCACATTAGCATGCAATGCACGAGGTTTACTTAAATCATTCCGCCCATAGTCCAAATATCAAACCCAAACCCCAGTCCGCCGGTCCAGTGCAAAAGAAGGAAGAATGAGAACGAGCATAGGTGTTCAAGTTCTTTTAACTAGCGCCTGGACGAACGCGTCGGTTTGCTAGTCCGCGGCTGTCCCGAAACATTGTACTCTCCCACCCTCGGGGTCGCAGATGACACGAGGCCTGCCGAAATATCTCTATTATCATGGCGGACTTCTCGGATGGCTGTAATCAACTTTGAGGAACTTACTGCACTGCAGTTCAAACAGGCATCAGCGCCAAACCTCAACTTTTGCACTGGTTGGTAGTTTCATTTGCCTTGTCAACTGTTTTTAGGCATCTTCCCTCTGCTGTATATACATCCAGTTTCACTGCAACCGAAATCCATCCATCGATGATATCCCGGTAACGCTCGTCGTTCGTGTACGTTTTAGTGACCCCACACGTAGCCACAGTACCTGTTTGAACTTCCAGTACTTGCTGTATGTGAAACACTCTGAAACATGGCAGGCGAAGCGCAATGGATGTCATGGTCGTCCATTTCACGGAAATGAGAGGACATGTATCGTACTTCATCCACCCCCCCACTCGGATCGCCCCGGAATGTTTACAATGAAAGGTTAGCATGCAATACCAGTTTGTGCAAGCGGGATTTTGGGGGGGACGAACGAAGACAAAGTAGAATTGAGACGTCGGGCCATCAGAATTTAATTTAAAATAATCAAGCCCGCAGCACGCGTTAAATGGCGTCACCAACCCTCGTCGGTTGGACAATGTATCCCGTCTACTGCGGAAACTTTACATCCTCGGAGCGTACATACCATGTTGGCGGATTCCTGACGTGCGAGTCTTCGTGAGTATCCATAGGCAACGTTTCTCAGCGTCAACAGAGGTGGGAACGACGTCGTGAAGCACGTGTGGCTCAAGTTTTTGGCCGCGCCCGCGTGGTTGAACGTTTTCATTTGAACAGTCATTGTATTGACCATGACTTGCTGTAGGGTCTTTTCGCACACCATCGTTGCGGAACGCGGGACGCCGATGGATTGCCAACACCCTCATTTCCAGCCAAAAAAAATCTGCCTTGTTTTCGTTCCATTCTTGTCCTGTCAACTTCATTCGGAAGGACGGAGAAATGAGACAGTGTCACCAATGTCGTCACGCGGTGGAGCAGTACGTAATGTCATTCCAAGCCGACGCTCGTTGCCTTGTAAATAGGAAGGCAGTCGGTGTCTCCACCCCCAAAAATGCTGTGGTACCGTCAGAAAAACGGTCGACCAGGGATAATTAGCGCCCCCTCTTTTCCACGGTTACCGTGGGGTTGCCAATGTTGAGCGCCGGACGGGGTTGGAAACTTGTCTCATCCGTGCGGAGAGTTACCCCCGAGACTTTGCGGTTATTGTTGCAAAGAATGAAGTAAGTACGTGCTTTGGCGTTCATGCTGAGCGGACGTGCGAACAAGAGACTCAAATAAAGACGAGTCGTCTCTTTTCTGACTTGATGTCAGGTCCTTTGGAAGGTGGTGGCACGACCCATCAGACCAACATTGTCACCTGATTCGACACTTGGACAGATGTACCAATGCATACAGCATCGCGTGAACACGCCAGTCACCACCTGGAAGGGTGACATGGAAATCCCAATGCAATACTTATCTCTCGAAAAGTCAGGGGTCCCGCTGTCGCACGACCAACCCACGACGTCGTGTGTCGATTACCCGAGCTGATAGTGCTCACTGCTATGATCCATATATCAGGCATGTGGTTCCCCACATCCCACCCGATTTGATTCCGGAATGATAATACCTGTGCAGATTGGCAAGCGTGTATTCCATACCCCCTTACTCCGTCCTGCCGCATCAGCGGCTGCAATATTACATACGTCCACTCGCAAGCTTGCGACGACGTGTTATTCTCATGTCCGGAAATGGACCGGCGGGCGCGGGTTAGTTATGCATGAGTTTCATACACACGTATGTTCGTAACACAACCACACCTCTCACCATCACCGCTTCATGCATGCCTACGTACTCGACCATCTAGTCAACTGCGCGACTCGCTCCGCAACCCTTCGAGATCCTAGGGATATATCGCAGCCATAAGGCAATGCAAGAACCGGTGAATGCCTTCGAGGCGTTTTCCCCTCCCCACTGGGTACTACCCCGGGAAGCTTTGCTCGAGTTTGGAAAACCATCTGATTATCAGAACCTGTACTTCGGCTGAGGACTTGCGGTACTTCCACCCTACTTACATACGAAGTCGAGGGGCCAGCATGCTCTACAGGCGCTTCACGGCCATGCCAATTATTGGGTGGTTGGGAAATCGGTTGGCACGATCGATTATCTCGAGAATGGGCGCGAATGCTCTCCAGGGCCCGGACTGCGGGAAGAACTCGATGCGATGCAAACCGTCGGGGTGAAGAAAACCTTCCTAGCCAGAACATCCAGCGGAATTGACATACTGCGATGCATCAGAATTATGCACACGATCGCTTGGGGGGTGGGCAGGGTGCGATCCCCAGGAGAAGTCACCGCTATGTGTGAAGCGTGTGTTCCGAGCTTGGACTGCATACATACATACGCGGTCGCTGATGATTGGGGCACGGTATAGTCGTTTGCGCTTTTTATGGTGTTTTCATACCCATGCGTTCCCTACCCAACCCTGCGTGTAGGGTTAACAAACACACCCCTATCCCATGATCCTTGATCGAACAGGATCGAACTAATATGAACTGCGTTCATCTCCACCACCGACACTAAAACTCGTGCACGATCTCTAAGCACAGCACAACACATGAAGTGTGAAAACCCAGACGTTGGTGATTCGACGAGTAGCATCTAGACTATACAGATGCTCCACGGATGTTCTGGAGCATGCCGGTGCGATCTCCACCTAGACACTTGGGCGCCTGTCTTGATGATCATGATAATCCTAGGAACGTCGGAGCCCAAGGCTGTGTATGCACGCTATTCGTCTTCGAAGACGTCATTAGTGAATCATTTACATCTGGGATACTTCATTTACTTACCAGTGAGATAGGTGTTGTGGAGATGAGCGCATTCGAGTGCGAATCATCCCTCTGACGCAGGGGTGGTCTCTCCGGTCAACGAAATATAAGTGGATACATGCTCCTCAGCTCCAAGGTTGACGTTTTCCTTTCCAATAGTCTGCCTCGATGTCCAAACTAGTCAATCTGCGGACCGTGGAACGGGACGAATGAGCGGCTAGTCTGGTAGTAGAACTCTTCTTGGCATGTGTTTCCCCCCGAGAAGAACGTTACTGTTTATCGTCCACGCGCTTCGTCTGATACAGTCCACACAACGGGTCCCTTTAAGGGGAGGGGAATTACAGCATATGAAAGTACCGTGCAGAAGGCAAGAGACGAAACGGCCGTTACGACCCCTCTGCCCGATGTGGACGGAGGGTATCTTCAACGGGCAGAACAAAAAGAAATTGAGGGGAACGGGTAGAGTCCAAATCCGGTGAAACTGACGCGCGAGCACGAAACGTCGGAAGCGCTATCCCTCGACTAGCAGCGACACTCGTTTGCACTTACTCGGTACTGGTCATACATATATGTATTGAACGCTCGCGATAACGTATGCATCAACGCTAGCGGATCACTTGCCACGGGTTATTTCTAAGGCCATCGGGACGGAACGGGGTGCGTGGAAAGTATTGATGAGAATTTGGGTTAAACTGACCAGTACAGTGATAGAACGAGGAGTTCAGCCAGTCAGTTGGGCCGTGTCAGAGCGCCCAGGTGCTGAAACACTATTGTAAAATTTTTGGTCCGAGTGGGACCGTGGAAGCACAGCATTCATAGTAACCGAAGTTTTCACGAGTCAACGGGTTTGCGCCGTTCTGCTCGACGAAGGACAGAATCGTTTGAACGATTTCACTTGGCTGGCTCTCTCGCGGCTCGCATCTATAACACAGATCGTACGAAAGTATCCGCGGGGTTATTATAGTCTGTACGTCAACGAAAATGGATGGTGAGGAGTACAGGTACGGGCGACATGCGAAATAATCGGTGTCGACGGAACGTTTGGAATTATGTACCCGTCTTGATCGTTCCTTAGGGTTTGTTCGGAAGGACGACTCCGACGGAAGGAGGCTCTGCAGAGTACGAGACATACTGGAGATCAGTATCCGTGGGGCTATGAGAGCGTAAAATTTGAGTCGATACGGAGAATGCAAGACGGTGGCTTCACTGAGTTTATGTCAAAGAAGCTGGTACTCGCTGCCAGAAACTTGCTGCGGGAAATCTAAAAGAACGAGTGAGCCGAACCGAGAATCCGAAGTGGAGTTGGGATTAGTTTAGTCGGGCGCTGTGACAAAAGCACCGCTTTGAACCAAAGCAGGATGCGGTTGACGTGAAGTGTGATTACAAAACGAGAGCGTTTTGCAGTGGATAATTGCTCCCAAGATCTTCCGGAAGTTGCTCCAAGCTTAAGAGCCGGCTGAATCATCGGCCCTGTGAGATGAACTGCGCTGTGCATGGGTATATAAGATACAGCTTGGAGGGGCTTGGACGGGTCCTCCAAGGAGTTTATTTTTTGCTAATCGCCGCTCACTTGCTAGCACTCGATCGTCACTCGAACCTCGAGGCATCCAGGTTACTCTTATATCCACGCCGCTTTGCACCCTATCCACCTGTAATTTTCACACGGTGAGTTGCGTCCCCATTGTGCACCCCTTTTTTTTTTCTATTCCCTGCCTTAGTGCGCACGGCATAGAGTGACCCGGGTCCTCGGGATCCCCTGACAGGTCCCAACAGTTAACGGGGCGAATGCAGCCTCGTGCTGGGGGGTCACGGCAGGAATAATTATGTAATATGGAAAATTTTCATATTGTGGTTACCTAATGGGTAATCGTGCCAGGGTAGATCTGGTCCCTTCTTTATATACACTTGCTTCGAGTCTCGTTCTCTCCGCTACAAGTGTTCTGACCCGTCCCTTCCTCGTACAGCTGCATCCTCGTCGCCTCTTCCCCTCTCGACAAATGGCATCGGTACATGGGCCTATCCAAGCGGCGCATCCTTCGCCTTTCCGCGCCGTCCACAACGTATCGCACCCGCGGATAACCTACCCACAGCCCGTAAGTTCAACCCATCCCTCCATAATATCCCACCACCCCCTCAACCACTTCTCGACCCTTAGGTGCCGTCGGCCAAACCACCGTCGACGCAACCTGTCGCTCGTCAAGACGAGTACTATGGGCACGAGCACGCCTCTCTGCTCTGCACGAGGTTCATAACCCACTTATTCGCTTGCCCGGAATTACCACCCTCATCGTCGGGATCAAAGGTGAAGCTGCAGAAGTTTATCGCTTATGCCCTCCACCGCACGAAGCTCCACCCTTCCGTCACCTTCGCCGCACTAGTCTTGCTGCAAAGACTGAAGGCTCGGTTCCCCACTGCCCGTGGCTCGTCCGGCCATCGTTTATTCATATCTGCGTTTATGCTCGCCAGCAAGGTAATCTGCGACGACACGTATTCGAACAAGTCGTGGAGCATCGTCGCGCAAGGGATGTTTCAATTGCGGGAGATTAATCAGATGGAGAGAGAGATGTGTCAGTACCTGGAGTGGGAGTTGAACGTGGACCCGTCGACGTTAAGTGAGTTTGAAGCCATGGTACGGAAGGATTTCGCAGGGATAGGTCCATTCCCCACTTACATACTACCGTCGACAAAAAAGTCGACGCCCCCTCCGTCTGCCAATCCCTTTGCCTATCCCAGTTCGAACTTCACGCCGTCACCCCCTCACGCTCACCGCCATCCCTCTCCCCCGCGGACCGCCCAAGCCCTCCCGTTGTATTCTCCCCCTTCGGACACCCCAGAGGCATCTCCATCATATTCGTCTTCATCTACATCTCCGGCTTCCTCCGCGCCCCCGCCCACACCTGTTGGCGTCGAAGATCTATCGGCAAAAATTGTCTCCGCGTCGTCTTCGCCAGGATATTCCTCGGTGGAGCACGTACCTGTTCCCCCGTCGAAGACGAAGATGTTCGCCTTCGCATCACCTGCCGTATGGTAACCCGTCCCCGCCTCCCCTTCCTCACACTCCTTTTGTTCATAGTAGAACCGTTTTCGGCTGTCTCGACGATGGTCCGAAACGTATATATACGACGACGTTCCCTCTCCGGCCGTGCAGCAGTACACTATTTAACGGACAAGGTATCCTCGTATCTATACCCTCCACTCCCTTCCTCTGTACATTTCTGGGATGGCGACCGCGAGCGGTGGTATGTGATAGTACTCCTTTTTCTTTTGTCCTTTGCGCGGTTTTACTTCCTGTTGCGCTTTCTTATCCTCTTTGCTTCATTTGCACTTGCTTCGAACCTCTCAGCATTAATCCATACAATCATTGTTGTTTCTATACCTCATGCATTAGTTTTGTCATTGGGCATTGTGTACTATACGAAGAAACAAAAGATGCTCTTCAACGAATATTTGTGACCACTCGAGCGAATGTCAAAAGGTGAGTACCGTCCTCTTCGACTTGCCGCTTAACCCCCGCAGAAGGAACTCGAAGGTCGGTCGCCGTTGCAACGCCTTATCTGGATACGATCAGAAAAAAATATCCACCGCTTGCCGGCTGAGAAGCGCGTGTGTCTGATGCCATATTTTTTATTTGACCGAGTTCGTTCTACCGTACGTACGTCCTTTTCACAAGTCGCCGCTGCAGTCCAGACGATCGTAGCGGTGTGATATTTCGGCACAGCCCAACGGAGAGCGCAATCGCAGTCGCTGTAGCCTGCAGTGAGTGATGGGACTTGATGCTGATTGGCGCACGATCTCCTAATTTATAAATTATGAGACATGCCGGCCACCCGACTCTATTGTACTAAGTACATACACACTGCGCGGTAGTCGCTGGCGGCTGCCCAGATACGGATCCACCGCCGATACAAGTTCTGGCAACCTTTCATCCAAAGAGTGTTTCTCGGGTGTCGTGTCGTGGGGAGATCACGCAGATACGAAGGGGGTGTGTCACTTGTCAGCATCAAATTTTTCGATTTCCGAGAGGAGGGTCCCTTGCAATCAGAACATTCTACGTGGAAACATTGCCACGGATGCACACACTTATGAGAAGCTTGCCACCGTTTTAGGAAAAGGGCGACTTCCCGATATGGGCATGCCGTGCACGTGCTCAAATGCATCGCATCGCATCAGCTTCCGAAGGACGAACTCGGGCTCTGCTTCACGATATGTAGTCCTGTCCTCCTTCGATGGGACAGTTGCTTATCTTGGGGGCTAATAAGTACCGGGCCCATGATCTCCTCGTCGTAGGAGCAGCATTCCGTGACTGCCTCTGCTCCACCGTTGCGGTGCATGCCTCGATGCAGCGGTGCGCCGTAAAACGCGATCGTCGTCCATTCAATGCATTTTGCTATTCGGACATTGTTACCTTGGCCAGGGTGTTCTCAGAGTCTGGGCTACTAACGAACGTGCTCGTCCCCTCCCCTCCCTTCCACACCACATCCATGTTTCGTATACCCCTTTTCACCGTGTCATTAACACCATTCCGGTGTTGGCAGTGCTGTCTGTCTGTCTCTTTCTCTCCACATCCTGCAATGCTTTTTTGATCATCGATTGGAACGACTCGGCGTCCTACACACCCACTGCGCATTTGACTGACCCGGGATGCATCAATAAGGTAAGATTAATGAGGGCATGCACTGCATCCCTACCTGCCACCAAGGCGTCCTTGTTGGAGCCACAGCTAGGTCTTCCCCATGGCCAAGCGTACTCGTCGTCGTCGTTAAGTGGTCACATAGTGGCTCCCCAAAGAATCGAAATGAATTTCGTTTTGTCGTGTATTACGCCCAGTTGCACCCTCGGACCTCCAGACTCGACGCTTTGTTAGGCTCTAACCGCCCTCCGTCCCTTCCATACCATACCATATAGAGTTGGGAATCGAGGAAGGAATGAGTCGAACGCTCTCGCCATCCAATGTCACATATTCACGTTTAATTCCGATGTAGCTCTTTACTCCATCGCGAACCATCCATATCACACGTCTCATAATCTACGCGGACTTTTCCAGAACCATGTCTTATCCGACTTCTCGCACTCCCCTCCCTCCTGGTATCGCGATAAACGTTTGTTGGCGTGGATTTAGCACCCATCACGCGAGCTTTCCTGCCGTTCATACCAGCACTGCGTGGTCCGCACACACAGAGTTAGGTTTGCCCGTGGATGTTTTGGTGGTATCGTTTTCCCTGACGTGCTGATACGGCCAAAGTCACGTTCGCAATGAGTCAGGGGCCGTTCCAGTCACCTGTGATTCATTTGGTTATATGCTACGAGACCTCCAGTGTGACAAGCCAGATTCCGTGTAGTCTCAATCTCGTTCAGTGCAAACTCTCTTTCATATTGCGCGTCACTTGGAGGGGCCCCTTGGCGCTCGGCCATTCATCGAGTTCCTCGATCAGCGCATCAATGATAGGTTTCGAGCCCTCCAGTGCTTAGCACTGAATGATGAGGTTCCCGTGACATGAGCGAGGCGACAAGGCCAAGTCGGCTATCACTGACCCCTTCCCAACTGTGCCTATCGAAACGGAAAACAGCGCTTGGAGGCGTGTATCATAGTACCCTGTGTCCTGGTATGTGGCGTGTGGTTCGTACAGGAAGTACTTTGTTCTGGCATCTCGTATGATGGGAAAGGTAAAATGTCTTTCATAATCCACACAGGAACGCGTTTCTATCGTAACTTGCAAGAAGAAGAAAGGCATTGATGACCACCTTCAGGTAGACAAAGCGCCACCGGTCGAGAATCCGGAACTGACGTTTACACCGCCTTGAACTCCAACACAGACTGCGGGGGAGAGGGAAAGGGGCACTGGGGGAAGCACGAGAAGGTGTTTTGAGCTGGGCACGCGATAACCTCATGCTAGACTCTCCACTTAACAAGCACTCGAGTTGTCCCAAAAAATGCTTCCGTCGTGAGAATCCATTGGTCTTGTGATCACAATCACGTCGATCCGGGCCACTTGCCGGTGATTGGGAGAGGCATGAGCAAACATGTCCCTCCATTCTCCACGTGTAGAACTGACATTGTAGATACGAAACAATGTAACGAATGTATTTGGAAATCATCAATCAAGTGTTATGAGCGTTCCGGATGCCCTCCCTTGTACGAGTGCGACGGTTTCTCCTTTGTCCTTCATCATTATTTGGCTTGTTCGCTCCCCCGGCATTGGGCAAAGCAAGGCCATGCGGCGGCGGCATACGCTCTAAATCCCCTCATTCTGGGCATGGAATCGTGAAAACGCCTATGGCCGTGCAGCACATTATGAAAGACGGAGCTTCGGCGACGACTGTCGCAACGTGTAACAATAATTCACGCGTTTCTCGTATCCTGTTTGTCTGCCTTGCCAGTGGCGACGTGATTCATGCGGATATACTGTTGGTGGCGTGAATATAGTGCAGCATGATAACGGAGACTCGCGCATTAAGAGAAGAAAGGACGCGTGCGTCGATGCCAGTTTCTGCCTTCAGGACCCCCCGGTTGTGTTACATGCAATCCAGCCCGCATACTCCAGCGGCACGGCCGAAATATTGATATCTAATCAGAGAAGGAACCTTCCGCTTGTTATGATTTGGCGGCGACAATTCGGCACGTACCCCTAACCACCGATTGTCTCATCATACGTAGTATTATGCGTTCATAATGCATATTCCACTGAGATGTTTCGGCCAGTCTTGTTGTGGCAGTAGAAGTTTCCATCGTGCGGTTTTGCGGTGGTTTTGTACAGCCTTTGCTAACGATACGTATCACGTCGTACTACTGGCACGATGAAAGTGAGAGAACGATACATACGTTTCAGCCTGCTGCCTCATTGTTACTCGTTTCAGTGTTATCGACGGTTCTCAATCTGAATCCCAGTTCTCTGTGGTGTGGTACTCGGAAGCATTCGAAACATATCATTTTTGCACGAATGGTTCATGCGGGTTTCACTCCGAGGCCCTTGTCAAGTTTTCTATTGGAATGAGGGAGTACGGTGCTCGTTCCCAATAGACCCACTGTTGGACCGACTATAGGCAGCGACCATGGGCAGTACTGAGTTATCGCGTATACGGCTTCGAGCTTCGCAGAATCGCAAGGCAAATGAACGAGATAACGACCACTTTGACCACCTCGCGTCAAGTTGCACAAAACGACCGTGCGCGTTTTACATTAAAGTTGGCTGGCAGTAAATGACTTGTTTGCTTTTTTCTTTTCCGACGAAGTCCACCGTGAATGTTGTCGGAGCCTGTAATTGCAATGTTTCCGATGGATTGGAAGGTTTAAGATTGAAGAACGTCTTATCCATCTTACTTCCACGGAAATTGAGTGCTTTGCTTTTGTTTTTTTGCTTCCAACAAGCCCCGCCAAAACGTTCGCGTGATTATCGCTCACACTCTATTGCATGTGGCCAAGCTCGAATCACACACCGGGTTTTTTGGGGGACGCGTCACATTCTTGCTGTGTACTATCAGGAGCATCTTCGCGCGCACTATTGGGTCTGTGATCATTCTAACGGCCTTGACAGCTCCCTCACCATAGCTGCGCAGTGGGACCGCTGTGTTGCCCATGATGCGGCTGTGCCACTGCTGTCCCAACATTCAACGATTCAAAAAGACGCGCGTCGTGGGTGTGTTCGGCATTCAAAGAGCATTCCACTCTTCTGTTTTGATTGCACCCAGAGTCTCCTCCGACGCCGCATGTCACGGTCCTGCGTATCAAGTGTCTACAATCCGGTCCGATGCACGACGCTAAGCTTTATTCGATGTGGGCGTACCTTCTTTACATCCGCCCGTGACCTGTTTCTCCGTTCCAGCGCATCCCGCCCATAACTTCCCCATGGGTGTTCCTTTGCCCGTCCTGAACTGCTTGTGCACACCCACGATCATCGCATCAGGGCAACCACCTAACAATGGCCAATACTCTACTAGTAACTGGTTTGCACAGCCTTCGATTTCCGCCCTGGATCAAACCAGACAGTGGAGGCACGAAGGCTCGGCAGGTAAGTCTCCGCTTTGGGATAGGAAGACCACCTTCCTCATCGCCACTCTCTAACATTTCTCCATTTCCGTTCGTTGACGGGTTTTTAGACTTTGTCTCTCCCAAGATAGGAGAGCCCTGGTTCCACAGATGCATGGAACATACCCTTACCCTGTGGTTACTGCGCATCCGTCGTAGAGAGTATGGAAGATGAAGACGATCGATTCTGTGCCGCTGCGCAACGAGTTTGATTTAGCACCATTGTGACGTTCGCAACTAGGCCGCGATCTTCCGATACCCCTTTGTCTGTATGCAGGGTCCCCTGAACGCGGAAGCACAAGAACAGCATCGTAGAGCGGGCTTACTGCTGTCGATAATAAATATCAGGTGCTCGATTTATCATAGTAGAGGTCATGGCGCTGCCGACTCGAGTCATCTCGTTGGCTAGTGTCGGTGCAAAACGCGACCCCTAACAGCACTACAGGTGATCACTGCCTTCTCTAGTTTGTCCTTTTGTGGGAAAAAGTCAGGGTTGGCTACGGGTCGTCGTTATAAGGTCATCCTCTAGCCCGTGGTGGCTGCCAAAGTGATCCTGCATGTGCCGCAGTTGTACTCTAGTGTCATGCGGCGGTGGCGTATGTATGTTCCGATACATATCGGCCGGTGTGGGACTCCCAATTTCCCTCTTTCAAGTTCGTGCATCTCATCCTTTCCCTTTGCCCTAACAGTGCGGCGCAATGCGCCCCTGACCACTTCGGATGCGGTCCGTAAGTGCGGACCGCCATCATATCTACATTTGTCGTGGTTCACGCCCGTACTGTCCTCCTTGAGTGGTAAGTCTGCTCTTTAGGACATGTGGTTGCCATGGCATTGGATTTAACGTGTACGACTCAACTGACGAATACCAAAGACTTCACGGGAGGCGTCGGGATCCAAGTATAACCATGCGCACTCTATATAGTGTTGTTTTCCAATACGGTGCGTGCTTATGGAATCACTTCCTCCGTACACTCGGTCGGGTCTCGAGACCTTATTGTCATGCTCTTCTGAAAATTCCCCATATCGCTCGCTATCTCGGATGCCCTCCCCAGTACATGTTGCGTAGTTCTGACACGGATCGAACGTGCTCGGGCCGTTATCGGCGTTCTCACATATAACTCGGATCTATCCCTTCGCTTTTGTTTTGCAAGTGCTTCATATGGGCTCCTTGGAGCTCGTTGTCCGACACCGATTGCCTTGATCACACACTTAAGAACGAGAGAAGTCCTACTGCCAATCTTGTCTAATCGATAATCAGGATCAAAAAGCGCCTTGGTTGGGGACCTGCAGACGAGCGTTCTTGACATCAATCAATCTCGGAGCCGTACGGCCAAACTTCCGTCTTTTTTACAACAGCCTCCATCGAGATTGGCAACAAGTGACCAGGCATTTGACAGGTGTACGGAGTGACCTATATCGAGTTTTCTTCTACGTTTATGCTAACCCAGGAACGTCGAACAACAGTACCCCACCTCGACGTATGATGATCAGTCAGGTGTTCCAACGCCACTCCACTCACTCGTCCGAGTTTAATGTCACGCCATCTAGGCGCGAGAGGTCTGGCTTTAAAACATCATCAAAGCTGCTAGATAATCAGGCACTGTGGCCTAGATATCAGCATGTAAAGCGAATATAAACGTAATGACATGCTTCACACATTGGAGCACTGACTCTGAATTCACGGCGTTTCTCTCTCGCCATCCAGGTCATTGAAACTCCCGTAAAACACAGGCATATATATACGTACTCTTCCCCAACATTTAAGTCGCCCTACTTCCGGAATTTGACCAGCCTTCATGAAAGCAGGCTTCTCCCACACGCTGTCGTCCAGAAGCCAAAAATAACGTGTGATATGTTGATGCTCAGTGTCGGAGATATTCGTGGAAGAAGGTAATGGACAGTGGGACAAAGAAATCGACTGCTGATAAGAAAATAGAAGGATGATGGTTAAACTGACCTGATACGAGCCTCGTTATTGGCGTGGACAAGGATGAAGACAGTCGCCTTGCACCCGAGTCTTGCTAGGGCGTAATGGAGATAGGACTTCGCGAGAACGCTTTCATAGCTGCGTCTTCGCTGTAACAGGGATCGATGAAACCCGCATTGCATATCTGAACATGGTGGAGTTAGTAAGGGTTCCGTACCCATCGTGCCGGATCAGGATGCAAGCCTGGGACATAACGAGCTGGTTAACACCACCAGACTTTCGGACGATGATAAAGGTGTATGTATGTAGGGGTGATGGGGGGCGGCACCCTCACACGACGAAACCACCTGGGTAGGAAGGTCTTAACATTTCGCCCAGGATCGTCCCCTCCTGCACGCCTCGAGATTTGGGCCCACCTCACGGCTTCGTTCACTTCCGGGACCGGCGATTTGGTATCTATGATGGCGATGATGACATCTGTAGCAAAGAAAGTAGCTCCGCAAACGTAGCGGGATCACGCATGTCCTCTGGAATGTGCGTCGTGCCAACCTCATCTGCAAACACGACGTGCAGGCATTCGAATATGCCCCCTCGTGTTCTTGTTTGACCACGGATTGTAGCTCGATGGGATGAAACGTATATGGTATTGGATTTGTCCTTCCGTTGATTTGGGTTGGCTGGTGCCGGATGAGGTCACATCGTAGAGGGACGTCCGAGGTACACCAGATATTTGCCCCATAAGCCTACACATGTTCAGTGACCCCTATGATGCAAGCTTCGTACGTAGTTTAAATGAAGAGCTCTGCAAGGTTGAGGAAACGACCTGTCAACCACGCATCGTGCCGGGTGGCAGAGGATGATTTCCTTCTGCCTTGCACTTCGAGATAAGCGATCGAGTTGATTTAGACTGCTGCAATCCCCGCCGTGTGTGCATATGATCGCAGTAAAGACGGGAACAAACTCGGACAGTCATTTCCACTTTAGACGTGCGACGAGTCCAAACCACTTCTTCATGAGCGAGTAAAATGGGTAGGAGATCCCGTTTCTGTCTATTCGTTTAAACTGATGCGATAAGATTATCTCGCACGTTCGAAGTTAGTTATGTTATTCGTTCTCGGGACACAAAGACTGCCGTGCTCGAGGATCAGCAAGGCAATATACTTGTCCGCCATCGCGTCATTATTCAAAGGAGTGCCCGGTGAAATATTCGCGGACTGTGCTCAGAACTTAGATGTTTCGATAAGCTCCCTGTCTTGTCCGATAGTGACTACTAGACCACTTCCGATCCACCTCGGTGGCTTGCCCTCTGTATCCAGAAGACCATTGTTGACGCCATCTTCGAAGAAGACGTACCCTGGTATGTAGCGGTCGACAAAACTTACGGCGTCATGTAAGAGAAGGAAGATCGGACGGGGGAGAGACACCAACGCTTTTACTTGCTCGTCTGTCATTCCCTTGCCGCCATTTCTAGCTTTCATGTAGTGCTCTTGTTCCAGTCGCCACTTGTAAATTATTTTGTAGGGGCATGACGAGGGACCCTTTATCTGCCAACATTTCCTGGTCCTGTTTAAATGCAGATTTTGGCACAGTCGTCACTTACCTGAATGAAAGCATCTAGGGTATCCCACCACTTCACATAGGCTTTCAGCTGATCGTTGATGGTGAGCACGTCTTCCATCCTCACGAACGATTTCAAGTCAAAACGGTCCTCCAACCCCTGCACCGGCTTATCCCAACGCTCCTTTATGAGAGATACACTGGTCGGGTAGAATCCAACACACCATCCCTCCAGTATGAAAACATCAATAGGCGGACGTATGACTTTACCGTGAGGAAGTCGATCACCCTCTCCTCCAAACAAACTCTTGTCAAATATTGGTAGTTCTAATTCATCAGGTTTTCCATTTATTTTCTTAATCTTCTCCAAGAGAGTGTTTCCAAGCTCGATGTCATGTGTGCCAGGTTGTCCACGTCCCCGAAGTAGCTGGTTCTGGGGATGATCCCTTGCAAGAGATGCCAAGCCATCATGAGTAAGATAAAGGTCGTCGATCGAAAGGACAGCAACCGAAAGCAAGTGAGGTGAGGTTGAAAGCTGTTTGTGAAGGTGCGACGTAAGGAAGGTCTTCCCGCTGCCCTGGGGTCCTTGAACGCCCACAAAGAGCGGTGAACAACGGGGACCGACAAATTTGGAACGATGGTTCTTTAAGCAACACAGGACGTGTTCTGTCATGGGTCGTACCGCGGGCGGACGCAAAGTGGTGGACATGGTTAACATGATAATTGCTGGAGCGCCTGTCTGCTGATGGTCATATCATGTGACACTATTCCGAACGTCATCCGAACGCCTCTTGGTATTCTCAACGTGGTCTACAGTATCAGATAGAAATGTACTAAATAGCCGTGCAAGATTCCCTGCATCGTACGCGTCCCTAACACTACCAGCCTACAGGGTGTGGACGAAAATGTCTATTAGTCCCAACAACATGGGTTCCGCGCGTAACGAAGATCTAGATGCCCAATAGACGTTAATGGCTTCCACCGTACCGCGCTTTGCGGCCGATGTCGAATGGTATGTACTTGTACTTCAGCATGTGTCTAACAAGGTGATTCAGCACGAGAGAAGGGGGGAAAAAAAGAACTAAACATACTGTATTTGCCGTCTCATAGTTAGCGCAAACAGCACGCAGAAATAGACGACAAGTATCGGCCAGTACACAGGAA
The DNA here is from genome assembly GCA_024663475.1 of Pisolithus thermaeus. Taxonomy (NCBI): domain Eukaryota; kingdom Fungi; phylum Basidiomycota; class Agaricomycetes; order Boletales; family Pisolithaceae; genus Pisolithus; species Pisolithus thermaeus. Next base: position 312,239 of record JANFAF010000038.1, read on the forward strand.
CATCGAAGACTTCGGAAAGGGTGCAGAACAAGGCAACGACGACCGCCCGGGTGGAACTCAACCTAAGGTTTCAAGCCATGACACAGGTACGCAGCCGAGTTCAATGCATATGCTTACCAAAACTGCCACTCTGGCAATCTCCTGACGAAGGGCCGGAATTCATCATCGCGCTGGGACGGGAGAGTTGGGCCTTCATCGCCGGTACCTTCCTCAATTTCATCAGCCACTAGGTCGTCCTGAAGGGAAGGGTCAAATCTCGGTTGCAAGAACGCCAACAAGAGGTTGAGGAGGTAAATGGCGAGCGCATCTATATCTGTGATCAGCTACTAGTGAAACAACAATGGTCCAGGGTACTCACAGCATACTGTTCAGAGGGTCGAGTTACTGGGTCAGACTGAAGGATAGGTTCATATTTGCATGTACTAACCGATGTACCACTAGATGACCGTCAGCAACACGCACACGATGATAGCGAGACACGTCTCACCCCCTGGGATAGCACAATCCTTAGCATGAAAATAATAAGCAGTCCGAAGGTTCCCAACCACCGCTGGAGGACGTGTGGTGTCCACCTGTCCAGCGTCTGCTGGTATTGACGCTGAAGCTTTGCAAGGTGGAGCTGAGCAGCTGCGAGCGGTGGAGGAGCCGCGGGTTCATCTGAGGACATCATCTTCGAGTCGTAAAAGAGGAAAGGGATCGGTAAAGCAACGTCGACGTTGTACGCGTTTTTGTTCGGGATTTTTCTGATCAAACTTGAGCCTGAACCGCAGACGACAGCAACCTCAGTAAGCGCGGAGTCTGTCGGAGTTTCAAATCTCTTACTGCAGACGTTGGCACATTGGAGCCACAACTTACCGCTGCACGAGAGGTGAGGCGACCAGTGAAGCTTGGAGTCGCATAGGAGAGCCTAGAATTCTAACATGGGCTTCTTGTCCGGGTGCACAATCGATTTTCCATGTTCAAGTCCAAGTGATACTTGCTCGGGGGGAACCTAATGTTGGGTATCTTCCCATGTGCTCGAGTGTATCGATGTGCTCGTTCCAGTCAGCATACTTGCTCATGCTCTTCCCTGAACTCACAAATGAGGGCTCACGAATGCAGGTTTGCAATGCTGCAGCTTTGGGCGGCTTGCTCTCGACGACGACCCCAGGACTAAGATCAAGTAAGAAGTCTCCGTCACCATTGCATCTCCCCTCTCAAAGGCTGGCGGATTTTTTGCTCGATCATCGCTGCCATCTCCGTTGAGCTCCTGAATGATCAATGACCGGATCTCATCGAACTTCTTCTCTAACTTGACCAACACTAACCTCGGGATCGCGACACTACAAACGATTGACTACATCCGCGATTCTATCTTACCTGCTCTACCTCCTTTTTCTGTCCTCTTATACCTTTCCCACCACGGAAGCCTGAGATTCTGAGCCTCAGATCAAATACGATGTTGACTACCGTGATATATGGCGCTTGTCAAGACGAGCCTTCATCTGATGTTCAGTTGGCTGCTGTACATGCACTTTGCAACTCGCTCGAACTCAACTGCGAAGACTTTGAGCGTGAGGTTCGTCGTCTCCACCTACAAGTCGCTCATTGTCTCATGTCCTACAGGGAGAGCGCAATTACATAATGCAAGTCGTGTGCGAAGCAACCTAAGACCCTTCGGTTGCTGTTCAAGCTGGAGCCTTCTAGTGTTTCGTCAAGACTATGGCCCTTTATTATGATAAGATGACGTTTTACGCGGAGCAAGCCCTTTTTGGGGTATGCGCTTTGGTTTTCGGGTGATATCGGCGAACTGATCCACCATCTTAGCTCACTGTGATGGGCATGACACACAGTGACGAATGTGTGCCTTTGCAGGTTGTTGGGTTTTAGACCACTGTTTATGAAGAGGAAATCGAGTTTGCGACCGAGGCACGTGAAACGCGTTTCGGGGTTTGTTGATCCTGTTGTCCGGATAGAGACCGACCGTTTATTTCTTGTCGTTCAGGCTGCTGATCACGGCGAACCACCCGAGGTCGAATCTAAATTCTTTGCCAAAATTATGTTGCCCGAGGTCATTATCTTTCTTCTCACCTCTCACTCGTCAGGAAGAAGATGCCGACGAAGACCAATGGAATACACTCGTGCCTGCCAGCACATACCTCAACTTTATGGCCCGGCCATTGCTGATCCAATAGCTGACGTTGTCATACTTTTCATCAAAGCCTTCATCAAGTCTTCCGGTTGGCGTTGGGGGGGAAGCAGCAGTGATGGCCTTCAGGTCTACCCTCAATGGTCCCGATTCAAGCATCCTGACGCATCTCGTAAAGTAGGCGATCCCACTGCTGATAGGGATGATGAGCAATTCTAATCTACACAGTGTACGGTTGTATGGACGCTGTGGAGGATATGTGGTTTGCTCGTTGTCACCATCAAGCCAGATGTAAGCTATCGTCGTGGTGGTCGAGAGAGCCAAATGAAAATCGTATCAAATCTGAACAACCTGTAACCGGTGAAAATCTCGATGCGACTGTCATCATTTACCCAAACAGTTGTAACAATCTTTGCAGTGAAGGACCCAGCACAGTCAAAAATGTTTGGACACGTTGGATGTGTCAACATTATGTACTTGTCGGCGTTGGAATACTGACAAGAGGGCCAGCAGCAACAGTAACTTTGGTGCGCTGTAGCAACGTGAGTTCGCATCCTATCGCACTTGAACATAATGAATCCATGTTTGGCAAAGCATGCTAGGCTATGAGCAAGTTGATATCCTCGAGGTGACACGACTTGACCTTGGAGACGGGTATCGTTTAAGCAGTGTCTGAAATCTCGGTGGCCTGTTTACCAACCATGCCTGTAAACCTCGGGTTGAATTCACCCAGGTATAAAGGGTGTACACGACGCATGATTGACTTAGTTTTCTGGATGGTTCGATATATCAGTCTCACGAAGACTGTTCTCTGGACGAGCTGGGCGGATTCTCGTTTTTCGAATGCATTTCACCTGCTGACGTTGCGGCACAACAGCAAATATCTCGAGACGCTCCCATGGTCAAAGCCTGTGCGACGGAACCTGCGGCAGTATCGTGGGTTCTGCCTGGCATGTTCAGTGGCGCACTGCAACAATGTCACCGTTTGTACCGGTACGAACCACAGGGCCGGAAAGGCAGTGTACCCAGAGATTGGTCCGTGACTGACCGGGTACGTAGACCCAGCCAAGAAGTAGTAGTCGTAAAAGAGTGTGGTCAGATACATTACCGTTCTGCGCCGATTGTTGGCGGACCGAATGCTGTCTGGCACTCACAGATAATCGCCTTTACCTCCAAACAAAAATGGCGTGTAGGGTCTCTACGCGTGAATGTGCACCCAGGGCAACGTTTAGAGTATTGTAAGGTTTACACCCAATACCGTGGAAGCATTCCTGTATAAATACCAGAAAATGTTTAGATCAAGAAGGGCACAACAGCCTTGCGTTCCTTCGGATACTCCGCAAATTTATTAAGGTACCACTGGTGCCCTTTATACGCCCTTGGAAGCATCAGGAGAATCTCGGCAAACGGGAAGACCCAAGGTGCATGGAAATGCTGCATGAATGCAGTGAGGGATGTTAGGGGAGGCAAGGGAGCGGCAGCAAGCGCAAAACCGATCCACTCCACCCATTCACAAAAGTAGTTGGGGTATGAGATGTATCTGTACAGATAGCCGTGCGGAATCGCGTAGTATTCTGCTCTTTTCTTCGTTGGATCCTCTTCGTACTTGGCTTTACCTTTCGCCTTGGCATTGCGACGGATGTTGAGAAGTATTTCATCGTGCAAGATGTTCCCGATAAATCCAGAAAGCCAAATGAGGACCCCACCCCAATATAAAGGACGCCGGAATGCGACCGAGAGAAACGCGTGGGCAGTGTCGGAGCGGAGGTATGTGCCCATCATCAAGCCATTAAAAAGGTTGAAGCATACTGCGGAAAGAACCACAGAGAGATGAGACTTGGACCGAGAGGGAGTCCGTAGCGGAGAGATCAAACTACGGTTTAAGTAGTGAGTAAGAAAAAGGCCCGCGAGGAGACCTTGAGGGGCCGATATAGGGGGTATGTGATCGAGAAGCGGCGCTTGTGTGAAGGCATGAATGAAGGATATTGGCGCAAATAGTTCCATAAAGATCCATGATTGTATTCCATTAACGCTTAGGGCGGTTAAGACGTGGTCCTTGGAGAGAGAGAACCTCCCAAAGGGGGCGTTAACGAAAAACAGCAGCGGGCACGATGCAACCGAGATGACAACAAATCCCATCCTTATGTCTGTGGCAGACATTGTCAGTCGAGAACGAGCGGGCGAGTGGACCTGGGTGTGCTCACTGTCGTACGTTAACAGCATTGTAGTGGTAGTGGATAGGCGAAGGCGCCGGACTGGACTCGCGCGTTTCATGGCCTCACTGACTAAGCAGAGGGGTCATTGCACCAATACACACACCACACCACCACCTCCACTTTGCTCATGTATGGCCAACAGCCATCCACCATCGTCGAAACTGCGTCTGAAGCGAACTCCTGCGGAAAAGGCAGAACGAGCCCGTCGCAAGGCTTTCAAGGAAGCGCGAAAGGCCGCCAAGCGACTGAGGAGGGCTACTGCTGACGGATACCTCACTTCGGACAGTAGCGGTTCTAAAGAGAAACCCACGAACATGAGACGCAAACATCGGCGAGGTAGTGATCCGGACGGTCCAGCTCCACCACCCTCTCCATTTCGAGAAACAGACCCGGATGGCATCCGAGCCGAGTTAGAAGAAAATGCATTTGCGGAGAAGATGTGGGGGGCTTTTGAAGACGATGAGCGTTTAGATGGAATACACTCTAGATTTGACAGCTACATTCGTATCCCTGATCGGTGGGCCGACGACCGCACAGGACAGGATAGTCATCTGGCGAAGGATCCCCAATATATGAATGATGAGGAATACGCAGAATGGATCAGGGAAGGAATGTGGAGGTATGTCGGTCCTGATCCATTAACCTTTGGACCTATCCTGCCCATTTAGGCGGAAGCATGCCCATGAATATGAAGAACTAGCTAGAAAAGAGTCTGAAAGAGCAGCTCGTCGGGACCGCGAAGCCCAAGCCAAAGCAGAAACTTCTCGCTTTGAGAAGGCTGCCTCTGAGCGGAGAGAACGGAAGAGAAGGGAAAAGGAAGAACTACGCGAACACGAATACCAACTTTCATACGAGACTCGCTGGCAGGAACTTCTGAACCCAGGAGACGCAAACATGGATCCACTGGCGTTCATGGACATCCCATGGCCGCATTTCCCGAGTTTCTCCTCAGCCGTTGGTGGAAGCACATCCTATCTCACACACAGGATCGAGGATTTCACAGAAGAATCCATCTCCAAGTTTTTGACGGTGCTTACGAGCAAATCAATGCGCCTTGTCGCTGACGCAGACAAAAGCGAGGATAAGGTTAGAAAAGACAAGTTGAGGGAAACGATGTTACGCTTTCATCCGGACAAGTTTGAAGGTCGTGTTATGCAGCGAGTATTAGCCGCCGATAGAGATCGAGTCAGGGAGGCTGTTGGTCAGATTGTCAGGGTGCTCAACGCACTCATGGGCGCACGATCCTAGTGGTGTTAGACACGCATATTTTGGTGTAGGCGGTTTACTTTAGTGAAGAGCGGGAGATGTTTACTAATTAGCTTTCACAGTTAATATCATAGTTCACCGTTGTCACCGCAAGGCAGCAGAACGGAAATTAGGAGAGAGCACAGTCGTTCATTCACAGCTCGCTTGTCGGTGTGTGTGTTATCGCTGCTAGCATTCTAAGCACCAGATGGTCAGGCTCGCGGCTGTCGGACACTAACGTCACTCAACACTCCTTTCTTTTTCTCATTCCGATCGTCATTCTGGCCCAAATCCAAAGTTGCCCTTTGGAGCTTACAAGTTATGGGTGGCCGTGTTAGGTGTCCAAAGAGGTGTCGCACGATTGGAGGGTCCGCTGGCGAGCGATGGTAGTTCCACATCTCATTGCTTGATTGGTAGCATGGGCTGGGGTCGGGCGACATTGCGCATTGCTCTCCACACGTCGAGATATCCCGAAATCCGGTACGGAGTCATTTCCTGGGATTGCAGGAGAATATAATTGCCTGGTGCCGATCGTGGTAATGTTGATCCGTTGTCTCCCGCGGTGGCGTTCACGTCTTCTCCTGTGTTATGCTATAGAGGTGTCTGTCACGGCGTAAGTGGAGGGGATAAAATTTCTGTTTTCTGTTGGTTCCCCCATGCCCGATAGACGGGCCGAACTGAGGAATTCCCACTCTGGCACCTAAGAAACATTTGTTCGTTAAAACCCCCGGATGCTAACCGTCTTCCTCACATCTGACTAGACTCACTCAGACTCCTCTCCATTATGCTGATCGGGTCTTAACTTTCGCCCTGATTTTTTGCTTTGAAATTCGCATTTCCTTGCCACCCACATCGGTGTGTTCGATCCGTGGATCTGTATTTTCTCGTTGGTGTGCCTTCACACGTGCGATACATCCATTGACTGGCTGCTTGTATGGATGTTCGTAACTTCCAGGTTTGGAGTACTTAATACCCCGATGTACGTCCTGTTCGAGTCTAGTGGCAAACTTCTCGCTGCACATTGGTCATCACCGATTCCAGGTTGAAGTAGATTCGGAACCACCTCTCGTCAGTCGTTAGACGTCACTACGACCTATACTGACATAGACTTTTCCCAGCGCATACGTCAGCCGTCCATCATCTGGAGTGTGCGGAGTTGGGAATCGCCGTGTGATTTGTTCTGCGGGTTGTTTTATGCCAAATGTACTTGTATCGGATGCCATCAAACTTGCTACGCAACGAGCTTCCGATTGGGCCGTCCCCTCATGTTCGTGCGGTTGACTTTCCAAACGAGTTACTTCCGCCTACACACGAAGGCTGGCGGTTCAAGCTGCGCATTTCCGAGGGTTCATTCCTGCCTTCTAAGGTTGAGCCACCTCTTATGATATCTATTTCCGTCACCAGTGGCCACGGGGTGCCTGTTTTGCCTTCTCATTTATCTCGGCACCCTCACGTTCCATCTTAGTTTTCTTTTGTTGTACCGTCTACCGCATTCTGCTCTACTCGAGCTATCGAGGTAGAAATACTTGACTTCCTAGCTGGCGTACTTTGAAGCCGGCGCCAAGGTGCGGGATTGTTGCTTACGTAAGTCCACCGGTGGAGTTCCGAGCCCGGACTCATCGGCATCTCCAAGTTTGAAAAATAGTGACCACAATGTGATACTCAACGGCCAAGCACGCGAAACACGCACGAAAAGTGTCAGACCTACTCGGAGTAGATTTCTGGGTTCTGTAATTAAACGCGTTTTAAGAGGTACCTAGCAGCGGCGCGTGAAGTATCTCATTGCATTCTTGACAGCCCGCGATTTCGGGGTGTACCTAGGTTTGAGGGACGGTGAACAGAAGCCGTACGCGTGTTGTATGCCTTTCTCCCCCGTTTCTCGCGTTTGTGGAGCTTCCCTCAACTACGGCAAGACCAGACAGAAGAGGTCCCATACGAAAAAGCAAAAACAAAGGTCGACTTGACCATTGTTTTAGCAAATCGGGGGAGTAACAATAATTAGAACAATACTTGCCGTCCACGGTGCCGTCTCCTTGGGACCCGACTCCCAATACCCTCCGACGCTCTCCGCCCTACAGCTCACCGTTCGCTGACCACTTTCTTTCTTTTTCGACGTCTGGGAGTAGCTGGACTCTCTTCTTATACCTAAACCATGACCAGTATCGGGCAGATAATCGATGAAAACTCTTCAAGGACGCTGGCGCCGGCCGCAGTCGCCTCACAGGTAGCCCTTATGTCGGTGATTTCGGTAGGTTGGCCAAACATATCTTGGTTCAAGCGTGAACGCCTCCCAGGTCGCGGCAGTGATAACATTTAATGTCCTTCGGCCCAAGAACAAGGTATTTGCTCGTCTACTCCGCTCCAGTCGCGTCACCAAAAACATATGGCTGTGACAGGCAATCTATGAGCCAAAGGTCAAGTACCATGTCGGCGACAAGAAGCCACCACCAATATCTGATTCGCTGTTCGGGTGGTTACCGCCTCTCTATCGAACGACGGAACCCGAACTCCTCGAGAAATTCGGTCTCGATGCCGTCACTTTCCTTCGTTTTACTCGTATGATGCGATCGATATTCTCTACTGTGGCATTCATATGTTGTGCCATCCTTCTACCCATCGACGCCGTCTACAACCTCAAGCACGTTCCTTCTTCGGGGCGTAACATACTGTCTATGCTTACCATCCGCGATGTCGAAGGGTCATACCTCTTCGCTCACGTGGCCATCACGTACATGGTATCTGTTGTCGTGATGTTCTTCGTTTGGCGACATTGGAGAGTTATGTTGCATCTCCGCCAGCAGTGGTTCCGTTCGCCAGAGTACATGGAATCCTTTTATGCCCGGACTCTTGCTATTATGCACGTCCCCAAAAAGTACCAGTCTGATGCCGGTATACGTGCCATTTTCGACAGCGTACAGGTTCCATATCCAACCACGTCGGTCCATATTGGTCGAAAAGTTGGACGCCTTCCGGAACTTATTGACTACCACAATGACATCGTGCGGCAGCTTGAGCAAGTACTTGTTACGTACCTTAAGGATGGCAAAATTGCGAAAGAGCGCCCTACAATTCGCATCGGAGGGTTTCTGGGGATGGGCGGGGTCAGAAAGGACGCCATTGATTTTTACACGTAAGAAGACCCGTGGTTCTGTGGCCTTCGGGCGTACTTTAACTCCTTGTACAGTGCCAAACTTCAACGTGTAAACAAGGCAATAGAGGACTACCGCCAGGAGATCGATACTCGACAAGCAGAGAATTATGGCTTTGCATCAATGGCTGCTGTACCTTACGCCCATACAGTGGCCAATATGCTTCGAAAGAAACATCCCAAAGGAACCGATGTGACCTTAGCGCCCAATCCGAAAGATATAGTTAGTTGTCGTGAGTTTACGGTATGTCTAGGATATTGACACGCTTCTCGGTAGATATGGGCGAACATGAACAAATCGCCCGCCGATTTATTCCAAAAGAAAGTCGTCGGTTTCCTGCTATTGGTCCTGGTGTGTTTCTTCAATACTATCCCATTGTTCATTATCTCCATTCTTGCCAACCTGTCCTCGGTAAGTGCTTTAGGGATCGTGAATATGATCATGTTATTGACTCGAGGCCAGATATCAGCATATGTTGGTTTCCTCGGTGCCTGGTCTACTGCTTCCCCCGGTTCTTTTGCATTCGTATCCGGTGTCCTTCCACCCGGTATTTCCGCACTCTTCGGCGTTGCTCTACCACTCGTAATGCGTTACTTGAGTCGCTTCCAAGGCGCCCTTACTCACAGCCGGTAAGAGCGGTCCAGTCTTTGAACTAATGGAGTTCAGCTTATCCGTACCGAAGGCTGGATCGAGCTGTAGTTGCACGTTATTTCGCTTTCCTGGTCATCTCTCAATTGGTTATCTTTACTCTCATCGGTGTGGGGTTCAGTGCGTTATGACCTATCCTCGTATGTTGTGCCGAGTCTGACAGGCTTGACAGTTGCCGCTGAGCAAGTCGTGAGCGAAATTGGCGAACATGTCAGTTTTGCAGATATCATCAATAGTTTGCATAGTAATGGGCCATTCCACACGTTCGAATTCGTCCAGTTGACCGAATCCATAGGTCTACCAGCAACCATTAACTCAACCTACATTAACCAGTCCTCCTATTGGCTTACATTCTTTCCGTTAAGTCCCACAAATAGCAGGAGGGGGATTGTAACTGACGTCCTGTGTAGCCTTCGTGGGTTTCTCGCTGTTTTTGACCTGGCTCAGATTGTGAACCTCCTTTGGATCTTCATCAAGAAGAAGTATGTTCGGTTTTTAACTAATGGCACGGCCTGCTGAGGTTGTTACTAGGATCTTTGGTCGAACCCCTCGTGACATACGGGAGTGGACACAACCGGCGGAGTTCGAGTATGCCATTTACTAGTAAGCATTTTCGTGACCTACGTTGGTTTCAGTGGTTAAGACTGTTCACTAGCTCTATCTTGGTGCGTGATATCAGGCGATGACGACCCAAGTCTTAATCTATTTTCCTTAGTTGTTTATGGGGACTGTCGCGCTCGTATTCGCACCGCTGGCGCCACTAGTGGCATTGGCTGGCGCAGTAGTGTTTTGGGCAAGTTCTTGGGTATACAAATATCAGCTGATGTTTGTGTTCGTCACGAAGGTTGAAAGTGGCGGTGTAAGTAGTCCGAGTTCTTATATTGTTCATTAAGACCGAGATTTCCACAGCGCCTGTGGAACATGATCGTCAATCGATTACTCGTCTCTGTCGTCCTGATGCAACTGCTTATGGTCCTCAGTGCGTACTAGTGCAGGAATAAATATATGCCACTAAACATTTATTCCAGCAATCGGTCTCCAATATGGCTTTAAGTCGTTCTTGTGGCTCACCACTGTTCCACCCATCTTGTTTATCGTCGCCTTCAAGGTCTGGATAGACAAAACGTTTTATCACAAGTTCCTATATTACATTCCTTCTCGAGAAGAGCTTGAACATGCACAAATCCACTCCTCCCGTGCTGATGCGTCCGGGAACCGTATCGAGAGGCGCTTCGGCCATCCTGCCCTTCATATGGAGCTCTTTACCCCAATGCTGCATGCCAACATGATGCCTCTCCTCGGGGAAGTATACAAGGGTCCAATTGGTAGTGATAAGGCAAAACTGGGCGAGTATGGTGGCAAGAAGCTAAGTGCACAAGTTATTGACTGTGGAATCAAATTTGCGAGTGTCGAACAGGTAGGTGACAGTACTCTCGTGTGTTTCGACTTGGTAAACACCTGGTTTTCAGCGAGACTTGGAGTACGACCCGGCATTGTATAAACGCGATCGCGGAGAAGTTGACTGGGACGCACGTTCGATGGCTTCTGCTGCAATTTTTGGACATCGCCCCAGCGAGAGTGCTTCCGCCTACCACCAGAAGGCTAACTTCTACGCGACAGGCGGTGAAAGCGGTCGCTCGTCCCCAGCACCTATGAATTATAGCCGTACAAACACTCAAACCGAAATCGAACTTTCCCGCCTTGGGCAGAGTGCCGATAATCTACCCCTCTTACATGACCGAGGGTACGACTACCTGATGAGTCGGCAAACGCCGCCGCCGCCAGTACCCAATCCACCGCGCTTCGCGTCACCGTCCCCTCCGTATATACCTGGGGGTGGTGTTCACCTGTCACCTGCAGAAGATTTCAGGGAAGCCCCTCTACATCGCCCCTACACACCTTCGCGAGAAGGATTAAATTACGCGACCGACCCACCCCAATATAACCTAGCTGGTCGCGGCGCACGTCATCCAGTTTAAACACCACAGCCCGCTTAATTGAACCTACACGACGTTTGCTATGATGGGCCCTTGCAGCCATGCGTTTCCTTACACCTCATATTGTCATCATACTCTTTCACTCTTTTTTGCACTTGTAGGAGGGTACATACATAACATTTTCTGCAAGCGGACTTCCATACACTACACTCATTTGTGCTCGACGTTTAGGATAAACGGGCTGACAACATACTCTATTGGCGGAATAGCTACAGCAGGCATACGAAAACCAGAAGTACTGCTGGATGGTGTTCCAGTGTTTCTAGCCATAGCCTTGTACTATTTTCCAGACTTGCCTTAGGCCCTCCGATTCTGTGTATTCATAATGGACAATAAATTTCGGGTTGGCTGTTGTTCATCACCGTTGTAATGATTTCTTGTAAGCACTTGGTTGGTACACTCAGCCTTGCAGCCCGTAGGTGTCTTAGAGAACGTTCTCGACGATTGAGATGAACCACGTGCCGCAAATTATCGACGTATCCGAAACATCGATTACAACGAGTCCTGAGTCCTGGGAGGTAGCCCAACGGCACGCCCAGAGCCGACAAATGAATTCCAACCGGCCCAGTGTTGCTGACTATAGTCTCCACCACCACAGCGTAACCGCAGATAACACGTATGCAAGGCCATTGTGCCACCCCAAGGCGAAAATAACTGCCCTTTTGGGAGTCGGCGAAAACGTGTAGAACCTGAGCGAAAGTCAAATCGGTACCAGTCAGTCACCTTGGTGGAGCAACAACATTCGGTTTTGCCGTGGACGAATGGTGGTATTATTACTATTTAGTTTACTCTTTCCCAAATAATCGCAAAGCAGTCGTTTCCGCGACAACTGCCGGTGGCGTGTTCTGGCTGGGGCGATGGCGCCAAGGCAACACTGTGCGACTTTGTGGCGTCGAGCGACCCTTTATCCCATCCGTGAAATACAGGTTTCGTCCGCGTGATGGAAGCCGCGGAAGAACCATGGAAGGGGGAGTTCTGTGATCTGTTAACGTGCGGTTACCGGTATTAATGAATTTTATTCTCGAGACCGGCCACCGGAAGTGCATCTGCATATTGTCGTCGCCCTGAAAGAGACGGTGGGCGCGTGCCGTTCAGATTAGCCTATACCGTGAAGCTGTAAGTATTGAGAGAATCACGATGCGCTCCTCGTCGTGTGGCGTCGCTAGCAGTAGTACTTACTTGCGCAGTAAATGTCCGATGGCCATGTCGAACTTGGATACGTTCGTCCAGTCGTCCCGACCTGCTCCATCGGTCGTCGCCACGTCGCAGGAAATTCGGGACCGTGGATCGATTTTTGTCGGAAGTGTCTACCGTGCAACCAGCCCAGAAGAGGCCAAAGCGGCACTGCACTACCACAAGCACGTCGTGCATGCAGGGAAAGACGTCTATGAAATCTCTGCATGGAGGTGCATGGTCCTCAAGCCAGGCCGCACTGGCCTATCGGGACCGGACGATTTTGAGCTACGAACGGGGTTTGACGATGGGGGAGAGCAATGGGCTGGGAGCAAAATACTCAAGATTATGCAGACGGAGGGTGTCATCGATGCCATCGTCATCGTCAGTCGATGGTTTGTCGACGCAAACTCAGGTCTGGGTCATTTTGCTGATTCGATGGACCGGTATGCAGGTTCGGAGGTACATTGCTAGGGCCAACACGGTTCAGACACGTCGAGACGTGCGCAGGCGAAGTATGCCGCAAATTCAACAAGGTAGTTGAGACCGAGGAATCCATCCAAACATTATCCACACTAGATGACCTCCTGGCTACCCTCAGGGAAGAACTCAACGCTCTTAGGTCGGGCCCCAGCACCTCAGAAGCACGCACTGTTACAGGCGGAACACCATCGATGAAGAAAGCCCACGACTACAGCGCTGTGCGGGATACTTTGGACCTGTCAAAAGCGAAGCGGCTCATTCACGCACGAGAGAGTGCAATTCAGGTTGTGAAGTCACTGATTGCTAAACACAAGAGCGAGGATAAGTGAACAAGGCACACAACCGTATATACAGTTAGATACGATTTGCATCGTACTGCCTTGCGATTACATGGATATGTACTCGAACCCAGGTAGACTCAACGACGGTCCATCTTGCAACAAAAGCCTGGAAAATTTTTAGCTTAACTGTTACATCTCAAACACAGAACAAGTATTCAGAGGTGCAAAATTGGCTGGATGCTCTGCCGTTCGTCAGTGCCCGTGGGCTACGACTGGGGCGGCAAGCGAAATCATCATTGAGAATGACGTGGGGAGGTCACTTACGAGGTTCAGTTCTTCCTGAACAACCTGGAAACTCTCAAGCGGATAGGCTCAACCACACACCTCGAGAACGAGGGGGACAGATACAGTGAGAGGCCAACACGAACGGGTAGCAATGCCTGAGGACGGGCTTTAGTCCTCGCGTTAATTTGAAAAACGAGGCTACCAAACTTACCTTGACCATTCCATAGGCAAAGATTGCATTGGCAGCGTCTCCAGCTATGACACTGGATACTCGTCGAGGTTGGTTATCGTCGACTGCAGAAACAGGTGGTTGGCCTTTAGAAAAGCCAAAAATGCCATAGCGGCGCCCCACCCGCTCTGCCCATCGTTCCCCTTCGTCAAACCACTGACCCATATGATCATTTAGCCAGGACGGTTCGTTGCGAACTTCGTCGTTGTGAATGAATTGGCCAACGACGCGTTCACCAAGGCCCAACTGCCTCGAGGCAAAGAAGATGCCAGCCAGAGGAATAATCGCAGTTAATTCATGAAGAACAGCAAAAGAAAGAACGAGAGACGGCAGCGGCGTGCCCGTCCTCGCCGACAGAGACGTCAGAGCGTTGTGGTAAGACTGACGAAGAGTTGGCATTTGGAAAACTTTTCAACTGGCTGGCGAAGCGTCTTACATAAGACGACCAATGCTAGTGAGCGTCCGTCGACCAGCTGCCCGCGTTGTCACTCAGCGACGAAGGCATACACCAGCTAGTGGTGCACCAGACGATGGCAAGCGTTGTCAGAGCCTTCAATCACAACCTTGTTTTACCATAGACGATCGTGGACATCAAGTATGGGCTAGCAGGAGCGCCGACCAGCCAAAGCGGGTCGTTCAACTCCGGTTTGCGTACGTCCCGGAATCTATGGTAGACGCACTCTCTGCCATACGTGAAGTCGAACGGAAATTTGGTCGTATCCGAGATTATCGTCCTCTGCGAGTGGGTGATTGTCCGGCATCTGCTGTCTGCTGACTTACCGCGCAAGTAGGACGCCGACCTCCCCTCAGAATATCAAGCAATATTCTGGGCAGCATTTGAATCTCCGGAGTCCTTCAAACTTGTCCCTTCTTCAGGAGCCACTCTGAAGGTTCCAGTCTCCGTTCGGGAGAGTCAAGAGGGTGGACCAGGTCTGAGCGACATTCTTGGTCTCCTAGAACCCCGAGAAAGGGGCAGACTTGACCGTCCTGCCGCGACATTTTCTGGGGATCTTGGTAGAGAAAAATCTGGTGAGACTGTTCGGACTATCGACGTCGAGGTCCGTCGGGTCACAGGTCCGTCCCCACTCTACACCAAGAACCGCTGACTCAATATCTTCAAGAGACTGAAATTCGCTATCGGAATACTACGAGACCCCCAATACGATCAAGAGCTATGAAAGCTGCGATAGGTCACGCATTCTTGGACTGGGGAGGATTTGCTTCCCTACAACCGCTTTACGAGACCTCCCCTTTCGCAGATCCAACGCAGGCCCATAAGGAACCGGGAATGAATCATATGCGGCTTGTCCTCAATAAGTGGAGTCAAATTCTCGACCGCCCGGATCCATCATTTCCAGAAATGCAAGCGAAAAGGGAAGAAGCTGTTAGGGAACCCTCATCGAGCAACGATTTTTTCGACGCAGTCACACGGACAATAGCTTCAAGTTCGGCCAAGCTAACTCGTCAGTTAGCTCAAAAGCCGTTCGCCGACATCGTCAAACCTACGTCAACTCGACCAAAAGATGGCTGGGAACCTGTAAAAGACTTCAAAGTTAAATCTAGACAACGTTCACCAAGAATCCCATCCATTGACATATCCGAAGCTCCCAAGCCACCAAAAGAGCGAACACTTGAGCGTGCTCGGCACCTAGTTCGTGAACAGGGCCGTGATCGACTAATTCAACTGAAGAGTGAATCAAGGAGTCACCCGAGTTTCGATGGGCTGAAGGAGAACCTCGAGAGCGTTCTAGAGTCCTCAGAAGGCCAAGCAAAGCAGTCTGACGTTTCGAACGAAAAGGGTGCATCTCCAGTCGGTCGGGACGAAGGTGGTACTGAGGAATCGAAGAAAAAAGGATTCTGGAATTGGTTTTGAGGGTGGATTGGACAATCTGAATTATAGCCCTACCTCATGTCTTACTCGTAAATTCCGTACTCTCCAATTAATACGAGCATCGTTGTTCTGTTGACTCCCTCGTTGTGTTTGACCAATGCGGGCTGGTGGCCGAACCCCACGTCTGCTGTGCGACATAAGCTTTGGTTCCGTTCCGGACAGCACGGGTGATCGTATTCCGACGTTCTGCGTTTCTCTGCATCCAGCTCTGGGATTGAAAGTCATGTTAGTTTCGCACATGCTATTACCACGTCGCTCGCTGGCTTGGGCGAGGCAGGCACTGTCCAGGGGACATCCCACCACCGTTGCATCCATGCAAACACTTCGCAGTAAGTGGCTCGGTGCAAATGTTTAGCAGCGTGTTCATTGTTGCGCGTTCCGGGTAAGCTCGATATTATGCACAGTATCGTCCTGGAGTACGTGCCACCGTGACTGGGGTCTGAAGAGCGGACGTTGCTGACGCCAAGTGCAGGACCCCCTGAACCTGGACTCGCTTCTCACCGAAGATGAGATCGCCATACGGTCGGAATATTTCGGAAACTTGTTGGGTACTTTCCATTGCTGACCGAAGTTTACATACCCCAGAGACACCGCTCGCGGGTACTGCCAGGCGAGCCCACACGAGTCCTCCCGAGAATTAGATCGACTGATTTCGGGTGCTTCCAGGAGAACCTGTTGCCTCGTGTTCTGGAAGGATGGAGAACCGAGCGTATGTTCCCTTCTTATTATGTTGTCGCGATCCATGGATTGATTGTTGTTGCAGAGTTCAATCATGACATCCTGCCCGAAATGGGCGAACTTGGTCTTCTCGGTCCTACTATCCAAGGCTACGGTTGCGCCGGAGTCAGCTACGTGGCGTACGGGCTTATTGCTCGAGAAATCGAAAGGTTAGCTGGATCAAACATACTATCAATGTTGGCACGTTGACACGGGACGTAGAGTGGACTCGGGGTACCGCTCGACGGCTTCTGTACAGTCCTCCTTAGTCATGCATCCCATTCACGAATTTGGTACGGAGGCCCAGAAAGAACGATACTTACCTCGTCTAGGTAGGTGGTACAGATGGTCCCTACCAAGCCGGTTTTTTTGGTAAACAGTATTACCGCAGCAAAAGGAGAAATTATCGGTTGCTTCGTGGGTTTATAACGCAAAAACACTTCTCCTTTTCCTCGCTAAGTCACTACTAGGGATTAACTGAACCGAATCATGGTTCCGACCCCGCAGGCATGGAAACCAGTGCCGGAGAGACGAATGGAGGCTTTGTATTAAATGGGATCAAAACATGGATAACAAATGCCCCCGTCGCGTGTGTATCTACATGTCCGCCGAGGGCTGTTTTCGTTGACTACCCGGCTTTTAGCGACATTTTTGTTGTGTGGGCGCGCTGCAAATGGGATGGGAGAGTCCGTGGGTTCATCTTGGAAAAGGTATGTTTTACAGTAACTATCCAACACTTTTCTTACGCTGCTCCATTTGGTGTGGTCAGGGTATGAAAGGTCTAGATGCCCCAGTAATCAAGAACAAAGTTGGCTTGAGAGCCTCCCTCACAGGGTCTATTTTTATGGACTCGGTTGAGGTTCCCTATGACTCGCTTTTGCCCAAAGGACAGGGTCTCAGTGCCCCATTTTCCTGTCTGAACAGTGCCCGGTATGTTGCTCTACCCGGGGACTGAAGTCCTCGCAGAATTCCACTGATCTGGATCAGCTATGGTATCTCATGGGGTGCTATGGGTGCACTAGAGGACTGTGTCGACAGAACACTTAACTATGCTCTTGAGCGTAAGCAATTCGAGCGTCCCTTAGCTTCTTTCCAGCTCGTGCAGAAGAAACTTGTTGATGCTCAGACTGAAATCGCCCTGGGCCTGTTGGCAAGTTTGCAGGTTGGTAGGCTAAAGGAAGCAGGCAAGGTTACACCGGAAATGATTAGTATGGTGAAACGCAATAATTGCGGGAAGGCCCTCCAGCACGCAAGGGTGGTCCTGGACATCCTTGGAGGTAACGCATCCTCGGACGAGTAAGTACTCGGTCTCTGGCTTGCATCATTCATTGCCGGATGAACCTGTATCAAGGTATCATGTTGGTCGACACGTTGCAAACTTGCAGGTCGTGAACACTTATGAAGGTGAGTAAATTCTCTTTTGACAGGCCTCTTTTCGCTAATCCGCCACAGGAACTCATGTCAGTATTTCAATGCTTTGATTTTCGTGGGCGCAAGACGCTCATGATGATTCCTCATTTTCCAGGATATACACAGCCTTATCCTGGGCAAGGCGATGACTGGTATTCAGGCTTTTACCAATTAGTTTAGTCCTTTGCGTGACTACCACCATATTTTGCCCTCGGGTGGAGCTCGGGACTTGTACTCCACGACATTGGAAATTCACACGATTAACCCATAGCGTTGGCTCTTGGAATGGTAGTGAATTGATCGATATCAATCGACGATGTCCTGTCTGAGCGGGGGCGCATCATATCATATCGTAGGGGGAGAAAACCCCAGAGGTCGATGGTCCGGCGTTTGGCCGCTAAGCGGAATACACTTCCCCACCCCCTGGAAACCGGACCCCATGTCTCTCCGTCCTCCCGTCAAATTTGGGTTCCAGCCATAACGGTTTGCTGATATGTGTCAATGACATCGCGTGGTCGGGAGTCTGACTTTCAGTCAAGTTGAAATATTGATCACTCGACTGTCCTTGCAATCGGCGGACCTGGGAGTTCCTAACGGCTTTCCGAATCAGGGGCAGGGAGGAAGATCCCATACAAGTTCCGCGAATTGGCACTTCCTCTATGGGATATGGTAGAACGTCGCTATCAGACCCAGACTTGTAGTACTTTCGTTCTTTTTTTTCTACCTGCTTCTAGCCCAATGCATCCTTCCTCGACGTTGCCAGTACTTCCGATACGCTGGAGGTTAAGAACGTGCGATCCTATTTGATGGAATTTCCCGTTACCTACATCAGTTACAATTTCAATTTGCGAGAACACTGATAACGTTTACAGAACTGTGAAGATGATAAGATCCTATTAAATTGCACTAGTTTTGGGGCTCCGCAAGAGAAAACCCGGGACCGCGGCGAAGGCTGGAATAGCGGTCTTGTAGTGGATGCTTCAATTTCACGCATCTGCATTTCTGAGCGAGGGATGGACATATGCCAATCCGAGCATTTCGAAAACCTCGCGTTCAGATTTAGGGAAGTACAGTTTGGAGTCGCGACGGCGTGATCTTGCAAATACAATCGAAGGGAGGGTTAAGCCATTGCCTGTGCAAACCAGAGACCGTAACCTGCTCACATTCCTGAGGAATCAAACTTCATTCCCCTAAATGCGTGTTCAACGAGCAAATCATTTATTAGTGGAGTCTGGACATACTTCTGCTGTTTTGCCCAAAGTCGCAGATCCCTTTGAAACATCGTGGAACCAGTCCTAGAATCACCAGTACGCCATCTGAAGAAGTCGTTAACAGTTTCACTTACCATCCCACGACAGCAGTCCAAAATACTTCGGGGGCTGCGAAAATGAGATCTACGCGACGATGAATCCGCCTCTCTCCAGGATCTGAGGGAAGACTAAACACGGTAAGAGCCTTCTCGAGGGAATCCCAGTGGTGAGTCCGAAGTGCGTTATGTTCATGGAATCCGGAGAGGTCTGCATAGTGAATGAGATGGACGGTGCAATCGTGGGCTCCGCCATACGTACGCATTACATGGGTCACAAGGTCTGAGAGAAAGAACATAGTAACTGAACTCTCCGTACTGGAGCAGTGGATTGGAAGGGGACATACTCTGCTCGTGTAGTGCCTGGACAAGCCTCTTGGCAAGGCCCTTCACCTTCTCAGACCCCGAATTCCAGTCAGAATGAGTGATTACTATGTCAACGTCGTTGCTCAGAGGTTTCCCCCTCCGGTAACTATACGAAGGGACAGGAGTAATCTCGGAAGACAGAGGGAAGAGTGCACCAACCCGCCGACAATCAAACTCTTACAACCCACTTGAATGGATGCCAGCACTTCCATGACAACGCGATTAATTTCTTCCGCCTCCCCGCGTGAAATCCTGCCAACGAAAGTCCGGTAAGACTATCCGCTGGTCGTTCATGACGAACACCCCCGGACCGAAGGACTCACAATTGACCAAAATCGTGTCTGAGAGCCAACCCGACCTTAATAGAAATTTCCGTCATCACTTCTTCGTCGTGGTGCTTATCTGACGTAAAGTGTGGCATGAGCTCTGTGCTAACGTCGCCCTGCGTGACTTCATAATATCGGTCGAGTTCTTCTAGCGTTCGCAAGCCGAGAGCATAGAGCTTTCGGGCGGTGTGGGGACCTATTCCGTAAATAGTCGTGTATGCTGACAACGATTGGAAACGTGGAGAAGACAGTATGGTTTCTTCCGGGCCGTCGATCTCAATAACGATTAGTATACGAAGATATAGGGCTCACGAGCTTCGGGAATCTTGCCACTTTGGGTGTATTCTTCGATCTGCAGGGGTTGTAAGGCTAAGTGTAACCAGGTCAAATAACACTCACCATCGACAGAATCTTCTCGCCAAGATACGGTAGTCTCGCGACTTCAGCTTGTAACTTTTCTGCGCTGATGGGATTGGGGTACGCTGCCAGGCCGGTCAGCTTGGGCCCCGAAACGGTTCCATTTGCTAACCTTTGATCGCCTACGAAATTAAGACGACATGACTTTCGCATTTTTTTCATGGAAAAAAGACGACTAACACCAATTGCCCTAGCATAACTAAGCATACTTCTCTCTTCACCCTCGACAAACCTACATCGACGTATGATGTCGAGCTCTCGCACAAGACCCTGATTCGGGCAAGTAAGTGGTGATCCTCGCTGACACGAGTAGCGCGAGGTATAATCTAGAGCAGCCGTGTCACGGGGATCCAAAGTCTCCTCGGGATCACGAAAAAGCGGTGGTTTCAACCGCGCAAACTCTGGCTGTTCGGGAGCCACGACATCCCCTTGGTTCTTGTCGGGGCACGACCTTTCAGTCTCCTCGCGAAGATCGCGTAATGCAGCGTAATCGCCGCAGGGGAGTAGAAAGCCAGATCTGACGCTGTTCTGCAGCCACTCCGCCGAGACTATCGGCTTTAACCTCTGGCCAGTGACCAAAATAAGCGACGTCATATGTACAGGTTCAGGACAAAAGTGCCTACAGCGAGCGACGGGCTGACATGTCTCTCCAACCTGGAACGAGTGCGAATCGCAGTAACAATAACGTCTGCTTCTTCAATGTTTGCACCGAGCTCAATCCTCCGCATGGGGGGATGCTGGTTTTCTCCGACACTCAGAAAGCGGTCTTCCACGAGGCTGACCAGGCTTTGATATGTGGTTGAGTCAAATTTGGCAGATAAGACGTAAATCTTGAGGGGGGAATTATCCGCACTAGCATTGTCTGTGATATTCCAGGGCGAATTTGATCGAGCACGTTTCAGGTCGCGCCGAAAGTCACTGTAGGAATCACCGGAGTCTTCTCCGTCGCTCTCGGGGGTGCGAAGTTTGTGGGTTCTTTTCGGGGGCAACAGTGACATGGCCCGTTGACTGTGCCCAGTGGCGATGGGCCGTTCGCGGCTCGCTAGAAGCCCGCATGAGTCGTACAGCAGCTGTACTTGTCGGGCCTGTGGCGCCCGCTTAGTCATCACTGACGTGCGTTGATCACGAGCACGTGGCCCCATGGGATAACACAAAAAGGGCCTTAAAGTTATGGTTTCCATCAAAGTGGTTCATGACCGTCAGGGGGGGTTACTGTCTGTTACGGTATGCCAACCTCAATCAGCGACCTTCGGTGTCGGTGTAATAGTCCATCGATGAATATCTCGCCCACGTTATCGACACAAACACAAACTTGACGGCGGCACGCGGAGCTCTTCTGTCAAACGCATATCCGGACTTTTTAGCATCATTGGCAGTTAGCAACTTACATGGGACCTGTTTTTTTTTTCAATGCATACTGCTTCATTCCTGGAAAAGGACTTGCGACGTTCTGTCCCAAAATATAGCTATGGTGTTACACCACCACATTCCACTCCAAGCAAGTTGACATCGAGATCTTCGTCCTTCTTATGTTCAAATTTCACGCGTGTGAATCGTGTGTTGGAACCTGCTTTCCTATGTGGTAATAGGAATCTGCTTTACAAGCTCTGTGCAGACGGACCGGGTCCGAGGACACAACAAGTACCCTGTGTAGCGTTGTTGACTTGCAGCGGTGCAAGGTTTATGGAGATCGGGACACCAGAGGGAAAGATCGCGGACAGAGCGGCCCCAGGTGGGGCCCCGCGCCGCTTTCCTGAAGGAGCTGCCGAGGCGCATCGATAAGGTGTTCGAGCTCACTGCGTCACATAATAAAACCAGCTGCCATAGCCCATGCAAAGATTGCATGCAAACAGATCCGTCCGTAGACCCACGTCCATTGCGACCGAGAACTCACGTGCAGTCTCTCCTGAGTCAGTTGCTCGTTCAAATAACGTTCCTGTTCAATAAGATCGCGGCTGCCGGAGGAACGTACGGTGGTTGGTATCTGTACATTCCCACGGATGGATTCGGTCCTGAGCCAGAACGATGTCGTGATCAACGAAAAGCGAATTTTACGAACGTGGATACTACGCACTACCCCGTACTCATCTCTGGAACATATAGCCTATATGATCCTCAAGTTACCGTGAGGGATCGGAGCGAGGTCATTTCCGCAACGGGCCAGAAGTATACGCTTGTTGCTAGAGCGGAGGCATTATCAAGTTATTGATGAGGGCCTGTTCCCATGGACCTTCCTTATCCGCATTTCGCATCAAATAGGAAGAGGTTGTTATGTTTCGCTGTATTTTTTACTCTGGTGTTGATTGGAAGATTGGGTGGAAAATGGATTTTTGTCCCCGGTTGCGTGGATTGGCGCACTTCGAATTTCGCGTACAATCTAATTAGCTCTGCTCGGTGACCCCACAGCTCGCTCTTACGGAGTCCGCCCGGTTAAACTTCTTCCGAAGGTGTCATCACGATGGCCTCAGTGTCAGTGAATAACTACTGGTGCACAGCTTGGATCGTTGGCGGCCAATCACAATCACAGCACCAGCGACGGTTTTATTTCGCTTGCGTGGCGAGGTTTAGATGTCGGGAATAGGACAGCGGCACCGCCATGATGTCAAGATGATCTAGAAAGGTCCGAACTTGTTATGTTCCCTTATGTTCCCTGCATCACCCTAGCAGAAATGTTTTGCCCGGTGCGTACCAAGATAGATCTGATGCGCCTCGTCGGCTCATCCTGGAGCGTATGGCAACTGAGATGCACGTGAGAGCCATATTTTCCAATCTGACCCTGGAAGCTCGATTTGGACGCGCACCCAAGTATGCAAGGGGAGTGCCCCGCAATTGCTATCCTATAAAATCTATAGGCCACGGGGCAACTTCGTTATTCCTTCCCGACCTCGCCATGGCCCCAGCGCTGAAGCCGTTGCTTACCATGCCCCAGAATACCCCCCCTCCGATCATGACTGGTGACACCTCTGCCCTACCCCAGACACTGATGACGGACGCCACGTGGGACCTGCAACAGTCACCGTACTCAGCTAACTCGATGGACACTGCCGACTGGGGTTACTACACGATGCCCCTTTCCCCTCCTACCTCCCTCTCCTCAAACACCAGCGAGTCCCCCGAGCCACCATCCAAAAAGCTAAGGCTGAGCGTGTCGCCCGACAGACAACTCGAAGGCGAACACCAGCACTGCGTACCTACCCAAAAGGTATTCGACCTACCGGAAGCACTGGTCCAGTCGCCGTCTTCGGCTTCTCAGCCTCTGTCCAACACCAACCCGCTTCTTGCAAAGAAATTCTTCGCCACCACCAATGCCGGTGCAAGAAGGACTCGCGGCACCGGGGAGAGAATCAGCACCAAAGATTTTATCCCTCCAGACGTTTCTGGGCTGAGCAAGCGCGAAGCTCGTCTCGTCAAGAACCGCGCAGCTGCCTTCCTCAGCAGGCAGCGGAAGCGAGAGGAATTCGAGGCTATGGAGGTGTATGTGTTTTTTTTTTACTACACCACCGTTAGCGGTAAATGCCTAACGTAGTTTGGGGATCTAGGCGCGTAAGGCAGCTCGAGGACGAGAATGCTCGTCTTCAGCAACTCGCCCAGAAGAGCAACCAATACGAGGAACTCCGCTCAGAGATCGAGCGCCTGCATGCGCAGCTCCAGGCCGCCGAGAAACGCGAGCTCAATCTGTCGATGGAGATTGCGAGGCACTCAACTCCTTTGGCGGCGAAGGCAGAAATGGGGGTGGACCGCCTATATCCTGCTGTGCATTCCTCAGAACCACAAACTTCTCCGTTGACCTTCGACCTAACGGTAAGGGAAGGTGTCTTGGTCGTGGTTCTGACGCTGACACATATCCAGCGACACATCCTCGCACGGACGTTGCCACGTCTTCTGTCTATGTCACCCAACTCCACCTTGCCGATTGCCGTGACAGTGCCCTTGGCTGAAACGAGGCAAGGAGAACAACCGTCGGCGACGTTCCCTTGCAACGATGGCAGTGTCAGGCCAATGACCCCGTACTCCTTATCCGACTGTCTTTCTGCAGATGCGGAGATTTTACGCGAGCTCGACAACGTGGTCGTTTCCTTCGAACGGCTGGCTGAGGAGCGTGTGGTACGCATGTGTATCCAAAGTACACGTCCAGTCAGCGGGACCCAGTCGAATTCTGTGCCGCACCCAAAGGTCGGGGATAAAGCCAGAACATCGTCGTTGGGAGCATGGTCAGGGTCAGACATTACTCCATATGGACCCACGTTCGAACTACAACAACTGGCGTCTTCCTCGTCTCTATCTATGGATGCACCGACACCAGTGCCGAATATCAACAATTTTTGTGGATTTTTGGGGTCGGGCGGCCCGCGTACCGGTCCAGATTACCAGGGGTTAATGATGCCATACATGCAACCGTCATTTAGCCACGTTCCCGACCAAGCTTCCTTCGACTTGTTCCCCAGCTCGTTCGACCATGCCGCGGAGGAGAAGGCAAAATACCAAGGGCGGGCTTTTCCATCGCATCTCGGTGGTGAAGGGAGTTGGCAGGTTCCGGTCTGCTAGCCGGGCTCTCTTGGTTTATCTATTCGTTCATTTTATTAATTTCCTCTCTCCGCTTGTACGAGTTTTCATGATAGCCATAGGGTCGAGTCGTCCTGTGCAGAAAAATTATTGGCAAGCCCACTTGAGGTGGTGACGCCACGGTGGTAGCGCGCACATGGTTTCTGCCAGCGGCGAAACACACCAGAGTTCTAGTAGTAGTCGATGGATTTATCATTATCAACACACGATTGTAGCGATGTAGTAGTCACCATGTATAAGAACCTATCGAGTCACTCGGTTTAGTACGCTGTAGTGTCTAATGTCACTTTTTGCCCGCGAGCGCCGAATAGCGTCATCGTGGGTACGATTGACTTGATATGTTTCTACTGCAAACGCCCGATACTTCCCAACGACGACCACCGCGGTGGCACAGCTCGGGAGAACTAAATCTTTGCACACTATCCCCTCTGATCATACCCTACGATGCCTCCCGAAGTGCCTCCTCGCAGGACGAATACGTTTACCTATCCACCCAACTATTCTTTCCCCCACCACCGCCTCCGGACAGTCCTCCGTGACTCCACTAAACAACCTATCGTTCTCGTAGCATGTGGATCCTTCAGCCCCGTCACCTACCTCCATCTTCGAATGTTCGAGATGGCCAAAGATTATATTCGACACCACACTGACTTCGAGATTGTCGGAGCATATCTCAGCCCCGTCAGTGATCAATACAAGAAACCTGGTCTACTCAACGCCCATCACAGGTGAGCGCAGAAACTTGGAGCAGGGGTACCTGTGCCCCCATTACGCTCATGATTATTCTTTGATGCGTGGAACCATGGGCGGCGTCGCCGATGCCCAGGGACATTCGTTTCCGGACCGGACCGGAGAATGTTTTAGGCCCGTGCGGGTTGGGAGGGAGGGTTGGGCCTTCTCGCGGCTGCTCACATTGGGGACCCTCGCACCCGATCGGGAGTCAGTCTCTGCTCCTATGCTTGCCTGCTATAGGTTTATCAGGGACTCGTCTCCACCTGCCACGCCCCCAATCACCCTCCTATTTCCTTTACAACCGTGGATGCGAACTTGTGTCTCACGTTGTCGTTTCCGTTCTTTAGGGTCAACATGTGCACCCTCGCCGCCGAGCAAACGTCTTCATGGCTCATGGTCGACCCATGGGAGGCTTTTCAGAACTACCAGCGCACCGCTGTCGTACTCGACCACTTCGACTTCGAAATAGACACGGTGCTGGGCGGTGTCCACACGCAGGACGGGGAACGCCGTGATGTCCGTGTCATGCTCCTGGCCGGGTCAGACCTTATATGCACTATGTCCGAACCTGGTGTTTGGTCTCACACAGATGTGAGTCTGTTCACCCGTTTGCTCGTTCGGTTCCTGTGTTTTCCTGTGCTGTGTGAGTACCGTGTCGAAGAGTTGAACCATACTTGTCCTTAGCTCGAACACATCCTCGGACGATATGGCACGTTTATCATTGAACGTGCGGGTTCAACTATGGACCAAGCTGTAGGTAGCTTGGCTCGTTGGCGTCATAACATCTATCTGGTACCTCAGCTCATCCAAAACGATGTCTCTTCAACGAAGGTCCGGCTCTTCCTCCGCCGAGGCCTTTCCGTGCGGTATCTACTCCCCTCAGCCGTCGTGGACTACATCGAGGAGAACCGCCTGTATTTAGAGGACGGATCAAGTTCTGAGAAAGAAAAGGGAAAAGAAAAAGAAATTGGGACTGGGGGGTGAATATCAAGATAAACCACCACTCATTGCGATACCTTTGTAAGCGAGCACATCTATATTAGAAGTTTTACATAGAAGCGATCAGCAAGATTCCACTATGTACATCGGAGAAATCTACTTGCACAAGGCGCTGTAATAAACCCTGCCCACTTGGACAAGGAATCCGAATCCGATGCGAACACAGAAAGAGCAGACAAACACCTCGATGAACAGCGCTGAGCATGCGGGCGAGCGCAGTCCGGGTATACCTCCGTCATCTCAGCACCCGGGCTTTCGGTAGAAACTTGCCTGACTGGCCTTGGTTGCGGATTAGGCTGGCAGGCTGGAATACAACCCTTTCCGACACTCGTGGGTTATTCCACGGACGTGTAAAATGTAGCTCGCTCGCAACTGGGGGGAATGGATCGTCGACTCGTGACCGCTAGAACGCAACCCGGAAAGTAAACCAGCCCACCAAAAATCCATGGCGTATGGTTGGCGCGGACAATTTTATGAACGCAGACCGGAGCTTACCTCACTTGAGCGCCCGAAGGACTGCCCCACGGGCTTGACGAATGGCCACTAATATCACGATCCTTCGTCGGCATACCATAGATTATCCGTCGAGGATGAATCAATGGAGCTGCCTTTAGAAAATATTGGCACACACCATATGGTCCCGGCTCCACTGGGCATGTCAGACATTACTTGAACGAGTCTGCAAAATTTGAGAGCAAGTCCTTACATTCGTTGATGGGAGCATGGTGACCTAGCGCAAGAATCTATTCATAGTCTCACTAAGTTTGCATCCGCACTATCCCTTAGCCGGACGGGCAGGGACCACTTGGTGGTACCACAGGTAAGGCAGTGGTATGTAGGATCCCGCGTGACCAGCGCTGTAAAAGCTGCATTCCGAGAATCCTTCCAGTATGGAGACAATACGCAGCAATACTCTTGCAATGACAGATCTGGTGGACCTTAAGCAGCTCTCAAGGTTTGCGAATTGGCAAAAGAGTGCTGCGGTTGTCTGCCTACTGATAGTATTCCCCCGCGAACCTGAGACCCATGTGACGCTACACACGATGAAGTTCGCAGCACTTGCCTGTAAAGCCTGTCACTGCGCAGCAAATTCTGGGCCATCCTTTCAACCATCGGCACCGGCCCGTGTTTCTGGGCTCCTGGAAGCAATCATAGCCAGTGACAGGGTCGAGGTCATATGTAGTGGAATGCACGGGCTAATCAAGATATTTCCTTAGCAGCGAACCGGTACTTATCCAAATAGCCAGATATGTCTCACCTCCCGCCACAAGTAGAGAAGCCCCGTAACAAACAAAACCCACTTCAAGGAGAGTGTGGAACCGGAGCAGGTCCAACTGCGCTCAGTTTAGTCGCCGAGGTTGTGCATGATGAGAATTTAAGGGGATAGATGATGTGGTCAGATCAGGATATGCTAGAAAGGTTG
Source organism: Pisolithus thermaeus (assembly GCA_024663475.1). Lineage (NCBI taxonomy): Eukaryota > Fungi > Basidiomycota > Agaricomycetes > Boletales > Pisolithaceae > Pisolithus > Pisolithus thermaeus. The sequence continues at coordinate 340,223 of JANFAF010000038.1, forward strand.
GAGCAGTACTCCAAGATGTATGTATAGAGAATTACCTACCAAAGTCGTACACTGGGTCATAGAGTTACCGTCTCGATTCAGGTCCAAGGATTGAAGCTTGAAGGCTGGGCTCCTGGCAGTCGACTGCATGACAACCTAAGATTGTTCTATTAGAAATCAGGAGAAATGTATCAGGCTCACCTATGTGCACGCCCCAGTTTAGGAAAAGGCAACCAAATAACCTGCCAAGCTTAGTGAAACATTACTCTTATTACTCTTGTCCTAATCTCCCCTAAGCAGACCATTCTTTACTCCCTACAATACAGTTGGACCACATGACTCTCAGCGGTACTTACCTGTTTGTGTTCAAGCGTGAGACGCAGACTTCGCAACTGTCCGTTATTGAAAAATTACGTACAGATGGACGGCGTCCACGTGCGTGCCCATATTATCACTCGGAGTACCAAGCTGATAGCGACCAATGGCATGACGCAGAGCCGTGGATACCCCTCTATGTAGTCTAGGTCCTGTAGCAAAAAGGCTTCAAGAGGGGTTTTCCCACTGGCAGCGGCCCGGATCTCTCCTTACTGCAGACTCTGTGACCAGCGTCTTTACCGACACGCCCTTCATGGTCGCTGCCACTGCAGAGTCGTCAAACGGTCTGCTATGCTTCACCAACTGCCTCCTGCCCCAGGAAGATGGCAGTCTGGTTGAGAAGGACCTGTGGATAGACGAGCACCGTGGCGTCATATTGGATGCTCAGGTCAGTGTCGATTCGGTACGAGGTTATACGACCCTCTCGGCTAACCAACGACCCGACTACAGCGAACATTTTATCTAAGAAAACAAAGACCGCACAGGATCGTCGACCTAGGCGGTAACATTCTGAGGTAACATTTAGGGGTCGCATCTACCCAACCGATCACTACTGACTCAACCCTTTCAGTCCGGGATTTATTGACATTCAGATAAACGGTGGCTTTGGCTTCGATTTCTCTGTGTACGAGGGCGACCAACAATACCGGGATGGTCTCAAGCATGTGGCAGAAAACATCGTAGAAACAGGGGTGACTGCCGTAGTGCCGACCATAATTGTCAGCCGCGATACCCTTTCAGTGACATTACGGATGACTGACGTTAGTCTTAGACGCAAGAGAAATCGCTCTATGCCAAAATACTGAGGCTTCTCCGTCCATGGTCTCCTCCAAATGCAGCGCATTTACTAGGTTGGCACGCGGAAGGACCATTCCTTCAAATGACTAAGCGTGGTGCACATTCACCCCCGTTGATCATCCCGGCTTCAGAAGGTTACAAGACTTTTGAAGCTATATATCAACCAGAAAACCTCACAGATACAGAGGATTGGTTAATGAGGGATGACGCCGGTCTGGAGACAGTTGGGGCTCGTATCATTACTGCTGCCCCTGAGATAGAAGGCGTGATGGCAGCCATCCCGGAAGTAAGTAAGAGGGGAATATGCTTCAACATTGGTCACAGGTAAGTCTCTCCTGGGACACGAGACACTGGACGTGATTCTCAACTTTTGTGTCAATCAGTATTTGCTCAACGGACACCGCAACAGCAGCCGTCCAGAATGGCGCCCGCTGTATTACTCATCTATTCAATGCTATGCCGCAACTGCATCATCGTGACCCTTCGATTATCGGGCTATTGGGATCTTCTCCCTATGTGGCTGCAAAGCCGGCCAGCCTACCGTGTTTTACCAACAAGACAAAGTCGAAGACAAGGTCTTCTACTCCCATGAAAGTAGTTTTTCCTGGGCCTTACGCCTCCGAAGCATTTGACGACATCCGCACACCACCGCAGACTCCAATGCGCAGGGATCATCATCCTCGGGGGCGCCGTAATCTTTCGGACGTGATTTCTTCGCCAAGTACAATGCCCACCACGCCATCTGAGAGCGCATGTTCTGGTGAAAGCGAGAGAATGCCGTTTTCTCCTTTTGAGAGACCGTTCTACGAATTAATCGTTGATGGCGTTCACTCGCATCCCAATTCTGTCAGGGTGAGAAGTTATTCTGGCATTGCAAGGTGGTTAACGACTGATGGAACATTCTCAGCTTGCCTACTCCGCGCACCCCGAAGGATGCATTTTGATTACTGATGGTACGTCACACTCTAGTCACATCGGAGTATACCCTGACAGGCGTTAGCAATGAAAATTCTTGACCCACACCTCAAGGATGGCATCTACGAATGGCGTGACGGGCGGCGATTCTACAAAGATGGCGACAGGCTTTATCTTGAAGGTACGACGACTCTCGCTGGGAGGTGAGGAGTCCCCTTTCTGGGGTCAACCCCAGCTGACTTTTCCCATCGCTAATGTTAAACTTCTAGTGTTGTCACCATGGACAAATGTGTCCGAAACTTTTCTCGCTTTACCGGGTGCTCCCTCGCCGAAGCTATCAAGTGTGCGACTCTGAATCCCGCAAAGTGAGTCCCTGATTGCGGCCCGACAGACGTCCCTGATGACTATTTGATTTGGCGTACCAGGTGCCTAGGCATCGAGAACAAGAAAGGCACCCTTAGGGCAGGGGCTCATGCAGACCTTGTAGTACTCGATCGACACGGGGAGGTGCTCGGCACATGGGTGATGGGCAAAGTGGTTTGGGAGAGGAATTAGAGGCGGTGTCTGTTTAGCGACGGTTTCCATAGTTGTACGATCCCTGACGGTGTCTCCCGGAGGGTAGGAGAGGTTACGTTTGTTCACGAACCTTAGCTCGGCCTTTACGGATCCAATACATACACTAGTCGATGCAGCCCTGTTGGAATGCAGCGACTCCAGTACTACTACTCGCATCGCCAACAGCTCCCTCTTCTACTAAGACTTCGACTCGACCAACTCGTTGCCTACTCAGAGAAGGACTACGGGGATCACGTCTGCGTAGTCCATGTCGGACGTCATGGAAGCCCTCGCTCGCAAAGCAGCTATATCTGCATGTACGTGACGGTGCCGAGGGGAAAATAGGTTGACCCATATCCACAGGTGCTTCCTTCGGTTTGATGCTCGTGGACTTCTTCTGGTTGCTGCGAGACGAAATCACCTATGTATGGCCGTGAGTCTATAGATTGATTGGGAGGCGACCAGATGATCAATCAATGTTGCAGTAACGTCCGTCGTCGTCGCCTATACGCACTTGTCTATATTATCGAGAGATACCTGGGTTTGGGAGGACAAGTGTGAGCACTTGAGTTATGGACGTTTCTGTCCATCTAGCTAACTTCTCTCTAAGCTTCAATGTCTACATCAGCCTACGAATTGCTTCTCTCTTGCACACACCACCCACTTACTGTAGGATATGGTTCGTATATCAAGCGATCAGTATCCAAATTCTTTTGTCATCCATGGAATGCGCTTTGACCCATCGAAGTACGTGGCATCACTGCTCTAGTGCGAGAAAGTCGCTGAGCTGTGTCTAGTATATGCTTTGTTTGAAAGGAATTATTCCATTTTATCCGTTTTGGTCCTGTTCTGCACTCTTCAGTTATTATCCCTGGGTACCAGTGCGTGGCTGGCTATACCCAACACGGAACACTCGGAGACATGCTATGTCCTCAAACCCAACATCAACACCATTTATTTTGGGTGAGTCCGCTAACCGTTGGATACGGGCGTGCTCGTTAATATCGAGCAAGGACAACCACTATGGCAACTCATTTAATCATGTTCTTCATGATTTTTTGGAGAGGTTTTGAATTACCATGGAAATGGTCCTGCAGCGCCTTTGGGCGTGTCGTATTGCGTGACTCCGCAGTCTCTCCGCTGATCATATCGAGTAAGTCTCGTTATCTAGATATTTAGCATTCTGCAGGGCTGACGGGTTCAGTTCTGACGGGCGCCATGGTGCTCTGCAATACTGGTGCCATTCAAACATCACTGAACGGCAACATCATCTACTAGTGTGTTAAGAGCCACCCTTACCAGTGAGCAGTCCTGACCCGCGTTCTTAGTTGGCTGTTTTGTACGATGTGGATATCGGTCAGTCCACGAGTTTTTTTACAGTGACACGAAACGTACTGATGGCAGATGCCAAGCTGGGCAGGATAATTGTTAACCATTCTAAGGTTGACCAGTTGGAGCAGTTAAAGCAGCTGGTGGATGCGAGGAGAGGAGAGTTAACCAGTGAAATCGATGTTGGGGAAACGTCCTCGTCGATATCCGAGTCAAGAACTTCCCAGGACCCCACCGTAGACCTGACATCTACAAGTCAGGTGCGGATTGCGTTAGAAGTTTTGAAAGCACGCGATCCCAGCAATGGTGCTTTATCATTCGCAGTGGCCAAGTGCGGGGAGGAATCCCCGTCCTCAGGCAGCAGTGATGGCGAGGACGTAAATCCATAGCTGGCGTCCGCTGCCATTCGACGATCGCTGGTCCTCCGAACCCAAAATGGCCGTCGTTGGGGGGAATATTCTGGGTCAACATGGTCTTTAAGACCTTAAGATTAACCTTGATGGCAGGACATCGGCGAATGTCGCCCAGCTTTTACGTACTGTAGCCCATATCGTTGCAGTAAATAGTTATATAGTGCCACTTGCATGACCGTACTTTCATGCTTTCTCTTTCTGCCCGGCACCTCACGACGTTCAGGCAGTCGCAACGTGTCCTTCCCATCGTACGAAAAAAGTTTCCTGTAATGACTCTGTCATCCATAGCGACACCGGTACCTCTGAACTTTCAAGCGGGGCCTATCGTCTGGGTTGACTGCGAAATGACCGGACTCGACCCAAAGAAAGACAGGCTCCTTGAGATTGCTGTTCTTATAACAAACGGTAACTTGGAACTAGTAGATGATGGCCTCCAGTTCGTCATCAAAGCCGAGAAATCTGCCTTAGACAAGTGAGTCCTTCTCACTATTTAATCCGTTGGCATCGCCCACCGAGCTGGCAGTATGGACGAGTGGTGTAAAACTCATCACGGTCAAGTACGTACACACAGCCAACCTCTCCGCTGTGAACCCGACGCGCTGAAAAACATATGAAGTCAGGCCTGACCCAAGCTTGCCTCGCATCTCCGCACACCAGGGATCACGTCTCCCACGAAGTCTTGCAGTATATTAAAAGATGGGTACCAGAACAACGAACAGGAGTCCTTGCAGGAAATTCTGTTCATGTGGATCGAATGTTTCTAACCGTAGAAATGCCTGAGGTTGTCGACTGGCTTCATTACCGGTACGTTCATCACGCGATATCCTCCGTCTACTTCCACTGAACTGTCACGCAGCATTATAGGTGGGTAGACCACTCTCATTTACCCTCATGTCTCCCCGTTTTGCCGATCTGACAACTATCGTAGATGTTTCATCTATAAAAGTACGTCTTTTGAATTCTCCACTTTATGCTCGAGCTGTAGCGTCCCATAGGAATTGTGTCGTAGATGGTATCCAAATCTTGAGTTTCCGAGATCTTCGGGTGGAAGTCATAGGTAAGAGCAACAATAACTCTACTTTTCGATATATCGACCAAAATAGGGCCCTCGACGATATCAGATGCTCTATTAAGGGTTCGTCCATCTACAGAGCCGATCAGTGGCCTCGCTCACTCTCCACAGAGCTTACTTGGTATCGAGAGAATATCTTCCGTAAATCGCTACCCATTTGATTGTGCAGCTGCCTGCATCGCATACGTGGGATACTATACACGGAACTGACGTCCACTGTACTTCGATGGCATCTTTTTCAAGAACCACAGCCATTGTCGCGGAGCATGAACTGAATGTTAACCTGCTCTTACAGTAATCTCATATCAATGATATTCTCCAACGTCCCTTAGCTCGAGTACTCAGAATCTATCAGGCACTGTCATGTTTTGATCCCTGGGCCTCAGAACAGAGATGGGCACTACTCAACAACCATCAGTTCCCCTTTCTGGGGTAGAGGCTATGGATTGGAAGCGATATGGGACCTACCGAATGCAGTCACTCTCCGCCTTGGAGGGAAAACGAACGCCGCCACGGAAAGGGGTACCAAGTATGGCGTATGATCCACAAAAGAAAACGATGACTCCCTCCTACGGGAAGGAGACGTTCCCTAGCCGTCTTCTAAATGAGAACTTTACCTTTGCATGTGGTGGCAGCAAACGTAACGTCTCGATCGATGTCGGACGCAACAGTTGCAGTTACGCTCGTCCCACCGGGTGTCACTCGTTCCGCGCCCTGAGTCCGTTCTCAAGGTGACCATTTTATATCAAGTTCCGAGAGATGTTCTACATGATGAGAAGGCGGACAAACCCTCGCCTCTGATTTCCAATAGCATGTAACTCTCCAGATACTAACGCGTTCAGGAGCAAAGCAAGTATCCAAAGGCATGTCACTCTATTTGCGAATGGGGCCCCAAAAGAACGCTAAACCTCATCTATAATCCAAAAGATACGAACCACGGGGCCGGAAGATGCTCTCTCGGGCGTACAGGAATTTAGTCGTCTCAGGCAGGCGAAGAGACGTATTAGCAAGAAGAGTATAGCAGCCAACGGCCGAGATCAAACCTAGCGAAGAAAAAAGGTCCTCGAGACGGACCTTGCCAACGCCTGGAATGTACACAAATGTGTGCCCTAGCACCTAGGTATTACAGATTTAAGCCTTTCGGTGAGTTTATGGTTTGTTATACTTTGCGCTGATGTTTTGCAAAGAGCGTTACCCGGAACATTAAGTAGGCGAAAAATAAATTTGGAACCTGCCACGGGAAAGGAAAATGTCTGGCCAGTACTGACACTATCTGATCGCAGGGTGGACCCGAACTATATCCTGGTACGACATATTTGGCCCTCGGTAACCTAACACTGCCCACCGACAAAGAAATATATCTCGTTATTCCTGCCTGAAGTCCGCGAGTCAAACTCTTCACTAACAAGCGCCACCTTTGATAATGATGGCGATGAACGTTCCATAACACTGAAGTTGATTCGCTTACAAAAGGAGTGGGGCGAACCCACCCTGGAACTCGACAAAAAAAATATGACAACCTGACAGACAGGGTCTCGCTTGCGACACGATCGGGATGATAAGCTTCCTGAGGACATCTTCACAGATAATCGTTCAGCGGTGACGGCGACAAAGAGTAAGGTTCAGACCAGTCTACATTCATTGCCGATCAAGTGCGGCCATTAAACAAGCCAATGTATGATAGTAGTACGTTCACCGCCGCTGAATAATCAAGAATAATAAACAATTGAACCTTCCGTTTCAAGGGGTGAGTCCGGCGCTACTGGTGCAATTTTTCCAATAACGTTTCTAGTATCGGGTTTCCTCCAAGCTTAGTTGTTTCTTCCCGAATTTGCTTCCTCAAAGATCGCATGACGGATAGTGTGTAGTCAATGGAGTGGGTGGTGTCCCTGAGGTATGCAATTGCGTGATGCTTCAAAGTCGGTGTCTTTGCCCTCTGTCTGAGAATATCTGCAATGTGGTGAACGTCAGCAGATAAAGTAGTGGTCGATGACGGTACCCATTATCAAAGTGTTTTCGGGCTTTTCTCAAATGGCATGGATAATGGGAAACGAGAACTTTCCCTCTGAGATGTCGTCCGCAAGGCCTTTGGCGTCGGTGTACTTGAAAAGGTATCATATCAGTCGCAGCTCGAAATTAAGGTATTCCCTGACTCTAACCTCTGTACTCTGCAAGTTCATGTAGTCATCCCGAACCTGACCGTAGATACCGAGCAGATCGATCAAACCGACGTAGTTCCTTTTTCCTTCACTGAAGTGATAACACTGACGCGTTGACGCACTCACACATCAGTATTTGTAGTCGCAAATGCCATCATAATTTTGATTGAAAGGCGTAAAATGCTACTCGCTTCTGTTCGGTCACCGCTATTCAGTCGCTACGGCCACTCAGCACATAATGCTAATTTGCTTACTGCCACGGGCCATTTGAATGTATTCCTGTTCAGTCGGGCACCCGAAGGTGTCTGGCCAGAAAATATCTAGTCCCTGACCGCGATGCAAATTTAAGAGTTCCCCTGAAAGCAGATAGGTGAGTCGATCAGGGATGTCAAGCTCTGCTACTATGACGAACCCCTGAAGATCTGGTCCAATGCTTCAGGGAACAAGAGACGCTATTTGGCTTCTATACTCTCCTTTGGAGACCCCTGAATGGAGGCCAATTGTTGGAAAGCGAGCCACCATGCATAACTCGCCGAATTGATGGTTTGAGGAATACCATACACCTTGTGAGCGGCTGGTTTCCCTCTTCGTAGGTCTGAGTCGTCTTCGATATGTCGTCTAGCCTGAGTAGATATGGTAATTGTCAGACCCCTACAGTAGCTCCTCGGACCGACATGACTCTGACATGAGAGATGCGTTGTGCACCGCGTCGATAACACGGGTAATCACGTCCAACTTGGGTTTGGGCACGTTAAGCCAAATGTTGAATGCAGCGATCAACGTCCCGCGAATGTCTTTTCCAGGGTTTGACGCAACGTAGGTGAATGGGCCAAGTAGGTCCTATTGATATCAGAACATCAGAACTTAGGGGAACTACCTTCTCGGTGTCCGGAGTATATTCAGGAGGTTGACTTAAACTCGACAGGATGTTTTCATACGTAGAAATAGGCACTTCGCCTCGGGTATATCTTCAGGTGCGGTATGTTAGTGACAAAGGTGTGAGTCGATATGGCAAGCACCATCATGCAGTAGGTAGCCACCGTAATTACATAAGGCTACTAGTGAGTTACATAGAAGCAAACCCACTTCGAAACACCAAGTGGCATGTACAGCTCCTCTTCACCAATTCACAATCGACATGCTGCCGCACAATGAGTAGAAATAAAATATCGGGGAAGTAATCACAGGTACTTAGCATCATACAGACGAACCAATGGTTTACTAAGAATCCGACCTTTCAGCATCTGTTTACCTAGTGGATGGACTCAAGCCACTACAGAGCCTCATTCTCGTCGCCTCTACATAGCTGCTTCAGCTCGTACTCCTACTCCTACATTGTACGGAGACTGCAATGGAAAAATTCTGTCGTTTTCCTCAAGTGAGAAATAGCGTGGTACTTCAATGTTGAGGTTTTCGGTCGCGTCTGGAGGACACCTGGTACGTAACCAATGAACATTTAACCGCAAGAGAGGATGTGGGCATACTTATAATCTATCTGTCATTTAGACCTTGATTCCGTGAACCGTTGGGAATAACCTTCCACGAAGCTTCTGTTTTTGCGCACTGTGCAAAGAGGAAATCACTCCGGTAAAATCAATGTTGTCGGAGGATGCACGCCATGGGGCTCTGAAGGTTCGCGTAACCATCGGGAATCCGGAAATCGATCCCAATAAGATCCACAAGAGAGATGTAACTCCTAGAGGCCGAGTCAATAAGACGCCTTGTATCCAGCTTCAAGAACCAACGCGCCGATACTCATGGCCGTCGCTATTTCAACTTAGGGTCACTGACAGATATCCTAAGAGCAACCCTCGACCATTGCCAGGTATCCGCCTTCACTCTGGCATCGGAGCCTATGACGCCATAGTAATTCGTGTCCTAAGCTTGGCCACAGTAGAGAGCCAAAAGTTCTTCTACAAGGGGAGCTGAGCAGCGTGAATGAGCATTTTGAATTCCAGCTGACCATTCAAAATGAAGATGCGATTGTGATTGAGCCTCGGCCGTTTAGTTACATCTTGAGCATTCCCGACACTTTCGTAGACGTCCATCTTGAAAAGTTCATGGTACGCAAGAGAGCATGCATAGTTAAGCTGTGTCGACTGTCTGAAAAGATACCGCATATTTTGTGGGTAACTGTTGGTGTCATAATATGCCTTAAGATATCTGATGAATATGGCAAAGGCGAGGTTCTCACCTCACGAACCAGATCGACTATCCTTGATGCCATCCACACTGGAAGGCATGAAACGCTATCGACATAGATGGCACAACGACCGAGGTGGAAACCAATAGGAGGCTTGCATTGTGAGGCCCACTGTGCGCGTAATGGCATCACGTTGATCTGCTGGGACTTGCAGTTGCCCCTTCGGAATCACCAGTAACACGCTCACCTCTGGCCGGCTGTCACTCTTCGGGCTTTCGTAGACGACGGCCTCGACGGACTGTTGTCTTTACACAACGATCCACTCGTCCGAAGAGGGAAGATATTCAGAACAGCCAAACTGCAAAGACTTCAAGTTTCCTCGCCTCTTGCTGCCCTCTTCATGACCGCTACTGCAGGATCATCTTGATGGAACGACAATGTACTTACACCTTTTTCATAGGAACTACAGAAACTGTTGTGTTACATCGCCTCTTGTCCTAGCAAGAAGATTTGCAGCTAGTTAATGACTGCGGGTCAACGTGTGGCTGCAATAGCCCGATGCAATGAGTGATAATCGCATTTTACATTGCCGCGCACTCTCGACCGCGACTATTTCTCTGAATGGATGAGAGCGTGTTGGACACCTGCTGCGTAGGACATCGTGGAATGTCGATACCTAGATAATATTACCAAGTAGAGATCAGTGATGCACATTCCTGCTACAGTATGTACCTCGATTTGTATCTCCCTCCGCAGCGTGCGCACTCAACACCTGACCTCGAACTCCCATCTTGATCCAAGTTCCCTTCTCGCCAGGAACCGCTGGGCGTGTTGCGATCCCATTACCGAGTCATCATCAGCAGACACGTTGGCAGACTTTCGCTGAGCTAGTGGTCGAACGAAACCCTCCAGAAATTCCCCAAAATCCTCGCCATGTGTCTTGAGCATCAAGCAAGCTGCATAAGTATACATCCAAAGAGTTTCATGGGATGGATATGCACGGACGAGCGAGGTGGAATGGTGATACAATCCCCATTTTGATCCCCGGGCCTGGGGGAAAAGTTGGGAGAGGCCCACAAGGTAGTGAACTGCACTGTAGTCCGAAACGTGACATGCTATCCATCGCTTTGTGTCATCGATCTCGTCGTTGAGTATCTGGCCAAGTTCGTTTGGAAGAACTCCTATGGGGTGAGAACGGACGAGGCTACGGAAACAGAGAAGCCTGTGCATCCATGCGAAATAGTTCCGCGGGTAAATCTCGCATGCACGAGAAATCAAAGCCAGCTCCTGCCGCAAACTGGCCAAAGGGATGTAGAATGAAGAACAAGAACAGTCTTCGAAACCAAGCTGTTGGCGGACGGCGAAAGTCCACCTTCGGTGGTACCAAAGCTCCCCGTATTTAGCGCAGTGTTGGGACGACAGCAAAGAAGAGGTGAAACGCAATTCTTTCTCTGAATCGATTATTCCGTCGCGAACCAAGCGTTTGCGGACGTTAAGAGTAGTCTGATGGGAGGGATTGGCAAGGAGAATTATTGATGACGATGCCAGGAGATCTGTGGGTTTGGAACGCGAAGATGCCTGAGGAGCGTCGCGAGATGATATGAAATCCTTCCGAGAAGTATTGAAAACATTGACTGCATACGGGTAGAGTCCATACAGCACTTTCTGTGGCACGCCAAGGTTACCATCTATGAACAAGAAAGGACCGTAGTGAAGTTGCCGATCGGTGCTGTCCGGCGACCACGAAGTGGCGTCATCGGGAATGACCTCGACGGTAGTACTGACATCGACAACCAATCCTGAGGGTCTAACATGAGAAACGTCATCATTCGGACTCACGGACATCGGTCCAGGAGCATGGCAAGAAGCTCCATGTGTTCCGGTGCCGAGTTTGAGCTCATGTAGCAAAGCACGAAACGTCCGTTGGAACGATCGACGTGGTGTTTGGCCGTTCTGAGTTCGAGTTTGAGTTTATTTGGTCGCCTACGCTACTTTGTCGAGTATGTGTACTTAGTGCGAGAAAATATTTTCCGGAATAAACTGACTAAGCTAGTATTTTATGCAGTGTAGAAGGTCACGTGAGCCATCGCAACGCGTCGCGCGTCACGCGTACATCCAGTTTCCGACTTGGTTTTGCCGGAGCATGTATCCGGTGTAATTGGTCGTATCATATTTCGCGATCGAGTAAACCAGAAGGACGCCCTCCTACGGGGCGGAAGATGGTTTTTAGACACTCGACAGAACATCCTCCCCGTCTGCATGACCACCCAAATGCTGTCGCTCGAGTTGGAGAGACTCGGGAAGACTTTATTTTGAGTCGCAGTTTTTTTCCCCCCGCTTTTGGCACAACCCAACTTAGTTTTCTATGTCATAATTCTGTAAACCACTTTTTCGAGCGGCTTATAATGTATACATTTACCTTTCACACTCCAGCGATTGTCAAGACTGGGCCTCGGCCTCAGCTCTGAAAGGGAACCAATCCTACGATATATGCTCGCAAATACGACTCTGAAGAGGATCATATTTCAGTTGACTCCTGGCCTGGGTGGACATGTCCAAACTCACGGAGAGCCACGACGAGCTGAGCGAGTGCTTGAAGATCACTGAACGACGCCATATCATGAATGGATGAGCTCCTGGACCGCCCCGCCGTCATAGATTTTTTCGCCATATTGCCAATGGGGCCCGATCGCCCCAATCCAATACACCTTGTCCCTGGCGGTTCCCGCGAAAGCGGCATCCGTCTGCCCTTCCAACCGGCGCCTCAGGGGTTGATCCCACCGGGCCAGTGCTGCGTGTTCTTGATTTTGACGAGCAAGACCACCCGAAATGTGAGGGGCGGTGTGGATAGCTTGACGACCTCGAAGATGAAGTCGGGAATGTGGTTCTGGTCATCGCTTTGGAAGCGCTTTGGAGGAGAGATGATGTACCCTTGTGTAGGCGAGAAGAGGTTCGTTAGGATATGATTCCACGGGCCGTAACAGGCGTCTTCCGTGCGAGGCGGCTGCGCCGTGTAATGGTCCAGTACGGCGCGGGTGACAACGTCAAGTGGCATGATGGCATTCAAGTCGACAGGCCGATGGTATCAATTGCAATTTTAAACCTTTAAGGGGTGCTGAAGATTTGGGACACCAGCCCGCCTCCACCATTTGGTAATCCCGGACCGACACCCACGGCCATGTTGACGAGGCCCGGGCCGTTCCAAAAAGCACCCTTGACAGTGCAATTTATCTTCCGCGGTCTGCTACTTGGTGCCGAGCGCTTGCACTGTTTGGCGTGTCTCCTTGCATCTTGGTGTGTCCGACCTAATGGTGAAAAGAACCGATAACGGAGAGGGCATATCGCCGCTCTTCGCACTGCTCCGACCAGCAACTTGTATGTGCAACTCATTATACGAGTAGTCGAACCGTTCGACTGCGAACGCACTCGTTCTCCGTGTGCCAACGAAGATTTACAAAACTGGTAGGGGTTGCCGCGGCCCCTTTCCGTCGTACCAGTACTGGTCCTGTCTAAATGGTGGGATCTTACAGAGGACGCGTACACGTTGGGTCTTAGAAGCCCGGCATGCGAAGCATACCACCACGTTAGAGTCGTACATGCAAGGTGTGTCTGACTAAGCTCCCCGCTACTGTCTCCTCCCCTCCAACAGCTCCCTTCTGACCGCACATCTGATACGGGTGTACCGACAAGGACTCCCAGGACACCTGGGGTACCCGTTGATAGTTCACGATCACCGATGGCAGAACTACGAAACGATCCTGCCCATGACTTCCTTGAAGTCCAAGTTACTGAACCTGCTGTCTTTCTGCGCGCTTCCCCCACCGATGAGGGGGGATGGTCTGGCGCACTCATACGCGGTGTCCTAACGTTGACGCTTGCGAACGCAGTTCCAATATCGAGTGTCGAGGTCAAGTTGGGGGGATATGCCGAGACAACTTGGGAGGAGGGTATGCGATTCCCTTGGGTGTGGTACACGCTGCCAATTGACATTGGCTCATTTTATGTTTTCGTGGTCCCGGGCTCTATTCAACATAGATGCAGGTGAAGGTCCTGGTCGCATTGAGAGATCCGAGGAATATACTGTCTATTCCGCATCGACAGTTTTATTCTCGCTAGCGCCGGGAATTCTGACCTGTAACGACGAAAATATCCCACTCGACGCCGGGGACCAACCCTATCAGAATCAAGAGACGGCCCCAAGTTACACCGTCACAGAGCGTAGTGGAGTTGCTTGCCTCACTGTCTCGGGTAATGGTAAGTTTTTAGACGCTGCCATCCACCCAGACATTATATAGTTGATATCTGTGTGGATCAGACTTACTTCCTAGTGCAGAGAATGGATCGGGAGTCCAGCCTAATTTGAGTTCCACCGCCCGCTTGGATGCCGCTGCTGCTGCCGATCAAGCACAAGAAGCTAGGACCGGAAGTCTTCCAGAGGTTGCTGAGGAGAATACTACGGAGGAGCCCCACATTTCTACTGCCATTTCAAGGAGTAGGAGTCTTGAACGTCACGTCCCCATCGCACGTGATCATGATCGTCGTGGCGGCTCTCCTTCAGAGTCTTCAGTTACTGCTATTGCCCACGTCTTTGACTCTATCAGAGACCGCGCGAGGAGGTCTCTATTACTACTCTCTCATCGTGGCCTTTCCCTACCTGGTTCCATGCCTATAGATCGTTCTGACACTGATCAGTTACCCAACACTGCCCAGGAACGTAGTCAGCCACTGGCTGACACAAATGCATCTCAGATAACGACGGATTCCCCATCGTGCTGCACTGCTCTTAAAAGCAACTCTGGATGTAGAGAAATGTTCCAGAGAGGTAGGTCTTTCACCCTTATCTGTCATGTAAACCCTTCACATGACTACACAGGAGTATATAATTACCCGTTTTGTTTTACGCTACCACCAAACATGCCACCAACGACAAGGACTGAGTATGGCTCCTTTACTTGGCGTCTCAATGCGGTGGTCAAACGGAACAGTAGTGGATCCCGGTCGACGCTGTTTATGGCGGCAACCAGGGTAGTCGAGGTCGTGTACAACCCTGTCGACGACGAGTCCGAGGAAACGGCCGAAACTTGGAAAAACTCCATACAATTGCAACGTATTTTGGACGCCGAATTCTTGTGCACGTTCAGCTTTCCTCGAAACTTCGGTCCTATGGGTGGGAAGTTCCCAGTGCAGTTCGATGCTATGTCTCTTTCGATGTTCAGAGTATTTGAGGTTAGTGTGTGTGTCTATCTGTACGGTAAGGATCTGCCATCTCAGCAAGGACTGTGCTGACTTGAATAGAATTCACCAAGTACTACGACCGCTTAGGCAACCTCGTCCGGAAGGAGAAATCGCGCACGATGCTCACCAAATTCGGGTGCTCTCCAATCCTGCTTCCGACCTTCCAGAGACACCCCTGGCTTGCAAGAATTTACCCGTTCCTGCCAGATGCGATGCAGGGGTTTCACGCGTCCACGCCAACGATGAATGGCGAGGGTGGGACGGGCAGGAATCCGAAGAGTAACGTGCGCATTACTCACATAGTGGAGGTTCGTATCAGAGTAGAGAGGAAAGACCAGGGAGTGGCAGCGGGGAGGGAACACCTGCGTGATCTCTTCATCCGTGAACCTATCATGATGCTGTCAGTGAGTGAATGGAACCTGTGTTGAGGCAGTGCTAACTGTTCGTGCTCTTATCCTTCTAAAGCCCTTGTGTACAGCGAGGTGGACCGCGCTCCCCAAATATCCAAACCTAAGCAGTTCCCATAATCAACGATCAAATTGGGTCTCCCTACCCTTCCTTCCGCGTACCTTCCAGGAAAAGAAAAGGACCCCTGAGCGTATGGGAGGAGTCTCTGGTTGTGGGGAACTCTATGAACGGCTTGTGTCAGGACACGAAAATGAAACAGAGCAGGCGCCACCTAAATATGGCGACTGTAAGTTGCAAGCAAGAATGTAGCGCCTGCCAGGCTGTAACAATACTACGTGTGCATCGCTGGATGGATACTCTTTACTCATTCACTTTCAGCTTATACCGGAACCCAGGGGAAGATAGTGTTTCCGTCTCGATAGTGTTCAAGTACGAGCTGGTCAAAGGTTGTCATTAAGTCGCGTTTACTTTTGGGACTCTGACCTTCTCCGTGATGTAACAGTATGCAGTATGTTGACTTTTTCAGATCCTAGTGGTATCGCTAGTATGACAGTATTAGATTCATGTATAGTACTAGTAGGTTGTGGTATTGTCGCCACGTTTGGTGCTGCTAAAATATGCTAAGAAGCCGGGCCTGGGGGACTACCCCCACTGATATGTGCGAGAGGTAGGTTAGACTTGACATCCACTCGTTGCACCCATGAGTCGTATTCTCCGAAGATTAGGACCGTGTGCCTCAGTGTACACAGGGATAGGCACAGGGGTAGTAGCTCTGGGTACGCAATGGCGGTTTCGGGCCCGTGAGTGCTCTCGTTTCAGCTATCCCAACCGGCACTCTTCCAACGCTATGCAGGTGGACTACTAGCTAAGCCATGCCACCCAATGCGAGGTTGGTGAACTCAGGCTATCGTCCACCACACAAATGATTCAGCCGGGAACTTCATGAGACGTTCGTACCCACGGTGCGACTTCTTTGTTTCCGTGTAGTACTCGTGCCGGACTCAACCGGCTACGAAGCCTCCCTGCTGTGCCACGAAACGGCCGTCCACGTATGAGCGACTTGGTCTCTGGAAAATCACAACGCGCTACGGTAGGTGCTGGTGAGCGCTGAACTGTATTAGTGCTTACACGTATCAATACGTCATCTCTAGACTCAAGCATTGCACGTTACCTTCCCATCCATATCTTCGTACTAAACAACAATTTGACGCAGAGAACAACAGCCCGGTGTCATCACTGTAGTCTCCATGAGCCTGCAGGTTTGTTAAGTTTGATATAGCCTCGAATCCGTGAATGCCACGTCAATAACCACCTTTGGAGTATGTCCTGTGACTCGAACGGAACGCCCGAACCAGGTTCCCGACTATCCGGCACGGTGAGGAGTTGCCTTCCTGATGCGAGATAATGGTCTGATTATTTTTCTGGTGATCTGGCCCGCGGGGCGGAAACACGTTTGCCTTCCCAAAATCAGCTGAAGTCGATGGCTCTGGTTCCCTGTCAGAGATATGTCTGACGAAGCTGGGCTTTCTTTGCTGTGGTAATCGATTCTGGACCACAATTTCCCCGTCTCCTGTGTTGCCGGTGCGATTGCTATTGACTCACGAATGACAGACTTTTCGGGCGATTGGAGGATATTCTAGATCGTCACCCGTTATACGGCTCGGTAGCGGGCCGTTATGGTTGGTTGAATTCATCTCATTGGTACCTATTGCCTGCGGGTGGGTTCCCTGGCACTTTTTTTGAGGTCAGGACCCATTTTCGTCAGGGCAGAGCCACCGTTTGGGCTCGAGCGGTCTTGACCGTTGGAGTGGTATCTTTCTAAACCGAATTCTCTGTTGTCGGGCACGCTGCATCTGGACCATTGTCGTGTGGTTTTGAATTTCGTGACCCAGATCGGTCGTTCCCGCGGGGATTGTAACAGAGATTACGGGCTATATCCGTGTGCGTATATTCTCAGATAGTTGCCTTATATCGCCTGACAACTAAAAAATGCTGCTCTCCGCCAGCGCTGCCTATTTTAAATAGGAACCTCGTGTACGGAGTACTTTGATATTAGGCTGGCACGCGTCTGAAGCTTGTATACCTTGTGCCTGCTTTTTTAGACGGTAAGCACCAGTACGTTTCTCGTTCCTATCACTCGTTCACCCCAATTGCCTCATTTGTTAGAGATATTTGTAAATTTGCATTGAATGCTGCGCATTCCGAAGGCCCTTCTGAAATGTTTATCCTTGAACAAAATTAGTCGGCTAAACTCGGCACTGATTATCAGTCTCTAAAGGTCCGTTCAAGTCCATTATGACGAGCGTCGGGAGGCGCCAATGCACACCTAAAGTCGAGCTGTTGAAAGCTCCCGAACCTTGGTATACAGTCCGTTAACCTCGACGTAGCCCAAATTAACCGGTCGCAGCTTTATTCTAGTCTACAGTATATAAAGGGGGGGGGGGAAGAAATGAGCCATTGGATTCCGCAAACATTACCATCAAGATGACGATGTCTACCTTCGCTCACCTGATCCTTGCACTCTTCTTTATACATGTGGCTGTGGCGACGTCGTCTACCTATGGACCACAACAACGCCGTACATTGGCAACAAAAAATGTTTTGGGGTCGATGTCCAAGCTCGAGGTTGCCAATAAGATTATTTCGCCTGACGGCTACGCACGGTCGTAAGTCGCGCGCAGGGGGCGATGTTTTCTTCTGACCCGTCAAAGGACTGTCCTTGTCGGTGGGACCTTTCCCGGCCCTTTGATCCGAGCGCAAAAGGTATCGTTTTATCTGTCACTTATGTACCGAAGATAGTGACTGGGTCATCCTAGGGAGACGAATTCCGTATCGATGTCATAAACCAACTCAGTGATACCTTGATGAATACCACGACAAGTATCGTGAGTTCGCATTCGTACATTGGAACGCTGCATTTGATAGGCTTATGCGCCCCAGCACTGGCATGGCATATTTCAGCACCGGTCAAACTGGGCTGATGGTGTCGCGTTTGTAACGCAGTGTCCCATTCCACCCAATGGAAGCTTCTTGCACAGGTTCACCGTACCAGACCAGGCAGGGACGTTCTGGTATCACTCGCACCTGTCGGCGCAGTACTGTGATGGCCTGAGAGGTCCTCTAGTCATCTACGATCCTGAGGACCCTCTTGCTCATATGTATGATGTTGACGATGGTGCGCCAATTTGATCTACTTTTTTTCTGGAAAATAGTCTCAAGCCTGAACGCTATACTTAGAATCAACAGTGATCATGCTTTCCGATTGGTTCGTTATGAACACTGTTGTACCTTGCGGCACTTTTTCAGAGTATGCCTTATAGGTATCACAAGCTTTCCCCGCAGATGTACAATCCCCCCTTTACGCCGGATTCCACGCTGATAAATGGTCTCGGACGCTATGCAGGGGGACCAAAGTCACCACTTGCCATTGTCAATGTGGAAGAAGGAAAGAGGTATAGGTTCCGTATCATCGGAGCATCCTGCGACCCGTGGTTCAATTTCACGATTGATGGGCACAAGATGACCATCATTGAAGCGGACGGCATCGAAGTGGAACCAGTTGACGTGGACTCACTAGCAGTGTTTGCAGGTCAACGCTACTCCGTCGTGGTCTCTGCAGATCAACCTGTGGGAAACTACTGGATTCGGGCTCTATCCAACTTTCCCAATCAGACTTTTGACGGGGGGTTGAGCTCGGCCATCCTAAGGTATGACGGCGCATCTTTGGAGGATCCTGCAACAGAGCCTGGACCCTATGTACTGCCATTCGATGAAGCCGCTCTTCATCCTCTTATTGATCCTGGTGCACCAGGTATTCCAGAGGTCGGGAAAGCGGACGTAAACATCAACCTTAAGCTAGCTATCGATGCAGCTGCAGGCCACTACACTATAAACAACGCCGCCTTTGTCGATCCGCCGCTTGCCATACTCCTGCAAATTTTAAGTGGTGCCCGGCATCCATCTCAATTGCTTCCTCAGGGTAGTATCTACGAGCTACCGTACAATAAGACCATAGAAGTTAGTATACCTGCGACGGATCTCACACCCGGGGGCGCTGTTGGTGGTCCGGTGCGTTCCATCAAACTTGAAACCTTACAGGGGTCCGCTGATACGAGTTGTCGCCAAACAGCATTCCCTGCACCTTCATGGCGTGAGTAACATCCTCACTTCAAGATCCTCCTAATGCCGGGTTTCAGCATGTGTTTGATGTTATCCGCGTGTCAGGCAATAAATCGTACAACTTTGTAAACCCCGTGAGGAGGGACACCGTAACACTTGGGACTCAAGCAAATGCTGATAATGTGACGTTGCGTTTCGTCACTAACAACCCGGGGCCTTGGTTTTTCCACTGGTAGGGCTTTCTTTCTAGGGTTCAGTGAATCACTGCATCTGACCGTGCGCCTTACGTGTCGACATTAGCCACATCAACTGGCACCTTCACGAGTATGTGTGGGACGAGTAATCTTCTGTCGACATGTTCTGATTAAAGTACATCAGCGGTTTTGCCATTGTTATGGCGGAAGCGCTGTCTGCCGCTGCCACCCAGGAAAGTCAGGTCGTACCGGGTTAGTCTTAGACTCATCGCCACCCATCGGCGAGGTATGCATATTACTCACTGGCCTTCAGAATATTGGTGGAAGCTATGCTCTGCGGAATGATCCGGTGTAGTGGGGGAGAGCCCGGACCAGGGCGGGGGAGCGGACGGTAGAGCTTAGTCAGCAGAGGGATAGCACGGTCGGGAGAGACGCATGTACATATCATCACACTACGAGGAGGAGAGCAGGTAGACTACCACTCCAACGTGGTGACGAAGTGGATTCGCCCACACTGTACCACCGTATCACCGTACCACCGTACCACAGCACCACCGCACACCACCGCACCACCGAACTAGCACCACCAAGCGAACGCACCGACACCGCGCGACATACACGTGTTCAAGGAAATAAGAACCACGTAGACGCAGAGCCCACCGAGACCAGACAAACTGTCTCGCAAACTACCCCCCCGCGGCCCAAAAGGACGCTTCCGGCCAAGCAACACTGATACCCCCCCAACAGCCACCACACCCCTAGGCACAACACCCACAGACAGCGAGTACGTGTTCCCATCCGAACCACAATCTCCAGCCCAGTCGCCTATGTCTCCTGCGGACCTCGCGTCGACGCGAGGGCTCCCACCGTCTAGAGCAGCATCACCCGAACCGGAGACAGACGGTTTTTGGAATACAGCATCACCACAAGGCGCATCAACCTCTGCAGCCCCAAACAGCAAGCGGGAACGGGCCTTTACAACGCCAACCATTGCCCTTCCACGAACGTCACTGCACACGTACATACCCGCGCTGCCAACCCCACCAACCTTGGTACCGCCGCGACCACAACAGACACCGCCACCCCCAGTACAGCAACCGCCACCAGCCCAACCAACACTCCACGCCCACTCGCGCACGAGAGCAATGGCTGAGGTAGTCCCCTTATTCTATGGGGACAGGTCAACCTCCGAAAATGCCAGCGACTTCCTGAAGGCGTTCAACAGAAGCATTCTATTCTCAAACCCTACAGCTACAGACATGCAGAAAATAGACGCGTTATCGAACTACCTGGGAACGGGATCACCGGCGGAAAGGTGGTACCAAGGCCTAAATGGAACACAACTAACACAGTGGGACGACTTCACGAAAGCGTTCAAAACCAGGTGGCCACCCATAGCGAGCGCGATGCAGATGTTGGAGGAGTATCAGGCAGAATTACTCGCCCACAGAATGCCGGAAGACGACGTGGGGACAATGAAGGAAATAGGGCATCAGAAAGTATGGGCACACGTGAAGTGGGCAGAAGAAGTCTGGGAACTAGCGATGTTAGCTGGAATAGAGACGGGGTCAACGCTGATATGGCAAGTAAAGAAGCAACTACCGAAAGCGGTGCGGAAGCAACTAGACGACGAATATGCGGACTGGAGTACATTCATAAAGGCAGTAAAGGAGCTAAATACGGCGAAGCTGAAACAAGAGAAAGAGGATATAGAGGAGAGGAAGAAGATTGAGGAGGCGAGGGAATGGAAGCTCCTGCAGAAAATGGAGGCGGTGAAACAAGCGACGACAGCAGACCTCACTGCCCAACTACAGCGACTCACCATAGGGCAAGTCACAACGTCCCGCTCGTCAATTGGAATCGCACCACGCATGCAACCTTCCTCCAGGTTCATACTTCAGCAGACCCCCCGTCGCACCGTACCATATAACCCCCCTATGGAGGAACTCAAGGAGACGGTACGAAGGGCACTAGAACAGTTTCCGCACCAACAGGACGACGAGGAGGGTCGGAAGAAGTACTTGGCACAACTTACAGCATGGACCGCAAAGCATGGGGACACGGCACGAATCTCCGAGCACACACCGTACCCCCTCAGGCCCGGAACGGCCGCAGTATGCTCAGGTGAATGCTTCAGATGTGGCACGCATGGCCATGGAAGCAGAAACTGCCCCATCCCAGAGGGAGATCCGACGCGACTGAGCCGTAACGAAACCGCATGGCGTGCGCTGTGCAATAGAACCTTAGGGCCCTTCAACAGGAGCACCACGCAAAACATCAGACTTGTAAGCGTCGACGATCAGGGAAACGAAACTGGGTCGCTGTGAAGGACAGCACAACGACCCAGAGGACCGACGTATCTACGGTAGCATCACCGGGTTCGTATGTAAATCGCACCGAGTCGCATACTATCGATCTATACTCTGCGATATACGGAACACGAGACAACGCCCGAGATACCACGAACAAAACTGTCCCGTTCACACACCCGATCACTCTTAAAAACCCTGACGGTACAAGCACGCAGGTACATGCACTGTTCGATGACGGAGCCATGACAGGCGCTATGGCATTGTCGACGTTCACTAAGATTAAAAGTACTCTAAAAGGGTGGAAACCATCGACTCAGACGCTCCGCATGGCAAACGGCGTGGTGGTACCATCCGAAGCAACATGGACAGGAACAATAAACATAGAGGGCGTAGAAGCTGCAGGGACCTTTGAGGTCTTTGACAGCGCCGGTGGTTGGTCCTTTCTTTTTGGAAAACCGTTACTGAAAACCTTCAGGGCGGTACACGACTATACAATGGATGAAGTAACCATTTCAGACGACAACACAACAGTAACGCTGCACAACTACAGCGCCGACAACCCGCCGTTACGCACAAGTGCGATGTGCAACAACACAACACACGAACCAGCAAAGAACGAAAACACCAGAAAGGAAAAGACCAGCAGCCAGGAGGACGTATTCACACGAAAGACAGACCCGTTCAAACCGGAACGAGTCAAGTACATCGTGAAAAACATCCAGGTCGGCAACGACCTAACGGCGAGTGAACGAGAAGAAATCACTAAACTACTGACGGAGTTTGCAGATGTATTCGCATGCTCGCTCAGTGAGGTACTGCCAATACCAGGAGCACAAATAGACTTGAACATCCCCGACGACACAACGTTCCGTACCACAGTACACCAACGGCCAATGAACCCCCCACAATGCCAGTTCATGAACAAGTGGGTAGACCAAATGTTGGATGCTGACCTTATAGAACATGCGAACATACCGCGCATCAAACATGTAGCTCCAACAGTGCTAACACAGAAGGCTCACAATACCGGTGACGCCCTAACGCTGGAGGACCTGCAAAGAGCGGTGAACAAGCAATGCCAGGAGGCAAACATACCGTGTCCGTTCCAACAACAGAACGACACACTGGATGAAGAAACAAAGGAGCCAAAAGGGCCAAACGAGGCACCGAAGTGGAGAGTAATGCAGAATTTCGCAGAGCTGAATAAAGCCACGCGAATACCACCAATGTTCCAAGGAGATATCAGGGCGAAACAACAACGGTTAAGTGGGCACAGGTATGTGTCAGTCGTCGACTTTGCATCAGGGTTCTATGCCATCGAAATCCCAGAAAAATGGCGCCCATACTTCACATTCTTCGTAGACGGAAGAGGATATCTATGGTACAAGTGGATGGCAATGGGGTGGACGGGAGCCCCAACTGTATTCTCTGCCACAGCAACACGATGCCTACACGACGTAATGACCGACGACACGATGGAACTCTGGGTTGACGATGGCGGATGCGCGGACAACACGTTCAGAGGCATGATAGCGAAACTAAGGCGAGTTCTTCTATGCTGCAGACAATATAATCTATCGCTATCACCAACAAAATGTCATTTGTTCATGACGGAAACGACATTCGCAGGGGCCACGGTAGGACCAAATGGAGTCCAACCGGACATGTCAAAATTATCAGCAGTTGTCAATTGGAAACAACCGGAGACGGCACTTAATTTAATGTCGTTTTTAGGACTTACGGGACACTTTCGAGATCTCATCAAAGGGTACGCGAGAATTGAAGGACCCCTACGCGACCTCATCAAGGAAGTGGAAGTACCGAAACCGGTCTCAAAAACCACATACCGCTGAGCAATGACGAACCACAAACTATCGGGCAGATGGGAACAACGTCACACCGAGGCGTTCCTGAACCTGAAAGTCACACTGACCAGCCAGCCGACCCTACACACACCACGGTACGATGGCACACCGTTCATAGTAACAACAGATGGGTGTCAGGAAGGATTCGGGGCGGTACTGACACAGAAAGTCAAGATCAATGCACCGAATGGTAAAATGGTACACAGGACAGTACCGATAGCCTTCGCATCGAAGCGAACATCTTCAGCTGAGCGAAACTACAAACCGTTTTTACTGGAGTTTGCAGCGCTAAAATTCGGATTAGACCACTTCACAGACATAATCTGGGGCTTCCCAGTCGAGATCGAAACAGACTGCAAAGCACTCAAGGACGTCCTGTCGAACGAACACATATCGGCAGTGCACGCATGATGGAGGGACGGCGTTACTGCCCACAACATAGTGGCAATACGACACGTACCAGGACGCCTCAACGTCGTCGCGGACGGCCTAAGTCGACAGTGGGACAATACCAACCGTGTAACAGAAGATGGGGATGAATGGACTGTCAGCCCAGATGCAGAAGCTGCATTAGGTCTAATAAACAACATCTTCACCATCGACAAACTCATGGAAGGCAACCAAGATTTGCGAAACCGGTTCAAACAAGAACCCCTATTCCTGGAGGTAATAGATGCAATTTGGAACACTGACACTAACATGCCCATAAGAAATCGTAGCAGAGCGAGACACAGAGCGTCGCAATATCTCATCGACCAGGGAAAGCTGTGGCGAATACACGGGGGCACAAGCGTTCGACCACGGCACAAAGTGGAGTGCATCACCCGAGAAGCACAAAAGAAAGCGAAACAACTACATGAATCAGGTGGGCACTGGGGTAGGGACGCACTAAAAATTGCAATCACAGACAAATACTACTCCCCAAAACTGGACGTCTCAATAATGAAGGCAATACAAGAATGCGCCAAATGCAAGAATTTCGGGTCGCCAAAACTTAACGCCCTACTAGAACCGATAACAAGACGTCACCCATTCGAACTACTCGTGGGCGACTACTTGTCAATGCCGACAGGTAAAGGCGGGTACCACACACTGGGCCTGTACCTAGACACCTTCTCGCAGCACCTCTGGGTGACAAAATTCAAAACGGCGGGAACGGCAAAGACAACGATCGACAGCCTAAGCGTGATATTCAACAACTTCGCACCCGCAGAAACGTTCATGACGGACGGAGGAAAACATTTCAACAACGAGGCGGTTAAAGAGTATTGCGCTAAGTGGTCTTGTACTCATCACGTTGTAGCGGCATACTCACCGTGGATCAATGGATTGGTGGAAGGCACGAATAAACTACTACTACACGTACTCAAGCGACTCTGCGCACCCAATGTGGGCGAGGACAATGCAGAGGAGGAAAACTGGGATAAACTCCCAAGATCGTGGCCAGACCATTTAGACGAAGCCGTACGAGCGTTAAACAACAGACTACTACCGTCACTCAAGTTCACCCCAAAAGAACTACTACTGGGACTAGTAGTAGACACTAAACGAACAGAACTAACGCATAGCACAACAGAACCGGGAGCAACGGACGCAGCCATCCATATGGCATATGCGGCCCAACAACGACTCGACGGGTACGATGAAGCAGTGAAACACGCCATCAAACAAAAGAGAGTCTTCAACCAACGCGCACTGAAACGACACCAAGCTGAGACGGTGTTCACGCCAGGGCAGTTGGTACAGGTATACCGCAGCGACCTCGATTACACATTCAAAACGGAACGCAAAATACTACCTAAGTGGTCTCAGCCATACAGAATAGAGTCGCGGCTAAGAAACTCCTACAGGTTGGAAACGTTAGCAGGCGCCCCGATCATGGGCGAGTTCAGTGCGCGGCGACTACGAGCCTTCTTGCCAAGAGAGGGAACAAGACTGCACACAGAACAACAAGAGTACATGATGAAGAAGCTACGGGAGCAAATGGTAGATGAAGGAAGGATGTCGAGCGAGGAAGCATCTAACGAAGAGCAGAGGGAGAGGCCGGGCAAAGAGTAAGGCGGGCGGCAAAGCAAACTGGACGGAACAACGAGGAGTGTAGAGGGAACAAACATCAGGCACGGCATCAGACGACGCGGACGTCGTCGTTTTTTCGAAGGGGGCACATGTAGTGGGGGAGAGCCCGGACCAGGGCGGGGGAGCGGACGGTAGAGCTTAGTCAGCAGAGGGATAGCACGGTCGGGAGAGACGCATGTACATATCATCACACTACGAGGAGGAGAGCAGGTAGACTACCACTCCACCGGCGCTAACAACTTCCTCGAGTTCAAACACGAGTCACTTAAGGGATAGACTACATAGCGTGGTCGATGCTGTTTGAGTAACGATTACACATGACAGTCTACGTCCATTGTAAAACTAAATGTATGCATATCCATACTAGTTTGGGGAGAGTGCAGGTATGCACATGCTTTGGTATGCAGGAGTCCCAGTCCTATGTTTCATGCACGAACATGTTACCGAAAATGGAGCGACCTCCAGATCCGTAGGTGTAGGAGGAAGCTCGTACGCGCAGTCACATCGCCTTCATATCGCCAGGGTTCCCATTGCAAGTATGGCTGCAACCACACATGCAGTTGTAAATATATATACCTCTTGAGGTTGTATTGCCCATGCATATAAGACGATCCCTGCAGTGGCAAGTACGAAACCGATGACAGCGAAGGTAACACAGAGCGTATGGAACTTGCTTAGCAAGTGGGAGGAAACGTTTCGGAACCAGAAAAGGCCGACCTGTTCGAGGTGGGGATTGCGAGATAGTATTGGTGGCTCAGGTATAGAGCTCATACTTCGAGGAACAGGTTGGTTATTTGGGGCGGGGGAACGAGGTGGGAGAGGCAGCGTGGGTTGGCGAACCTGCACGGGCGTCTTGGTCGGATGTTCTTCAGCTATAGTAAAGGCCCGTCGACCGTCCATGGATTCGACGTCCTTCTCTATGTCTTTAACTTGCAGCGAGCCACCGAGGGGCGATGTCGCTAGTTTGATGCCCTCGGCAATGAGTTCCTGGCGAGTAGCCTCCTTGAGTTTATAGCGTATTAAGAGGAATGCTGCAAGAAAAGAGAGGCCAGCTGGGAAAACAGATGCATTTGAGTCGGGGCAGTTCACTAGCGCAACGTTCAATACACGTACCAGCATAGACGTGCATGATGAGGGCGCCAAGGAGGGTAGCGTTGGACGCCTTGAGAACCCCATTTACTAGATCGTCGCTGCTAGCCGGACGGGTATTCACCAGCATTCCCGCTTCCACGGACGCAAAGAAAGTTGTCTGTGATGCGCATCAGGAATGAAATGTCATACCAAAGACGACAAAATTCAGGACTGACAATGACGCTGATCAACTGAAGTCGCTCCTGCCACGAGTCGACGAGGTTCTTCATAGCCTTCTTCCTTGCCTTGTCGTCGATTTCGTCTTGTTCCGCTTGTGTTGTGCGCCTGTGTTGTTTCTCCCCACGCAAAGGATCTCCATAAACGTTGTATCCTATACCCTCATCTTCCTCCTCTTCTGCACGTTTCTTCATCACTACACTCATAAATCCGCCTTTTGCAGGTTCCGTTTGGGAGCGGTGGGGCACATTATAGTCGTGAGGTGCTGATGCTGGGGACACGTCAGGCAATCGGTAGCTGCGTAGATGAATTCCTGAGACTCACCTTCGGGATATGTGTGTGCGGATTTCGTCGCCATCGTATCAAAATCCTGAGTAGCTCTTTCCTAGTTGTCAGAATAAAAAGTCACGATTCGTGGCGCATGTACCCATCCGCCACGAGTGGTTAGTGCTGAAGAGCCGGGGGGAACTGGTGCGTGGTGAAGGCTATTAAATACGAACGTGTCAACGGTGGTGTTTGTGATTCGTGCCAAGCTACAGGCGAAACTCCACAGTCTGATACCAAGCGCACCCATGAACCCCCTTATGGTTTAACCTCACCAATGGTCGGTCATCAAACACTCCCGAACCCAGGAGGTACATAGCAGTGGAACTGTGGTGCAAGCTCGAGTCATGGCAGTGAGTTGTCAAACTGACAGCGTCCAAGGAATGGCAGCCAATGGCCGGGTCTCGGAAGCGGAGCCCGCCCGTCCAGACTCAGGCTCAACCGAGTCACCCAGAGCAACGCAACTGGGTACAACGTGGTGATTCAAGGCCTGTACATCGGCAGTGAGGTGCAAATGTGGTTTGCTGCGTCGTGCGCCAAGCTGACCTCTTGTGACTACAGTAAGCTGCTGCCGCACTCACCGCCTCTGGGCCGTAATTGGAATTCGCTTCGTAGCATTCGTACACACCATCATGATACCGACACTGAGGACGACTCAATGATGAAGCGGTCAGTGTGAAGGCTGGCCGAACGAACATCGGGCAAGTCATTCTACGAAGCTTACGGCTACCGGCCTCGCTCGAACTCGAGGCAGGGTGACCGACAGAACCCACCGTCAACCACGAACACGCGGACACAGTTGTTGCGACATAAAAAGAAAAGCAGTTCGCATCACAATTAAAGAACATTTCAAAGGCGACAGTCGACTGACGGATCCCATACCAAAAATATACGGAAGGGCCATACGGAGGCAACGAGATCGTATGGAACGTCCGTGCACTTCGCCACTGCGTATAACGGCATGTTTTTATCAGTGTCCACAGGACAACGCGAAGTTACTGGCCGTAAGGGTGGCAGATAATTACAGACCTGATGAAATTATGGCACGCTGTCGAGCTCTCGAGGTGACGGCAACTGGTTCCCACCGCTTTGGAGTGACTTGAGGACGCCCTCATGAGTCCGCCGACGATCTGCTTACAGCAAACGAATGCCAAGCACGTACTAGACAACCGATGGGATGCGCGCCACAAAACGAGGACATACAAAAAGACTTGGAAAGGCACACAATACATTCTGACGACCTGACGTGCGCACCCGCTAATCTTCTCTTTACAATGACCCGATGGTTCACAGGGACATTTCGTTACTCGGTGACTTTCGATGGATGTTCGTGGCCGGACACAGGGCAATGGTCCGCGCAGAGTCCGCAAAACAACTGGCTTTCCGCTTTCTCTTTACTAGCTAAATAAAGATGCTGCTTCCTTTCGACGCCTGCCTGCTTATTAGGTTACTCGAAAGTTTGACACTTGACAAGACTGCCAGTTGCTATGTATGCCGTTTTCCATTGACAGAAGGCGTCCATCTGTCTTTGCAGGGAACCATCGCTGGTCCTGAGAAATCCCCAGGGTCATGAATCATAGTCGCACATGGCGCGCAAAGTCGAGGTCGATCCAGAGCAAAGCCAATGGAGAATCGAGGAATATCAACCCAGTCTGCCGTCAATGTCGATCATAGGCTCGCTGAGCATGATACCAGTATATGTTAGGTACGTTGGACATATTCTAGTACAAGCCACACTCACTCCGTCGAGGAGCCGGGCGGCTCTTCGCGAGGACAGCTCGAATTCCACATAGAAGTGATAACGAACTCGGCACCTACTCGGGTCGGTGTCCTAGTAGATCGACTTAAAACTGGCAAGCATCTCAACTTTTGGCAAGGTCAAGAGTCGAGCTGGAATTGAACTTTTTCCCGGCGGAATTTCCGAAAGGCTTTCAGGCTAATCTGAAGTCCACACGGCTTTGTGTTAAAAATAGTTCTGTGATAGGCACAAGTCCAGGGCCTCCCTTGTCGTCATCTAGGCAAGGGTTTCCGAAGATATCTCACGCGGTGAACAAGTTGCCTTGTGGCAATTTTGCGGCCGGGGTGCGATGCGTATTACCTTTCCACAGCAGCCGGGGTGGGCAACAGTGAGTACTCGCGACCTTATCGCGCCCTGCGTCATGCAGCGCTAACCATCCACCATCTCACGTGCATCCTATAAGAAGCTGACGGGTCTGTTATTATAGGTGGTGGAATTTCGGGATTTTCCTCGGTCTATCATGAGATCCCTCCTTTCCTTCGTGGTACTTTCCCTTGCTCTCTGTTCCGCTGCGGAACCTACTGTCTCCCCATACGTTCAGTACGAGAAGCGGGTTCGCACTCCTGAGGGATGGTCCTTGAAGGGCAGGCATCCCCCCGACGCGATCGTTCCTCTTCGTTTTGCCCTGTCCCAAAGGAACATCAATGCCATCGGCGAATACTTGATGGAGGTATCCCACCCCAAGTCCAAGAACTATGGGAAACATTGGTCTGCTGGTCAAGTATTGGAGAGGTTCGCCCCAAGCGAGGAGACCATCGAAGTGGTGCGCGCGTGGCTCCTCGAGAACGGCTTCGAAAGTAACAGCGTCAAAGTGACCCCAAACAAAGGGTGGATTGAAGTTTCCGCCACTACTGAGGAAGCTGAGCGCTTGCTGCAGACAGAGTACAACATATACAGCCACACGACTGGAAAGGAACACTTGGGTGCGTCTTGTCTTGTTACAACTCACGGAGGAATTGCTGATCATTTCCACAGCCTGTGATTCCTACCACCTGCCATTGCACATTGCTCCTCACCTTGACTTCGTCACGCCCACGGTACACTTTGACTCCCGGCTAACACGCCGTTCCGAATCTAGTGACGGACAACCTGCTCGGGCCGTCGGACAGCCCGGTTCCGGGAGTTCTCCGAAGACCACAGGTAGTTTTGCAGGTTCCATTGCCAGTGACCTATCTACTTGCGATCAGTTCATAACGCTGGACTGCCTCCGTGCTCTTTATGCATTCTACTACTCCCCTGTAGCGGCGAGCAAGAACAGTTACGGAATAGGTAAGGCAATCCGATTTTCACTCGCGGAGCAAGAGCGTTGCTTAAGCCTCTTGTCGATACAGTGGAGTATACTCCTCAGGCGTACTTACAGTCCGACCTTGATATGTTCGCGACGAACTTCTCCCGGCCACTTTACGGGAAAGCACCGTACATGATTTCCATCGATGGCGGTAAATAGACATCTGCACGCATACACACGTTCCTTGACTTGTGATTCAGGCTATGCTCAGACGCAGTATCAAGGGTTCGGCTACAACGGTGAATCTGACCTGGACCTCCAATACGGCATGTCCCTCGTCACTGCTGCGCAGGAAGTCACACTATACCAGGTTGGGGATATGGTGGAGGGTGGGTGATGTCCGATGTCTTTGACTCTTGCACGATGATCGTTGATGTTCTTTAGGAGCCTCATTCAACAACTTCCTTGATGCCATTGACGGTTCATATTGCACATTTGAGGGTGGAGATGATCCAACGCAAGACGGTATTTACCCGGATCCGTACGGGGGTGGATATAAGGGTCAGTTAGATATCCTTACTACTACAAAGACCGCAGCTAACGCCGTGATGTCAGGTCCAGAAGCATGCGGAACCGCAAAACCCACTTATGTCATTTCGACATCGTATAGCTATAATGAGGCGGATCTTACTCCATTCTACACTGCCCGTCAGTGTGCTGAGTATGCTAAGCTCGGCTTGATGGGTATTACCGTGCTGTATAGTTCGGGCGACTATGGCGTAGCTGGTAATGGCGGTCTTTGTTTGAACCCCAACGGTGCGATCGCTCCCCTTGCGTCTGTTCATTTGCTGAGAACGCCGTCTTAGGGACCCAGACCCTAGGAGGAAAGATATTCAACCCAAGTTTCCCCAGCACGTGTCCTTACATTATATCGGTTGGCGCGACTATGGTGCCTCCGGGCTCGACCGTTTACGAACCCGAAACAGCATGTGAAGAAATCATTTATTCCGGTGGAGGTTTCAGCAACTACTTTGCGATGCCAGAATACCAGAAGGAGGCTGTTGATCACTACCTCCAGAACTACTATCCAGACTATCCACCGGATATCTGGAATTCTACCGGTGTTGTACGTGGCATTGGAGGATAATGAAGCCCGCTTTTTGACGTCCCCCTTTCAGTCTAGGGCACATCCTGACATCTCTGCCAACGGTGCCAACTATGTTGTTGCTGTAAGGAATAGTTTCACAGTTGCACAATCGTTCTCTGACCAGATTGCAGGTCGACGGCCAATTTTTGCTCGTGTACGGGACGTCGTGCTCGACACCGGTTAGCGGTGCCATGTTCACTATGATTAACGACGCCCGCCTGGCAGTCGGCAAGTCGCCCATCGGATTCATCAATCCTACCGTGAGGTTCCCTCTAATCGTCTGACATTCTCACTAACGCTCTTGTGGTGCGTTTTGAAGATCTACTCAACCCGGTTCGCTGGACTCTTCAACGACATTACCGTGGGCAACAACCCGGGTTGTGGGACCACCGGCTTCAACGCAACTTATGGGTGGGATCCTGTGACTGGGCTGGGGACCCCCAACTTTCCTAAGCTCCTTGCTGCGTGGTTGGAGCTGCCCTAATCTGGGTTTAGACCCTATTCGTTGGACATTTTACTCTTTCGTTTACTACAACAGCAGAAAGGATTGTGGGGTATGAGGCTGTAAATTATCATTATTTGAGGACACTGAAGAAAACCGAGTCTACAATTATCGACCGTTGGGTGACCGACGAGCACGATCTCCCATCACACAGCCATCAGCTAAGTAGGTGGGCCTAAAGACGCTGCCATGAATTGCCCGGCATATATACCAAGATGGAAAAACCTCACTTGAACCCAAACAGTCTTCCAGAAGGCAAGCCCAAGATCGTCAAATGAAAAGCCAGCCTTTGGTAAGACTCAGGATGATCTGGATTTGAGGACGGATTGGGCCGCTGCCTCGGCCAAAGCTTGCTCCCTGGCTTCGTCAGTTACCTGTACAGAAGCAGCTGGTAAAAAGTCATCAGTCGTTAGGCAGGTAAACGCCATACCTGAGTTGCCACTGAACTCCGTTCCTTGGCTTCAGCCTCTCGCTTGGCCAAAAGCTATTTGGCACGGAAGGCGTTACTCTTCGATTTTTCAAGACCAGCACTTACCTCTAGACAAGAGTTGAGCGTGGAACTCCGTGTGGACCAATGCACGTACCTCGCCCTTTAGCTAATGTCTCTCTATGGACCATGTAGCCGAGGAACAGTCCGTACACTGTGAGCGCTGCGAGTCCGCTGACGACTGTCCGGTGGAGTATATCTGGCAGAGTCAGACGGGGTCGATCGTAACTTGGTCTCTTTAGGCCAAAGAAACTGAGAAGAGACATTGTTCGCGTTGTGGCCTAGCCAGCGGCGCTGATGGTGTGTGTAGTAGCCAGCAAAGGGGTGTCCAAGGTCCCAGCCGAATGACTACGACGAATTTTTATTACTGCAGCTAAGCATAGTACCACTACCAGTAGGTTAAGAATAAAGAAACAGAGTAGATGTTATCAAATAACCAAGCAGACTAAGCTACAGCCGCCAATCTCTGAAAAACTCGTAATCCGAGCGAACAAAACTGACCATATAATCCGAAACCGTACCACCCCCTCCGTGATCATCGTCAACGTCGTCGGTTGGTTCGACGAACTCAAGCTCTCTACTCTGTCGGGTTTCGGGCACATCACCTTCGCCCTCTGCACCAAAGTCTGCGTGATCGGCACCCTCCAATACGTCTTCTTCCCGCGCTGCCACAGCGGCAGCATGAGCGTCCTCCATATCCTCAAACTCCCCGAGTGCCTTCGTTAGTTCAGCGTCGTCCTCGAATATTGTACGCCAGTCAAATTCTCCTTTCTGGATGACAATCTCATCCAGAGAACGCTTTTGGTTGGCTTTCATGAGCATCGCCTCTTCTACCGTGTGTGAAGATATGAACCGGTAGATATGAACATCACGGATTTGGCCAATGCGGTGGGCTCTGGAAACAAATGTGACTCTATAAACACTCCATGAACGATAGGTCCTACCGATCTTCACACTGCCTGTCCATCTGAGGATTGAAGTCGCTATCATAAAAGATAACGGTATCAGCCCCTGTAAGGCTAGAAAACGGTTGGCGTAAGGTGGCTACAAAATATAGTGGAACGTACTTGATGCCGACACCACCTGAACGGGAAGAGGAGATGAAGCAGAATACCCTCGCATCTGCGTTGAAACGCTCGGTGATATACTGTCTATCTTCAATCTTGGTTGCGCCATCTAAGCGCAGATACAGGTATCCGTGAAAGTTGAGAAATATCTCCAGAATATCCAGAATCCGCGTCATTTGAGTAAAAATCAAGACACGGTGTCCCCCCGCCTTCCTCTGACGAAGTAAACGGCTAAGTTCTTGAAGCTTACCACAGTCATATTGGAGAAGTGACGGGTCAGGGAATGCGATCTGCAGTTTCGCACTGGCCAGATGGAGTATGCGATCGAATTCGGAGGAGCATGATGCAAGCGCGTCTTGACAACCGGCGAGTGCAAAACGCGATATGTCCATCGCCACCGCAGGAGGCGGTACGAATGCAAATCTCGCGACCACACCCACAAGGTCCTGGGCTCGTTGCTCGTAAGACTTTACCATTGCGTTTGACGTTGTCACCGTGTCCAGGTAGGACGTCTTTAGGTCAAGGTAGGATAACGGTGGAATGGACCGTCGACATCGCCGCACAATGTTAAGCATTTCGTGACTATAGATGGGTATACGTGAACAGCGCAGTGCATTGACATAGCCCACTTGTGTCCGACGTGCCGCCGATTGCGCCTGCGAGTAGTGGGCGCGGTATGCAAGGTAGCCTTGCACAGTACGGGCGTCCTTTGGTGGCGGCTCTCCGACATCTTTCGTAACAGAAAGCAACGGACCGGTTGCATTAAGGCGTCGAGTTTCAAGGGCAGCAATAAGCGGGGTGCCTTGCTGACCGATGAAATGGAACCCGAAAAGGTCAAGATTAACCTTTCCCTCCTCGTGCTCATGTAGGAGCCTTCGTCGAACCAGAAGCTCTTTGATCTCGTAATCTGCAACCGCAGAACGGGGCATCGCAAACGAAGTAATGACTGGTCGGACTTCAAAAAGATCTGGATGATTACACACTTTTCGCAGCTGCATGAGGATGTTGGCAATTTTCTGGTAGACGCCGGACTGCAACGCATCACGGGTCTGGGCACGGGACATGAATTCGTCGTATAGGAAACGTTGCCGTTTCGAGAGAGGGCAGAGAACAAGGTGCTCGTATTTGCTTGGAAGTTCCTTTTCGACGTCTCTTTTCAGACGACGGAGAAGATATGGACGCAATACAGTATGCAATTTGGATACTCGCTGAAGATTCTCATTGTCAAGGACCGCGCCCATCTCGATCGCACGTTCCAAAGGGTCTGACGAAGGTGAGTATGAGTCACAAGGATAAAGTCAACAAATGAATGAGCCGCACTTGAAAACCACTCCCCGAACTCCTTCAGGTTGGCAAAATCGGTTCCAGACATCAGGAACTGCAATAGGGCCCACAGCTCCGTCAAGTTATTTTGAAGTGGGGTTCCAGTTAAAAGAAGACGACGAAAGGAGCGAAACATCAAGAGAATGTTCCATCTCTGGGACTTGAAGTTCTTGATCATGTGTGCCTCGTCAAGGACCATATAGTACCACATCTTGCGCTTGAATATATGCGCATCCCGACTCGCCAACGCGTACGAAGTAATGCACACATTGAAGTGATATTTGTTAGACCACCCTTGGCGCAACTCCTTTCGACGTTTCGTCGTTCCGTGGTAGCTGAGAATCCTAAAACCGGGGAGAAATTTCTTAAATTCCATCTCCCAGTTGAGGAGCACGCTCGTCGGAACAATCTACGTAATTGGGTAATAATTCGGAAATGAACGTCGTGCTCAGCGACTTACAATAAGATGTGGCCCCCAGATGCCACGATCACAGGCGAGATGGGCGAGAAGTGCAATAGTCTGAATGGTTTTCCTACAATTTTGTACACGTCACATCACGCCACTTGGAGTGTCGAAAATTGTTCAACTCACCCAAGTCCCATTTCATCAGCAAGAATACCATTTAAATTGTTGGAATGCAGAGATGCAAGCCATTCCAGACCCGATTGCTGGTACGGCCGCAACACTCCTCGCAGAAGGAGGGGTGGTTTTATTTTACTGTCTGGCAACCAGTCGACGGGTGCAACAGCAAAAGGTTTCAGATAATCGGGTACGCGAGGAGTCTCCGCAGAACGCCTGTCCTCGTTTCTTGACAAAGGTTGATATTCGGCAGGTTCCAGTGTACCTGCCTTTGCCGTCATTCCAGTCAGCAGGCTATCGGGATGTGAAAGAATGGTTCCTTCTTTGTCGGCATCATCATTGGGCATGGGCCAGGGTTGGTTAGAGGGTAGATTCTGATTCATTTCAGAGGACGGAGGGGGACTCGGACTTGTTTGTCGAGATACATCTTCGCTGGGGAAGCTGGTGACGGTGTGTTCATCCAGATGTGTATCAAAAACCATGGCACTGGACGCAGGCGATGTAGAATCGTCGTGGATGCTTTCCAGCAAGGGAGAGCGTCCCTCGTGAGTCGTAGGTGTCTGAGCAACCGAGCCCAGTTCTGACAGCTCATGCACCGACTCCATCTGCTTCGTTTCACCGGATGGAACAGTGTCCATCCTATCTGCAGTCTTCGTGCTCTCACGGTCCACGGAATCCTCCTCTTCTTTAGGTGTGTCTGGAGCCTCGAAATCATCCCCGTCACCAGACCCCAAACCAAGTAATGCCCGTGTCGACTCGTCTTCTCCCTCACTGCCTTCCAGGTCTGACCCGTCCGCATCATGCACCACGTCCACACCTTCTGCAACATCTTCGGCCATATCAACCTCGCCGAACTCACCTGCACTTTCCGCACCCTCTATCGACTCCTCTTCACTCGACGTCCGCCACCCATCCTCCATCGAGACGCTACTAGACCTGCTCCGCGACCTCGACATATCGCCTTTTGCAAGGGCGAACTGCTGCGTTTCCAGGATCTGCCCGGATTGGTCCAAAATTGCGTCCAGGTGTTCGTGTCCACGTCGTTTCTCCTCAGCCTCTGCACGCAATCTATCTTGTTCACGGATATACTGTGAACGTGCCAAGGAAAGATCAGCAACTGCGCATCAGATACCGCCCACACATGAACATAGCAACGTACAAAAACTGCTTTTTTCCATTCGCTTGTGACCATCTTGATAGTAGCCTTAGCAAGCGTCCTCAGCCGCTTCTCTTCTTGTAACTTAGCGGCCTTCTCTCTAGACGCATGCTGGTCCCAATACACCTGTATGCGACTAGCAATGTGGGCAGCTACCTGCCGTCCTCTCACTAGGCCGTGCCGGCCACGTTGTACGACAGCCTCAATTACGCAGTCCCACGCATCCCTAGGACGTTGGGGCTCTTGAGGGAGTAAAGAGCATTTGCTAAGGTCGTTCGTACTGATCCCACCGACGCTACCGCCTCCACTGACCGAATCAAATGATGTGGACGACGAAAATTCGGTGTAGGGAAAAAACCGCCCAAGCTTCTGCAGCCTATCGAGCTTATTGCGGAGAAGTGCTTCTTGCATCGCTATCGCCATCAAAGTCGTCTCTGTCTGGTCTTGGTCATTTAGTGTAGTATACGAGCGCAAGAACGACTCCAGTGATGACCGAAAACGCGGGGGTGGTGGCCGCTGGCTTGGGTTTGTGTAAGACGGTGGGGGACGACGCACAATAAGGCGAATGCGTTTAATGGATGGCGTTGTCTTCAGTAGCGGGACCGCTTTGGTGACGCCGTCGACCGCTAACGCAGAGGTAGAGACAGAGGGTGTCTGTTTCTCATGAGTGCATGCTTATGAGCAATACCACGTATGACTCACCAGAGGTGTGGGAGCGGAAGCACCATCGTGTTCTCCTGCTCTCGTACGAGAATGAACCGTCTCCCTCTCTACCGTGGACTTGCGTTTCTTGAGCGGAACAGGAGAGAACGTGGGAGACGACATGCTAAAGCTCGTCCTTTTCCTCGGCTGTTTCGGTGCTGGTGATATCCATTCGCTGCGGTTTTTGGGTGAAGGCCCAGAGGCCATTGGCGAGGTAGCTGCGCCCTTCACTGATCGGGAGTGAGTTCTCGTTCCCCCATGGCTTGATTGGGCACCCCGCTTGGCCGCCGGGGTTCTGAGCTTAGAGTCGGATGCGCTTTCGGTCATGTCAACCATCTTCTGTTTACCCTTCGCTT
This sequence comes from Pisolithus thermaeus, assembly GCA_024663475.1. NCBI lineage: Eukaryota > Fungi > Basidiomycota > Agaricomycetes > Boletales > Pisolithaceae > Pisolithus > Pisolithus thermaeus. The sequence continues at coordinate 378,148 of JANFAF010000038.1, forward strand.
TCAAAGACGGCTTAACGAGCGGTGCGCTAACGGAAAAAGAGACAGAGGGCGAGGACGGATACCTGTCCGTTGCAATTGAGGACTGCGTCTGAGAGGTTATGTTCATGACGCGCTGGCTGTGAGCGCTGCGAGTAGTCCTAGAGGGTCCCGCTTCGGTAGCAACTTGCTCCACAAGGTCGAACTTTGCTTTATACTAACCGACAGAAGTCGATCGAACACGTATGAATAAAGTGTGGTTGGAAAACAAATACATACCTTCCGGAACACAACTGAGTCGTCGTGCTTTGCAAATGCTGGGTCATAACCTAACAGTGTCACAAAATTTTCGAGATGGAACTTTTCCCGGACCTAGAACCAGATGAAACGCACATCGTCAGCGCCTCCACTGCAGGGAGAATTTGATGCCAACTCAGGCACTCACCAAATCGTCGTGTTTATCCAGTACCTGGTCCAACAGTTGCTGCCTTTCTGCTAATAAACATGCTCTCTCGTGCACAATATCCGCCTCGGCGGGACCATTGACAGACCCGTTCGCACGCGGATGAGTAGAATTGGTTGCGGGGCGGCTTGTATCCACACGAACATAATCGCTTTCCTGTCGTTGGTTTTCACTCTCGTCATTCCGTGGCCCGTTTGAACCAGAGTTGTCTTTTTCTTTTTCACCGGCAGTCGTCCCAGCCTTCTTTGCACTACTGTTGAGGGCCATACTCTTCCTAACCTCCATTCCATTCATACAAACTGAAACTCTTCTCTCCAACCCTTCGCTTGTTCAATTCAGTGCTTGTTCAGCCTGCCCCGACCCACAAGATTCTTGTGTTTTAGCACCTGCCGCAAAACCCAGGCGTAAGCGGACGAGCGCAGCCCCAAAAAGAGACAAAGGGCGATGAGACAAGGGCTTGATCTCGGCAGATCCTGCACGGTTTTCAATGGTTTTCAGACGGCCACACAGCCCTCGTCGGCGCCGTCTCGTTGCTCGCGGGTGCCGAGTGTTTCGCCGTTGGCGGATAAGTTGCTCTTCGTAAGAAGTCCACGGGTCCATATGTATTTGAGGACATGATGTTCGTGTTTGGCCCGGACAAACAACTCGCCCCTCCTACCGCCACCTCGAGGCGTTACTGGTTGAACTCGTAAGTAGCATTAGTTTTCTGTTCCGAATACCAGACCAAACCCTATCAAAACCGTACGGCACGCAGATTTTGTCCTTCATATTTCTCATGGTCTATCTTGTAAGATCATATATTATGCCCCAAACCTTAGAAACCGATACGAACTTCCTGCTTTTATCCTCCCGAGTATCGCCCCTAGTTAGAACGGAGCAGGTTCCTAAATTCACAAGCACCTTCCACATACTTCGCACCCACCGGCAATTGTAATGTAGAACTGCTTACGGTGACAACACACATGCGATACGTTTATGTTTTGATTTCATTTTCGAAACGAAACCGCGTCCTCTTAGGACACCGGCGAGGCTCCTTCATATATGTAGATACCGTGTGCCGCAATGTTCGTGGGTATGTTTGATGTGGACTATGTGGATGCTAAGGAGTACAACAAGAAACAAGATGCCAAAACACAACTTGCTGAAGAATAATAGACGTGATAAGTGAGAACGAGCGGATGGGCTAACCCGCTTATATACGTAAACCGAGTCCGATCTTCGTCACTTGCAAGCAGAAGGGTTGAACCCGCAAGCCTCGCTGACTTGGCGCGGCGGATAGGTATCGGGGCTGGTATATTCAAAATCAGGGAATTCCCGTACGTGTGGATCATGGCAAACTTTGCCGTAGGTCGAAGCGGCCTCGTCCTCAGGGTATTTTTCAAATCTGTTGTGGTAATTGTGCCCATAAGCACTCGGCACATTGTATAGAAAGACCAAGTTACTTACGCGCTTGCGTCCCCTTCACTCTTTAGTTTTGGAAGATACGGGGCTGCTATTTTGCGACAGTAAAGTCGGTCCCAATCTACTTCACCGAACCAAGGGTGAGTGAAGACATCGCCCGCTCCGTAGTCAACTTTGCCGTAACGCTTCACGGGGTCGCTTTCCATCAACTTGAGAATGATGTCCGTTGCATGTTGTTGAAACGGTGGCCACCGGACGAAACTTGGTCCCTGAAGGATCCGCTCATAAAGAGTACTTGTGTTACGATCGGGTTGGTAATATGGGGGGAACCCGGTCAACATTTCAAAGATGAGCACGCCCAGGGCGTACCAATCAACGCTTCTGGTATATCGCTGCTGAAGCACAATCTGTCACAAGATTAAACAAGGCCGGTACAGCAACAAAAAAAAGTTGGCATACTTCGGGAGCGAGATAGTCGGGTGTACCACAGAGCGTCCAAGTAGTGACAGAGCAACGCTTTGCGAAACCAAAGTCGGCGATTTTAATGTGGCCATCGAAATTCAGCAGAATATTCTCTGGCTTAAGATCACGATATACAATATCAAGATGGTGCAAGTAGTTCAATGCCATAGCAACTTCCGCCGCATAGAATTTGGAAACTGGTTCAGGGAATCTCTGTGGTCAAAGATTTACCGTTGGGACGGAACATGGATAAGCTACAGATACGTACCCCGGACCGGCGCAGGAGGGTGAACAGCTCACCACCTGGCACGAAATCCATGATAATGTACAAATTCGAAGCGTCCTGAAAAGCTCCCCATAAGTTGACGATGAAAGGATGTTGTACAGTCTCGAGAATCGTCTTTTCATTATTTGTATGCTCCACTTGCTTGGTTCTGACGACCTTGTCCTTACTCAGAACCTTAATTGCGTAAAAGCGGAGATTGTGTTTGCTCCTCACTAAGTGGATAGGTAAATGCTGTCAAGAGTAGAGGTTGCTAGAACATACCTAAATGCACTCGACCGAAGCTTCCTGTTCCCAATGTTTGATGAATGATGAAGTCGGCGAGCCTGTAGGATGCTTTGGGCCGAGACGGCACGCGCAGAAGTGGTAACGGCTCCCCTGATGACTCGGTACTGGCAGATGTACGGGAGGTGGAGAGTGTGGAGATGGAATCTTCGTAAGGACGGTCCGGGAATTTAGTTTGCGTCTCGGACAGATATAGTGAAGGATCTGCGGATAGATCCTTGTGATGGTTGTACAAGTGTGCGGTATCTGGCGTGCTGTACATCCTGTGCAATACAATGAAATGTTACACTGAAAACAACAGAGATGATATAGCACAGGATGGATCCAGAGGGTGTTCGCCGTGAAGGGGAAAGAAGGGAGAAAGAAATGTCCAAACAATCGAGCACGGGGTGCTATTGTACTATGGAGCACAAACAACATCCAAACAACTCAACCTTGTACTTGAAATTTACGTCATTACGGTAATTCCGCGGCGATTCTCAGGCCGAGTCGACGATACAGGATTCAGCGCTACAGTAGTGTCCCTCAAGGAAAGAAAAAAAAAACACAGGATGATGAGAGTGTTTGTCCAAAAGTCGATGAGATTAAAGATGCCACATGATTGCCTAAAGTGATACCGATCGTGCACGAAGAGATCGTCGCCTAACCGAAGATATCAGTGGTATCTCCTGTCCTTTTGGATCCGAATTCTCCCCGGACACATGCCCAAGGGAAGGCACCACGCTACTGACATGCCTTTCCAACTTCATCTGTTGCTTCCTTCTCTCTACAGCTCGATCCCACGCGCTCCTCATCGGCCCGGCCTCGCTCTTCAATCTGGACTCTATGAGAATGTCCTCCATCGCATCGGTGAGTAACCGCATAACATCATCATCCAACCTGTTTGGAAGCTCAGACGCCTCGGTCGATATACCCTCCGAATCAGAGCTATCAAGGATTGCGTTCAATGTCACGTTCTGCATGATCGAAACTATTGTATATGTTAGCTTCGGTACGCGACTCATAAGCATGCAAAGGAGACCTGCGTACGTTCTCGCTCTGTCAACTTAGCGAGCGTGCCGAGCCGCTCCGCTACCGCCTTCGTCATCTGCTGGTCAACTACAGAGTCTGAGCGCATCATTGACGGAAAGAGCACCGGAGCCACACGAGACAACGCAATAGACAGAAAAAGGAAGACATTGCGCAAAAGTTGAATATGCTGGTACGCCACCCGGCGTGGGAAGAGGGGGTCGAACAAGGTCCCACTTGTAGGTATATGGTCAACGAAGGGGCTTTGTTCGGTTACTTGGGAAGATAGTGCAAGAAGGAGGTGTAGCTCCAATGCAAGTGTCACTGCAAACAACAAGTACCTCCACTTGAAGTCAGACAATCAGTGCGAAATTTAAAAGCACCTGAAGAGCGTGCACACCATTGCAATGGGACTGGGTTTGCCAATCATGGACACCAGCACAAGCCCCGCACCCGCCATAACGTGGTACGCTAATGAACTGAGAAGACCACGACGGAGGTACTCCTTCATCGTGTTGCACTCTTTCCATCGCAAGACATCAGGGCCAAACCTAATACCTATCTATTCAGCTCAGAAGGCCGCTGTGCATGCGATGAGCTGGTAGCCCACCTGTCATAAGCGAACCGCACTACTGGATCCTTGAGTGCCTCGAAAGCGTCCCGCACTTGGATAAAATATGCTTCACCCTGAGGACCCACACGATCCGGGTGATATTTCTTGGCAAATGCGCGGAACGCCACCTTGAGCTCATTATTATCGGCAGTGTCCGGACGGACGTCCAGTAGCTGGTAGAAGTTCTTAGGGAGTGCCGTCGAAGCCGCAACAAAATTGTACAACAGATAGCCAAGCACGACGGTTGTGTAGGTGTACCGGTAGTGGCGGGCGTACACAGGCGAACCCTGCAGAGGTGGAGACCGGTGAAGGAATTTGAAGACAGTTTGATAAATGAAGGATAGGGTGTGCCTTGTCAATAGGTCCGGAAGGATCGACCATCCAGCAACTTGGAGTAGAGAGGACATCTGTAAATAGAAAATAGCATGTTCAGTATCTGTGCTTCGAATCATTGTGATAAGATAATTAGGAGCTCAGGACCTCGATGTGGATCTCATTCCGTCTGACCCATAACCCCTAACATCAATAACCCGGTTGGCGGCCATGCCAGCAGTTGTACGCACGCAACCACACGCCTAACACTATATTCTGGGGATCAGGCGCTTTTGAGCGTGCGGTGCCACAGTGGCAATGTATCGTTCAGAACATATCCACATCTAGAGACCGCCCACGACAGTATGGAACTCGTCTGTGCGGGCTTGGCTGATGAACGTATGCCGGCCTCCGCTGCATGTATGTACACGAGCAAAATAACCGGCGCTGGTGGCTCTACCTTTGCCGGCGGACCGTGGTTCTCGGGGTCATGCCAGCCATAAAAGAGCGATAATGTTGGTCCTGCCTTACGAAGCACGGTTGTAACTTCATGCAGTGCAACGGGTTAAAGGACGCTTTCTTGGGCTCAGCCGCCAGGGTGTAGTTAATGATGGGGTTCGGGTCACGGTCAACCCTTTTACCGTAACATCATCGCGTAGAGGGCGGATAGAGACTTTCCTTGTATCTGTGCGGGAGTCTTTATGAGCTGGCCTCCAGTAAGCACGTCTCTGCTCGTATGTTTGTCGATCTTCTTGTCGTCGCGCTCGTTATGGTGCTGAAAGACGAAGCGTGGGACAGGTTGACTAATCAAGACACCCATATACCCCCCAATTACCAAATCCGTCCAAAGCTACACGTTGGACGTTGGTGCGCAGACGCTGCTTCCCGTCCCCTGCGAACCCTCGCAAATTTTACCGGTGACCAGTGCACGGGAATAATTTTACGCCACTATCAATCCGCCTTTTTGGTTCTGGTAACCGTCCAGAGGATATTCAACTATGAACATTTTCAGGTTACTGGGTGAGTATTTCGACACCCTCTAGCTTCGTGAGTCTGAACAGACTGGTGGTTTACAGGTGACTTGGCTCATCTGGCCTCCATTGCCATCCTCGTGCACAAGATGCATATTACGAGGTCTTGCAGAGGTGCGTAGTACCACTGTAATTCCACAACAGAGGGGCATCTGAACATCAATTGCGTGTAGGTATCTCGTTCAAAACGCAAGCCCTCTATGTTCTCGTGTTCCTGACACGTTACCTCGACCTATTCTATTCGTGGATCTCTTTGTACAATTTCCTTATGAAGATTTTCTTCATCTCCAGCAGCTGTTACATCCTCTACCTTGTGCATTATCGTTTTCGGTGAGCCTCCCACTTCCTCGCACAGTTCGCACTAACCCACGCTTTCTACAGGCCGACGTACGACCCTTCCCTTGACACGTTCAAAGTTGAATACCTCGTTGGGCCATGCTTTGTCCTCGCGTTGATATTCAACTATCGTTTCGAGTTTACCGAAATCTTGTGGACTTTTTCTATATACTTGGAGGCTGTTGCTATCTTTCCGCAACTGTTCATGATGCAGCGGACGGGAGAGGCTGAGACCATCACGACACACTATCTTGCTGCTTTGGGCGTGTACAGGGCCCTGTACATCCCGAACTGGATATACAGGCAAGTGACTGTTTCTCAATTATCGTCGTACACAGCTTCAAGACTGACGGGCCATTTAGGTACTATACGGAAGGCACAGTAGATCCGATAGCCATTGTAGCTGGGATTGTGCAAACAGGGCTCTACCTCGACTTCTTCTACGTTTATGTTACAAAGTAAGCTCGTTTTTTCCTCACTCGTGGCCACAGGACTGACCTGTCGTGTGTATCTCCATTGTTGCAGAGTACTCCAAGGACAGAAATTTGAACTACCAGCATGAAATTTTTCACATGTCTTTACCGCTTTGGACACTATTGTCCCTCTAATGAATTCCTTCGACGAGTAAGCCGCTCTGTTATGCTTGAGCGCCAGTTAGAAGTATAACTCAAGAGTGACGAGTTCACGAATAGACGGTTGTAATGGTAGTGTTGAATAATCCATCGCGGCTTGTACACCCAAGAGAGGAAGGATGTATCCACTTCTTCATCTATTACAGACTCAGCACTGCGTTCACTGTCATCCCCCTCCTGCATTCGGGCATATAATAGTGTGCTGTAGGGGGAGCTCGAGCATCTTTGTGTGGAAGACCATACCTCTGCAACTGGATGGGTTTGGTTCTATCAATGACTGGTAGTCCTCGTCTCGAAGAACCGGAGCATTTTATGGGAGCAGAACAATACATAGCGATGTTCCAGCGACGGTTTGTACATGTCGATCAATACCATCCCCTGAATTGGGAAGTGAGCTGATTACCGAATGGAGGCTGAGTGGTTTCGCAAGTCTGGGAGTTCGGCTTGTGGGTCATTGGGAAGATTCAGTTAGTACTTCTGTGAGGTTGCCAGGTGGGATCACCCAGGCTACAGCCGGCACGCGGGCCGCCACTTGCAACACAATCGGAACGGCCCGACGCGGACATGTGGCACGTGAGCGCCGCGACTGCAAAGCACCAGCGAGGACATTTCGACAACGACCTTTCAAGAACAAGATACGCCAGCCAGCGTAGACCGCTGACCCGAAATCGACGATGCTTTCGCGGTGTTTCGCGGTGTTCTATCTTGTGCTTTCTCTGTTCGGCGCGTTTATTTGCGTGTCTGGTGCATCAGAGACAAAGGTGAACAATAGGACTATCGACAGGGCAAGTCACCGTTCCTCCACTCCAACCACCGGCAATAGTAACAGTAACTTGCGTGTTCTATCTATTTCAATCAGACTGTCCAACTACGAACACACTCAATACATCCTCCGTATATTGACGAAGATTTACAAAACCGGTGAGAGTTCTTTTCGAGTCCTTGGTTGTGGCTCTTTTCCGACGCACTGGTTTTGTTCAGATGGTGGGATTTCGGGGCAGATGCATACGTTGTGGGTTTTAAACCTTTCTGCACCATGTGAAGTATACCTCACTGGACTTACACTGCAGAACACCAATAAACACATTCGTCTGACGCGGGCCGTCCCATCCCAAATGGTACCCAGACCGTCTTCCCGTTGCAGTCCAGCGTGATTTTACTTATATGTCTCGTTTTAGGGTTGGTTATGGTCGCGTTTGCCATTAGCGGCAACCAACTACGTTATTGAGATTGAATTCAAGGTATATCTGACATCCACGATTTCACAATCCCCCCTGACCATTTTTCAGATTTTCGGCGAATCCACACATATATATGGTGATGGTATGGCTATATGGTTGACAAAGGAGAGGGCACAGCCAGGGCCCGTCTTCGGGAACAAAGGTCGGTCTTGAGACTACGCTCTTTTGTACCATCCTCATGCCACCCCAGACAAATTTGAGGGTTTAGGTATCTTTTTGGACACGTGAGCTGTACGGCTGCTTGCCAGGACGCCCTTCTCTGAACAATAAGCAGGTACGCGAACTCAAGGCATCCGTACGGTTTCCCTCGCATTTTGGCCATGTTGGGTGATGGGAAGACCGAGTATGACCAAGCTCACGATGGCGATGCAAACAGCCTTGGATCATGTTCGGTGAATATCTCGCTCACTCATTCCATTGTCCTCTCACTTCAAGTACTCAATACCAGGCTATGTTCCGGCGTACGAATGCCGCGACGAAATTGAAGATTATATACGTGAAGGACACTTATTTGGACGTAAGTTGTTTCGTAGATTGGGTATCTAGTCCGTGCTAACTTTGCTCCAGGTTAAGGTTCAGTATAAAGCATGTATGCGTTCGAGTTTCCAATACGGGAATTTTGGTTTTGAACAGGTTTAATTGCAGGGGATGAATGGACCAACTGCTTCCGCGTTGAAGGCATCAGCTTGCCTACAACACCATTCCTTGGTATGTCAGCACTCACTGGAGAGGTATACGATGCACATGAGTACGTATCCAACCGTCTTTTTGTTGAATTGTTATTCATGCGAACCACTTTCAGCGTAATTTCGGTGACTACGTGGTCCGCGATCCTCTCTTCAAAAGATGCACAACGGGACAAGCTGGAGTCAGGTGGCTACTTCTCACGTCGACCATCCAGTCAACGGACTTGGTCCGGCCTTTTCATTAAAATGCTCCTCTTCGTCGGCGTATGCATCGGGGTAGTGTACGGATACAAGGCATACATGCTCAGAGCGAGATTTGGTGGTTTTGGGTCTGGTGGCACTCCGATATTTGGTGGATTCAGAGACGGATATGGATACAGTAATCAGAGACGGCTCTAGTTCGGATGTCTTTGGTGCAGGTTTCAGTGTTGCATTCGATTATGCAAATTTCGTATATTAAACCTAACCCCTTCCTCTATTTAGCGTCTTGCTGTACCTCCCGCTGCACATTCCGCCTACGGTTATCACATCTTGTGGGTGATCAATCGATCATAAGCTGCACTGGTGAAATTGTACTCTGCAATGTTGTATCTACTCCTATCTACTGAAGTTCAATGAGCATGCGGAAAAAGCTAACTACTGGTACTACTACGTAAAAAGTGAGCCAATATACAAGCAAAGTGGTTATGCCAGTCGTATCAATGATATCAAGTGGTACTAACCCCTTCTCCCATCGACAGTACCGTAAAAAAATCGAGTAACCCAATCGGAAGGGGAAATGTGGTGAGTTGTAACTACAGAAAAAATGACAGTGCAGAAACGAGACACTCAGAATGAAGGGAAGAACAATGCTACTGCTACTAGTACGTAAAAAGGAAAAAAAAAAAAAGGCAGGTTACAGCGCCACAGATAACATGATCAGATGCCAATATACAAAATGAACAGGGCACCCTGTCAAAGGGGTGTCCGGGTTTTGATACATGGATGCGAACATGTTTGGGGTTTCGGTTATACCCCGTAGCGCGCAGCGAGGCGTTCTTGGATAGTCGGAGGGAACGTGGCAACCTGGGCTCTCCATCCTGTGGGATCATGGTTCCTGAAGCCAGTTAAGAGCTGCGCAAACATCGCATTAAGTTCTGCCGAAGGGTTATTCCACCGCACTATCGCATTACAGAACCACAGTAAACTCTAAATCCATCCACCTGTTTAGCTTTCACAAAGAATTCTCAGAAATATGGGCGCGAACCTTGGCAATGCCGGCTGGATTAACCTGAACAAGTGTGCAAAGGCCGCGGAAAGCGGAATCTTTCTCCTCGTTGTCTCGGATCTCGTAAAGCGCTTGGCACCAAGCCTGAGCAAATTCCGGCAAGAGAGGTGCCACGAGAACAGGATGCATAAGGCCAATCCGACCAATGGATACCGCAGCGTTCTCATGGAGACTGCGCGGGGCCTTAGGATGCAACAAGATAGGAATGAGGCGCGATATAAGTGGGTTCACCCACTGCTGGAACTCCGGATCGTCTGTGTGGAATTCAGCGAAGATTTACATGTGCTACAAGAAACAATTCCCACCTCGCCCGTAACGCAGGGCAACTTCACCGACTGACCAGGCAGCATTATTGCACGCGCTGATAAACTCAACCTTGGGCTCAGGATCCAGTTGCTGGATAAGCTCATTCATGATAGCCGGAAGCTGAGGGCGCAACAAGCTGAAGCAACTCATGGCAAGATCACCGACAAGAGCGTAGGCAGATTGGCGGACTGGGGCTTGTGGGTGCTTGAGACATACAGTGAGCAGCTGGAAGAGGTTTGGTTGCATCTGCGAGATCAAAGGCTCTAATCCCATGCCCAAACCCTGTGCCAATCCTGACAGCAAGTCCAATGACACGACCAGGAACGATTTTTCAGGTTCGTCCAGGTCCGGATTCTGCTGGTATGCTTGGTAGTAAAGCAGTTGCTGATGCACGATGTTTATGCAGCGCTGAAATACCAGAGGTGCATATGGAGCAAATCCAGGCCCCATCGCGATAGTGACTGATGCGAGACACTGACGAGAGCGTAGAGATTAGCTTCGGTATTATTAAAAGCCCATTCGTCTTACCTCAAGGAGAGGGATTAGGTCGTCGTCGTCGTCCTGCAGCTTGTTCCAACGACCAGTAAGTGGCGGCATCAAGATTTCGACGAAGGTAGGGTTTGACAGAGCACGTCCTACAGAATCGGCAAGGGTTCCAACGGCGTCGTACAAAATAAGCATGTTTTTATGCTGATATTTCTGGAATGCGAAGACTAGATTGCGCAGCACTGGTTCGAGGTAGGGGACGAGCTCGGCGCCAGCATCCTCTTCGAGAGTGGCAAATGCGCTGCAACCTGCCTCTTGCACGCGTTTGTTGTCGTCCAGAACCATACGAAGAAGCTAGTGCAATGTTAAAAGATTGGTATATAAGATGTTTGAGGCTCGTGCTTACGCCTTCCATGGTTGGGATGAAATATTGGTTCTTATGCTCTTCTGATACGGGCTGCGTGCACCAGCTCGCATACCTGCCCAAAGTCCAGCACGTGATAGATCGCACGAGGGGCTAAAAATATTCGTAAGAGTGGAGGCCACCTAACACGAGAGTTTCCACCTTCGGATCGTTCAACGTGTTGATAAGATAGGGGACCAGAACTTTAAGATGTTCTTCGATAGCATCGATGCAACCTGCCGACCTGATACTCAGTTACCGTTTACGTGGTTCGCAGGATGACTCACCTTCTGCCATGGCACCTAGGGCAAGAATAGCACTCTCCCTCTCCAGCCAATCAGTACTCCACAGTTTGTCTTTCAATGGTGAGAGTAGAACGCTTAGGAGCTCAGCGCCAAAGCGAACTGCGAGTACATCCAGCGCAGCAGCCGCACACTTGCGAAGGTTCCATTCAGTAGACATCTCGTCAGCGAAGTCGTCATCGTCGTCCAAGTCGTAATCGTCATCTTCTTCGTCATCCAAATTCTCTTCCCCATAGACACTCCGTTTCGTACCCTCTTCACCATTCTGAGGTCCCTCCCGCTCCATACCATGTGCTTTCCCTCCATAATGACGTGGTTTGATGTCGGACTCCTTGTCCGGAACAGCTGTATCCTCCGTGTCGCCCTCCAACCAGATGAGATCATCCTCCCCATATACCATGCAGTCGAGTAGGACAGGTGCGACACGACCCAGCAATGGACGCAAGTATGGCGCAAGCTCAGGATCCTCGGCAAAAGTCAACCAAAACTCACAGGCCTCCAGTGCCACACTCTCGTTCTTGTCCTTGGTCGAATAAAGCATGTACTCGGCAACGTTTGCCATCTCCGGCATGAGTTTCTCCGGACGGGCAGCCAAGAGTAGTACCAAAGCCTGGCATACATGACGCCGGACACTCGGATCCTCGTCAGAGGCTCGTTTGAAGAGACATGCGATGAAGGCATCGATATGAGCAAATAGTGACTGAGAGCTCACTGGAACGAAGTACGAAAGACAGGCTACAGCGTGCGATCGCATTTTTGCAGAAGGGTGCTCCGAAAGCATGAGGAATTTGGGGATCATGAAGTCTAGCGGACGTGTTCCGTTGATTTCGATGTCCAGCTTGCGAGGAAAATCTTCGCAAGCTTTCTCAAACACGCTGAATGCAGCCTGGGGAACAGGGTTCAGTAGATGTCCTTTGAAGGGAAAAGGGAAGGCTGATAGGAAACATTGCATCCACTTTGGACAGTCCCTAAAGGACGAAGAATGGCTCATCCTTGCGGCAATTCACCCTACTGTTCTTGGAGAAAGCATTCATAGAATAAACCCCCATCATGCTCGTGCTCAGGCTGTGCATGCAAAACAAAGATCGATGGGACAGATGATAGAAAAAGAAATACTGATCCGACGTTGGCTAGGCGTGGCCACCAATGCTCCGATAGTCTTTTGACCCACTACTCACCTCTTGGTTACTGGGATCATCTAACATGGCAAGGAGCTGCTCCAGACAGTCTGGCCAGTTCCTAGGCTCCAGCGCACCAAGAAATGCGACGATGTCTTGGCCAGCGGCGGTGCGGATGAGGGCAGACGAATCACGGAAAGCTGACAGCACCGCTGACTTGGCATACTGTGCCACTTCGGGCGATGCGTTAAGTATCAGACGCGCATTATTCTTGAGTAGATATCCAGCAATTGTTCGGATCTGGTCCTCCTCCTGTGGCATAGCAGACAGGATATATGCCAGATACGCAATATAGTCAGGAACCCGCGTGAAACTGTTGAGTTTCTGGACAGTATATGAGTGACCATGATCGAGTTGAGAGATAATAATGCACATACGTGAGTTATTGTGCGCTGAACTTTGTTTTGGGTGTCGGTTGAGTCGCGGATTGTCTGCAAGATTTCTTGCAACCCTGCAGGTTGGGGTGTCCAAGACGCCATCGTACACGAGCTCAACGCGTGTAAATAAGAAATATTGAGGGAAACGCGCTGCAGGAAAGAAGAGTGCGGGCTCGCCCTTTCTTTCGAGCAAACCACTATTACAAGTGTGTGCGGCTGTTTATACCACCGTGGGAATCGATCTCTTGAAATCAGTCACATCGGAGGTGACTCGTGTTACATGTCACGCTCTGACTCGCGCCCCCAGTCAAGAATCGAGATCCAGCTGCATTCTGTTGAGAGTGAAAAGAATAAAAACGACACTAGGCACCTTGACAAATCCAGATTCATATCAGCCCGTCGGCCTTGAATTGTAGATCAGCTGCCCTGGTCAGCTCGGGCGCTGCCATTGACGATTGCACACATTCCATAGTGGGCGACGTGAGCGTTGCAAATTCGATAGATGGAATTCGGAATAGAACACCGGGCTCTAGCACATTCCTCCAGCAACGGCTTGCAGGACGGCAGCCATGCCTACTCGGCAGATCGAGCCATAGTCTAAACCCTTCCATACTCTGCCATCCGCCCTCAATTTACACTCCATTGGCAACTTATCCTAATATCCGAGGTATCGATTGCATAATCGTGGATCGTCTAACATCGGCGGAGTATACATTAGTTTGTCTGGGACTTTGACAGGAGGTTTGCAGAGGGAACGTCTTTACTCGGATCCAGTAGATACTCGCGCCAGAAAGCCCGCCACTTAGCCTGGGACGGCACGAAGTGTCCTGGAAAGCAGGCACGTGAGCAAACCAAATCCTCCAGCTCGCGCAAGTGTGAATGGATTACAGACCTCCGTCGTGCACTTCCACCCTCGCATTGGCAGATACCTTCAAAAGGCCCTTAGACCGTTCCTCGACTACGATGACATCCGTTTTTCCAATAACGTGTAGAGTTGGGGTCTCGTACGAGTCTTCGAGTATTCTATCACTTATTGGGTCCGACACTCTGAATCCTGAGACAGCCACGCAGAACTGGCTAAGTCTTTTCATGACTTCCGTGTTTGGTCAGTGAAACCAAAATCACGTACAACCGGGGATGGGGAGCTTTTCCGTCTACGAGGAAGGGCTCATATACATGAGGCTTCTCTAGCTGATATGCATAGCATGAGACGTCGCCTTAATAGACAGTTTCGACAAAATGTCTACGAACCAACGCTGCGAGGAGAGCCGCCATGGCCGCCCCTTGACTGACACACTAGAGTGAGACTGAACGACGATTCACCTGCGGCTCACGAACCTGAAACCGAATACACCCTAACGTGACTTTGTGAGGCGCGTATGGCGAGGCGATCTATTCACTCACATCAAACCGATCTCGTTGCAGTACATCCCTCAGCGCCACCAACGACTCCTCCAAACCTTGCGCCCTGGTGCGCTCAGGGTTTGCCCTCCACCATGCTCTAGGAGTCAGTGCTGGGTCGGATGATGCCGCAATTGCCTCGGCAGCATCAAGTGAATTCAAAGATAAGTCGGATGGACCACCACCAAGATCGACACCGTGCAAGATTATCGGTCCGTCTATAAACACTGCATGGACACGCATACGCGTCTCATCGACCAAGTACACCGAACACACGACATACCCAGCTCAATACCCTCGCCCATGGCCTTCCGTAAAGCTCCTAGCTATATTTCGTGCAGCGGATAATGAGCAGTTGGACGACAGCGGCGGGATGGCATACATTGCCGCACCTACCCGCTTGCTGAATATATCCCCGTTTTGAGCAAATCTGCAATGTGTGTATCATGCCCATCAGTTCCGTGGCTTGGAAGCGCACGTCTGGTAGAACTTGCCCATGAAGCATCAGTATCTTGCGAGTTGCCGACATGGCGTCCACCAGTTGTTGATATTGTATCAGAGAGTCGGGCCCTGTCGGACCTGGGGTTCGCAGGCTTCCATCCAGAGGCAGAAGATACACTAATGCTATTATTGGGTTACGTAAGCCACCCTGCTACTCTGTATAGTGATCTTGAGACGGCGACACGTTCAGCCTCTCTATGATGGCTCTTACTCTCTCGTAGACGGCGAATACGATCGCCTGGCCCGGAGCTACGCGAAGCACTCGTGGGGTAATGCCCTTGTAGAACGATCGAAAACCCTCCTGCTTCCACATGTCCTTTGCAATGGCAGCTACTTTCTGGAATGCAGAGATCCCAGGCTCGTAAGTTGCTTTTTGTAACCCTGTTTGGGTGTGCATGTTCAGCTGTGACCTCCTAATAGGTAACAAACCATACGTGTCTTGATCGTATCCACCGGAGCATTGGAGAATGGACCCATTGCGCCAGATATGAGCCCAATCACCATATGCTGATATGACGGAAGCTCTGCCAATTCAGGTTGGTATTTATGCGCTAATCTCTTGAGTTCTTGATACGTTGTGAAGTTTGCACCTGCAGAATGGATCTCCTCTCAAAACAGGATGGATAAATTCGCCACCGGTGGGACACCTACCCTGATTGGTAGCTTGCCGCAAGGCAGTGAGACCAACCCCTCTATACAACGTCGTCGCGCCTTCTTCGCGGACAATGGTATAAACTGCATGGGCCGCATTGCGATACCGTGGCATTTCCATGGGATCTGCCAGCGAATGTTGCTGTGCCTGAAGGCGGATTTTCACCACTTCCATTGGACACACTACCGCGACCGCTTCCGTTGTTCCCGCGGCAAGACCAGCTGAGAAGATATTGGTAGTACATAGCAACACTGAGAACCTGATACAACCTACCTATGAAGATGTTGCCGACACTCGTTTTCCCCGTCGCCTTGTCAGCAAGCCACGATTGGTATGTCTCGAAGCTGGCGAACCGAATGGCCATCTTGGGTACGATCCCCGACAATACAGCCCCGAGTCCCTTGTATAGCGCAAGGGGTGTTTCCCGTCGAACAATCATAGCCCCCGTCGCTATAAATCCTCTGGGCTTCGTCTATCAATTCCCTTGATGGTCAGGATTCAGTAGAAGAGTGTTCCGAGATGGACATACCCCTGGTGCGCGCCCAGACCTGGAGAGCTGCATGCGGACCTTGATGGTATCAAGTGGCTGGCAACATAGCTAACAGGAAAACTCGTTGGAAATGCTTCCCATGAGCTCGAGAGGATAACTCACAGCTTCCATGGCACCAGCCATCCCTCCTGCGGTGATATGGGTAGCAAAGCCTACGTGTTTTTTGTTTTCGTTGCGTGGCATGATGCTCTTCCGGGTCGTAATGCATCCACCAGGGTACTGCACTTAATAAAAGCGTAGCAGATGGAGGAACTTCACGCTTGTTCCCTTAATAATTCTGTATTTTTCGGAGACAGTTACGTGCGGATAACATGTGAATTTATGTCCACACCGAAATCCGTTCCCGCTTTTTTGTCCGCGCTAGCACCGACGCTCTTAGTGCTTCTGCTGAACGCGCCCGCACTTTGTCCGTCCGTCGACAGATGTCCGAGCTGTTAGGATGCACAAGGTGACTCGACGATGCTCAGATTTCATTTGGCTCAGTCCGAGCCCCTATTTCGGGTTGGATGAGATCATCTATTACCTCTACTGACATGGACAAAAATCAAGTGTTCATATGTGTGAATCAGATGCCAATGGAATAAGTGGATGAATGTACTGATGAAGTATGAAAGCTGTGACGTGTTAACAATGACCGCGGCATTGTTTTAAATGCAAACTCTGCGCGTGACTAAGGGTCAAAGCGGAAATCCGCACGCAGCGTCTATCCTAATCGTGGCTCATCGAGAAGTTCGTGGTAGTTCGGCTCTTAAGCTTCTTCTCATCGTCAGACGGCAACAGCGACTTCTCCGAAATCGGAGTTTCCGGCACAGCACTGGACACACGGGAACTGGTGACGGTTGCAGCTGACTCCTCATTCTGTGGTAGCTCTTCATCATGAGGGTTTAGCGATTCGAGGTCACATTGCGTGGTGACGCCCCAAAATGGCCGCTTGAACATCTTGTGTTGGGCAAATGCGAATGCAGGACTGTTTGGCAGAATTGTAAGCGATGTACGATTTATTCTCGAGGGGACTCACGTCACAGCGATTGAAACTGCAAGAATGATGACGGTCGTCATTGGTGGCGAGTAACCACTAAATACGTTATCCTTAGAGAACATCAGCGAATGAACCCTTCAAAGACGTATCCGAGTTACCACAACGTGATACCGGTTCCTGTCCATGAGATACCGGAGTCCGCG
The DNA here is from genome assembly GCA_024663475.1 of Pisolithus thermaeus. NCBI lineage: Eukaryota > Fungi > Basidiomycota > Agaricomycetes > Boletales > Pisolithaceae > Pisolithus > Pisolithus thermaeus. The sequence continues at coordinate 395,482 of JANFAF010000038.1, forward strand.
ACTCATCCCGGACTGTCGATTGATCACGAGGTCGACCCCGAGGGCACAGAGGAAGGACCCCGTGGAAGCGCACCCGTTGAGCTAGGGTTGAGGAAACGTGTGTCAGGTGAAGGGTGAGGAAATTTCCGTAGAGTCCAGACTCACGACGCCAAACCTCTGCTTCCACAAAACCAATATACTACACATGAAGCCGCACAGTCCAATTATGAGCCAATTAACGAAAAAGATGGATGGGTCCGATATCAGTAAGCCACTCCCAAGGAGGACAATTTGAATGCCAAGAGCCAATCCCCCGAGAACGCCCAGTATTTGAATTCCGAGAACGCGAGAAAGCTCAAGAGAACCTAGAAGAAAACCACAACCAAATAGAGAAAGGACAAAGACGGTCAAGGCCACGTCGGAGACACCGAGGTTATCCAAGGTGTTGACAAACACTGCCCAAGCTGAGAGGAAGGTCCGGATTAAGATAAGAAAGTAGACATGTGATGGATTCGGCTCACAAGTGAGGGCTGCAGCCAGTCCGATGGCTGCTGCAGTAGTGAAGCGCCACCCACGGACTCCAAGAAACAGTAACGGTAGGCCGACTGTAAACGAGAAGACTATCCAAGCTAATGCGCATGCGTTGAAACCGCTGCCACTTCCGTCAGATGCAAGACCTTGGGGAATTTCCTCGCCGGTGGTAAGACTGTAGACGATAATCGTGCCATTGCTATCGATAAAGGCGACGTTCGGGTCTTGAAGACGCTGCAGAATTTCACCATTGGAGGCAACGATGGTATCGTACTTGGCAGAGGCACCGGGGATGACAAGGGCAGCAAGAAATGCGCAACTCAAGTAATATAGAAACTGACTCGAGAGAAGCCTGAGACGAAAGCAGGCTACCATGGGTCTCTAGCACGACCACGCTGGTAGATCCAGAAAATTAACGGAGGGTAATGAGCGACAACGAAACTATGTAACGAGCGTGGTCGGTATGCCGCTGGCCAGCTTGAACGCGTCGAGGGCCACGAGAAATACCAAGAGTAAATGCCGGGTCAAGAATCCGTGCTAAGTGGGAGTATTGAATTCTGCATTAGCATGGCAGGGTAATAGTACGCGACAGCCAAGCGACGACTTACGTCCTCGTAACCGTAACGAAGCAAATTTAGACACCCGCAGCAGCTGGCGGCAGCAGTGGAGCTGCCAATGCCGACGCCGTGCAACGCAGGCATCGGGCGACGTGGAGTTGTAGACTCACAGAAGGGTTTGAAATGATCTCAAGTCTGACTTCGGTCGGAATGTCGAGTCGGAATGTCGGATCCACTGTGTCATGACCCTTTTTGTCTGCAGCCCGTCGCGACACGATGAGCTCAAGGGATCTAGCTGCTATAGCGTTCGCGGAACTGCGCAGAGAGTCTCAAGACATATACAACCGCATCCATTCCATCGCTGAAGATGCAGAGTTCGTCAAACAGGTCCACCAGCACTTTCGTGATCTTCCACTACTGCGTGAGTACACCGCCGGGCTTATCGTCTCACACCTGCCGCGCTCACCCGGCGAATGTCAGCCAACATGCGATGCGGAGCTTGGTATGTCGATCCGGACATCGTAGGAGGCTGGCTCTTCCTCCACTGAAGGCGGCGTAATTTACCCCTTTCCGCCAGAACGGGTCGCAACATGGATATTTTAAATCGACAGACGGTCATACGAATAACTGGAGCTTTAATTTGCGCAGGCCCAATCTGCATATACTGCCGTTGATAGCGCAGCACCGTGGGTAGGCGCCCCAACCGGTAAATCTAATGACAAGGATTATCTTGTAACTACAAGCCGTAGCCTGATCCTGGTCGACTCAACTCGCGCTGGGAAACGCATGCCAGATGCACTTTCAAAGACGATTCCGATTTGGTGTTCGGTCATAAATCGTGCCCTTCTTCTCAAATGTCATGAGTCTGGCTTCGACGGATGGGACACTGCAATATACACACCTCCCGGAATCGTGAGCACGCAGGAGCGCCACCAGATTGAAACGAAACTGGATGGATGGTCTGCAGAACTAGCCGTACTGCTACGACTGTCATATCCACTATACATCATGCTGACACCTCGGCCAGGCATCCTTTTACGAGATCCCCAAGTTGCAACGTCCTTTGAGGCCAGTATGGATCACACCCGCAACGAGCACGTATCCCGACCTATCATCGGATGCCTTGTCTTTCCATCCTGTTGTGTGTTTGTCTGCTTCAAAGCAGGTCGCGGATGGCTTGGAGCGACGTACTGCTGGGTTCACCTACATTCAAGGATCTGGGGACGACCATGAATTGTGGAGCATGGTACCTCTTTTTTACAACTGCAATGCGGTGCGGATCGTTATTCACGCTTTCTCAGGGACTCACACCGACCGCATTCTGGAGAAATCGCGACCAGATACTAAAAGCGACGCGCTCGGCACTACCGGACCTCGTCCACACGCTGAGCTGTTGCTCTGACATATCTCGTGGTAGGGGCACTGGTGAATTAGGCTTAACCCCTATAGACCACGTTGCTGGCTTAATTTCTCTCTGTTCTACGAGCACGCTACGGTCTGCCGTGCCATTGATAGCGACCTCCGGTACGGCCGTGGTGTGTTTGACGTCCCATGACTTGTGCCAGACCTGGAACGCGAACACCATAGAGCCTTCTCGTTTATTATGCATAACGATTCCAGAGGGTAAGAGAGGGCAGCACCATTTCTTGCGAACAGTTCTGCCACAATCCGTGCTTTTCATCAAACGACATCTTATCGGCGGAACTAAGGTCTGCATTGCATGCGACTCTGGGTCAGATACCAGTGTGGGTGTGTGCGTGACTGTTTTAGCACTATTCTTCCGCGAGGATGGGTCTTTTCACCCTCAAGACGACGGACAAAGCAACTTATGTGAGTTTCGTAATTTGTCTAGACATGGTCGACAGTTGATGATATATTATACACATGGATAATGTTGGCTCAGCGAAAGGGATTCTAAATACCCGTCTTCAGTGGATCATAAGCAGTTACCCAACAGCAAACCCAAGTCGTACTACCTTGAAGAGAATGAATGACTTCCTGCTATCGCCTTTGTCTGGCGGATCACGTACCCTTAAGGACGCAGATAATGGCAAAGGGGGATGACGCAAACTCACTCTGATCTTCTACGTACCACACATCCAGAGTCCGAGCAATATACCACAAGTTTAAACCCTGCCTGAACGCCTGCTGTCCAAGTAGACGGAACCAACCAGTACTTCCCTGCGTGCAGTGTCCGCTTCGGGATGTCTACGCCCGCAAGAGCGTCACTGTATGAACCAGAGGAAGCCAGAGGACGATTTGAGGGAAAGGGGTCAACAGCCGGAAAGAGCGATAGGTTGAGGGAGGCTGATGGGGATCCTGACGTCAAATGTAATCGGGCACTGCGCGACGGAATTGAGCCATCAATAGCCAATCCAGCAACACCACCTACCCAAATTGCGCGGTAGAGGGTATGTCCACTTCATACACTGGATTAAGGTGGTAGCGCCCATGACTTGGACTCCCGCCGGCCGACTGCATGTTCCTGAAGTTGCGGTTGTCAGGTAGAGGAAGTGCGTACCAAAGGCACCCACTCACCATTCTCCTCTGGTGACTCTTGCATACATCCCAGCCCCCTCTTGCGGAATCGGTTCGAGTACGAATTTGCGGGAGCTTTCGACTTTGAGCGTGAAGGCTCCAAGATGAACTTGCGGCTCAAAGGCAGATAATATGATCGTGTAGTCCCCCGCTTTAATTGACTCCATTAGTTTCCACATCGACGGAATAGAAAGGGACAGTAGGTGAATGCTCACACGACAGATTCGCGAATGCCCTGGCGTACCCATACGCATACGCTCCCGAGGTTGCAACGACCTCTCTTTGCGCAATCCTAGATATCATATTTGAGTTACCCGAATTGACAAGTGCCTCTACGGCGTTACGCACTCGATGACGCGTTCTCCCGTTGACCACACCGCCGTCAGATTGAGTGGCACGTCTCTCGGGCCCTGAGCAGTCATAATAACCGTTGCCTTGTCTTTTGGCGATTCACTCAGACCTTGTTCCATGCCGGTCGCTCTCGATGAACTCGTTCCAACAGCCGGAGAAACGGCCCTTCTTATGGTCTCTTGCTCAAGTATGCGCAGATGCCATTGCGGGTTGAGCATGTAGGTTGAGTACGAATGGTTGCCACCGGAGTTCTTCGTAGTAAAGGCACCTTCCACCTGCAAGTGGAAAGCAACGAGGTTTCGCCATCACTCGAGGCATTCGCTTGAAGAAGGTTGAATTACCTTCATACTATGTCCTTTTACACCGATCCCTCCCACACCAGCATTCTCGTCCCACTTTATCGACAGCCCTGAGCCGCAGAACACACTAACCGTGAAACAAACATCATCGAAAGGTCCGTCATAGCAAGCTAGCACAGTGAGAGCGCCTGAAAGTGGGCTGACAGAGCTCAGGCTGAAAGAGGAACTCAGCGCAGAACCTGGGATAGTGGGCCGTTGTATGGGCGATAGCGAGAGAAGAGATGAGGTGGAACTCTGGCTCTGGCTACGCGGGGTCTGACTAGCGCGGACCTTCGTTCGGACTAGGACGTGCGTAGACGTGGTGTAAGTTCCCTACGAGCATCTTGTTCAAGTGCCTGGAGTGCTTAGGCCGGTCCCAACGCACCTTGATTTCAGCTTCTGCATTGGCCCTTCCTCCAGTTAAGGGAGGAACACTCTCGGGGGACGTTCCTGCACCCGCCCACTCATCTTCGGCATCCACGGTTACCGCAATATACTCCCCGGTTCGTTGCGTATTAGGCAAGTGTCGTGTAAGGAGGACCCAGACATCATTATCGGAAACTGGATACGTGTCGTGGCTAGATTGAGACGAACTTGACGTGCATGAGTATAACAACCGCAGATGGCGGATGCACGCTGGATCATGATTCATGTCAGAATATAAGATTCTGGATGTTGAGCAAGCTTACATTGTTCCCTATCCTCTGCGTTCCTTGGCTTCCACATGCTGCAATTAACAGGACACTACGTTAAAAATTCACTCCATGACACGGGAAGCAGGCCAACCCGTGAAAGCTTAGCTCTTGATGAAAAAGTTTTGGATCCCAACTCGCGTACACCCCCTCAAATGTTGCACATAAGTCATCCCACCGCATATCAAGGGCGTCTGCAGAAGCCCGCCTGTGTCCAAGGGGAGTAGTTCAGTGGAGGAAGACGTGGCACTCACGCGATTCGTATTCGCCCATTGACAGAGAGGACCGATCAGGTACCCTCGAGTCCAGCAACGTCATCCACCGATCATCGACTGTTTCTCTGATATCTATGCGAACTTTCAAATTATGAGAAAAGATCAAATGTGACTGCATACCAATCACAGCATAGTTATGCGAAGGCAATAATCTCAGTCCCTTGATTCTCCGAGTAGTCCTGGAGTCTGTACCAACGGTTAAGACGCAATGGCCTAGAGTAGTCACATCTAAGTCAGTGAGACGTCCTGAAGAAGATCATACTAACCTTTGTGAAAACCGCTCAGAAGCCTTGTCCAAGTTCTTTCCTTCTCAAAGGGAGTGCTTTACACGATTTGGTCAGTTTACAACCTTTCAACCATCAGACACGTATGAAAGCATAATGTCGAAAAAGAATGGGAATGGAAAGGCATAAACTTCGGAAACCCAGAAAACAATCCATACCTGTGCAAGTCGATAAACTCGGGAATCCATCCACTAAGAGCACTAATGGTAAACGTAAAATGGGTCCGAGGAGTTGCAGTAATAGTGTCGCCGGCGGATAATGTACCCAGACCAAGAATAGAGGGGCAATTGTAAGTAACAAGATTGCAATTTGATGACGAACATACTGCAGGTCTATAGCTGAATTCCTAATACCATTTCTCAGCAGGTGAACACGAAATGAATCATGAAGCGTACGATCCAGGGAAGTCATACCCTCCCATTAGCTTCATGTACTGTAAACATGGCATACGTAAGTGATGTGAACCATCTTCCCCCAGCACGGGAATGCATGAGACCTACGGCTTTCTCAAGCAAAGCTGGCCATAAAACATCTTTAACACCGGTAGTGATCCCGATTGGGTTACCGTTTGAGTCAAATGGAAGGGCATCATCAACGGCTTTCCGACAAGAAACACCATAAAAGAAATTTTGAGAGATCGCTCGGCAAAAACTCGGCAACAAACGAACTCACATATCTACATAGATGTTAGTATCGGTACCAGCAAGGACCACTGACTATTAGTATGAAATAGTGGAGGGACCCAAAAATTGCATGGAACGCCATATTATCAACGATGGGCGGGACTTACTCGTCGGTGGGTGCCATTGATCAAAACTTTGATGTCGTATCGCCCGGGTTGCTGACCAGGATAGATAGATGAAAGAAGCTGACAAAAGAGTGTTGGATGAGCATGCGTTCTTTGCTTTTGAACACCGATCAGGAAAGAAAAATATGGCTAGCACTAATGAACATGACCAGACTTGTGACGCAGAAATCACGGCCTACGCGAACCCCCGCGGCGTGCCTGACACATGACGGTTATCTTGGTAGCGATGCAAGGCACCACCCTTCAATCGTAGATGGGCTTCCTCTTAGCGTGCCTTGTCGCCGTCATCCTCCCCGATATGACGTCGCTTACACTATGTAGCGTAAAGCGCACTTGCCTTAGAGTTGAACATCCTTGCATGTTGCACGCAGACTGAAATCATGGCGCAGACGGAGCAGTCATTAATCAAATGTTGTTCGATGTCCGCGGGAGTTAAGTCCACATTTGGTGCTGAAACGACGGGAGCGGTGGAAAATGTCGGGGAAGTTAACGGAGGATGCATGGGTGTTACCGGACGATTCCAGCGGAGAAAGCACGGACTGCTATCTGTGGAAGACATGGCATACTGCGGGACTGAAGGCTGTCCATCTGGATCACTAGAAAATTGGGGTGACCACCGCATTCAAAAACTGAAGCACAGCGGAACGCACATATACAGGGCATTGAGACCAGCAGCGGGGACTGCATCCGTCCACATCGGGTAACGGATACCATTAATGACCGACGACCTTCGTAAGATGTAATGCTGTTGTTCTGCAAGAGCCACATGTTAATCCGCTGTTGTACACATGGTAAGGAACGAGCTAGAGCCATACACTAACCCTGCGTAAACCAGTCTATCGGGACGATATCAATTGCAAAGGGTGCTCCAGGCCGCTCACTCGCTTTCTTGATTTTTTCCGCCCTCTCTAGGGCCCTCGCCGCGCTAGCCTTACACCGGGCCCGGAAAGTGGGGTTCAATGACTCCGATCGCGATATGTGTAAGAACTTATCCGCAGCTGCAAGGTAAAGATGGAAGGCGGCAGAGAAGTCTGAGGAAAGCTCCGATTTAGCGCCTCTGGCATAGACGGCCTGACAGTTCAGTTAGAAATGCATGTGAACAATACTTGTCGAGGGAACCACAAATGGTACCTCTGCTTCATTGAAAACCTTGGAAGCGGACGACATGTGACCGGATCAGGGCATCAAACAGCCAAGACTCCTGCCAGCAGCCAAGCCAACCGCAACGTGGCATGGCTTATGTTTTAGATGATCACGTGAATGCAAGTGTCGGATTTCGGAAATATATGCATCCATTGAATCAACAATTTGTGACACGAATTTCCGCGCCATGTCAGTTTATGTGGGACGCATTGTGTGTGAAGAATAGTTCATCGCGATGGTGGTTTAGCAGTACGAAGACATGGAGCCTGAGTTGAAACCAAGTATGGAGCATGGGTTTGTGGCCCCTAACCTTGTGCCAGGGTTAGGGTTATGCGACTTTTACAGTCGCATGTTCCTCGCTACGCAGGACAACCAGCGGATATGTTGTCGGATTCTGAGGCGGAAACCGATGACCTCCACACCCTCACCGTAAACGAGCATTACGCCAAAGCCTTTCAGCATAAGAAGGAGAGGGAAGAACTTGCGAAACGTGTGTGCAGCTTGTGCTTCCGTCACAACGAATCTCACCTTGGTACACAGTAAAGGAAAAATATGGCTCGGACATCTCAGACACATCTGTTGAGGAGGATTCGGAGGACTCAGACGATACTTCTGAAGATTCGGACGGTGTCGAACTCACGCCCGCAGTCGATGCTGCTATCCTTCGTACGCTGGCGCGTATCAAGAAGAAGGATCCGAACATATATGATGGGGATAGACAGGTGTTCGAGGGTAATGTGCTGCTTATTATCGCGATTCAGTTGTTACTGACTGACCTCTTCACTTCTGGCTGTAGAAGAAGAAGACCGGACTAAGGACCGTGCACCACTCATCAGGGCGAAGACGAAGGAGAAGGTATTCTACCTCTCACCTCCTGGATATTTGGTTCACAACAAATAATCTTCTCATTGACTCAGTCAAAACCGCTGACAATTCGCCAAGCTGCACTTGCCGCCGTCCTCGAAGATGGCGAAGCACCGTCCCGCTCCCCTTCGCCTCAACCCTTCACACACGCAGAAGAACAGAGTATCTTGCAGTCCGAAACGCGTGCTGCTTTTCACGGTGCTCTGGACTCGTCAAACAAAGGTATGTTTCCTACATTATAGATACAGCAAATTTACTGTTAGATGTGTGTTAGATAACGATGATGAGGACGACTTTTTGATTCCGCGTTCTCGCACACGGGACGAAATCGAGAAGGAAGAAGAGGAATATAAAGCTTTCTTAGAGAGGGAAGTTGGAGGGGAGCTACGCGAGCTCATCACCGGGGAGGTTGACGATACCACTGACCGCCATCAAGGATTCACTTCTAAGGAAAGTCAGACCGGCCAAAGTGACGAGAAACAGAAAAAAAAGAAAGAGAAGACAGGCTTGAAAGGTGACAAAAGGTCAAAGAAAAGCAAGGAAAAATCCAAGGACGAGGACCATGAATTTTTAATAAAGTGAGTGTATCGTGGACTTCAAACGGAGGTGCATCTGGACTCCACGTTTATGTCCAATGCACATTCGAGCATTATCCATGCTGATGCCTTATACCACACCAAGTTACATCTTCAATCGTGGCTGGATAGATCGGACAAACCGGAGGATTCCCACATACACCGAGATCGTCGAATCCTCAAAGCCGTCAAAATCTACCTTGGGTGTCGAGTCCGAGACTAGGGATGAAGAACACGAACCAACCTTTTCCGATGAAGAATCTTTCGATGACCTGGTAGACGCGTTTGAATCGTCATACAATTTTCGATTCGAAGAACCGTAAGTACACGCCATCATCATGACAGTCTGTGCACATCTAGTCATCACTCATATACTGATCGGACACTGTTTGTGAACAGAGATGGGGCCCTCATTGCCTCGCACCCCCGCAATGTCTCTTCTGTTCGGCGAGAGTCCACGACCCGCAAGGAAGCCCGACAACGAAAGAAAGAAAGAAAAGATGCCGAGAAGAAAGAGGTGATCGCTGCGAGAAAGGAGGAGATCAGACGTGAACGGGATGAAATTGAAAAACGGGTTGCACACGAGTTAGCTGAGGAACCTGAGAATGAGGAGGAAAACGCAAGCGAAGAAAGGGAATCCAAACAGGAGGAAAAGAAGGTGGAGCTAGCCCGTCTCAAGGACCTTCAGGCTAAGGAACTCCGGCGCAAGTTGGAACGGATAAGTGCAGAAGGTGGCCTGAAGGATGACGTCGAAAAAGGTAAGCTCCTTCATGAGGGGTGTTGATAAACCCGGTCATCTCAGCTGCACTCCATAGCTCTTGTAGACCTCGACCTTGATGCGCCTTGGGACCCGGAAAAGCATGAGAAGCAGATGGCAGCCCTATATGGTGTTGACGATTTTGATGATGATGTGGACGCGGGGAAGCCGACCTGGGATGATGATGTTGATATCGATGATATAATGCCGCCAAGTGGCTCGATGTCGAAAGAGGAGCTGAAGAAGATTAAGAAGAGAGAAAGAAAGAAGGCGAAGAGAAAAGGTGATGATTCTGGCGTAGATGATGGAGTTGATATGGATGCCATGGACGCGGATGCCGACGGGGGTGATTTGGAGGTGGCGGACGGAGAAGAGTGGGACGGTACTGAAGAAATGCGGAAGCGTAAGGTGGATCAATATATGGAGGAAGTCGTGAATCGCCTAGGATTCAATGATATTGTGAGTTTCCGGCAGTGGTTCACGATGCGCTTTTGCTGATGCGGAGGACAGACAGCCGACATACCCACACGCTTCCATTATGTACAAACGACCTCGGAGGATTATGCCCTGTCGCCAGCCGAGATCCTCCTGGCTACGGACGCGGAGCTTAATTCGTATGTAGGCCTTAAGAAGATGGCACCGTATCGCCGGATCGGAGGGTCAGGTAAAGGGAAGGATTGGGATCCGAAGCGGAACGAGCGTCTTAAGGAATTCCGAGAGAAGTTGCAAGCACGCATTGGGAGTGGATCTCAAGGGAATTGGTACCCTGGCCGTGGTGCGGGTGGGAGTAAAACAGGGGAAGGTGCTGAAAACGGAAAGAAGAAGCGGCTTGGAAAGAAGGAAAGGGCTAAATTGAAAGCACAGGAGGGTGATGACAGAGCAGCTGAGCATGGGGAGACGGAGCAGCCCCGCGGTGAACCCATGGATCAACCATCCAATAAGCGGAAATACGAAGCACAGGCCTCTATCTCTGAAGAAAACAAAACTCCTCAGAAAAAGCGGCGCCGACGACACAAGAAGGCGCCCTCCAATGCCGAGTGCCCAACATAGTATATAAGCCCCTATCCTTGTGTACATACAAACACAAACAGTGGTCCTTCCTAATCCGGGCATACCCGACTCTATTGTGCTTGGGGGAGGCCATTGTTCCCCTGCCGACAATACGATTACCATGGAGTGCCGAGACAAGGCGGAACAGCGGCGACGCGACTGTCTTTTCTTACTTTCTACTTTCCACCACCATTTCACTCGCAGATGAGCAAGTTTCGTGAACACCTCTCACTCACTCTCCCGCCTGGCCACCTCAGCCTTCCTGTCGAGCAGTCCAAATTCTCCCCAGCTTCGACCATAGACCCGTCACCGCGATATTCAGTGTCCATGTGGAATCCGCTGCACCAGCTGTCGCCGAAGGACATCGAAGCCGGGTCACCCCAGTCGTCTTCAAGCTTGCGTGACAGATTCACGAAGCTCTTCTTCGACGTTCGAACGTTCCATAACGCAGCTCCCAGTCAAGCTCGGGACTCACGCTTGTCTCAGTGGCCGCCGCTCAACGTGGAGAAACGGCGGTGTATGTGCCATCACGATCCCCATCGCGAAGCCAAGATGAAGAGACGGAAGCGCAGGTCGCGGTGTCTCTTGATCTTACTGATAATCATCCTTCTCTTCTTGATTGGAAACGTAATCTACCTGAACGTTCGCGTCTTCTCCCTGATGAATACGTCTTCTCCCTTATCCACGAATCCAACGACTCAAGAGCTCTCCGCGGACGCTCTTCAATGTATTTCCCAGTACACGTTGAACGCACCTTCATCTCCATCCTCCTATCCCTGTTCAACCTGTTTGCCGGCTCTTCAGGGCGTTCCTTCTTCGTTTACGTCAAATGCCGCCAACGCCCAAGATGCTCAGACAATAAGCAATGCCGTTCAGTTCTGCGGCCTTCGTGCGATATACGAGACAGCGAACTCGCAGGGTCAAGCTACCCTTGGCAACGGTAGTTGGTCGCAAACCGTCAACTTCTGCACTTGGACGGGCGTCGCATGTGATAATTCCGGACGTGTTTCCTCATTGTCAGTGTTCTCAATGAGTAGATCCCTCAAATGAATGTTTATTGACGCTTCGCCTTACAGAGCGCTAACGTACCCTGGCGTGCCTGCCACACTTCCCAATGAGATCGGTGCCCTATCGGACATCCAGACTTTGACCGTAGTTGGCGGAAACACGATTCCCGGTACGTCAAGTTTCCGGACCGAATCATTAGAGTCGAGTTGACGTGTAACATGTGCAGCTGGTTCCCTTCCAGAATCTTTCGTAAATCTCACCGCCATGACCACCCTCCATTTGGAGTCAACCGCGATTACCGCTCTCCCTGATACATTGTTCTCATCCCCAGGGCTGACGAATATATCCACCCTGGCCCTATTACGCAATTCGCAAATGGGCACATCCCTACCCAGCAGCATCACTAAGCTAACCGGATTGCACAGCCTGTCAGTTTCTTGGTCACAATCCACTCCGTATCGCTGACCCCCTTTTTACTAGGCTCGTCAACTCACAGGCCTTATCTCCGTCGCCGCTGTCTACTATAGTGAACTCCTCTGTGCTCGTTGCCTCTCTACAGACACTTGATCTCGCGTCAACATCGCTAACTGGGACGATTCCGACATCCATTACGACCTTCAAGAATTTAACACAACTCTTACTGAGCTCTAATAACCTCACAGGCACTGTGCCAACCATGCCGAGCACACTCAAGGAACTCCAACTTGGCGGGAACTTAGCCCTGACCGGCGCTTTCGCTTGCAGCGCCAACACATTACAAACGTGCAGTTTTGCAGGAACAAACGTATCGGTAGCTGGATGCGGCGTTTGCCAGAACGCGACGACGTCCTCGTAAAATTGCGATAGTCCCATACATACATGACGTCATCCCCAGTGTTAACTTGGTCTCCGATGGACACTGCATAAGGACATATTATGACCTAGGAAATATCGACCGCATACGTGTAGCATAACTGTTGATAGTTCTCTCTCCTTTCCTTTTACTGTTTTATCGTCGTATCACCTTCACGACTTTCTTTTGATTGACGCCCACTAGTAGTTTCAGCCATATATTCACGCATAGTGTAGCACGTGTATTCGAATTGCCATTGGATACTTGAAGTCGACGGATGACACATTCTTGGAGCAATTGATCGAATTCGTCGAGCAGTAAGCGTCTGAGCACCCCAGGATTCCTACGGTGACCTTCAAGCTTCGAAGATTTAGAGTTTCAGAATCTGCCCTGATAGAGCCTGTGTTGGGTACAATGTTTGGCCGGTTGCGCTCAACGGCGTCACGACGCACGGTGAACTTCTTATCAATCGAACGCTTCATCGAATGTTCCGTTGCAGAACTACTCGGCTTCCAGTACTCCAATGATCAGGGCTCATCGAGATAAATTTGATCCTTCCAGCAAATGCTACTTTTTCGAGATAGGTCCTAAAATTACATGGCGTTCCGGTGCCCGTGGGTTTCACCTTTCTTTTTTCAGTGCAATATTGTTGTGAAATGGAGGAGAATCAACACGGGGGTGTTACTCCTCATTGTTTCCCGACCCCTCGTCTATTCAAAAAGTGTCTCTCTTGGTAGCCTTAATGTGCCTTTTTTTGCATAGACTCACAACCCAGTATCTAGGTGCCCTGACCATACAGCAGTTGAGATCACGAAAATAACTCAAATCAACATGCAAACAGGCGAAATCGTGCTGCCGGGTGAGAATGTGTATGTCTCAACTCGCCTATTTCGCCACGAGGATTATTCACAGGACTGCAGCAGTCTCCCCGATGGCAAGCCTTGGCGTGGAGTTCATACCCACAAGCGTGGTTGACGGACCTAGCGAGCGAGGAACACGCGTTCTGAAGCTTATTACATCATGTTAGGCACAGATCATCCAATTCCCATCATATTGAGAGGGGTTTTCTCCTACTCCTACTTGATCCCGCGTACCTTCTAACTCCTCATGGCAGTGGCAGTAGGAAACGGCATTGGAGCGTGCAAGTTCTCTGAAAGCAGTCTAGTTCGAAACGTTGGAGGCACAGCACTGCTCGCCACATACCAATCAACATGCCTATCAACGTGCCGCATGTGTACTGGAACACTGGTCTCGAAAATCCAAAATATGCATCGTGGCTTTTCCCACCGTTTCATCACATCAATGACAATAACTCCTAGGCGCCGGAACGGTCACTGGCTAAAATAAATGGCCTATGATAGGTGGCCCTGTTAACAAATACAAGAAAAAGGCTCCTGACGGATAAACTGATAGGGATAGGATAGAGTACGTAAGACAAACGCTGCAAGCATTCTGGACGAAATGGCTAACAGTAATCTGTACGGTCTTTGCGCCTGATGTGCCATCAAACCTCATGTCGGGGACGAACATCTACGAGGATCTCTTCGGCACGCGGAATGCCAAGATTTCTCCTGGTCGTACGGGGCGGCCACCACGGCCTAGACCCATTCGACACAGGGGTGAAGTCGAAGAGGTGCAGATAAATTATGGCCACTAATTTCAGCTCATATATCGCCAAGTACCTGCCCTTGCACTACGGGAACCAATCAACACCCGAATCATGGGTATTCCAGAAGCGACACTTACCAAATGTTTTCCTGCTGCGAAAGAGAACCACGGTTGGCCCTCCGTGGGCAGTCGCCCCTCTCGGTGCTCGCAATGAGCAAAACGATCGAACACGAATTTACGGTGGTCAGGATACACGTTCTCGTCCATATGGATGGCTTGGACGTTGCCCAAAACGTACTCCCCTTTGCGTACCGTTACTATGTCACCCCGGTCCTTCAACTGTACGTCGGATTGAGCAACGCGAAGAGCGATGAAGATGGCAGTGAGCCTCATCGTCTCCAGAAGTGCGGAAGTTAACATCGCGAAGCATGGCCTATCCAGCACCTGCGGGTTCACGCCGGCTATGAACGATTCTAGGTCTCCAAAGTCTTCCTTGATTGCTTTGTCAATCTCAGTTCGCAAAGCAAGGAGAGCGTCGGGGTGACTAAGGAGGAACAAGAATAGCCACAGCGCTATCCCAAATGTGTTCGTATGCATACCCCATTGGAAGGTAAGAAGATGGCCAGACGCCTCATGGAGAGCAATGTTGTTATCCCGGAATAATTTCTTGAAGGCGGAACCTAACCATCCGTCCTCTTCGGAGATGTCTGAGATGCTGAGATACTCGCCGATCTCCCCAAGCATTCTCTTCCGGGCTCGGATCGAAGGCCAAAACCAAAAGGGCACTTTGTAGAAACGTTCAGGCATGGTCGCATCAAGAGTGCGCAAGTCCTCGTAAGTGTTTTCAGGATATCTGCTGCCAAACATGACAAGGTTGGTGGCATAGCACAGGGGCTCCGTAAGGAACTTCATGATCGGTGCGCGAGTGTCTTTCATCCGAGTATAAGGTTTGAGTTTGGAATAGAGAGCCGCAGCGATTGGTGAAGTCAGATCCCCCATAGCGCGTCGCGAGAGGCGCTGGTCCACCATAGGGAATATGAGGTGAGTCACGATACGGTGAACATCATCACCATTGCCCTTGCTTCCCGACACCGCATGATACAGTGCCTTGTGCACCTCATGGGTTGCGAGTGTGTTGTGGTCGGCTGCATAGATGGCTGAAATAGCGGATGGGGCTGAGACGACGATAACTTCTCTACCGCCAAGCAACATTCTAAACACATTGCCATACTGTTTCCTATTGGTAACGGAGATGGATGAGAAACAGCCCATTACATTCCTCGATAGCCATGCTCACCGGCAACGTGTTAGGAAATCATCTGGACTGGAGATGTAACTCAAGGCAATCCCGAACCAGGGCAAGACGCTCGGTACTCGTGGAGGAAAAGACTTTGTACGTTTCGAGGAGAGGGTTGAGAAGAAGAACGCGATCAAAACTGCGACGACGCCAACTACGAGCAGGGACATCTTCGTACGAGTAGGGAGGGGGGGACAAAGACCATTCCAAGGGTGCGGCCCAGGCGTCCCGTGCCACTTTAATGGGTCCCGAAGAATATTCGACCACGCTCCTTGTTCGGAGGAATGTTCCCGTAGGAAATCTACGTCAATGTCAACCCCCCCTTTTTTCGCTTGCTTCCCAGTGCCAACGCGTGCTGATTGAGCGGAGGTATGTAATCACTCATACTGTTTCCGTGCAGATAACGCACGGGTGGAGTCCGTTCCGTTTAGCGGCTCGCCTGCCCTCCTGAATAGCGGACATCACCGGGCGGTGGCCAAAGCCAAGGGATTATGAAACCTTACGTTCCCAAGACACAGCACGCGCATCAGTCGAGACTGCATGGAATTTCATATGCTACTAGATCACCATGCACGACTGGACAGGAACCTGAACACAGGCCGTTGTGAATGATAGAAGTGTTTCATGGTATTATAGGCACGGCTTCCCATCCATTGGCCGCATCGGCCTCATTTGGCCGTCCTTCAGGTCCTTCAAGTTTATTTCACACCTCGCACTTTCTGTCATGAAGCCTACTTCGGTCCCTCGGCTGAGACTCGGTTGAGAATTCCTCGTGGTCGGCAGGAGGTATTGCCCGACTCGGCAGGCAGACGATAAGCACAAGAATACTTACTAATAATATTATATATTCTGTTTTCTATATTTGGTAATCAATATGAGCCCGCTCCGGTGGCTCTTGGACTAATAACAGCCCACGCCCGAGATTGGCAGGTCACCGAACGCTAGGGAAGTGTATCAACGATTACAGTGCCTTCTGGTGAGTGAATATAGTGAACATGGGAGGTCTCCTCTCGTAATGCCACCGTATCAGCCGCCGCAAAGAAATGTCATCGATGGGCCGAGTAGTACCTCATGAAAAATACTCCGAAAACCCCCTGGGAAAAGCACCATCGGTTCTTGGTCCCATTAAATCACTGGCACTCTCTCCTCGCGTTTCCAGGACGGTTACTGTTCGCCCTTCCCTCCTTTCTCTACGACAACGATGTCTCTAGTTGCGTATGGGATCGCCATAGCGGCTATTGCATATGCCTACTCGCTGTTCTTCTCCGGGTCGAAAGGCGAGACATTCCCTCCCCGGGTCCCGACTCTCCTGCCCTGGATCGGTTCAGCGTTCCAGTACATGAACAGCCCAAGTGAATTTCTGGCTAATTGCCAGTGAGTGCATTTATTAGATCCAACGGAACTCCGCTCACAGTTCGTTCACGGCAGCAAGAAATATGGAAGTGTTTACAAGGTGCTGATCGGTGGCCGCGAGGTTGTGGTCACGTCCTCCGCATCCGTCATTTCATCTATGTACGCAACGGATCCAGGTGCCCTTGGAGCCCACACGACTCATATCGACATATACGAAGCGGTTTCTGGGTGCAAGGGTGGTCCTGAAGTCTACCGGGTCATCACTCAGTTAATCTTCCCCATGCTCGACCAGCGTCTGTCGAGGCGTGCTCTCGAAGATTCTGTCCCCACGATAGCTCAGGCTGTGTACAACAGAATTAAGCCGTATACGGAGATGCAGACCGCCCGTGTATCACTCATGGATTTCATTAATGAGCCCTTATACGTTGCCACGAACCTGGCTATGTTTGGTACTAGGTTCCCTTCTGGCACCTACCACGATTTGCGTACCCTGGACGTTACCATGCCCGAACGCTTTTTCAGAGTACCCTTCTGGCCATGGAAGTCTGAGCGTGCTCGGAGGAGGCTGGCCGCCAAGTATAGCGACTATTTGAACACCGAGGATGTCTCTGATGCCGACGGCCCGTTAGGTTTTGCGTTCAAGAAATTGTTCCGGGAGAATAACATCCCTCTCGAGGCGGCGACTGGCCACATGCTTACGTTCTTGTGGGGTATGCACTCAAATACATCCGTTGTAGCATTGTGGATGTTCCTCTTCTTGCTTAACGATCACGATGCCCTCGTCGCTGTGCGGGACGAGGTTGATAGGGCGATCAAAACGGAATTTGGTGACTTCGACACGTTTTTGGCCAACGTGAAGCCCAAGGAATTAGAGGGAAAATCTTTCCCCATTCTCACCTCCGTCATCTTGGAAACGATGAGGGTCGTTATTATGTTCGTTGTTTTCCGTATTGCCAAGCGTGATTGGGAGTTCAAGGATGGGGGGAGAACTGTGTTAGTACCGAAGGGGGAGTTTATTCTAGGCAACGCTCAAGCTGCTCACTCGGACGAGACCTGGTATAAGGATGGTCACAAGTTCGTATTCGATCGGTATGCCCAAGGTGACTATCGGGAAGGACGACTCCCCACGGACGGTAACCCATGGTTTTGCCTTGGCGTCGGCAGGCATCTGGTAAGCCTCTGCGCTGAAGTTATTGAGCCTCAACTAACGCATTCTCTTTAACCATCAGTGCAAAGGCAGGTACATCGCGATGTACGAGCTCAAATTGGCTGCCTTAATATTCCTTCACCGCTTCGAAATTACCCCTGTAAATGAAGGGTCTAAGTCATGGTGGCCACCGAAAACAACCAAACGCACTCTTGCTGTCCCACGTACGGAAACGGTCATGGTAGATGTGCGTCCCCGGCATGTGCGTTGAATGGCAGAGGGTTAGCGCTTCGCGAGTGGAGTTTTATGGCGCCACTATGATATTTGATCTGCACGTGCAGGTGGATTTTGTTTAACATCTTGTCATTTTGCTATTCCATATCAGTCTATCTAGCCGAACTAAATAGCCTCGTGCAAGTGTCCGGTGTCTCGGTAGGACATGAGATAAGCTTCAGCTTCAATCCCCCAAAGTAGGAGTGACAGCCATGATGTATAGGTACAGTAGAACTTCTCATAATGCATTGCCTCATGATGCATAATTCTCATAGTGCATTGGCTTACTGCTCCGCCCGAGTAGGGCGGCAGGAGCCCTGCATAATGCATAATGAATAATTATTTTGGGTGGATATGCATTATCATTTTATCAGGGGTAGGCCAAGAATGGTAATAATAGCACCGGTTCTGTGGCGCAAGCTGTTAACTGCTGTGAAAATTTAGAAGTCTTTCTGCTGCTTCTTTTCCCCATGCCTGCAGAATGGACTTCTGACGGGCCAGAGCTCAAGCGAAAGCCTCGCCTTGGTCATGCACCTTACAAGCCTTGGAAGCTTGGTGGAACCACAAAATCAAATGATAATCCTAGAGGATCAGCAAAAAGTCTGGAGGGGAACCCACAGTCAAATCTCACTCTTCATGACTGGCTAACAGTGTTTGCATACATTGATGCTCATCCAGACATGTCTCAGGAAGCTGTTGTTGAGCAATTCAAGAGCCGTCATGATGGTGCACTCATTTTTACCCAGTCAACTCTGTCTCGAAAGCTTCGAGATCGCAACAAACTTGAAGCACGCATTGACCAGTTTCCGAATGCTCTCTCCTCAAAGCGACCCCGTGTTGTAACACGCCCTGATGTTGATCGAGCATTGTTCCTGTGGGTCAAACATATGGAGGAAAAAAAGGAGACAGTGAATGGCCCAATGCTTGTTGCCAAGCGGGCTAAGTTTGAGGAGCAGTTCAATGTTCCTGATGAAGAACGCTTAAAAGGTGATGGATGGCTTGATAACTTCAAGAGAGCCTATGGGATTCGAGAATATCGTCGCCACGGAGAGGCTGCATCAGTTGATTTAGCTGCTGTGGAAGCAGAGCGGACTCGCCTCAAGGCTGTCTTGGCTAAATATGCCCCAAAGGACCGCTTCAATTTTGATGAGACAAGCTTGTTTGCATTGTAAGCCTCTCTAAATATTGATAGATACTGTTGACAAACTTACATTAATAGTGCCCCACCCGATCGTGGTCTTGCAACTGAACAGATGAGTGGCAAGAAGCAGGATAAGTTCCGAATCACAATGGGACTTGCTTGCAATGCCGATGGGAGTGAGAAGCTCCCCATCTTTTTCATCGGGAAATATGCCAAACCCCGATGCTTCAAAAATGCATCACCAGAATCCCTTGGACTCTACTACCGCAGTAACAAAAGTGCCTGGATGACCATGGTCTTATTTGAAGAGTACGAAGTTACCAAATTGCAAAAGTCCTCAGCTGATATTCTATCCACCAGATGGCTCAAAGCGCTTGACATTCAGATGCACCAGAAAAATCGGAAGATCTGTTTGCTTGTCGACAATTTTTCAGGGCACTATGTCAACTATCAGCCCCGTAACATTCACATCGAATACTTTGAGCCAAACCTCACATCATATGTCCAGCCCTGTGATGCTGGAATCATCCGTACGGCAAAGGCACTTTACCGAAGTGCCTTCTGCTTGCGAGCAATTGAGATTGACGATGCAGGGGGACGAGACATCTACAAGATTGATTTACGTGAAGCTATGCTACTCATGGTTGAAGCCTGGAGCAAGGTGAAGCCATCAACGATTATAAACTGTTGGAATCACACAAAAATCCAACCTGATCCTCATCCGGACACGAACCTCTTATCAAATCTGGTTACCACTGCAGCCCCAACTGTCACACCCCTCACTCGCCAGGGCAATGACCCGATGCAGAACCCTGCTGCTTGGATTCTCATTCAAGAATTTGCAATGTCAGAAGAAATGTGCTTACCGGAAATTGAGGACCAGCTCCAAAAAATGCTTGGCAATTCATATACCAGACACGACTGGGATCCTGTACTGAAAGTTATCATGGATGCTGAAAACGACATGGACAAGGCATTGTCTGGGCTCAATCAACTTACCATTCCTATCTTTGGGTGCCCAATCAACAAACTCTCTGCCTCCAACCAGGTTCCTTGTGTTCCGACTCAAGTTACCTTGTTCCCAAACCTCCCACAGCTCACTGAGGCTGAAAAGAACCTAGTAGATGCTGTGGATGGTCTCCAGAAGCGCAAACGTATCATTGGAAGACCACTCACCCTCGAAGAAATGCTGAATCCAGTGGAAGAAGAGGTGATTGGTGATTCTGCCTATAGATTTGAGGGGGGAGATGGAGAGATAGTAGCCCAAGTGAATCACGAACTGGCAATTATGCGAGGTGAGGTGGTAGAAGTCAATGATGGGGTTGAGGAGGAGGTGGCAGACACGGACAAGGAGCCAGAGATGGAGATAAGTGAAGTAATCCGTCTGTGCGAGCAGATGGAACGGATTTCCATCAAGTACGGGTCACCCGAGACATCACTTGACCTCTCTCGGCGTATACGGAGGCTCAGAATTGAGGTTCGACGCATGGAAGGGGCAATGTTGAAGCAGTCGACAATAGACAGGTGGGTCAAGGGCGCGGGGGCATCACAGTAGTCACACTGTCACACATGTCACGGCTACTCGCAATGCATAACTCTCATAATGCATAGGTCACAGCTACCGCCCGACGTCATGCATTATGAGAAGTTCTACTGTAATAAGCGACACTGACATTCAACTACCTCGTTACACGTCATGCTAATCAACAGGGTGGCACAACGTGTTCGCTCTTTGATGGCTGTTTTTCTCTTTGACGTCAAGGGGATTGCTTTATATGATCATGGCTTCTGTGGCGTTAATTTATTCTTGGGCTGTGTCTGCTATTAACAGCACTCTAGTTGAATTTATCGAGCTTCTACATTGGGCTCACCTAGGCCTCCTCCGTTCCTTTGTGTAAAGCCGAATTATGGTCAGATCTAGGGCTGACTCTTATCGTTGTTACCTGATCCATATTCAAGCCGTTCAAGCCGCTCCCCACATTCAAGCCGTTCAAGCCCCTCCCCAGCCTCCATCTCGATGGATATAAGTAAGTATGCTAGCAACCACTGTCATCTCACATGGGGCTTTTCCATCACAGGTTTCGTAGCGAGCGCTAGGACGGGTGAAAACGAAGAGGGCTCTAGTAGCGGCGAGAGGGGGGCATATAAGACCGAAACCCATGTGGCTTATTAGTTGGCATCACCTATTCCCAAAATGTATTCAGGCAGTGACTGACAAGTTTTGGCGCAACTTGAAACTGCACCGCGTGGCACGCTGCCAGTGTCTCAGATCCCGGCCTGGCGATGTACGCTCCACTCTGAGCAGCCGACCCGGACTTTCTCATGACTCCCAATTGTTGCAACTACTGTACTTCCAAAAGCGGAAGACGTGCCGCCGTGATCACAACCATGTGAGTGCAGAGGTACCCACCAATAACCTACTTCGTACCGACTAAACTACTCCCAGTATGCCGCCGTACATTACGTTACAGAGTATGTGGAGCGCCCACCAAAACATGATGCCTTTGACTGTTCACTGGATGCATACTCGGCAGCACTCACAAATCGACACATTTGCAAAATATGTACATTTCACATATACCTGACTTGTCCGCATTACAAATTTAGTCTAGTATCAAACGAATGTCACCAACTTGAACCACGACAATCGGAGCTGAAATAAATGAGATGGAGTCTAGCTTAGTAGCAGGTTGTCACGCCGGAAGATCACACTCACAGTGTCAAGCCGCCGAACCCTTGCCAACAGCTGAGTTCAAAACCTGCTGCTTTCTCCTGTCCGCGAGCCGAGCCGGAGCCTTGACATCCGAGTACTGGACAAGAGTTAGCACTTCAATGGTTGAGTGGTACGAAGTCTTGCTCGTTACTTACCCGCGCCAAATTTTGTGCCCGTATTACGTAACAGACCAAGTCGCATCGAAGTGGTAGTTCGGCCACAGTTCGACTTACCGAAGTGTAACGAACTGAGCTTTGAGTCAGTACCAAATAAAAGCGGAATGTGTTTTCACCGATCTGAACAGCCCCCATGATGGCATTAGTAGGCTAAGTTATCGTATTCGGTAAAATTTCTATTGATTTTTGGAAGCCGGGCGGACACCGGTCTCTCTCGGTTCTTTGACCACCGTAGTTTCGTAAACTTGACCGATCAAATGGGCACCCCGGGTGACCAGGGGGGCCCAGACCAGTGCTATTATCGAGTCCAGATCAAAGCACATGACTTTACCATTCTTCGCTTTCGACACTGTGATTCCACTCCACAGGACGAATCTTGTATTTGCCGTTACGAAGACTAACGATTCAGTTGAGAGTGGGAGTGACCCCGGTGAACACCGGATCCGGCCCATAGGGTTCTGTTCAAGCTAGTATGTCCTACATCAATAAGTTTGCTGGTTAGTAGTTACCTCGTAGAAGAATATCCCTGCCACTGCAAGGCTGACATGCCGCTGCTTGGGTGTGATGGTACCCAGTCCAGATATATTGTGCACAAGAAATGAAACGAATACGTAGTATGCCGATGCTTTGACGTCATCTGGTATGGCGCTTGCTGTGGCTCAGTAAGCTCAATTCTTTTTCACCTGACGTTTGCAATATTAGTTCCCCCCAAACCAGCGGTGGCTACCCCAGCGATGTCATCGACTTATAGCTCGCAACACGTTGTTCTTAGTGCTTCTGAAAAATCTGACCCCGCTGGCGATAGACTTTCCATGGTATGGAATGTATTCTATCTCGTGATCTTGGACGAAAGCTCACTCTCGTTGCTCATAGAACGATAGTGCAGGCCCGTTCCTCATGCGGAAAGATAGTGACCTTGTCACCCCGGTATCTAAGTTGCACGGTGCAACTCAGTTACCTCTTCTGAGAGTAATCGGTTCTGGAATTTTTAGCCTGGACGCCCAATAACGCACTCAGCGAGCCAGGAGAAAGCTTTGGGGCTGAGATCGAAAGGGATCGGTAGTGATTCCAATACTTCCATGCGTTCGGTCAGTCCGCTTACCCCGGTGACAGTATTAGCCATTTCAGAACGGTCCGAACGCTATTGGACGATTGGTGGTATGAATGACGGATAACAGAACGCGAAATCAGCGAACAGTGCCAATCCGACTTCCCTTTTCTCTGTTCTCGGAGATGAATTCGTTGCGCACCAGTACAATACAGACTCCCACAGCTTAGTTTACATTTCGCAGAAACGCTAACGTCTTCTGGTTTGGATTTATCTTGGAGGACGGCTAATCTGTAGTTAACAAAAGCTGCCGAGGACTCGTCCTCGACCTCAGAAATGAAGCGCACCTTTTGCGGCTCAGAATAGTATGGCTGCAGAAGCATATTCGATGCTGTCAGGTATGTACTTATTCCATTCCATAAACATCCGCTATTCATCACGCCGTGGAAGCGATTAGTCCTGCTCGGTTTGCGTATTTGCAGTGCACCTCAGCTCCGATGACTACAAACTACAAATATTTGAGAACTGTTCTAATAGTGAGCGAACAATAGCAATAGATCCTACCTCTGTCAGCATGTACTTTATCCTTTCTCGACACCATATATGAAATGTCCGTGGCACACCCCTTCACACGGGTCGAGCACTCCATTTCCTGCTCCGACGTCATGAAGGCGTTTATATAATCTGCTTGACCGCCACGCAGTGCAGGACCTCATCGTACCTACCTTGTTCTACGATGAGCCCTTTGGGCTCGTGGCTGCTTTGCAGCCGGGGGGTTACCCTTCCAAACCATGGGGTATGTCCACCAGCATACTCCAATGACCTTTGGGCCTCAGGGCTGCTTTGCAGCCCTTCAGCCTTGCAGATGCTGGTATATTTATCAGTATACTTATGACCTTTGGCCTCAGGGCTGCTTCGCAGCCCTTTGGCCTCCCCCACCCCTCTGGTGTTGGGTATGTTCACTGGCTTGGAGTGTGTTCATTGGCATGGAGTCCATTCACTGACATAGACTTCCTGTACAATACTTCAATCAGCTGGTAAATAAAATAGTTCAATTGGATGTTGATACATTATATATACACATATACACATATCTTTTCAGAAAGTGACATCTATAGTATGGTACATTCATACATTCAATCCTCTAAAAACTTCATTGAACACCACATTTGTGGCTTTGTTTGTTTGCTGCCCTTGGCCACCATACAGTACTTTGATGTTCCTTGGATGAGTACATCTGGAGAGAGCCACATATAATTGTCCATGAGAGAATACAGGGGTCCTCAGGTCAAGGCCCACATGCTGGACTGTCTGGCCTTGTGATTTATTGATGGTCATTGCATAGGCCAGATGAACAGGGAATTGCAGATGGCACAAAGGAACTGGAAAGTCATCTTGATTGGCATCCAGAGCCATGCGAGGGATCAGCACCACATCATTGTTAGCATCTCCATCCCTTCCCTGCAGCACATGACACTCCAATATACGACGGGTGGATCTGACCAAGACCAGTCTGGTACCATTGTAAAGGCCATGGATGGGGTCCAGGTTGCAAAGAAGCATGAGGGGTGCACCAGGCTTCAACTCCAGTTCATGAAGAGGAAATCCTGATGGTTCAAATGTGTTCAGTACCTCCCTTGGAATATAATCATATTGGTTGTCAGTGACAGAGTCTGCACTCCTGCACACAACCTTCTCTCCAGCAACTTTCCCCAGAATGGTGGAGTTGATTTCATGGACTTCAGCATTCCTGGCAGATAGAATGGTGTGATCCAAGAAGTACTGGTGCTGTGGAGGGTGGTTCTGAGGAGGGTTGAGCAAGTCTGCATACATGGCATTGATGAGGGAGTCCAAGTCATCACCACAGGACATGTGGGGTGGAAGTTCTATCTCTCCTTCTGTCACACCAATGTGCAACAGCTGCTCTGCCCACTGGTCACACTCAGGATCCCTTCCAAGTCTCATGTTCTGATGGAGGTGATGGACTTGAAGTGCAGGCCAGAGATTGGAACGACACAGTGTTGCCCCCACTATCTGCTCTCTGGATCCATGAGGAACAACTGGGAGAGTTTGCCTAAAGTCTCCCCCAAAGAGAGTGGTGATTCCTCCAAATGGATGGCCCTCCTGCAGGAGATCACGAAGGGTACGATCCACACACTCCACTACATGGTGATGCTGAGTTGGTACTTCATCCCAAATGATCAGGGCAGTTTGCTGAAGCAGCTGATGGTTGAGGTCATCCTTTTTGATGTTACAGGAGCTGCCCTCATGACAGGGAATGGGGATTTTGAAGCGGGAGTGTGCAGTCCAACCACCAGGGAGCAAGAGGGAGGCAAGGCCAGTGGATGCAACACAGAGGACAATCTTGTTACTGGCACGAACTGAAGCAGCAATGAGTTTGGCAAGGTAAGTCTTTCCACACCCTCCTCCACTGTGCACAAAGAATGAGGACCCAACTGGCTGCTGCACTGAAGCCATGACTGCATCATAGAGTGCCCTCTGCTCTTGATTGAGGGTGGGCAGGCCAGCTTGCACAAAGTGATGGAGCTCCTCCTGGTCATATGCTCTCTGCTCAGCAATGAGTCTGTTCCCCTCATCAATCTGCCATTGCCTCTGGGGTCTGGGCATGGTAGGGAAGTCATCTAAGGATCGTCCATTCCTCCTAAGATCCTCAGTGATGAGATGAAGGCCATAATCAAAGATCTGTTCCTCAGTGGGGTTTTCAATGTGGAGGTGATGGATGAGACGGTGGTGCAGATCATCACAGAGGTTGGCCCTGGACTCCTCCCATAGCACATGAGGGTCCACTGGATGACAGTGGACCAGGATGGTGACAAAGAGACAATGCAGTTGGAATCCAGTACGAAAATGAGCAGCTTCCTGCAAGCACAGCAGCCATTCCCTGTCATCTTGCAGCAGACCCAGAGCACGGCAAGCCTCCTTGAAGTTTTCATAGAGGTGACCATTCACAGTATGAAGATCTTCATAGGAGGTGGCACCTAAGATATGAATGGTAAGCAAAAAAAATCATAGCAGAGTGGTATGGATGAGAACACACACCTTTGACAGCAGTGAGCAGCAGGCGCAAGTAAAAGCATTCACCAGCAGTGGGAGGAATGGCATACATCTTTCCAATGACCTTGTACCTCTGACGGACCTTCCACTTCCTTTCAGTCTTCATCCACACAAAGCCCTTTGGGAAATCCTGGTAGAGATGCTCCCTTGCACCAGCAGCAATGAGGACTGGATCTGCATTGGCCTTGAACCACCCAAGAAGAGGTGAATCCCTTGCATTCTCAATGACATCAGCAAGCTGATCTTCAGCATTGAATGCCACAACCTGATGGTCTGGGAGATGAACAGGCAGACGGTATACAGCTGGCCATTCCTGATGCATGGGGAACTCAAACATGTTGTGGCAGGCTTCATTTGCAGAGATGTATCTGGCATCCAGGTAGGAGCGAATCTCATCATGACCCTGAGTCTGCAAGGTGGCATGGTCTGGACCCTTGTAGATGTACTTGTGGATGTACTTGACAGCCTTGATGGATCCACAGACCTCCAGGTTGATGTGACAGTCAAACTCCACCAGCAATTCTCAAGGATGAGGGACCACATGAGTGTTGTCAAAGGTGTCACCATTCTTCTCTACAGTCCTGCCATTCTGAGGGCGAGCATACTCTGGATAGCCATCCTCCTTTATGAGAGTCTCATCACGGAATGACTTTGGGAAGCGCTTCTTGCAGATGCTGTTCTCCAGACATCTTTGTGGACTGCAGGGGCCATGGAGCATGGACTTGGAGACAACCTGATGTAGCTGGGGATGGAGGGCAGGGTCTGGGATCTGAGCTGAGATGATGGCATCAATCTGCTCCACAGTCTGAATCTTGTCCTGGTCCTCAAGGAAGATAAGGAGGTGCATGTGAGGGAGGCCACGCTTCTGATACTCGATGGTGTACACAAAGCCTGCCACAGCTCCAAAGTAGCCATCATGAATCTTCTTCAGCAGAGCCTGCTGCTTGGCATGGAAAACCCTTGCCACCAGGTCAGGACGATCCACAGCTTTCTGCCCTAACAAAGTGGACAATGTCAGAATGAGGGGATGGGTGCCCAGCAAGTCATGTACATACCTGGAAACATGTTGTCCACAATCTCAGGCCAGCTCCCATTTGCAGTCATGGTCAGGAAGAGATCAGGCTTTCTGTACTCCCTGCAGATGGCAAGAGAATCCTGGAGGAGTTGCTGCATGTAATGTACACTTCCCTTGTGAGAGGAGGGAAGGATGACCATGTGACCAACATCTGCCATGTCAGGTGGGTGATCATCCGCCATCCTGTCCTGCAGCCCACCATACAGCTCAACTCTGAGTTTCTTCTGGTTGTTGGCAACCCAAGTGAGATTGGACTGGTCAACAGAGGCCCAGGCATCACAAACCAGCTGCTGGAACAATCTACCACCATGGAAGAGATTGGCTGGCTCCACTGCAGGAGGACGGACATGAAGGCGATATGCATACCAGAGAAGCTGAGTCACTTTCTTGGCACGCAAATTTCTACCTCCAGGATTGTGCAGAGGAATGTTGAGATGCCAGCCATCCTCCCCATGAGGAAACAGAAGCACATAGTGCAGGCAGAGATAGGCAGGATGAAGTTGGCTGATGCAGCGCAATCCTCCACCTTGAAGTCAAAGAATGATGTCCCTTTGAGCTCTAACCTCCTCAGATCCATCCCCAGGAACAATGGCAGCAATCTCCTCCACTGTTGGTAGGTTGTATCTCCGACCATCAGTGCCCTGCTGGAGTGTCAGACACACCCTCATATCAGTGTGCTCCTCTGGTGGTTTTGCCCTCATGACATCATGTGCCTGCTTGTACAAAGGGGCATATGGATGATTGTCCATGAGGATGGTGTGGAGACTTAGCATGATGGCAGGGTCCAGCTGTGGATTGTGGCGAGTACGTCTCTCTGTTGCCTCCTGAGGATCATAGATGTAGAGCTGGGCATATGAGGGCTCCCCCTCAGCCTCTGGTAAAAGGGCCCCAATCAAGTGGTGAAGGGAACCATGGACACGGAAGGACATTGGCCCAGACCCTTGAAGAGTCTGAGGTTCAGCATTGACACCCAAGGAGGTAAATGCCAGAGCAGCATTGTATTGACGAATTTTCTCCCTAAACCTTGGGTCCTCAAAGTGTGCCTGCAGACCTGGGGGCCATCTCCTTATGGGAGGGAGATTGACCTGACCCTGAAGGCAACACATGCCAAAGTGTGGCCTTGCACTGCTGGAGTTGCTCAGCCTTTCAGCCATGAAATGTAGAGCATGGCAGTTTGGACACTGGATACTCATAGGTCCAAGATAGTGGGGCTGGATGGGCTCAGCATATGGCCTGCCACCAGGTGGAAGATGATGTGGTGGCAGTGGATTGGGTGGGCCAGGAGGAGGGGGAGGGTCTGCACCAGGGGGTCCAGGGGGAGGAGGGGGAGGAGGTCCAGGGGGGGGAGGGGGGCCAGGGCCAGGGTCTGCACCAGGGGGTCCAGGGGGAGGAGGGGGGGAGGGCCAGGGTCTGCACCAGGGGGTCCAGGGGGAGGAGGGGGGAGAGGGCCAGTCTCTGCACCAGGGGGTCCAGCAGGTGGAGGAATGGGAAATGCCAGATCATTGGCACCAGGATTCTGTTCAGCAGCTCTATGTAAGACGATGTCTTTCTTCATCCTCAGCATAGTGTTCTGCTGAGAGTCTTCCAAATTCATTTAGTGCTTGGGACAGGTGGTGCTGTTGCTGCAGCTCTCTCTGATGCTGAGCATGATGTGCCTCCTCCTGCAAACGAATCTGCTGTTCTCTCTGTCTCTGCTGGTGCTGTTGTTGTAGCAGCTGCTGCTGTACCTGTAGTAACTGCAAGTCATGGAGCTGTCCCCTTTCCTCATCATCATGGATCTGGGCACCCCTTTGTCGCCTCCTACACCTCTGTCGATGTTCTGCATGATCCCACTCAAAGTTTTGCTGGAGGGCTGCTGCATAATCCACTCGTGGAGGGTGAATATCAGCAGCAGGGAGCAGGTGGGGGTGAGCTGGTGGAGGGTACCCAAAATATTGCCTATGCATTTCCTCCATGCCTGGCTGGACTGCAAAGGGAAGAGGTGGAGGGAACCCATGAGCAAGGGGAGCAGCAGGATGCATGGGATAAGGTGCAATGGGAGGTGGATGATGGAGTTGAGGAGGTGGATGAGGGGGGGTCATAGGGTGCATGCGCCGAAATCGTTGAACTTCATGGTGTTCAATAAGATGACGTGGCAGACCTGGGTATTGAGCCACAGGGAGAGGAGGATGATTCTGAAATATCATTGTTGGTTAGCTTTGATTAGGCTATAATCTCCCATGAAAGTATACACACCAGAAGTGCCTGGGGAAGACCTGGTGGAGGTGGTGCAGCAGCTTGTGGGTAACGACGTTGAGGGGGAGAGCCTAGAGTATGCTGGTCATGCTCAGATTGGCAAGTAGCATCATGTGCTCGCTGAGGGGAGGTAGGAGGGGTAGCCCTGGGGTGATGTGGAGATCAGAGATCATCAGAAATTTTTGGGGAAAGTGACTTACATGAAGGATGGAGAGTGCAAGTTGGTTCAAAGGTGGGAAAGAGCCAAGGGAAGGGGGGGAATCCAAGTCCAGGGGGAAGGTCCAAGGGGAACAGCCAATGCACAAAGTGGACTGTGCTTTACTATCTGTGACTGACCCTACTTTGTGTCGTGCGGCGGCGGCTGATAACGCGCGGTTCCAAGACGCGGGCCGACGTGCACGATTTAATGACTTGGTCTTATGACTAAGTCGGACCTGAGGGAGGCAATAGGCGAGCCTACCAAGGCAGACCTCTTGCAGGTATAACGGACTACTTGGAGCAGTTCGTCAGGGACGCCCTTTACAACCGTATCAGTCGTGGGTTTATGCCCAACGAACAGAGATAGAGGATGGATAAGACCCTTTACCAGGGAGGTTGTTAGGTAGAGTAAAGTACAAGGGACATCTGTCGAACTCTGCATGGTTTATATACCCTGCAGTCGACAGTGCCTTACTAAGTACAACTACTGAAGTAGGTAAAGGGCGGCAGCATCTGTTTGTAACAGTCGCGTAAACAACACGCTCCTCTGTGAGCGTCAAGTCATAACTGGGGATGGAATCCATCCCTCATTATGAGTCGTGTCGCGTCGCGACGTGAGGTCACGTGTTATGAAGTAAAAAGGTAAAGTGATGAAAGAAGTCCGTAGATCCCGTTCTGAGATCTAAAGCATATACCAAAAGGGGAAACGTAACTGTAAGCATATCGTACCGTAGAGTCCATGGACTTGTCCCTTAGGACAGAGGTCCTGTATCGTAAACACGTTGTTGAGCCAAAGGCTGAGAGGCATAGAGGTGTATGGTGTGAGCGAGAAGGTGCAGGAACGGCGACGAGAAGCGAGGTCAGGAATGCGGGAGCGGCGGTGAAACGGACGAAAGCGGCAAGGGTGTAAAGTAGGCATGACATCACCCCCCCCCCTCAGAGAGAAGGTTGGTGGCCTCACCAACTACCAAGGTCACGAAAGATTAGTTGTTCAAGGTCGTCGATCTCCGGCATTGCTCTTGGCCGGTCCAATAGGACGTCCATGAGAGTCAGTCCAGCGAGACCCCTTTCCATGGCAACACGACCAATGTCCGAGTCGTCGGCAGTCGAGGCAAGTGTGTTTATAGAGGGGATGGAGGGGATCGAGTTGGACCCTTCCTCCGAGTTCGAGGCGAAGTCGGTTGTTAGACTCGAGAGGGTAGAAAGGCTTTGCTGGGAGGGCTTGCGTAGCATACGTGGCATTGAATAAATCGTACTTCCAGTAGCCTCGAGTGTCATAGACCTTGAGCAAGAATTCCCTCCAACGGTCGATTCTTTCTTCCTCCTCTCTTCTGCGATCGACAGCGAGCCATCGAACTCCCGGGAGAATAGGTCCTTCTTCGCTCGGTACGAACCCTTCTGCAGTCGGTTCACCGCTCTTCTCTTCCCGATCGTTGCCAGGTACTGCAAGTGTTGCCACTCCGACGGATGGTACCTCGGATTTTGGTATCTCCTCTTGGCGTCCGTGATCAGTCCCTCCTGGGTTTCCCTGAACTGAGCCATTTCCAGGGGGCGACGCATTGTCTGGTCCAGAAACCTCCTTTCGTCCCTCAACGTTTGAACCAAATTCATTGGCTCCACCGTTGGAGGAACCACCGGAGACTTGAGGACATGGGAGATGTTCGGGGAGGCAGCTGCGAAACGACCGAAAGGACTTTACGAGCGAGGGACCGAAGTGTACGTGGACGATATTGACGAGGGAGATGAGCAGGTTATGAGTTTCCTCCACGACCTTCATTCCTTCAGACTCCATGAACGCGGTGCCCTTAGACTCCTCATCGACAACTATGTCTCCGGTCTTCAGGACGTTGGAGGTATGGTGGAGCGTAAGTTCGACGCTTCCGTAGACCTGGGACAGCATCCGGAGATAGTCACTGTCGTCGCCGACATCCCATCCATAGATGATCCATTCGTCGAATTTTTCAAGGATCCGAATATAGCCTTCATAGTCCTCTGGTTTGCAGAGGAGGGCTGCAGGGGTGGATCTTGTTGCAGGAACATGGGAGGTCTGGGACGAGGCTGGTGCGTTTCCACCTGTCGGGTCATTGGATGTACAGGGGTAAGCGGCTGAAGTTGCTTCAGGGGGTGGCGTGTTGCAGGTCTGTCGGTAGACCGGCTCGGGATATGGGCGCGTTCTGGGAGTTTTGGGGGGAGCCTTTCGCTTTCCCTTAGAGACAGTACGAATGGTGACGCTGGAGTGGGGGTTACGGGGTGTTTCGATGTTGGGGTCGAAAAGGGATTGGATGGAAGCTGCGATGGAGTCGGCTGGCGGTGCGGATATTTGGGAGATGGGTGATGAAAACGGGGAGAAGTCGTAATCGGCGTCGTCATAGGAGATGTATGAGTCCAGTAGGTATTCATGTGACTCGGAATTACGTTCATCGTTGAAGTAGGACATTTAGTCTTTGTGTTGTTTTCGACGAGAGGACCTTCGAGTGGGTTGTTGGGACTCTGGGGGTTTACGACGACCCTTTTTATACTCCTCAAGTAGTTCCTCCGCGTTGACCAAGTTGCTCTCGGGCTCCCAGGTGTTACTTGCATGTCCGTAACCGCTCCACTTGACCAAATAATGCGTCCTTACTCCTCGGCACGTTTTCACTTCCTTGTGATTAAGGATTGCTTCGACCTCCCATTCAGGGACGTCATCGACCAACTCTGGAAGTGGGGGTGGCGGTGTTGGACCGTATTCGGGAGTTTCGTGATACGGGAAGATCCTTGATGTATGAAACACCGAATGCACCCGCCAATGATTGGGCAGATCTAGGCGCACGGTAATGTCCGAGAGGACTTCTTTGATCCAGAAAGGTCCAACGCGTCTTGGAGCAAGCTTTGTTGACTGTAGATCGCGTTTTAGGTCACGCGCGTCCAGCCAAACAAGCTTTCCCTTGGTCGGGGGTTCGTATGACAGCGGATCGGGGCCCGAGGAGGCCATCTTCTCCGCGGTTTTCTTGTGTGCAATCAGCGCAGCATCCCGTGCGAGGGCTAAAGCCTCCAGCCGTTCCTCGACCTGTGGGGCCTTTGACGTGTGTACTGATGGGTACAGGTCCGGGTCATATCCGTAAAGGAGGTAAAACGGGGTTTGTCCGTGGGTGGAGTGGACTCTAGAATTATGTGCAAATTCTGCGAGAGCGAGATACTTGCTCCAATCGTTCGGCTTTTCGGCGCAGTACATTCTTAGATATCCCTCCACTTCCTGATTGACACGTTCAGCCTCTCCATTGGTTTGCGGATGGTATCCGGACGAGTATCTTGGTTTGATTCGCAGCGCCTTGTAAAGGTTTTGTGTGAAGGCGCTGATAAACTGTGGACCTCGGTCTGATATAATAGACTCAGGAACTCCATAATGAGGGTACATGTGTTGCAGCCGGAGATCTGCTAGGTCCTCTGAGTTTACGGACTTGTTACATGGGAGTAGTTTGACGGCCTTGGTAAGGCCGTGGTCCACGATTGTGAGGATAGAATCATGACCATGGGACAGGGGAAGGTCGGTAACGAAATCCATGGAGACCTGTTTGAACGGCAACGGCGTGTTCGACTCGATTGGATGGAGCAGAGGGGGATGGCCTTGTCGAACGACCTTGGACGACTGGCATGTCGGGCAACCCTTAATGTATTCTCGGACACTCTTCCACATTCCTGGCCAAAAACAATGTTTATTCATGGCGGAGCACATTGCTCGGACGCCAGGGTGGCCAGCTGATGGATGATCGTGGAAGTCCGATAGGGTTTTTCTTCTTGCCTTCGGAGGGACGTAAATCCTTCCATTTTTGGTTTTAATGCCAGAAGCGGGGTCTTCGACTACATTCTCCCCCTGATCATTAATAACAACGTAACTCCTGTCCTCCTTTGACGAGTTCTTGATTTCGTCAAACGTTTCCTGTGACACCCATAGGATCCCTGGTCGTTTGGTAGGAGGGTTTTCGTGAACCTTTGGGACTTTCACCGTCGAAAGCTTTTCCCTTGGAGGTTTTAAGGCCGTTTTTGTTGTGGTTTCGATCGGTTCGGGGTTGTTTTGGACAGGTTCACCCCCCCCCTTGAGCCAAATTGACGGTGGGAGTACCGTGGTTTCCACCGGAGTTGTCGGGGTAAAGGCAGGGTTACGGGACAGGGTGTCAGGGACTATCATTTGACGACTGGGGTTGTGTTTGAATTTGAGCGGGAAGCCTTGGATATAGGCAAGCCATCGAGCTTGTCTTCCAGTGAGGTTTTGCGGTTCCCGGTAATACATGAGGTTTTCGTGGTTGGTATGAATGATAGTGTCTTCGGGAGGAGACAACAGGTAATGTTTCCAGGCTTTCAAGGCGCGTACGACGGCTAACATTTCCAGATCGTATACTTGATAATTTTGTTCAGCTCCTTGGAGCGACTGTGAGAGGTATGTGATCGGGTGTAGGTTTCCTTCGAAACTCTGGCAAAGTACGGCGCCTGTGTCTAACTTGGAGGCGTCTGTGTACACCTCGAACGGTTTGTCGAAATCAGGTAACCGCAGGACAGGGGCTTGGCACATATAGGTTTTTAACCTTTGGAAGGCTTCTTCTTGCGCCGGTCCCCATTTCCATGGGAAATCCTTTTTCGTTAACTCATGTAGCGGTTTTGAGATCATTGTGAAGGACGGGATGAACTGGCGATAGAAATTGCAAAACCCCAAGAACTGCCGGATGTCGTGGAGGTTGGCAGGGGTTTTCCAGTTCTTCATGGCCTCGACCTTTACCGGCGCAGTCTCGTACTGCCCATGGCGTATGATGTACCCGAGGAACTCGATTTCTTCGGCTTCGAATATGCACTTTGATAACTTGAGGCGTAGGTTCTCTCTCTTCGCGATCTCCAAAAACTCTTTAATGTTCTTCTTCAGCTCCTCGCACGTTTTGGCATGGATAGTGACATCATCTAGGTAGATGACTCCTTTCCTGGCTGTTCGTAATTGGCCGAACCTTCCATCCATGTACCGTTGGAACGTTGGAGGCGCATTGTTTTGTCCAAAGAACATGACGGTGGGTTTGAACACCCCTCGGGGGGTGACGAACGACCCCAGCAGCGCATCTTCTTCCTTTTCGACTCGGATATTTGTGAAGCCCCATCGGACATCAAACTTGGCGAAAAATTTGGACTCGACTAGTTCGTCGAGGATCGGTTTTACGAGTGGTAGCGGATACCGATCGGGTACAGTGAACGAATTAAGTTGTCGATAGTCCTGGATGAGTCTTTTCTTGCCATCTTTCTTTCCGACGAAGAAGACCAGTGCCGGTGGTACTATTAGAACATCCGTGTTTTGGACCTTCTCGATCTTTCCGGTTTGTAGGTTTTCTTCGAGAAACTCATCGAGTAGTTGTAACTCGTCTCGAGACAACGGGTAGATCTTTGCTGGTTTATAGGTTTTCAGGTCTTTAGACGGGTCGAGTTTGATCATGTGGTCATAGCCAGGTCAGTGCGGGGGTAGGGGACAATTTTCTGAGAACACTTCACGATAGGCATTATACTCTTTTGGAAGAGAAACCTCTTCGTGTTTTATTTGCGCTTCCAGTTGAGTCGAGATTGAAGTTCGACTTATCGACAGGCTTGCGACTTCTGGAGTTCCCCATCCTACTATTTTTCTGGCTACCCAGTCGATGACTGGTTGAGCTTGTTGGAGCCACGGCATGCCTAGGAGCACGCTTTCGTTTTTGAGGGTCATGACGTACGCGGAGATCTTGAAATGTCTTCCGTGGACTCTGCCTGTAAACAAGGCGATGGAGTCGATTACTTGTTCCGATGATCCTTCAAAGCTTCGTGGCGACCACGGGTTTTTGATCTTCTTTGTCTCCAGGCGGTATCTTGCAACCACCCCTCGACTTATTGCATTACATTCGGCACCGCTGTCAACAACGGCCCTTATCTCCCCTTCGTTCCGTTCCGTAAGGAATAGTGTGCCGGTGATTGCCCTCACAGAGGGAAATTCATTGACATGGACTACAGACATTAATTCTGGGGCACCAAACGAACGGAACGTACATCTACTCTCCTCGGTCGGGGTGATACCAGGAGAGTCATTTAAAAATCCTCTTTTCCATTTAATGCTTCTCTGAGTCTTTGAAACTCTTCCGCGCTATAGGAGGCCTTTATTTCTTGGACAAGCTTTTGTCCTTCGGATAACTTGCAGTCTTTTTTGAAGTGTCCTTTTTCTCCACAACAGAAACACTCTCCTTTATTTTCCATATGCACTTCCCGGAACCGATAGGGGTCGGGTTTCCTTTTCTGGGGTGGTCGGTATACAGATTTCTTTTGTCGATCCACGTCCATGGCGTATTGGTCACGTGTTTGAGTTTTTCCATGTGAGGTACCTTCATTTTGGTACATGTGTAGAACCTCTCGATCATCCTTCGTTAGGCATTCGTTGTACACTCCGAGACTTGCTTTGGCAGTTTGTGCATCGACGGCCGTGTCAATCCACTCTTGGACTGTTTGAGGGATTTTTCCGGATCGTAGGATCC
The DNA here is from genome assembly GCA_024663475.1 of Pisolithus thermaeus. NCBI lineage: Eukaryota > Fungi > Basidiomycota > Agaricomycetes > Boletales > Pisolithaceae > Pisolithus > Pisolithus thermaeus. The sequence continues at coordinate 431,909 of JANFAF010000038.1, forward strand.
ATTCGGTAGTTCGGTTGTTTAGACCTTTCCCGAAATATACTCCGGCCTGTCGATCATCTCGTGATATCGAAGCTCTAGTGATGAGATCGAGGAACTCGCCAATATACTTTGCTAACGGCATATCTCCTTGTTTAATCTCGGCCATCTTGAGGAAGGCCAACACCTCAGTGTCTCCGACCTTGAATATCTTTCGAAGTTTGATAAGGAAGGTAGTCCAGCTGTCATAGAGGTAGACTTCGCCAGCGACTGTGGTGTGTTCTTTAAGATAATTCTCGGCGAAGTGTACAGCGGCTCCTTGGTTCATGAAAGACAGAGCGAAACCAATTTTCCGCTCGTCGGTGTCATAGACATGTTGGTTGAGATTGAGATAATTGTTAACTGAAGCGATCCACGCTTCGAACTTGCCACTGGTTCCGTCGAACGGGAGGGGCTTTCCTAGGCCTAGCTCCTTTCGGTCTACTCCTCTCCCTTCGGGGGCCTTTTCTTCAGTTATGTTGGATTTGGGGATTGTGTAGGCAGGGAAGGCCAGCCCTGTACGGCCGGTCAGGTTTTCATACCACTGCACTAGTTCTTTGACGTTTCCAACAGTTCTTCCGGCGAAGGGGTCGGTGGTGCTGGCAAATTGTCGAAGTTGATCCGCTAGGGCGGCGATTTGTTCTTGGTCTCTGAGTCCAGCCATATTTAGATCAAGGGAAGTCGAAGCTGATTTGGTTAAAGCTGTATGTGTTTCTTCTTCTTCGATTTTCCTTCCGGCTAACGGCTCCGGATCTCGGAACTGAGTGAACTGTGTTTGACCTGGTTTGACTGCTTCTTGTGAGGTCTGGGCCTGGTTACCCTCTCCTCCTTCTGATTTGACAGGACTCGTTACCGGGTACGGTTGAAAGCGCTGCGCTGAAGCTGTGCGCTCGAGTTTTTCTGGTGCTGCAGTAGTGTTGGAACGCGGGGGAACTTTAGGGGGTTGTCCACGAGGACGGAACTTTGACGATCCCGCTTCGGAAGACACTTTTGCAGACTTCTTTGTTTCCGGATTTCTTTAATACGAGTCACGAATCTTCTGAATTTGAGGTTTGTGAGGCCTCCAAATTAAGATTCGCTTTTTACTGGGCCTTCGATCTTGAAGTTATCCCGACTGGTTACGGGTCTTGCTATCGAGGGCTACCACCGGGATGCCTTTCTACTGGGATTCACTTCGTTTCTTGACACAGGTAGCAGACCTGTTCTCAACGCAAGTTACTCTTCAGTCTTTGAGGCCTTATACCTCTGGGTGGCTGACACTTGCAATGGGAAGGTGATGATTATAGTTGTTTTTGGGGTACTCGTGTGGAACGATATCGGGGTCGGTTGATTTTCAGCTACTACCACAAGGGGAGCTGTATCTCGTTTGCCGATATGGGATGAGTGATTGTTGAGTACTCTTCAGGTATGTCGACTTGCACTTGTACCACCCACCGATTTCCCAAACCAGGGACTATCCGGGTACAAGGGTCAGACAGGGAGCGAAGAGGGGTACTTTACTCTTTTGTCGTGCAGCAGCGGCTGATAACGCGCGGTTCCAAGACACGGGCCGACGTGCGCGATTTAATGACTTGGTCTTACAACTAAGTCGGACCTGAGGGAGGCAATAGGCAAGCCTACCAAGGCGGACCTCTTGCAGGTATAACGGACTACTTGGAGCAGTTCGTCAGGGACGCCCTTTACAACCATATCAGTCGCGGGTTTATGCCCAACGAACAGAGATAGAGGATGGATAAGACCCTTTACCAGGGAGGTTGTTAGGTAGAGTAAAGTACAAGGGACATCTGTCGAACTCTGCATGGTTTATATACCCTGCAGTTGACAGTGCCTTACTAAGTACAACTACTGAAGTAGGTAAAGGGCGGCAGCGTCTGTTTGTAACAGTCGCGTAAACAACATGCTCCTCTGTGAGTGTCAAGTCATAACTGGGGATGGAATCCATCCCTCATTATGAGTCGTGTCGCGTCGCGACGTGAGGTCACGTGTTATGAAGTAAAAAGGTAAAGTGATGAAAGAAGTCCGTAGATCCCGTTCTGAGATCTAAAGCATATACCAAAAGGGGAAACGTAACTGTAAGCATATCATACCGTAGAGTCCATGGACTTGTCCCTTAGGACAGAGGTCCCGTATCGTAAACACATTGTTGAGCCAAAGGCTGAGAGGCATAGAGGTGTATGGCATGAGCGAGAAGGCATGGGAACGGCGACGAGAAGCGAGGTCAGGAATGCGGGAGCGGCGGCGAAACAGACGAAAGCGGCAAGGGCGTAAAGTAGGCACGACACTTTGCTGGAACTCAACGTATGACAGAGCAAAAAGGCAGGAAGCCCGAGACAAAATTGAATGGCAACTGCAAGTAGGGGTGACCCCACTTGACCTATACAGGCCCTGCCAAACAGGTCTCTACTCTGTTGTGATGCCAGAGATCCCAGCCTCAAAGAGGCCTCAACAACCAGCAGACACACAGAGTTGAATCTATGCAGCCAGGTAGCAGGGATTTGGCACCACCTCATCTTGGTCTACAGCATTCACTCAGTCACCTACAGCAAAGCAAGCAGCCACTGGCAATAGGCTGCTCAGGAAGGAGTACCAGGAAAAGATCTGAAGACCATGTCAGAACATGTGAACTACTGCACCCAAAACATTCCAACTGCACCTTGAACACCTAAGAAAGAACCATTACACATTCAGAGCAGGCAGACAGAAAAAGGGAAAGCACCTCACCACTCAGGCAGAAGAACCTGTGCCAACAGAGCACAAAGTCTGGGGGGAAAAGAGGCTGTTCCATGCACATAAGCACATTGTCACCCTTGTCACTCACACAGTGGTGCTTACATAGTGTTATATAGTGTTATATGCTACCTCTACTGTATATACTGCAAGGGAAACTCATAATACTACGGGGGAGGTATGTGGAGGAGATGGGAGTGTGGGGGAAAGGGAAGAAAGAACTGCAGCACCAGCGTGCGTCGTATTTGTGTTGAAACGTACGACAGAAGAAGCTGAGTTCGAAAAGCCATGTGGTTTTTTGGCTTAGCCGAAATATGCGAAATAGGCGTCGGCTCGGGAGATGCCAGGTGCGTGTGAACCGTTCTCCCTTAATATTATGACGAGACCTCCGGCCTCGCGGCTGCATTGCAGCCTGCTGCTTCGCAGCAAGATCGTCTCCCCCCCACGCTGCTCCGCAGCAAGATTGTCTCCCCCCCCACGCTGCTCCGCAGCAAGATCGTCTCCCCCCCCATGCTGCTCCGCAGCAAGATCGTCTCCCCCCCCCACACTGCTCCGCAGCAAGATTGTCTCCCCCCCCCACGCTGCTCTGCAGCAAGATTGTCTCCCCCCCCCCATGCTGCTCCGCAGCAAGATCATCTCCCCCCCCCACGCTGCTCCGCAGCAAGATCATCTCCCCCCCCCCATGCTGCTCTGCAGCAAGATTGTCTCCCCCCCCCCACGCTGCTCCACAGCAAGATTGTCTCCCCCCCCACACTGCTCCACAGCAAGATTGTCTCCCCCCCCCACACGCAGCAAGATTGTCTCCCCCCCCACGCTGCTCCGCAGCAAGATCGTCTCCCCCCCCATGCTGCTCCGCAGCAAGATTGTCTCCCCCCCCCACGCTGCTCCGCAGCAAGATTGTCTCCCCCCCCCACGCTGCTCTGCAGCAAGATTGTCTCCCCCCCCCATGCTGCTCCGCAGCAAGATCATCTCCCCCCCCCACGCTGCTCCGCAGCAAGATCATCTCCCCCCCCCCATGCTGCTCTGCAGCAAGATTGTCTCCCCCCCCCCACGCTGCTCCACAGCAAGATTGTCTCCCCCCCCACACTGCTCCACAGCAAGATTGTCTCCCCCCCCCACACTGCTTCACAGCAAGATTGTCTTCCCCCCCCTCCACAGCAATGTTGTCTTTCCCCCCTGGCATGGAGTGCATTCACTGAGTGCCATGTTTCAATTCCCTTATTTACAAACTTTCATAATTCTATCTACTGGTACAGTTTTGCAGTTACAAATCAAATATCCAAATGTCTAAATACCTCAGCCCACACTACATTCCTTGTCTTCATGTTGTCCTGTCCTTCCTTCAACAGAACTTTGATCCTTCTGGGATGAGTACAACGTGACAGAGCCACATAGAGTTGACCATGAGAGAAAACTTCAGAGCGCAAATCTATCCCAACATTCTTCACTGATTGTCCCTGTGACTTGTTGATGGTCATTGCATAGGCCAGGTGCACAGGGAACTGCCTTCTACGAAAAGGAACAGGGGAATCTTCAAGTCCACATTCCAGGGCAACTCTGGGGATCAACACCACCTCTCCATCTCCACCCTCTTTCAACACACGACACTCCAAGATCCTAGGTGTGGATCTAATCAACCTCAGTCTGGTCCCATTGTACAGTCCATGGATTGGATCCAAGTTGCGCAACAACATCAGGGGTACTCCTTTCTTCAGCTCCAGTTTGTGCAGTGGAAATCCAGAGGGGGACAGGGTGTGTAACATCTCTGGCTGGACATACTCATACTCCCCATCAGTCACAGAGTCTGCACTGGTATAGGTCACTCTCTCCTGTGGTTGGACAGCCTCCAGAATGATGGAGTTGATCTCATGCACCTGCACATTCCTAGGGGTAAGGATGGTACGATCCAGGAAATACCCATCTGCCAGTGGCTGGTTTGGTTGCAGGGCCAGGACCTCAGAGTAGATGGCATCCACCAGAGAGGCCAATCCATCCCCACAATGCATGTGCTGAGGCAGCTCCAATTCTCCATCAGTGGTCCCTATCTCCAGGAGACGTCTTGCCCATTCATCACATTCAGGATCCTGCCCAAGACGCATGTTCTGGTTCAGATAATGCACTGACATCTGGGTCCACAGGTTGGAGTGAGTGAGTGTAGCAGGCACGATCTGCTCCCTGGAACCATGCTGAATGACAGGGAGTGTCTGCCTGAAGTCCCCACCAAGCAAAGTAGTGATGCCCCCAAATGGCCTATCCTGATCCATCAAGTCCCTCAAAGTCCTATCCACACATTCCACCACATGACGATGTTGAGAAGCAGCTTCATCCCAGATGATAAGGGAGGTCCTCTGAATCAGCTCATGGTTCATGTCATCCTTCTTGATGTTGCAAACACTCTGCTCATGGATGGGGATGGGGATCTTGAACCTGGAGTGTGCTGTACGACCACCAGGGAGGAGGAGGGAGGCAATGCCAGTGGAAGCAACACACAGCACTATCCTGTCCCTTGCTCTGACAGCCCCAGCAATGAGGTTGGCCAGATAGGTCTTGCCACAACCACCACCACTCTGAAGGAAGAACATGGTCCCCTGTGCACCCATCACACTGTCCAGCACTGCCTGGTAAAGTTGCCTCTGCTCCACATTCAAAGTCTCCTGCCCCCTCTCCACAAACCCCTGCAACTCTGGCACCATCAAAGCCAACTGTTCATTGATCAGCTGGTTCCCTTCTCGACGACCCCAGTCCATCTGTGGCCTAGGCATTTCAGGATAATCTTGTAGGCTCTTTCCATGTCTACGAAGGGCTTGAGAGATCAGGTGGAGGCCATAGTCATAGATCTGCTCCTGGGTAGGCTCAGGAATGTTGAGGACCCTGATCAGGTGACGATTCAGGTCATCACAGAGGTTGTCCCTGGATGCCTCCCACAGGTGATTTGGATCCACTGGAGCACCATGCACCAGGATGATCACAAAAAGTCGACGCAAGTGGGAACCCATCTGGAAGTGAGCAGCATCCTGCAGACACAACAACCACTCTCTATCATCCTGCAACAAACCACGTGCACGACAGGCCTCCTTGAAGGAATCATGAAGCTGACCATCCACAGAGCGAAGATCCTCAAAGGAAGTTGCACCTGAAAGAGATGTCAGATGGGGAGATGAAAATGAGATGACGGCAGACCTACCCTTGACCTGGGTGAGCAAAAGACGGAGGTAGAACTTTTCACCAGCTGATGGATACACAGCATACATCCTTCCAATGGCCTTGTACCTCTGCCTCACTTTCCACACAGCATGCTTCTTATCCCACACAAACTTCTTGGGGAACTCCTGGTACAGAAAATCATGTGCCCCAGCAGCTATCAGGACAGGGTCCCTGTTGGCCTCAAACCAACCCATCAGTTGGGTGTTCTTTGGATTGCCCACCACATTCTGAATGTCATCCTCAGCACTAAACACCACAGTCTGTTCTCCTGGAAGGTGGACTGGAAGACGATACACAGCAGGCCACTCCATGTGCATGGGGAATTCAAAGATGTTGTGACATGCCTGAGTGGAGGAGATGTATCTTGCATCAAGGTAGGAACGAATCTCATCATGTCCCTCCTGCTGCACAGTGGCTCTGTCTGGACCTTTGTAGATGTACTTGTGGATATACTTGACTGCCTTTATAGAACCACAGACCTCCAGGTTGATGTGGCAGTCAAACTTCACCAGAAGTTCCCTTGGATGGGGGACCACCACACTGTTGTCAAAGACATTCTGATACTTCTCCACTGTCCTTCCATTCTGAGGGCGAGCATAGTCAGGATATCCATCCTCCTTTATGATGGTCTGAGCAGCAAAGGCCTTGGGGAAGCGCTTCTTGCAAACATTGTTCTCTATACACCTCTGAGGGGAGCAGGGACCATGAAGCATATACTTGGAGACAGCCTGGTGAAGTTGGGGGTGGAGATTGGGGTCAGGGATCTGTGCTGAGATGATGGCATCCACCTGCTCCACAGAACGAATCTTGTCCTCCTCCTCCTCCAAGAAGATCAACAGGTGCATGTGAGGGAGACCACGCTTCTGGTACTCGATAGTGTAGACAAATCCAGCCACCTCTCCAAAGTAACCACCCCTGATCATCTTCAACAAAGCTTCCTTCTTGGCATGGAAAACACGGGTGACCAAGTCAGGTCTGTCAACTGGTGACTGCCCTGTGTCATGATGGTGAGTCAATGATAGCCAGAAAAAAAAAAAAAAAAATCCAAACATACCTGGGAAGAGATTCTCAGTTATCTCAGGCCAACTCCCATTTGCAGTCATGGTGAGGAACAGGTCAGGCTTCTTGTACTCTCTACAGATGGCCAGAGAATCCTGAAGCAGCTGGTTCATGTAGCGAGGACCCCCCTTATGAGTGGAAGGGAGGATGACAATGACCAACACCACCCAGATCTTGATCAGGATCTTGAGCCAGACGATCCTGCAATCCACTATACAACTCTGCTCTGAGCTTGGTCTGATTGTTGGCCACCCAGGTAAGGTTGCACTGCTCAATGGAAGCCCACCCATCACAGACCAGCTGTTGGAAAAGCCTGCCAGCCTTGAAGAGATTGGCTGGTTCCACCTGAGGAGGACGAACGTGCAAACGATATGCATACCAGAGTATTTGAGTGACCTTCTTGGAGCGATGATTGCCACCACCAGCTACCTGCAAAGGAATATCCAGGTGCCACCCTTCCTGTCCATGGGGGAACAATAGCACATAGTGGAGTGGGAGGTAAGAGGGATGGAGGTTGCTGATGCGACGTAATCCCCCACCCTGCAGACGTAGAATGATGTCCCTATCTTTCCTCACAATCTCTGATCCATCTCCTGGCACAATGGCAGCAATCTCATCCACAGTAGGGAGATTGTATCTCCTTCCATCAGTACCCTGCTGTAGGTAAAGACACATGCAGACATCTGTATGCTGCTCTGGGGGTTTGGCCTGCATGATTGCATGGGCCTGCTGATAGACTGCAGCATAGGGGTGGTGCTCTCTCAGAGTGGTGTGCAAGTCCAGCAAGATGTCACCATGCAAGTCAGGGTTTCTCCTCAAACGGGTGTTTGTTGCCTCCTGTGGGTCATAGATATAGAGCTGAGCATAGGAAGGCTGCAGACCCTCTGGTGGCATGAGTGCTCCCATGAGATGGTGAAGAGTGCCATGAATACGAAAAGATGCAGGGCCTGCCCCTTGTACAGTCTGTCTATCCACCTCTACTCCCACTGAGGTAAATGCCAGGGCATTGTTATACTGACGAACATTTTTCCTAAAATCCCTCTGGTCTTGGGGATCATCAAAGAGGTCCTGTATCACCCTTGGCCACTGCTGGATTGGAGGGAGTACCACCTGGCCTTGAAGACAGCAGCTACCAAAGTGAGGATGCAGTGGACTGGAGTTAGAGAGTTTCTCTGAGAGGAAATGGAGGGCATGGCAGCTGGGACATTGAATGTTCATCAGACCCAAATAGTGATGCTCTACTGGCTCAGCATATGGCCTACCACCTGGAGGGATGTGATATGGTGCTGCTGGGGGTGGTGGTGGTGGTGATGGTGGGTCTGGGTCTGGGTCTGGGTTGGGATCAGGTCCAGGACTGGGATTTGGGCTGGGGCTGGGAGCTGGATCATGGGGTGGAGGTGGAGGTGGAGGAGAAGGATGTCTTGGGGGAGAGGAAGCAGGACTGGTAGAAGAACTGGGAGGAGAGGAATGGCCAAGGTTATTTCTAGAGGCTTGTCTCTCCTGGTCCTGCTCATACTGCTCTGCAGAACGTTGACTATGTTCACTCAGGGCCTCTGTAAGCAGCCTTTGAGATAACTGCCTGATTTGCTCTATTTCCTGCTGCTCTTGCTGCTCCCTCTCTTCTACCTGCTGATGTACTGCCTGCTGCTCTGCCTCCTGATGATGATGATGTTCAAGCTCTACCCTCTGCAATTGTTGCAGTTGTAACTGTTGATGCTCCTGCTGCTGTTGTTGGTGATGCTGCTGCATTTGCATCCTGACATACTGAAGGTGTTGCCACTCTTGCTCCTGCCTCTGTTGCTGCTGCAGCCTGATGGACTGTAGGTGCTGCCACTCCTGCTCCTGCCTTAACTGCTGCTGCACTCCCATGGCTTGAAAGTGCTGCCACCCTTGTCCCTGCTCCTGCCCCTGCTGCACTCTCATTCCTTGAATGTGCTGCCACTCCTGCCCTTGCCCCTGCTGCTGCTGCACTCTCATGTTTTGAGCATGCTGCCACTCCTGCCCTTGCCTCTGCTGCTGCTGCACTCTCATAGTCTGCAAGTTTCCCCACTCTTGTTCCTGCTCCTGCTCCTGTTGCACTCTCATGGTCTGCAAATCTCCCCACTCTTGTCCCTGCTGCTGCTGGTGCTGCACTCTCATGGACTGTAATTGTTGCCACTCTTGTTGGTGCTGGTGCTGGTGCTGCACTCTCATGGTCTGCAAGTGTTGCCACTCCTGCAACTGTTGCACTTGCATAGCCTGAAGATGTTGAGCATGCTGCTGCTGAGCCTGCTGATGTCTCCACTGTTCTGCCTCATGTTGCAGGTTGCTGACCTGCTGGTATGTATGGTAGTTAGGTGGAGGGGGAGCATGAGATGGGCCAGGTTGAGCTGAAGGGGGAATAGGAGCATTGTTGGTTCTCTGGTTCCTTCTGTGCTGACGACGCCTCTCATGGTCATTATTGTATCCTTCCAACAGGCGAGCAGTATAGTCAACACGCTCTGGAATATTCTGAGGTGGTGGAGCAGGAGGAACCAAATTTTGATAATATGGAGGAGGGAAGGGCATCATCTGGGGTGGTAGAGGGGCAGGGGGAAGCAGTGGCTGTTGGGGAGGGAGTGGTGCAGGAGCATGAGCCTGACATTATATACATCAATCTCACATATATGGCAAGCATGGGTACAACTTACAATCAAAGGAGGAACAGGATGATGTGGTTGACGACGGGATGGAGGAGAGCCAAGGACATGCTGATCACGCTCAGCCTGACGACCAGCATTGTGGGCACGCTGTGGTGAAGTAGGGGGGGTGGACCTGATGGACACATGCATCATCAGGGATATTGAAGCAGTATATCTGGAAACCAAAACACCTACATGGTTGGAAAGACTGGATATGGAGATTGGGTAGCAGTGAAGAGGATGAAGGATACACAGAGAAGTCACCTTGTGCCTGTGGTAGACCCTACTGACTGGAACTCGACAAATGACAGAGCAAAAGGCAAAAAAGCCCAAGACAGATTGAATGGCAACTGCAAGCAGGAGTGATCCCACTTGACCTTTGCAGGCCCCGCCAAACACGTCTCTACTCTGCGGTGATGAGAGAGGTCCCAGCCTCAGAGAGGCCTCAGCAACCAGCAGACAGGTGGAGATGAATCCACCAAGCCAGGTAGTAGGGACTTCACACCACCTTGTCTTGGTCTACAGTGTTCACTCTACCACCAGCACAAAGCAAGTATCAAAGGCAACCAAAAATCCCAACAATGCCAACCCTAGACCTACATGACACATGTGAGTGTTCACCTGCAGATAGAGTGACATCAACTTACACTGACAACCTGGACACAGGTATCTGCCAATAACCCAAAAGATGGGTATAAAAAAAACTAAAGTGATGAGAGAAAATAGGAGAAAGGGCATCAATGATGAGTGGGGAAAGGCTTACCAAGGCACACTGAAGAAAGATAACCAACAATTTCTCAAAAAGCCAAAAATGCGAACAAAAATCTAAGGAATGCACCAGAAATACATATATCAAGAGGTGTCATAAATGGATGAGACTGATCATTAGCAGGTAGTAGATGACTTACCAGGCACCCAGGCCAGATATGTGACCAAGGAAGGGGTCAAAAATGCGAAAAATGCAAACAGAAACCTAGGAAATTTACCAGAGTGATGAGAAATGCATATGAAAAAAATACCAGAAATGGTTGGGATTGATTGTTGGCAGTTATAGATGACTTACCAGGAAGCCTGGCCAGAGAATGTGACCAGTAAAGGGGTGAAAAATGCGAAAAATGTGAACAAAAACCTAGGAAATATACCAGAGTGATGAGAAATACATATGAAAAAATATCAGAAATGAATGGGATTGATCATTGGCAGGTATAGATGACTTACCAGGAAGCCTGGCCAGAGAATGTGACCAGTAAAGGGGTCAAAAATGCGAAAAATGCGAACAAAAACCTAAGAAATGTGCCAGAGTGATGGGAAATACATATGAAAAAGTGTCAGAAATGGATGAGATTGACCATTGGCAGGTATATAGATGACTTACCAGGAAGCCTGGCCAGAGAATGTGAGCAGTAAAGGGGGCAAAAATGCGAAAAATGCGAACAAAAATCTAAAAAATGGAGGAAATCCAGGTCCAGATGGCCAGGGTATGCAATCAGTGCCCCTCCTGAGCATTATCAAAGGGCCATGGGCTTACCAGCAGCCAAAGGACTGTCAGAAAACAGTCAAAAATGCGAACTATATGGGCCTTATCAGTGGATGAGATCTCTTATCAGGCTGATCTGCAGCCCAGATCAGAGCAGACACTCACAGATGACACAGTGTTTTCAGTGTGATAGTTGTTTGACAGTGGTTGGACCAGCTGGTATGCAACTGGAGTGGAGGGAGGCTGGGGAGGGAGCTGGGGAGGGAGGGGGAAGGACACTTGCTGACTGCCAGCACCGATTGCGGAGACATGCGAAGCCACGTGGCTTTTGTTGTTCAAAAAAGGAAACTCACGTGGCTTTTGCCGAGAGGAGCGAAAAAAGCGAGACTGCCGACAATAGCGAGAATTGCGAGAATTGCGAAAGTAGCGAGAATAGCGAGGGGAGCGAGCTACGCGAAATAGTCGAACTACGCGTCGAGAATCGGGGATTCACGCTTTTCGCACGACCCACGGCCGTTATACTTATTGATGACTCCTTTCGACCTCTTTGGAAATCGTACTGGCTGCCAGCTATTCACCTGCTGGATGAGCACACAAGCTTGCGAGTCGGTGAGGGTTGGTTCAATGGTTGGAGTGGCTGACCGTCTCTGCCCGCTTGTGCTGAATAATCTTCACTGAAATAGAAAAAGGCAGTCTTTGACGAGACTGAGATGGGTAGTGCATCGACTGGTGGAACACATCCCGGTTGCAATTCGGTGACCCCCGGCTCACGGTTAGCATTTTCAGACTTAGGCCCTCCTATACGCATGCTATGCTCACTCGTCGCTGTACTGATTGCATATAGAGCAGCCATACTATCTGTGTGTCGCTTTGCTTTCAATGCAGTAGTTGAGATGTGACAGGGCAAGTCCTTCGCTTGCTGCTACGTACATTCTCCCATCCACTCGGCAATACGTTTTCTGTCTACCTCACGGCGGAGTTGCCTTCTGAATGCAAGACGGATTTGTTGTGGTTCAAATGTGGTGATTCCAGGCATACCTGTACGCTATATGTTAATGAGGCATGGACATCTGATGGTAACGTGTTCTTATTGGATCCAGTAAACTTTCTACTTGACTTTCAGAACAGCTCCCCGCAAACTTGACTTCACCTGAGGCACTATTGAGGTTGTGGTTCTGGGCAGGTGGAAGACAATTCGACCAAACACGAGCTTAATGTTGTTGTCACATAGCTCGCAATACGTTCGTTACTCTTTATGAATCCTAGCCGATGACGGCGCGGAGCACAGACTTTCCATTATATGCAAGGTGGTGGCTCTTGGACTAATGACAGCCCACGCCCGAGATTGGCAGGTCACCGAACGCTAGGGAAGTGTACCAACGATCACAGTGCTTTCTGGTGAGTGAATATGGGGGTCTCCTCTCGTAATGCCGCCGCATCAGCCGCCGAAAAGAAACGTCACTGATGAGCCTAGTATCTCATGAAAAATACTGTGGAAACCCCCTGGGAAAAGCACCATCGGTTGTTGGCCCTATTAAATCACTGGCGCTATCTCCTCGTGTTTCCAGGACGGTTACTGTTCGCCCTTCTCTCCTTTCTCTACGACAACGATGTCTCTAGTTGCGTATGGGATCGCCATAGCGGCTATTGTATATGCCTACTCGCTGTTCTTTTCTGGGTCGAAAGGCGAGACATTCCCTCCCCGAGTCCCGACTTTCCTGCCTTGGATCGGCTCAGCGTTCCAGTACATGAACAGCCCAAGTGAATTTCTGGCTAATTGCCAGTGAGTGCATTTATTGGATCCAGCGGAACTCCGCTCATAGTTCGTTCGCGGCAGCAAGAAATATGGAAGTGTTTACAAGGTGCTGATCGGTGGCCACGAGGCTGTTGTCACGTCCTCCGCATCTGTCATTTCATCTATGTACGCAACGGACCCAGGTGTCCTCGGAGTCCACACGACTCATATCGACATATACGAAGCGGTTTCTGGGCGCAAGGGTGGTCCCGAAGTCTATCGTGTAACCACTCAGTTAATCTTCCCCATGCTCGACCAGCGTCTGTCGAGACGCGCTCTCGAAGATTCTGTTCCCACGATAGCTCAGGCTGTGTACAACATAATTAAACCGTATACGGAGATGCAGACCGCCCGTGTATCACTCGTGGATTTCATTAATGAGCCCTTGTACGTTGCCGCGAACCTGGCTATGTTTGGTACTAGGTTCCCTTCTGGCACCTACCACGATCTGTGCACTCTGGACGTTACCATGCCCGAACGCTTTTTCAGAGTACCCTTCTGGCCATGGAAGTCTGAGCGTGCTCGGAGGAGGCTAGCCGCCAAGTGTGGCGACTATTTGAACACCGATGATGTCTCTGATGCCGACGGCCCGCTAGGTTTTGCGCTTAAGAAATTGTTCCGGGAGAATAACATCCCTCTCGAGGCGGCAACTGGCCACATGCTTACACTCTTGTGGGGCATGCACACAAATACATTCGTTGTAATATTGTGGATGTTCCTCTTCCTGCTCAATGATCACGATGCCCTCGTCGCTGTGCGGGACGAGGTTGATAAGGCGATCAAAACGGAATTTGGTGACTTCGACACGTTTTTGGCCAACGTGAAGCCCAAGGAATTAGAGGGAAAATCATTCCCTCTCCTCACCTCCGTCATCTTGGAAACGATGAGGGTCGTTATTATGTTCGTTGTTTTCCGTATTGCCAAGCGTGATTGGGAGTTCAAGGATGGGGGGAGAACTGTGTCAGTATCGAAGGGGGAGTTCATTCTAGGCAACGCTCAAGCTGCTCATTTGGATGAGACCTGGTATAAGGACAGTCACAAGTTCGTGTTCGATCGGTATGCCCACGGTGACTATCGGGAAGGACGGCTCCCTACGGGCGGTAACCCGTGGTTTTGCCTTGGCGTCGGTAGACACTTGGTAAGCCTCAATGTGCTGAAGTTATTGAGCTTTGACTAACGCGTACTCTTAAATTATTAGTGCAAAGGCAGGTACATCGCGATGTACGAAATCAAATTAGCTGCCTTGATATTCCTTCACCGCTTCGAAATAACCCCTGTAAATGAAGGGTCTAAGTCATGGTGGCCACCGAAAACAACTAAACGCAATCTTGGTGTCCCGCGTACGGAGACAGTCATGGTAGATGTGCGTCCCCGGCATGTCCGCTGAATGGTAGAGGGCTAGCGCTTCGCGAGTGGAGTTTTATGTATGATATTTGATCTGCACGTGCAGGTGGATTTTGTTTAGCATCTTGTCACTTTGCTCTTCCGTATCAGTCCAACTATCCGAACTAAATAGCCTCATGCAAGTGTCCGGTGTCCCGATAGGACATGAGATAACCTTCAGCTTCAATCCCCCAAAATAGGAGTGGCAGCCATGATGTATAGGTCACAAGCGGCACCATGCTAATCAACAGGGTGGCACAACGTGTTCGCTCTTTGATGGCTGTTTTCCTCTTCGACATCAAGGGGATTGTTTTCTAAGACCATGGCTTCTGTGGCGTTAATTTATTCCTGGGCTGTGTCTGCTACTATATCAGCAAAAGTGGCCAAACTTGGCTAGATCTAGTAAGCCTCGGAGGAACCCGGTGACTCTAGTAACACCTAGCTAGTCCTTGCAACGTCGTGCTAGATCTAGCGAAATTGAACAAGAGTTCAACACACACCATGCTAGCTCCTGCAAGGCTTAACAAGAAAGTGGCAGGTCTAGTAAGACCTAGCAAGACCTAGTTTACCGTACCACATCGCATTTTTTCCACTGCCAGCTCTAGCAAGATCTAATGTACCGTGTACCGTACTGCACAATACAGAACCTACTAGTACAAGAGTACAAGCCACTAGTGCGAAGTGACTTGGAAAAATTATCGCCCTTCGGGCGCTTTCCGGGAATTTCAATCTCAGTGTCAACTCAGTGTCATTCCCCTTTCGTGTCCTCAGATAATATCCAATCCACGTTCGTTTTCTCTGCATTTAGGCGTTTTGATCTCGCAGCGGCGTCAAAGTGCGGCAGTTCTTCAGACAGTTTCCGATATCGCAAGGGTGCGCTACGATGTGATCCGAAGACCTGACCTCTGGGTTAGGTGTGATTCGCTTACTTTGCTATGACCAAGCACAACACCCTTCTGCGTAATGATGTACGTATTACGGCATCTTGTCGTGCGCTTGACGTCCATATTATAGAATTGTACGATATGATGCACGTTTCTGGAGACGACGTTATGGTAGCCGTTATCGATTCCTCCGTGTAAGTTTTCTCTTTCATGCACCGCTGATAGCTTAGCATAGAGTAGCACATGCGCTGCTGGATCCTGGATATCTCATGAACACAGCTGATCGATGATCGTTCTGTTTGCCTGGTCATTCCAACTCCGAGGCAGGGCAGTGGATCTGGAAGTTGGAGTCGAGATGTGCCTGTTCAGGGCTTCACTCACCGACGAGTGATATGTCCATGTTTTAGCAAGTCCACCAACGTCCAGCAGTGACACGATAAATTTACTGTACCCATCCTGCACCCCCTACAATACTGGACGCGAGAGACCAGGGTGATCCGATCCATGTAGAGATGGATAAGTCGAGTGCACGGACACTGCGTGCCGTCATCAAAAATCCTGTAGAGTAGGCTGCACCCGCAGCTGATTGCTAAGAGATACTGTAACGAGGTCCTTACTGCGCTCTTCATAATGTCACTCAGTTGCATGGCCCATCACTGGAACAAAAGGCCCATAAACTAAATAAGTCCAGCCGTACGTTGGGCCACACCAGCATGTCATTTCCTTTCCTCCCCTGTTGATGCAACGAACACTAGACTCCGCATATGTAATGCAGAAATTCAAGTGCGTCGACGTGGGCTCCGTAGGTCCTTGGGTGTCATTCGTAATTTGACTTTGGATTTAGTGGGTTGTAGCAACTCCAACTTTAAGAGACCGACACTCAATGACTCACTGGGGTTTTAGAAATGTTATCGATCTAGCAGCACACTGAAACTCTGGGGTATGTACCGCGTAGACATGGGGCGCTGTCATCATTTCTTTGAGCGTTCGAGGAACCCCAAAGCAAAAGAGACTCGTGTTAATTTCGCATTGTGATTTGTGAAACCCTCCGAAGTAGGAACTCTAAACAACTATCCTCGTTCCTGATATGGAGCTCGGCCTTGCCTCGTACATGACAGTAGCCAGTCCTTGGATCTCAATCATACCCATGTCAGGCGATATTCGTAAAATGTCGCGAATTCATTCCCCTCGAGACGGATGCTCGCACGGAGGGAGACATTTGCTTCCGCTCTTGACCGAGCGATGTCATACTTGGAAGTACAAGCCAAGTCGCGCATACCTCGCTCATAATTACATTCCACTCCACCGAATGTTGGATTGGACCTAAACAAGGAACCGTAGAGGTTCTGCCGGATGCGCATCGGAGTGCACGGGCTACGGGACACACTTGAAAAAGGCCAGGGACGACGGCTGACGAATAGGCTGAACCTGCATCGGCAGAGTGCAAAGCATGGGGAAACGGAGACGCGCAGTTGCAAGAAAGTAAGGTACCGATCGAGAAATTGCCAAGTAAAGGACTGGAAGATGCGCAAAGCCATACGGTGTACCCCCAATGTAATCATGACATTTTGTACTTGTCGACGTGGCTGTGCGTGGTTGTTAACAACATCTGGACCAAGCTCTAAGTCCGCTATGATGCAGCGCTTGAAACACGGGGGGAAGGGAGTATATACGGGTGTCGTGAATGATCGTAGAAAGATGGCGCGCTGTTTCGGTGGAAATCCCGAGCCGAGAACTACCACAAGGCCCGAAAGCAGCTGAAACAATAAATGAAGACGATCCCAACAAATTGCCACGCGAAAACTGCAACAATAACCAGGGTTGTCGCAATGCTCGCCCAGTAACACAGAACAGAGACCTCTAGGGATATGAACGGCGTTGTGAGCATGACTTGCAAGGCGCTCATCACTACGCTCACGTAGGCGAAGACGACAAGCATGAAACCGAGTTCGTATGAAAACCATGATTGGTAGTCCCGATGAATCTTGTAGTACCATGGACGGCATCGGAAAAAGTTGTAAATTAGATTCACGTGGCTCAACCGCAGCTCGCCGTATCGAAACCGTTCGTTGACGTCAGAAAGTGGAACGTTGGATATGTGATAAGCGAATTCGCCCCACTGGATCCACGTCATATCCTGTGGCAAGAGCCCGAGGTTATGTGCTATACGGAAGTCGCTTTCATGCCGAATGAGGAGAGCGTAGGACCGGAGAAAGCCGCACACAGTGGTAAAGAGAGTGTGGTGGGGACATATATGGGTGATGAAGAAATTATAGTCGAGGAGACAAACAGGGAGAGGCTTCACGAAGATGGTGGAGTCGTACCAGAGCAGATGAAGCCCAGGGTCTTCTGTAACCACGATGTCCCTTTTCATCATCCTTTGCCAATGAAGAGGACGAAATCCATCCACCCTCCCGGCCATCCGGTAATCATGGACGGCATTTAGTCCTGAGACTGATAACTCCTGGTGCAAATACTTTTGAACGTTTGCACCGCTGTCATCAAGTGGTATAGCAGTTCCAGGTACTCGAGTCGATTGGCGGGCCTTTTCGGTCTCATCCCAAATTACCGTAAGGGCACTTGGGAATGGCGGTCTGCGGAAATCGTGGGTGACGTGTGTCATGACATTGACATGGGTGAGCTGTATTGAGACAAGGGGCCAGGATACAGGCTGAGTTGGCTGCTGACTGGCGGAATTCTGGTCAGATATACCAGTAGGTTCGTCAATGTGGGTAAGCAGTGGCCTTGACAGAAAACGGGCAGCAAGTAAATACCAAGCGGCGTTTACGTGGGCAATGAGTGCAGTGATGGTGAGAGTGCAGAAGAACCTATCCCCGTTATTGGTATGGCCAAAAAAAAAGTGGGAGCAGCCGTGCGCTACGGTGCTCTCGGAACCGAACGTCCAAATGTAGGCGACGGGAGCACGTTACGTGGACGAGTGGTATGTCTCGCGTCGGACATACAACGCAGCATTGTTGAAGACATATACTTATAGTGTCGCTCTGGCAGGACAGTCCATGAGCACTTGCTTTACGGTGGAATTGAAGGTAGACACACCACCGCTGATGCAAACACGCCACCATGGTCAAACCTGGCTCTGTAACTTGCATACAGATCTCGTACGCTTGCTACTATCACTGGGCCAGAGTTGCAAAATCAGTAATGAGCGAGCTATCCGCTCAATGTTTCCAGATTTCGTAACCCTGGCCCAACGATCCGCCCCTTCGGTACGTTTGGATCTCTTACTCCACGTAAACACAGTTCTCAATCGCAAAATTAACCCGCGAACACTGAATCCTGCTGTGGCGATAGCAGCACGATGAGATCAGAGAGGGCTCCAGCTTCAGATATATAGGCTGCTAGAGTCCGGACAGAATCTTGGATGGTGGTGGAACGTCGACCGACGATGACGTGAAATCGGACCTGGCACAGATAGGTCGGAGAGAGAAGATCAATGTTAGTTAGTGAACGGCTCATTTGGTCTACATTTGAAACGCGGTCGTGTGAACGACACTCCCTTTGAATCAAACACTCCGAGCATCGCGGTGTTTGTCAACCACTTCAGACAAGATAAGTAGTATCATGTTTCGTTGAGTACTTCGGAAAACTGGTACGTATTCTTCGTTCCACAGCGATGACGAGGTCGGTACACTAGAAAAGACGCTGGTACATCCAGCTTATACATCATGGATATCATACACGATACGAGCGCCGACCCATGCATACGGATAGTTGTGTTGATAGAAATTGTGTCGTTGGTCGCTCGGCAGGCCTAGGAATCGTAGCATAAGGAGGCTCCTAGCTGGAAAGCAAAAAACTTATCAACGACAAACTCATCCGCTGTGGATCACCGTTACTCACGATGACGTCATGTTCCCTGCCGTAAAAGTCAGCGGAATACCTGTGAATCTGCCAGTCACTTATATTCTCCATCAACTCGTGTTTCGAGTGCGGCTTACCCAGGGAAATGGTCTGTAGGAAAAAAGTCCCTCGTGATTACTAAAAAGAGTTGACGTCCACTCAATCCCACCGTCTGAACCGCGGCCGCCGAGTCTTCCCTGACCGGCAGCGGCTCTGGCATGATTCGATGAGAAAGAGAATATTCAGGTACTTTATCGGCATCACATATAGTACGAGATGCCAATTCCTAAAGCGAACATTTGCACCACCTCGGTGCCCCGTTTCATAGATGTCAGAGGTGTGGCGTATGTCAAAGTGGATCATAGGAAGCGAGTAAAGGCCAGTGCCCATATGCAATAACCATCGAAACGGACCCATACACGGTCCGTATCTCACACGGGGAACAGATAAGCAACACTCGCACGGAACGCAATTGAAAATTTAATCTCGCCTGTATCCTCCATCCAGCTAACAGGGAGCCCCACTTGCTTGTTACCCTTGCAAATCGTGAGAAATCCCGCATTCGTGACTGGTTTCCTCTCTATCTTGACTTGCTTCACTTCTTCGAAGCACGTCAGGCTTTCGTTGCCCCATCCAAACGCGTGAACGTCGACGATCCCAGCGACGTCGGGGGAGAAATCCTCACTCTCACAATCGTCATAGCCCAGAGTAACCCTCGCAGGACCAACGGTGACAGTTGATGTGCTGGAGTGTTCCGCTGTACCGCGAGTACCTCCTAGTGAGGAATAGTGAACCCAGGAGGGGGAAGAGCGCCAGTGCCAGCCCTTTGAATAAGCATATAAAGCAGTGTCTTATGGGACATGAGCTTCAACAAATAGTAGTGCAAGAATGTTACCAACCGCGACATGCCAGCCTTCATGTTTTGTTATGGCCAACATACGCGCGAAGCGGCGGTTACGCTTATGGTTGCCATTCTGGAAAGCCTTTGCAGAGCTTCAAAAGGCGAGATCGCATACGATCGCGGAAGGTGCACCGGTGAGGATTGAACCAAGTGATGGTCATTCCTCGTCTTTCTCAGGCACTCCCGAGTGCCACTGGAGCCAAAGATCAGCGAAACTATTCTACGATATTTCACAAAGAAAACGTACGTGATAGTGCTCAGGATCATCCACATGAGATCAATGCCTCGCTGAGAAAGCTTTGGGTACACGTGCAAACACTCGAAATCGGGAGGTATTTACGTCGAAGATAAGTGTGAAGTTCTTCGGTTCTGTGTTGGGCTCGTGCAAGGCCCTTGACATGAACATGTCTAAGAAACTAGAACCGAAGCCAATGAGTGACTCCGTAGAAAGGTTCCAACATACGTAGGGATGTGACCAATGTAGAAAAGGTATTTATGCCTCAAGTCGGTCGGCTTCCGATGCAACATTTCTTATGGGATCATACCGAGAGTGACAAGATCCCAGGCAGCCCAGAGATCACTCCACTCGTCCGGTATTCCAAACGCGGAGTGCGAAGGACAGGTTGGAAGCAGAGGGAGGATGAAACCAGGGCAGTGGAGCGAAAGGGAACCATTGGCAAAGGAAATGGAATGACTAGAACAGAATCCACTGGTAGAGAACACATTCAATGCTTCTGGGTGGATTACCTGTGAAAAGAAAAGTGAGGTTGGGTGGCTCACGAGTAGATAGGTCAGTGGCTGCTTACTGGGTTGGCCTCGCCATCGCGCAGCCAGGTAAAGCCATCTGTTGAGGCCCTATCTGGCGACGCATCAACGACGTAGCGCATTCCGACATCCGGTTGAAATCACTTTGGCCGACTGTAACCAGCCGCGACCGGCGCCTGCGGAAATCACATCCAACGGCAGCGGCAACGTCAGTAACTGCTGCAAGAGTATATCAACATCTGAAATGCGTGTGGCATGTTGGATAGAAACAAAAATCTTGTTGCTCGAGTCTTTTTTTGGAGCTTAGTGGCGAACTCCTTCAACGAAGTACCATCGAGAATGAGTGACAGGTGTGCAAGAAGTGGAAATTCAGACTGGAGTGCTAGGAGCGATGGAAACCGAGCACACGGCTAAAAACAGAACCTGCTGTTGAATGAGTGTCCATTGCAGTATGAAACTCTCATAGCAAGCAATCGGAGCGATTGTGGAAGATCCGAATCGTTTATAGGTCGAAGTGCGTACGAACAAAGAGTTGAGAAAATAAAGCCACTTCATCGATGTCTCGTAAAATCCAAATAATCTCTGGGATAAGCCCCGGAATGTACGGGGAAAAGAATGCAATGAAGATAATAAGTGCTCACTCTCGTCCATTAAGCGAGCTACAACGTAGCCAAGCGCGTAAAATTATCGTCGTCAGAGATACTGCAGTTCAACCCGGAATGGTCGAAGGTCGAAGAGTGACTGGATACCTGGCGGGTCAGAGTCAGCCACACGATTCCGAGCGTCGTAGAGTCCGCCGCATATAAAGGACCCCCGCATGGCAGGCAGGACGAAGGTGAGACCGTGTTAGCAGAGCAAAGGATGCCGATGTCTAGAGACATCGTCAACATAAGCGAATCCGTTGATAAAAGCGAGGTGTTCAGGGGACTCTTAGAGCTGGCACCAGTAGATACGCCGTCTAAGGATAAATATGACGTTGGGCGTCTTGTGCCCTCAGAAACTTAGATACGCCGGGCGTTGGGCTTGAGGATTGGCGGGGCCCATGGCAGACACGAGACACGCCCAATTCGTAGTTGACTTGCACGTCCTCTCCGACGACTCCGAATTGGCTCGGTATAGACCCATTAACCACTTACCTACCCAAAATTATGCCATGCATATGGGAACACCACGGCAAGCGCGACAGACGACAAGTCAGACGAAATCAATGGAGACCCGTGTTGGCGATGGCATCAGTACGGGCCACTGTCAGGGTGAAAGAGAACGTACATGCTTTGGTCTCTTCCCTCTTCCATGGCGAGCTCGACTCGCGTCACGTGAGTTATTTTGGTGCGTCCACTCCACGTGATTGACGCGTCTGAAGGTGGTCCTTTCCATTCTTTGTGAAACACAGAGGGCAATATAAAGGACGACTCACGATGCATGTGGAATTTGGACCTGGGCTTTGTCTCTTGTATACTAAACATGTGTGGTGTAGATTCTGCAGCTGCTGTGGAGTATCCGCTCCCCCTGCTACCCATCCTATCATGCGACATCTATGCCATCGAGTACGTGTCACCTTTCCGAGCCCCGGCCCCGACGCTCACTAAACACGCAGCTCAAGGAAAGCGCTGCCTTTCCTGATGGCCTTCATGAAAGTGCGTCGAGCATGCCCCTCTCAAGTCAGATTTTTTGTTTCAACTTGCAATGGATAGAACGCCTTCATAAGGGCACTTAATCATGCGTACACGATATCAATGCGGCTCCCGTCTGGCGATCCCAAAATTTTACACTTTCTAATGTATGCGAAGTCCGTCGTGGAGCTTTTGCAGGTCCACTTAGAAGGTAAAGCATCACTCCTTGCTACCGGAAGTGTCCCCCAGTCATTTCCTTCAGGCGACCGTTTATTCTTCACCACTTGCTCTGACGGACGGTCACTCACAGACGTTCTGGGCCCCGATTGCTATCCTGATTTTAGTGGGGTTACTGAGGCTCTCATAACCCTCGGTAGCATCCTTGCCCACTGGACAGAAGTGAAGCGGATTACATTATGACTCTAGCACTCTCGCTGATCCGCACATGTACAGGTTCCCAGTACATACTCGTCAAGTATTCTACAGGAGCATTTACATTTCGGTCTCTCCATGGTGTCTCACATGCGAGACCAGGTTGGTTCACCTCGCGTCTAAAGTTACAGCTCTAAGAGTGGCTTCAGGTGGAATATTTGACTTTTGAGCGTATATCTGTTGCCATCTCAGACGATGATCTCCACCGAATGATACAGGGTACGTGTTTGAACTACCTTATACTCTACGAACTATTCCGACCGCCTCCCTAGCCAACATTGAGTGGCTCACTTTGCACTCGGACATGTCATTCCTTCTTCCGTGCGTCGACTTACATGTGTTACTATGGCAGAGGAAGTGCTTACGAACACCTAGATTCGTGATTTCCCATCACGATCCCAGCACATCGTCCTACTGGCCACCTGTCCAAGAGCAAGGGATCCAAGCACTCCCGACCCTCCTGAAAGCACACGAAGGGTGAGTTTCCATGACCATAGTCTCCTTCGTACTTCATGCCCTTTCTTGAAGATGTTGGCAGTTTGCTCCTTTTGACCCGTTAACCAGGCTCCCAGTAGTTATGCATTGAGGTTTGCCGCGTTTCTTGCATATGCATCGGACACCGTAATGACTTTCTAAATACTATGATTTCTCCATATTTCCCTTCACATGCGATTAAGTAGCGAACTTTTCACCCCGTCTTGCTGTGATCTTGTAAAAATTTGACCTATTATACCGATAGTTATGGGTGCCCAATTTAGGGACCTTTTGACTTCCCGGAACACCGTTCACCAATTTGATACTCGGACAACACGCAGGTGCTCTCCCCTAGGCGACCAAAGACTCGAGAGTATACGCTTGTTATTCCCTCCCGGCTGTACACGACTTGCATGATCTCAACCGCGCGTCTCGTGCGCCTCAGGCCTCTTGTAATGCTGCGCTCGGATGCTAAGCATGTATTAGAAGTGGCGGGACCGTCCGCGGGGCCGCGGCCGCCTTCGGAGCCGGTATGTATGCCTTGTTGGCTATATCAGTCCACGACACGTGAACGTATTGGTGAGTCAGTTCGTCGGACCTATGATAACCTGAGTGCTGAGCAACACTGAGCCTTGACGCGACGTCTCATGAACATCGAACAGTCAGTTAGAGGCCGTCCGCAGGACCTTCCTTCACTGACAGACACCCTCGGCAGATTTCGCCGTGCTGGTTACGAGGCTATCGACTGGATATGCGAATACCATTCCACTCTTCAAGACAGGCCAGTAACCGCCAGAGT
Source organism: Pisolithus thermaeus (assembly GCA_024663475.1). Taxonomy (NCBI): domain Eukaryota; kingdom Fungi; phylum Basidiomycota; class Agaricomycetes; order Boletales; family Pisolithaceae; genus Pisolithus; species Pisolithus thermaeus. The sequence continues at coordinate 455,958 of JANFAF010000038.1, forward strand.
GGAACCAGGGTACCTCAGGAGGGCGCTCCCGTGTAAGGATGCTTTGATTTAGACATAACTTAGCTTGTATTGAAGGACACCATACCCCACACTTGCATAGCCGAAGCACCCCAGATCGGCGATAACTTTGACTCGATTGTGCAGGATTATGAAAAATATATCATTCCTGGTACGGAAGAGCCATCTTCATTCTATATTGAGTCGTATCTCATACCCCGACAGGTCTTACCCACTGGCACCATCCTTCGTTCTTTGCCTATTTCCCAATCGGCAGTACCCTCGAGGCGGTCCTTGGCGATTTATATGCAAGCAGTGCTCCCACCCCCGGTTTCAATGTAATGCTTTGCTGCCGAAAGCTTGTTTACGGTGCCTAATCGTTCCTTTTTAGTGGTCTGCAAGCCCAGCTTGTACTGAGCTAGAGGCGGTCGTCATGGACTGGGCAGCCAAAATGCTGGGCTTGGACTCGAACTTCTACAATAGCGATAATGTCGGCGGAGGTGTCATCTAGGTAACTTGCTTCCGGTCATGTGTCGTTGAACCACCTTTCACAGCGTGCCATGTTAGACAACTGCGTCGGATTCAGCACTTGTTGCCGTTGTAGCTGCTAGGTCTCGGTACACCAAACAATGCCCTGGTGTTTCCCCCGAGAAACTTCTGATATATACTACCACGCAGACGCATTCACTAGGGAAGAAAGCCGGCCTCGTACTTGGCTTGAATGTCCGTGCGCTAGAAGTTACGGTTCAAGATAATTTCGCTCTTCGTGGAGATATGCTGCGTCGTGCACTGGAGGAAGACCGTGCTGCCGGCCTACATCCGTTTATTCTAAGTGCGTCAGGAAAGACCACTCAACACAGACATGTTCTGAAGTATAAGGTTTATAGTTGGGACCGTCGGAACGACCTCCTCTGGCGCTGTCGATCGTCTCGGTGAACTAGGGCTAGTCTGTGCGTCGGGATTTCGTTGCAATGCGGAGTTCTACTCACTCGGTTTTTACTCGGAAGTGGAGGACCATCCTTTTATATGGCTGCATGTCGACGCTGCATGGGCAGGGGTAGCGATGGTGTGCCCTGAGTATCGTGATATTTGCCTTCTTGGTGATATCAATAAATACGGGGATTCGTTCTGCACGAACTTCCACAAGGTGCGAGCCTGTTTTCATCCTCGTGTTGACTTAACCTATGGGACCGTAGTGGGGACTCGTGAATTTTGATTGTTCCGGATTCTGGGTTAGGGATAGAGCAAGCTTGGTAGATGCTCTGGACGTCACGCCCGAGTTCCTACGTACGAAACACGGGGATGCTGGTAAGGCAATCGATTTCGGCCGTGGTGCTCTACCTGACAATGTACAAGGCACCGTGATTGATTATCGAAACTGGCATGTTGGACTTGGACGAAAATTCCGATCGTTGAAGCTGTGGTTTGTTCTGCGGTCTTTTGGTGTGGAAGGCTTTCAGCAGTACATCCGGGAGGTGGGGTTAGTGACGGTACTAGATGTGCCACCACTCATCTTGATTTGACCTTTCTGAAAGACCGTCAAGTTGGGCAATATGTTCGCGTCTCTCATCCGGGAGTCCACCGAGTTTGCGTTAGTCACTCCGCCGTCTTTGGCGTTGACCCTTTTCCGACTCGAACCTCGGCTTGCATCACCTATCACCCTGGCAGGACTGAACGAATTAAATAGGGCATTCTATGCACGGCTATCAGCTCGGAGTGACATCGCATTTACGCAGACGGATTTGAATGGTATGTTCTGTATTCGCATGGTTGTTGGAGCAAGCAGGACATCGGAAGATCATGTTAGACGCGCATATGAGATTATATGTCTAGAGGGCAAGGCTGCATTAGAGGAATGGCAATGCACAACCGGAGCAATTCAGTAGACCATTTCCCCGTCGGACAATGTCCTCCTTCGTGGTTTTAGCGTCACACGAGTTACACAATATACTGGCCTGCGTATATTTTATCCATGTAGCAGTGTCACTCCATGCTCACAGCAATCCTGCTCGCAAGCTGCGGTACACAGTTTGGGCTTTCTAAGGCCCTACCTCATGTAGATTCGTTGACCCACAACATCGCACAGTGAAAGCTTACCTTTATCCCAGAGGTGAGAATGCCTCACGCTTGAGCGTGGCAGCTTTTTCTAAGTCGGAGACTACCCGCTTGTTGCCGTATCTCTTCGAGAGGCAGAATGCGAGTTCATAGAGCGATAGAAATTTCTCAGGTAGTGCGCAGTGGCACGCATGTAACCGAGCGGTCACGTGACTCGTGACAGACGCGTAGATCACCCACCTCAATATTTCTGTAGGAATGCGGTCTGCTCGCCGCTATTTAACTCTTATCGGCGATGTCGACGACCAGCAGCGAACCCGTTCAGAAGCTTTCCCGTAAGTATTGAATGATTTGGACTGCCATGGGAAGTGCTTGCTCAACTCAGCTTCGTTTCAGTACGCGTCCTGTACACTATAAACAGCTCTCCACAGTATATCCTTGCAAAGATGCATGAGCCAGTCCCGGTAGCTCGATGTACTTATGCATCACGGCTGCCAGAAGGGCACGATGTAACACAACCCCAGTACGCACAAGCACCCCTCAAGGCTTGTCTCACGGCAATATGCAACTCCAGGTATGTTACCTTGAAGTATGGAAGCGCACCAATGAATTCACCGTAGGCCGGCGTTTTAAACGTCCCAGTCCCGAACTTCTGCAGGATTCTTCACGAGATTTCTCCCTTTACGTTCTTGATCCGCTTGAGGCCCAACCTGCACCCTCAAATGTCTGTTCAAGTGGCTCTGCACCACGTGGTGTAGCAGTCGCCTTAGGACTCATGTCCTGGGCTCTTGAATCAGTGGAATCCGGATGCATCCATGTCACGGGGACCATCCTTCCAGGCTCCGCAGCACTTGAAGTGGTTTTTGCTTTACGAGAGGTGGGTGTAAATACGTACTAACTACGGCTGGCAATTGCAGGTTCGCTGATGCTGCTTGCCGTCGACAGACAAAGCGTGTGCAGAAACCCATAATAGGTGACCCGTCGAAGTCGTGGGGCCAGACCTCAATGCCCTCCTTTGTGGGCTATATCCTTAGCTCGCTGTCCTTTCCACACGCACCGTTCCCACAGCCAGTACATGCCCAACCACACACGCTCACCAAATCCGCTGATTTCCCAGAACTATACATCGGCCCTCCTCGGCGTGGTCGCGGACGTCCTGAAGGCTCGACGAAATTCAGATCGAAGCCAAAGCGGGAGACTAGTATGCCCTCTGTTGGGATGCCGCCCGACTACCAAATAACAGAAAATGACCAAGAGAAGTCGGAATTACCGGCACCTTCTTCAAATGCAAACAAGAGGACGAAGACGCGAGCTCCGCGATCACAACTTCCACCAACGAGACCTCCGTTCATTTGTGCACCGTTAGTGCGCAATGCAAATACGTCGCATGATTACGCAAACTTATCTGCCGCTGTCTCCCAACAAGCATCTCAAGTTCAGCACCCACCCCAATCACAGCATCCTCCACAACAGCGTAATGGACAAGACGCCCTCTTGGCCTTGTTTTCTGCTTTGTCGTCTACCGCTCCCACACCGAACTCGGCGGGTACAAGCCCGTCAGCACCAAATGCTACTTTGCTAATGGCACTCGCGCAATTTATCTCCGCTAATCCTCAGGTTCTACATTCCATCCCTAGTGCGAGCGCGGCAGTTCCCCAGAGTCCCTCCGAGAAGAAAGGTAATATTGACGAAGCGGACGACGGGGACTCCGACATTGTCATACTTGACTCATCTGTAGTAGACACTGCGGCTTTCCGCAAACGAGTTAACAACCCGGCTGCTGGGATGGCGGAATCGTATTCGGACACACGGGGTTCACTTATGTCGACACCTTCAGGATCACAAAATACGAGCACATCCCCCATGCCTGCTAGTACGCCCCCATCTACACAGGAAACAACTCCGGCTTCCTCGATTCGTACCCCTGAAAGCGTTTCAAGCCGTTCTTATGTTTATGAACCCGAGACCCCAACTTCTAGATGTGCCCCCTTGAAGTGGAGCAAAGAGAGGACTCCACCATATTCCGCGACGCATGTTCCAGTGACCCCTACGCCGATACGAATAGGGAAGTGCTTACGGCTTGACCGTGGTGATGGCCGTCTCCCCTCTGCAACGGCACACGTTCGCACTTCTCCCTACGCTGGCCGCAGAACCTCTGGTTCAGGGCGAGATGCTAATCTCGGTGACTACAGACCCGCTGGCTCTTCCCCGACAGGACGACTTCCTTCTATGCTGAGCACAGTACGCAAACCGTCCTCTCACCGAACTTCCGGTTCATCCAACTGCCGATCCCCATTGTCCATGAGTGACATGATCTCTAAGCAATATTCCCCCTCCACTTCTGCGACCTCGCCACCATCTTCTCAGACCGCAAGCTCACAAATATCAACTTCTCTAAGCAAAGGTAGTTTGCAGACGACCAAATCAACAGTCTTGCGCAAGCGCACTCTTGGAGAGTTCATGGCCGAACAGGAGGCTCGTCACCGGGACAAATCAAGGAAACGGCAGAGCACCAGGAGAGAATCAGGTAGGCGTCCTAGAACCATTCTTAACAACGACATGGCAGGCAGCGGGATCGATTGTTGCCGATTATTGCTTGCCAGCATACGGCATTCCCCAGTTTCACAGTCGACTAGTCGCTGACATTCCTTTGCTTTGGCTTTAGCTTCGCGCCCAGACGTTTACAATGTGCAGGTCACACAATATGAGACGTCCCCCCATCGCCACGCATCCCTGGGGAATGTATCCCTATCTGACACGGCTCATAAACCACGTTCCGCGTATTCGCCATGTTCGACGTCGACGCTTGCTGGGCCATCATCTACCGTTATACCACCTCGCATCTCAGACAGCTCCGAGACGTTAAATACGACTACACAGCCATCGGCACAGAAATCCACGGTCATCGAAAATCCTCTGAAAAAGTTTATTCTTCCAGCATGGGCTCGCACTAATACAGCCACTCTTCCACGCCTGTCCGAGGAAGCACTGGCACGACAACGGGCTGCTGAGGAAAAGAAAGACAAAGAAGCTGAACAACGCAGACGAGAAGCGAAGCAAAGGAAGCGCAAACGGGAGTTGCGCACTGTTCACCCAACTAGAATGCGAGAAGCAGTGGCACTATCCAAAGATTCTTCGGATAGTAGTGATGACGAAGATGCTAATAAGGACCCATGTCACCCCACAATGCAGGGTCCTAGCCATCATGCGCGTCCTATGTCAAGCATAGTGACACAAACAGACACACTGTCCCTCCCCGTTTTTGCGTCTGATGTGATGCCCGTTCCTTCATCATCTCCTAAAGGGGATCCCGCATTATTCCCTAGCACACCTTCACGACGAAAGCTCACGAACGTCCATCGTGGCCCTGGGAGGGTGGACTCCGACAAGAAAGGTCAAGCCTCTTCCTCACCTAATAGGTCAGGTCTGCTACGGACACCGTCAGCAGCGGACATCTTATCTACACCTGGTGCTGAGGCAGGTTCATTGTTTACCCCCTCCGGTTCATTGTTTACTCCAAGCACCCCCATCTCCACGACCCGGTACATGTTCACCCCCAAGTCGCCGTCTGCCCACCGCCGCTCGGTCCCGTACACACCGCATAGGGATGCCGCGCAGACGTCACGCACCCCAATCCATCGGTCGCCTCACCACACTGCGGGTAAGCGCCTGCACAAGTATCTTGGAGGCTCTGCTTCACATAAACCGGCGACACCAGCGGGTTCTAGCTCGCCCACCTCCCACGCTCAGACAGCGAGCATTCAGGCCACGGTAAGAACGTTCATTGGTCCACCTCTAGTTCCGAAAACGCCCACCCGACGAAACGCAAGGACAACCGCATCATCTGCTACTACTTCCAATGCACTGCAAAGCTCGCCGTTACGTGCGACTCCGTCCGGTGGGAAACGAGACAAATTATCTCCGGACAGCCCAAAAGTCAATGCTAAGGATCCGGACTGGACGCAACAACCAGTAAATGTCGCCCAGGAAGATGTGTTGAACCGAGAGCTACAGGAGGTGCTGGTTGGACTAGACACTAGTTCGTCATCTGTGTGCGAAGCAAACGGTCGCAGAAGTGCACTTGCTGAGGGTGATGGAAACGAGCAGCACGATGTCGGGAGTGAGGGAATTTCCGAGCATAAAGGCATTCCCCTGGTCAGCGCAGGTTATGAGTGCGATGACGATGGCGGGCAGAGCGAGGTCTCGCACACGCCGTCAAGTCCTCTACCCCCTTCTTCCCCACTTCCGCCCACGAGTCCCCTTTCGAGCCCTGTGAAACCACTTCACGTTGAATCCGATAACCCACTGTCAGATTCGGACATCCTACCTTTTACCAATTTGGAGGAGGTTGGGACCACACCGACAACCAATACTGGGGAAACGGCTGGTCAATCTGGCTCGGATAACATGTGGCCCACTGAAACCGATGCTAGTGCCTGGTTCACAGACGGTGAAGACACCGCGTGGTTCACGGACTCCGATGCAGCGTTGCTAACGGACTCTGATGCGACGTGGTTTACGGATTCTGATGCGATTTTTGGTGACATGTCCTCGTCCTTACCGCCGTCTACCCCACACGACACCGACACTGACTCGGAAATACTTGGAGCTCTGGGTGGCGACATAATACTCGATCCCGCTGCACTTGGTAAGACGCTGCTACATACCGGTGACAGTTCCACTGATATACTCGCGCTTTCCCTTGCAGCGAGTAACCTTCCGACCGCCGACTTGTCCGAGTTCTGGGAGTCTCTAGGTGCCCTCCTAGGTGCAAGCGGGGAACTTCCCGACCCCTAGGGCACTGGCGCTCAAGAACAGTGAATGGCGAACATGTTCGGTAACACAAACGAATTGGATTTGTCTGTTTTCTCTGACTTTCGGGGTCTACGCTCTTTCGTTCTTTCTATTTTATTTTGCCCTTGATGGTTCGTCCGTGTTTATATCCTGCATACCTGTCTCCCCATTTTTACATACATACACATTCATGACACACAGCGAGTGCCACAGGTCCCGCTTAGCACCACACACGTATATGAGCAACTCTTTTAGCTGATAGCCGATCCCATTACTAGATCTCTTTTCTAGTACATAGCCCGTCTTCACACAGACCCAACAGGTGTCCGACGCGACGCAATTTACTCGAGTAAGTTCCTATGATTTACATAACCTACGTAGAGAATTTTCAGGGGACCACAAAAAAGGGGGTCATACCTGCCGAGTCATTGTATGAATCTCATCGGCAATAGTCTTGAGGAGTGAAAACGATTGGTTAGACACAACGTTGCCATGCCACGGGACAAGCATTGTTGGCTCATGCGAACCCCCCTTATTCATCTTCAAGGCAGTCCACGAGAAGCCTAGACCACCGATCCCATAGATAGTTGGATACTCCGTCTCTGAAAAGCATTCTTCAATGTAACCAGGTGACCAGCTCCTGAACCACATTGTCCATAGCGGCGTGCGTCTCATCGGCGGATTTCTTCAGCTCAACAACAATAACAGCGTGTTCTCTTTCACAAGCAATCCTGATGACGAGGAATTCGGCCCTTGTGCCAGTGTTGGTGATCGAGGTTTGAGAAGCCACGCCATAGTCGAGGTGGAGCGGGAAGTGATGATGGAGGATTGCATCCCAGAGCATGTAGAATCTGTTTTCATATAGATTTGGGTTGTCTTCTGACTCGTCAAGTAGGTTCTGACCCATGATGACGATTTGTTTTGGGTAGGGCATGGTAATGTTGGAGCGTAATGTAATCCCTATTGTGACGCCCCTTTCTCTTGAAGGTGTAGCGTGGTTCCGTCACGTGCAAGTTTCATGTTCTTGAACAAATGGATTGTAGTTACAGTTCATTAGACATATCTTTATTGCACATCCATTGTTATATGACAAAACGTAATGTAAATCATAACCGTACTCCTACTTGTTTATACATCTCGAGCTCCGAGTAACATGGTGTGATAGGGTAACACGAAGTAGGGGTATTACAGTAGTGAAGAAGTAAGAAGCGCGAACCAGCGCGCACAACCACCCAAATGTCCCAAACAAGGCAATCAAGTAAATCAACTTGGTAGTACGTCGAAACAAACCTGCTTATAATTTCATGAGCCCCTTCATCGCGTTCGCAATCGCGAAGCTCGACTTCGCCATAACCTGCCTCGACTCTTTGGTGACCTCCGGCAACCGCTGCACGTCTTCCAACGTCTTGGCATGGTCTCGGAGGACCTTCAAAATTTCGGCACCTTGTTGGGCCGACGCCGGTGGTAAATTGTCGCTGCATACAGCTACGATGCTTGATACGATAGTGGTTACCTGCGTTAAGTTTTCGCTCAAACTCGGTGCTGGGTTAGGGCTGCGGACGCCTGACAAAATACTCTGTATGGCGTATACGATTGATCCAGTTTGGGCTTCGAGGTATGGCTAAGCAAGTGGCTCGTGTTACTGAATTTCATGGATGCGACAAGTTATACGGGCATACCTTTAATTCAGACCAGGCGTCTTCTCCGCCTTCGGGTGGTGTCAGGCTTGCGTCGATCCCAGCGCTCCCGAAGGGCCCAGAAGACCGGTCAAACACAGGAGGCGGGGAATTTGCATTCGAACCTGGCGGCTCAGTCGAGCCCGTGACCCTACGATCTGCGGGTGACATTGACATTCCAAAGTCTGCGCTTCTCGAGCTGCCATTTGACGACATGCGATCATGATTGGAAGATCGCAACCCTTCTATCGCGCGAAGAGGAGCTGTAGTGGCTGCAGTGGTGTAGGATGATGATACAGACTGGGATTGAGGTGGGGGCGAGGGGAGGTCACGCGCAGCCTTGCGGATAAATACCATTTTGGCAATCTCTGTGACAGTAACAGAGACATGGCTTGCAGCAGCATCCAGAAGACTGACAGGAGACATGCCCGAGCTGATGGCATGAGTTTTGGAGACTGCAACAAGATTGGACAATGTGACTTCCGCTCGTTCTCGCAGCGACCGGAGGTTATCAAGGTCAACGTCCTCCCTCGTAGGCCGGGATTCGTATGCCCGCACATCGTCGATGATAGCAGAAGTGCTTGTCACCACTGTCTTCATGGGTACGAGGACTCTGGTGGGTGCGTTCGATCTTGCGGCTGCAAGGAGGCTATCGATAGACGATATGAAAGCCGTGACATGGAGATCAACTAAACCTCCATCTTGAGCCACCGGAAGTTGGTCGTCCATCCTAGGGGTCTGAGTAAATAACTGGGACGTAGCTTTAATGAATGAAGCCGAATTAGTACAACGCCCGGAGTAATAAATCGTCTGACCTTTCACGCTCCTTAGTTCCGTTTTGGCCTGCTCGTATCGGCGCTTGTACTCCTTTAACTGACTATCAAGGTCCCGAATAACTGCAAGGTCAGCCTCTTTCCCGGTCATGAGCTCGTCATTACGGCGTCCCAGATCCGTTAATTCGGCCATGAGGCCTTCCATATCAGAACGTAGCTGCTCTATCATTTCATCGACAACCTGTAGATATGGTCAGTTATATGTAGATGTACAAGTAGACGCCAAAAAAGACATACTGGTCCCGAGCCACCCCGATGTTCTTCCTCGAGACGCTCACACCGGTCGCGGAGGTTTTGCAATTCTGCTTCGTCGTCTTGGGCACGCACTTTTTCCACTGCCCGAAGTTGACGAACTTCGTCCAGTTCCGCCTGCAATACCCTCATCGCTGTCGCATGTTCTTCCGCGCGCTTGTATCAAGATGAGAACCGCTGTTCACGGAGCTGAACAGACCACTTGCCTTACGGAACCCACCGATCTCTTCCTCCAGTAATCGCACGCGCTGGTGGCTTTCTTGCAGCTGTTCTTCCCGCTGTTGGGCGTTAGCCAAATCACGCTCGAGTGTCGCGATGCGGTTTTGCATTGCTACGATCTTGAACTCATAGTCGCGCCTCAACCTCTCTGCCTCGTCACCACCTACACTCGCGCGACCACCCATGGCCCTGGATCCATGGTATACGGCTCCCCCAGCGGAGCGATCTGATGTCACAGAAGCTCTGCCAAGTGATACCTTGTCAAAGTAATCATCCCCGCTGCGGACTCCATCATCATCGAGGTCACCCTGCGATTTCAAGCGAGCGCTCAAACCGCTGAGCCCCAATAACGAGGTATCGTTCTCCCCGTCTGTTGCAGCGTCACCGTCGACGTCCTTTCCCAGCTCCTGACTCCGATCATCTATCGTCGCAATAGAGCTATCCCTGATTTCCCTTCCAAAGGGTACTTCGATATCCTCCTCGGCGATCGTGCTTTTGTTAGGGATGATCATCCCGCTAGTGGCTGTCGCACTCTGGGCATTAGTTGTTCCAGATGAGTCGCTACGTAGGCTGCCGGTGGCACTCGGGCGTCGCCCGAAATCAGGTGCGGCACCTACTCTAGCACCCGCTGCATTCGCTACGGCGGTCGCACGCATGTCCTGCGAGGGTTTCCTACGAGCTGTATACGCGTTGATCGGATCGTCTCCATGTGCGGGTCTGCCGTACATATCTTCACTCCGACGCCCTGCGGAGACCTCATCACCACTTGGTCTACTTCGGCTGAACCCATCTTCGGAGGATTTCCCACCGAGTGTGCCACTACCGTAACCGCTGTCCATCGCTCTGTCTTCTGACACGCGCCCCGATAGCAAACTCGTCGGAAGGTTGGCAACATCGGAGCGTGGTGAGGCGTGAAAATCAGACGATGGCAATTCTCCATAAATCGACTGCGGCGAGCCTGCTGCTGCTAAACCACCCTCACCCTAGCAATAGGCGTACGACATGAGGTTAGAGCATGGCAAAGGGATGATCGCGGCGTACCTCTTCTTTAAACTCCGGGTATCGTCTTGAAAGTTCGAAGAATACATCAGAGGAAAGATCCTCGAATCTCGCAGCAGGAAGCGTGGCGAGCTTCTGCCGGGCTTGGTTACGTTTCGGATGGAAATCTTCGCGGGCGGGTAGACAGGGCACTGCAAAGTAATGTGATGAATGAGGGACTTCGCTCGCTGTCGGCGAGCCCGAATATACCTTCGTTTTCTGCAGTATTGGTCTTCCTCCGAATGAGTTCATCATATACATCTGTTGAGAGTTCCTGGAACTGTTGCTTCGTCAGCCTCGTCAACTTTTGGCGAGCAGTAGACCGCGAATTCGGTGCAGCTGTGAGGAGGATTGTCAGATAATAATCAGCCCCTCCTAGTTGAGTAAGGCTGACCCTTGGCGAGGTATGCGGCCAGGTAGTGCGACAGTTCTACATAGTGGGTCCTTGCGACGGCCTTCGGATCCGGGGGTGGCACAGTAGGGACGTTCGTCTGATCTCTGATTGGGCGATACGAGTCTGTGCGATAGTTTGAGATTCCAGACAGGGCTGTTGGCGTGGGCGAGGATGCTCTCGCCGATGACTGATTCCGCTTCATGATTGGTTCGTTTATAAGGATAACGGCACGAGGGTTTGTGATGGTCCGTAAACGTAGCTCGTCGAGGCCAGGGGATGAGAGCACTGAATACAATCGTCGCTGGCTCCGTGTTTCTCCACAGAGACTCGGCGGGGAAACGTATGTAGTAGGTGGTGCACCCTTGAGCTTGAGCTTGACGTATGTTATGTATGTCTCGGAATATTTGTACAACGCTGCTACCTCGTGTCAACCACAAGCGTCACGCATTTCTCACGCGGCTGACATCGGGCAGAGGAGCGGGAGCCTTGAGGCAGCTGCGAGCTATGACGCAGGCCTACGAGCACGAATATCTGAGACCCCCAGCCAATTTCCACGGATCCTTTCTCATAATATTACTTCGTAGTCCAAAGTGTCGAAGTAGTGGTTGATTGAAGCCAACGCTAGCGGAGCCATTTTGTCGAAATGTCCACCTCTGACCCGTCGGTTCAGCGAGCAGCGCGACGGTACTCATGCTCTTATCCAGGGTGCTCGAAATCCTACTCCAAGCTCTCCCGACTTTCAGAACACTGCCGTTCGCATACTGGGGAGGTGAGTCGTCTTGGCTTCGACGTGTATCCGATTGAATGTAACGCCCCCAAGTACTGTAGCGTCCGTTCGTTTGCGATGATTGCGGAAAGTCTTACCTGCGAGAGACGCACCTTCACGCACATCGCAGGACCCACCTTCCAGACTCCCAAAGATCTTATGTATGCACCGAGTCTCCCGTTTGCGGAAAACGCTTCTGGACATTGCAACACCTTCGCGTTCATCAAGATACCCATAGAGGCGAAAAAGCTTATATAGTGAGTATTGACGTACGAGCCATATCAACCTCCAAGTGAACATCATTCCAGTGCCCGGAAGACGGATGTGAAGAAGCCTTTTCCAAACATCATCAGCTGCGCGCCCACGTCTGTGAGGCACACTCTCCACCAGGAACGAAGCCTTATATCTGCTCGCACCTATCTTGCGATAAGTCATTCTCCACGAACCAGAAACTTCGGGGCCACATGAAAACCCATGATGGTACGACGATGTTCCCTTTCGTTCAACCCTGCGGAACCACGACATCTCGTTTCAGACAAGCGATATACTTGTTCGCATCCCAGCTGTACTCCCGACCTAAATAGTGATCCCGTGTATTTTGGAACCTGGACCGCCCTCCAATCACACATGCGCACTGCTCACCCACCGACATGCACTCACGAATCGTGCAAGGGCCAGACCTTCGCGTCAACCCACAACCTCCGGGCCCATCTCAAATTACACGAACAGCGAGAAGTAGAAGCGTTGCTCCAAGGTGAGCATGTCGATGGCAGCGACGCTGGAACGTCCTATTCACGGAAACGTCGCCGGGGTGGCGAGCTCGGTCGCGATTGGAAATGCGACTACGCTAACTGTGAGAAGGAATTCAAGTCGGTACGTTTCCTCCTCTCTGATCGATGCCATTGGTACTAGCTACGTAACGGCTTCTTCGTAGAAAAGGGCGCTCACTGCGCATCACAAAGTGATACACCTTGGACAACGTAATCACGTCTGCCCACACCCCCTCTGCGATAGTGCGTTCGGATACAAACACCTTCTACAACGACACCTCGCAAAGATCCATTCTTCGAAGCGTGCACGATCTTCGTCATCATCTGCAGATGACGCTACTGATGCTGAGGCCTCGGAAGCAACCACAGGAATGGACGTTATCGAGGAAATTACCGGAAAAGCATATGCCTGTCGTTTGCAGAATGCAGGTTTTATTCGCTGCCCGTTCCCCGACGTGGAAGAGCTCTGTTTGGTACCGTCGGACTTATCTGTTTCGTCAACGTCTTCACGCAAGACCTGCGACCACGTCGTTACTCGTGCATATGACCTTCGGCGTCATCTCAAGGCTGAGCACGGTGCAGTGGTCGATAAAGCCAAAGTAGACCGATGGATAAGTGCGCAGAAGTGTACACAGACGTCGTAGTAGTACATATGACAGACTATGTGGAGCCTGATATTTTATGGAGCTTGAAATGCGTACAAGGAAAACAGCATGTACAACTGAAAAGACAAAACACAACAAAAACTTGGGACACGGGAAAAATTGAGTACTGGCCCTCTCATATCGGCAGGCAGTTCCTCTTGTGCGTCTGCCAATCCTTCACTTGACAATCTTTTGAACAATACTTGTTTGCCTTGCACCTGTTACACCTGGACAACGGCACACCTCCTTTTCCGCACGCTGCGCACCTTGCCAGTGCCGGACCAACCAGGGGGACATGCGCAGGCTCCATCGTCTCTGCATATTCCAAATAGGGCACGATAAATAGAGGGCTGATCGCTGCCCTTGTCGCGTATTTGGCCTCGACGCTGCCGTAGCGGCCCCGCAGCGCTTCCGTTCCAATGCCCATCCCACAGGAACACCACGACACCTTGTTTGGATCCGATCCTGCATTCGGATAACGCGGAATAGAATCATGAACGAGGTATTCACAATTTGGCCTATGCTTCCACGTGCGGCACCGCTCGATAAAGAACGGAAGTAGATGTCTCCATGCCTCAGATTCATGGGCATTTGTCTTGATGAGAACTAAAGACGGTACCTCTCTTAGCAGCTTGTTTTTAATGTCGTCCGACATTGGTATGATCCATGAATCAGCTACGACCGCGTGGGAGACAAGATCGAGTCGGACACCAGCCACGAGGATGATTGCGTACGTGTCCCCCTTTGAATGGTTACACAGCGCAAATTCGGCGCGAGTCTCGCCTCCCAGCCCTATGGCCATTGAGAGAAGGGTTCGAAGGGATTCCTTCAAATCTGTAAACGTGTCCGGTATGCGTCCAAGAAATACCCTCTGTGTGTACGACATGCGTTCCCTCTGTGAAAACATATGTGTGACACTCCCACTGAACCAATTAAATGCTTTTTGACCATCAGGGAGTTTGAAGGAAGGGCAGCGATCCAAATTCACTCGGGGCATGCCCCAGAGCGTCGGCACACCAGAATCAAAAGTCATTCTGAAACTCCCGGTTATATTGCGTTCCTGCTTGCTGTCAAGTGTCAGTGCCATTGGAGCGACAACCTGTTCTAATCTCAGATAACCAATAGTACGCAAATGCTGATGATGCTTACCTCGATGTACTTGGACTTCCGCGCTACACGGAGCTTAGCATTCGTTATATCGACGGGAAGCGGGAAAGGAACGGTCCGTTGGTATTCACCGACGTGTAGCTTGGCTTTATTAAGAGACAGTTGCTCTGCAGTGATCGTGCGACGACCCGTCAGTGCAGCCTGTTCTGCAGGATTTACGATGTCGACATGTGCAGCGAGCGTCTTGACCAGCGTATTGGACTCGTCCATCTCCACATGGATCGGACGACCCAGATCCGTCTCGTCCAACAATGTGGGAGGCACAAGTGGGCGGGCCTCATTCGTCGTGCCATTACCGGTTATAGGCGCCCTTGATAGAATGTGGACAAATCGTTCGTCCGTCAACAATGCCTTGAACAGGCACATCCCTGGTTCTAGCTTCCGTGACAACGGCGCGGTTTTGACTGTAGAACGGATGGCGAGACTGACCGTTCCGCCCGTCACCACCATCAAACAGGTAGAAAGGATAGGAAAGGAGACGATCAAAGGCGACGTGCCTTTGATGCCGGCTCCATCCTCCACGATGACCGCTACCTTATTCTCCCCCTGATGTGATACCTCGAGCTTACCGAACGATATCGAAATGCATGCGAAGACGTTGTGTCCGAAGTCCGCCCATGTTTCGCACTGCAGATAGGGGGTACCAGCCTCTGAGAGGTCAGACTGCACCTTGGTAATAGCGTGTCGCGGAACCACTAGTACAACCGTTACAACTTCGGGAACCGCGCTCCACCGTCTGAACATGGAAGGGTTTTCCTCGAGGCGAAGTTCTTGTGCTGCCACAGGGGACAACCAAGAGGGTCGGAAGCCCGCGAGATATAACTGGGTAACCATTTCCTGGTAAAAGTCGGATCCACTAGTTAGAGTACGGTCCTGCAGAACCAGCGTGTGCAGATCGTCCATAACTCCGTCCCAGTCGCAGTGGATCCTCGTTCTGATATATGCGAGCAATAAAGCAAAGCTGCGGCGCGTATAGTGGACAGTGCTTAAGGAGTTCAACTTGCACAAGGCGTGAGGCTCGTCAAGGGACATGGCCGCCACCTTTTTACCGAGGTCTTCATCGGAGAACATCTTCAAGTATATGTCGAATAACGTTCCGGTTAGTTGGTTTGGAGAAAACGAAAGAGTTTGTTGTAAGTCGTTGATACCATGTCCAAAGCCGATAGGCTTCCAAGCAAGACGTTCCTGATACCGGATTGCGAAAGGGCCTGAAATGGCCAGCAGTAGAACCTGGGAGATGTCGGAACGAGTGGTGAAACGAGAGACGTAGCTGGAAGGGACGACACCTAGCAGTAGCGAGATGGTAGAAAGGTCGCCACACACGTGCTCCAGAATACCTTCAGCGGGTGAATCGGCTACAGATAGTAGAACCTCCGTATAAAGCGTTGATGAGTGCGAGTGACGGAGTAAGGGGTTGGTAACAATAAGCAGGTTTTGCAACCCAAGATGGTCCACCAGATTAGACGTCTCGATGACGTCGAATGAAGTCGGAGCGGGGGACGGAGCGCTCGGGCTGTATGATGTATTGTCAAGCTGCACGACCGCTCCCTTCCACGGCGCGCTGGACAGCGGCATATGAATAGTGAATTCACTAGGGTTGTTTACAGAATGAAGGGCCCGACAGAACGCAAGTGCTTCTCCAGCGTACATTCGTACCACGAATGACGCCGAGGAAGCACTTGTAGTCCGGACACGATGTACGATGGCTTTGCTCCAGGTACTAAACTGTTGGCGTGCAGTCCGCACGATTTCGAAGACTGCAGACGGCGCCTCGTCGTCAATTTCCAGACCAGAGGATGCTAAACTTTCTGCAAGATGGAAACCCGAGATAGGGTCTGTACAGTAATGTAAGGAGAATTCGTCTCCAGATGTAGTAGAGAACGCGAAAGTGGGGTTGACACGATTTGCTGGCTTCATGTTTCGCAATCCATCATCCGTAACGCCAGTCGCCCAAAAACGTTTGAACTGCTCCGAAACGGCATACGTCGCTACAGGAGCGAGAGGGCCGGCGGAACGTATGGTCGTGATGACTCGACTGTCTTCCAGTGGCTTCCGGATCCTCCTAATACCATCCTGGAATCTCTCCTTGAAACGCCTAGTTTGCTTGGCATTTAAGTCGGATGTTCCCAGCCAGAGTTTCCAGAATCGACCAATCTCAGAAAGAGTATCCGAGTTGCACATGACGATGAAATGAGAATAAGGTCCCTGTCTCCACGAATCCATGCTCTCCGCAAGCGGAACGAGCTTGCGGCATTGTTTGATGAGCAGCAACAGAGAGGCCTCATCCAGCATCATATGGTAAAATACGTTCCATATTCTGGTCTGTCTGTCTTCACTGCCATCATGGTCAGCCAAGAGCGTAAAGAGTAATGTATTGCGTGCTACAAACCGACCACGTCGGTGATATTGACACTGACGCTCAAATTTTCTGCCACGTACCGAGAACGGCAGCTTCGATATTGCAACAGGTGACATCAAGTTTGCGAGGCTCTGTTCCAGAAGTCAGACATAAGATCCACTTGGGCATAGCACGATATCGTACTAACCGTCTGACATCGAAGCATCAGCGTACACAGTGTACAAAATATGCCTGGGATCTTCACATCCAAGTAATAGCACGTCTGCGTTACGTTCGGGTGGTAAATCTTCTGTGAGGCAGACCGCAGACGTGTTGCCGAGGGGATAGAAGGACGTTTGACCTGGCCAATACAAAACATGCGACATGCTTCAGGTACGCGAGTCAACCATCAGCAGGTCAGAAGTAGCAGGTGCAAGGTTTACATGTCACTTTTCGAGTAAAAGTAAAGGCGCGGTCCCGGAGAGGGTGCTTTGCTTTACTTCCTACACCGTACAACGCTTGGCCGATGCGTGTAGACGAGGGTGAGACACACAAAATCAATTAGAGTGTGGGTGCAGGGAAAGTAGCTAGCTAGGGTGTGCGAGACAGGGATTGGGCGGAAAGACAATCGGTGGAACGTTTCTGGTTTGCACGGGCCTGAAAGAGGGAGATATGAGCGGGTACCAAAGAAACGACGGGCTCGCCGAGGGCACAGAACTCAGTGCTGGTGGTGGTGGAAGGGCAAGAAGAGGGCGGCTGCATTCGCCTTCCCTAAGTCCTATTCTGTCTCGTGCCTCGATCGGCTGACCGTCATCGTGGCATCACTGCCTCATTCTATGAAATGTGTTTACATAGCTGCGTTACTATGCGCACAGAACCAGCGTGTGCAGATCGTCCATAACTCTGCCCCAGCCGCAGTGGACTCTCGTTCTGATATATGCGAGTAATCAGCAAACCTGCGGCGCGTATAGTGGACAATGCTTAAGGAGTTCAGATTGCACAACGCTGACGCTCGTCAAGGGACGGCCACCATCCTTTTACCGAGGTCTTCATCGGAGAACATCCTCAAGTACATGTCGAATAACGTTCCGGTTAGTTGGTTTGGAGAAAACGAAAGAGTTTGTCGTAAGCCGTTAATACCACGACCAAAACCGGTAGGCTTCCAAGCAAGGCGTTCCTGATACCGGGTCCCGAAAGGGCCTGAAGTGGCCAACAGTAGAGCCTGGGAGTTGTCGGAACGTGTGGTGAAACAGAAGACGTAGCCGGAAGGGGACGACAACTAGCATTAGCGAAATGGTAGAAAGGTCACCACACTGGCAGGTGCTCCAAAATACCTCCAACAGGTGAATTTGCTACAGATAGCAAAACCTCCGTATAAAGCGTTGGGGAGGGCAGTGGCAGAGCAAAGGGTGGATAACAATACATACCTTTGTAACTACCGTGAAAGATACAGCGATAGCTGTAAAGGAAGGGAGAAAGACTATGAGTAGATTTGAGAGAGGACCGTTGAGCGATGATGAATTAATCAATGAAAAGACGATCAGCTAGATCTGAAGCGCTCTATCGGTGTGTGGGGGAAAGCCGCGCGTCGTTAGCTTCGTCCTGAAACCAGGGGCGGACAAAGCGGGAGGCGGAAGAAGAGAAAGCGCTCAGCTGAACGGGTCACGTGATCTCACGGACTGGAAGACAGAGACAGAGATCACGAAAAGTTTTCGGAAGATAAAAGGGAAAGTGAGCGCGAAACCGAAAGGCACGACGCGAAGGCTAACTAAGTGTGTGTGAACGGACGAGTGGAAAAGAGAGCAAGGGCCACAGACCGACCACACACACTAAAAAGGTGACAAGGGAGGTGGGCGGGAGAGCGAAAGACGAATGAGTATACGCGCGTAAAAAGTAAGTGCGTAATGATATGAAGACATCGAATTGAGAGAGAGAGAGAGAGAGAGAGAGAGACGAAAGATAGGGGGCAAACAATCTAAGTCAGGCAGACTTAGATTAGCAAGCAGCACGTGATCGTTACAAAGGCTAGCTAGGCAGAAATGTGAGAGCTCTTACGAGGCCTAGCTATAGGCCATGCTAGGAGCGCCGGATTCTGCCAGCTTTGGGCGGTTTTGCTGATGGGGGTTTCTTGATTATCGGCGTCTCCGAGACGCTGCGCCTACAACACTCATGCCTCTGCTTCTCTGTCTCGTCCATCGTGGTGACTGTGTGTCCCGCACGCAGGTCGGTTTCGTGGGCGGTGGAGTTTCTTGATTATTGGCATCTTCATGACGTTGTGCCTACGTGACACATGCCCCACCCTCTCTGTTTCGTGACTGTGTCCCGCACGCGGGTCGGTTTCGTGGTGAGTGTGTCCCAGACACAGATCGACTTCGGGCTGACTGTGTGTCCCGCACGCGGATCGGTTGCTTCCTTGGTCGCGCCTGCCGTCTCCTCAGGGTACGTTGTTCTAGGGGCATGTGGTTGCATCTTGGCTTTCGCTTTCTGACCTCGCTCGAGTCGTGTAAGTGTCCCACCTATGGTCTCCGTCACACTGCGGAGTGCATCCCACATTCTGCCGTTGTCTCCTTACAGTGGCTGGGTGTTCGACATCCGATCGTTGGGGTTTGTTTGTCAGCTGGCTATGGGCACAGGAGGCTCTTCAGGCATTAGATTTGGGGTGGTAGGTTGGTCTCCTACGTCATTGTGGTGGCGCTGGCGTGGACTTTTCATGGCGGGCGCGGCTGTATGTGCGGCCCGTGTTGTTGGGCCGACTGCGTACAGGTGGGCCAAGGGGTGGTCGTGAGGTGTTGTATTCTGCTCTTGAGGGCTGCGGTCTTTGCGCGGTTGCCTATTCATCCTTTGTTGGGAGTGGTGGGTGCATGCGGCTTGCGCTCCGTCGGTGCGGCGGGTTCCTCGCAGTCCATCCCGGTGCTGGTCCGAGTCTGCATGTCAGATGTAGTAGACCCCTTTCCAACCATCACAATGTTGCTCCCAAACTTTCTTTCAGCATCATGTACCCTCCGTAAGGTCAGTTGGGGCATCAAAATGTCGCCAGATAACGGTTCCTTGCGAGTTCGAACCCACTCCGATCTGGAGAACCACACTGTTGCACACAGTACACCCATGACAGTTACATAGTTGTTGATCAACAGTAGCAGTGAGCCGAGGGTGTCTGAGGATTGATCGGTTATGGAGCAGATGATTAATACAAGGTTGAACATGAGAGGGAAGACGAAATTGGCGGCAGAAATGTAAAATATTTGGCGGATGCGGGCTGGTAGTCTACCTATTGTACGTCGGGGCAGCGCGTGTCATCCAGTCCACCTACAAAAATATGAGAACGTACTCACCGCATTTCTTCGGAATAGTGCGGACACGGAGGTTGTACAGGAAGAGACTGACCGAATACCTATCAAAAAGGAAAACAATGAAAGCTTTCGATGGACCGCCTGGATGTCCCCCGACTCACGCATTGTCTGCTATTTGCATCGTCCATTCAGCAATCAGGTTAGGATTGCGGAACCAGTGGTTTCCACTTCCCGCTCTCAGAACCTCAGCAAAACCATTGATAAAAAGAATCTACATGCAAAATCACCATGCATGGACTTAAAAATTGAAGGGTAACGCACGAGAACCACCACTCGAGCACATTTGACGCACAAGGGGAATGTAAATATTTTCAGCAGAGTAACTAGACCTGTACTAGAGAGAGGGTACAGTGCCAAGAGGCGAGTTAACAATATCGACTCGGATAATAACGGCGGGAAGACAGCGAAGGTGATCGAGGCGATGTAGGTGGCCCGCAAAGGGTGGTCGAGCTCGTTGAGAACTGCTTTCCCATCGCAAAAACCGACCAATACACCCATCATCAAGACGATACAGACAACAAGTACATTTAGTCGGAATGCCACGCGGCGTCGAGACTCCTTGGTGGAGAGTGCAAGAAGGACGACGAAAAGGGTAAACAGAGAGGCAGAGAAAGCAGTATTTTCCAGGAGAACGAAGAAAGCTGGCTGTATACTCTCAACGTACTTGTTGATGGTAGATTCTGGATCCGTCGCTGAGGACATCCGTGAGATGGGGTGAATCCGCATGCATGCCTGCCAATCTGTAATATACTCCACCACCTGGCAAATTGAATGATTGCCCTGGTTCTGAAAATGGTTACTTATCTCTTCCATCGAGAGAAATCCACTCAGAGATCAATGTGTTAAGTACTCATCAGCACCAGAAACCCCAGGATTACGTATGGACTTACATACCTTCTTGCCTAACAGTTAAAGTTTCTACTGGCTGTAGTTCAACCCATCACGCCAGTGTTTGAAGGGCCGGCGGTGGACCAGGTGTACAGACGTGAGAGGCTGGTGGCACGCCAGTGGTTGCCGCCACCGCCATGAGTGTGACGGTGGCCTGCGCCCAAATTAGGAAGGCACGTAGCGCAGATATATACTCTCTCACGGCCATGAGCTCAGTCTCAAGCAACGTTTAGCTAATCCACATCATGTGACTTCCACCCAATCAGAACGTTTTATTTACCACCACCGCCATGGTCATGGAAGTTGATGGCACCACCAGAGGTGGCTTTACGGTGAGCCACTAGCACTTCAAACGCTGCATCGCGCACCCCTGAATGGCGGCAAACTATACATAATGTTCATGGACAACAGGCTGCTACTGCTGCTGCTCTCGACCGCTGGAAGTCATCCAACAATACATCTTCCACGAAGCTTATTCATACCTCGCTGTAACTAAAGTTTTCTTCGGTGCTTCGGACCATCCATGGTTGCCCTCGTGTTCTGTTATCAGCATCTCATCAACATATTATGATGGGGGAAGCATTCTTCGGCCGCCATTAGGTTAGGGGAGAAGATCAATCCGTAAACAGGTTCCCTGTCAACCTCAACGAACAAACTAGCCATCTCAAGTACATATCTCAGCAGAAGGAGCCGAATTCTGGACTGCCTTCGCTGGCTGTGCAAACCAGCTTTGTAGCGCAATCATCCAATGAACGAGGCAGAGTATAATGGCGCATGGGCCAATGTCCTCGGTGCGGAGTCGAGGAGCCACGTTCAATGCCACATATATCCGAATCTTGGCGTTACCATCGCAGACACTGTTCTCTCTCCTGGTCTGTCTTACCCGCTTTGTAGCCTTAGTTGCGCTCTCCACAGAGCCGTCTCGGCGGCACCACGTAATCCGACTAAACCAGTCCGCTGTCTGATATTGAACGACCTGGTTACGGGGAATGGGATATCCGATTACCTGTGCGGACATGGGAGGTCGTGAAGGGAGAGTCCAGCAGCTGAGTACTTTCCGATTTCCGAAAGGGAAACAACGAAGGCTTTCAATGAGCTGCTTGAAGCTTGAACGTTGGCCAACTCGCGTGTTGTCTGCTGCTGTTTGCATCGTCCCTTCAACAAACGGGTTGGGATTGCGGAGCCATGGGGTGTAATGTCCTACAGAGTCATCGGAAAAAAAAAGATTGTGTATCTAGAGCATTTTGCCTGTCGTCAACGTGCAGGCGCTTACTCGGGTCTCGAGCACCAGTCATATCCTAGTGTCGTCGAAAGTCTCAAGGTCATGACGCATGCCAGGGCGCAGCGTACAGGACCGCTTCCGCATCCTGAAAGTTTATCTTTTGGGAGCTCGTCCTATATGCACTGTACTCTTGTAACTGAGGGAGTTGGGGACTGGCGCTTGCGCCGCTACCGATATGATGTATTGTCGAGCTGCACGACCGCTCCCTTCCACGGCGTGCTGAATAGGGGCGAGTGCATAACGAATTTACTAGGGCTGTTTACAGAATAAAGGGCCCGACAGAACGCAAGTGCTTCTCTAGCGTACATTCGCACCACGAATGACACCGGGGAAGCACTTGCAGTCCGGGCACGATGTACGACGGCTTTGCACCAGGTACTAAACTGTTGGCATGCAGTCTGCATGATTTCGAAGACTGCAGATGGCGTCTCGTCAATTTCCAGACCAGAAGATGCTAAAATTTCTGCAAGATGGAAAGCCGGTAGGGAGAATTCGTCTCCAGATATAGTAGAGAACGAGAAAGTGGGGTTGACACGATTTGCTGGTTTCACATTTGGCAATTCGTCATCCATAACGCCAGTCGCCCAAAAACGTTTGAACTGCTCCGAAACGGCATGCATCGCTACAGGAGCGAGACGGCCAGCTGAACGTATGGACGTGATGACTCGACTGGCTTTCAGTGGCTTTCGGATCCTCCTAATACCATCCTGGAATATCTCCTTGAAACGCCTGGTTTGTTTTGGGTCAAGGTTGGGTGTTCCTAGCCGAAGCTTCCGGAACCGGCCAATCTCAGAGAGGGTATCTGAGCCACACATGACGATGATATGGGAATGAGGACCCTGTTTCCATGAATCCATGCTCTCCGCAAGCGGAACGAGCTTGCGGCATTGTGTAATGAGCAGCGAGGGAGAGGCCTCGTCCAACATCATATGGTAGAATACGTTCCATATACTTGTCTGTCTGTCTTCACTGCCGTCGCGGCCAAGGGCGTAAAGAGTAATGTATTGCGTGCTACAAACCGACCACGTCGGTGACATTGACACTAACACTCAGACTTTCTGCCACGTACCGAGAACGGCAATTTCGATATTGCAACAGGTGACATCAAGTTTGCGAGACTCTGTTCCAGAAGTCAGATGTAAGGTCCACCTGGGCATAGCACGATATCGTACTAACCGTCTGACATCGAAGCATCAGTGTATACTGTGTACAAAATATGCCTGGGATCTCCGCGTCCGAGTAACAGCACCTCCGATGCGCTTCAACGTTCGGGCGGTAAATCTTCTGTGAGGCAGACCGCGGACGTGCCGCCGAGGGGATAGAAAGACGTTTGACCTGGCCAATACAAAACGTGCGACATGCTTCAGGTACGCGAGTCAACCGTCGGTAGGTCAGAGGCAGCAGGTGCAAGGCTTACCTGTCACTTTTCGAGTGAAAGTAAAAGCGCGGACCCGGAGAGGGTGCTTTGCTTTGTTTCCTGCACCGTACAACGCTTGGCTGACGTGTGTGGACGAGGGTGAGACACACGAAATCAATTATAGAGTGCGGGTACGGGGAAAGTAGCTAGCTAGGGTGTGCAAGACAGGGATTGGGCGGAAAGACAATCGGTGGAGCGTTTCTGCTTTGCATGGGCCCGAGAGAGGAAATATGAGCGGGTGCCAAAGAAACGAAGGGCTCGTCGAGGGCACAGAACTCAGTGCTGGAGGTGGTGGTAGGGCAAGAAGAGGGCGGCTGCGTTGGCCTTCCCTAAGTCCTATTCTGCCTCGTGCCTCGATCGGCTGACCGTCATCGTGGCTTCACTGCCTCGTTCTGTGAAACTGCGTTTACATAGCTGCGATACTATGCGCAAAGTCTTCCCAACAAGTTGCCTGTGATAATGCGAGAGCAGGTGGCAAACACCAGTTGGACCTTCCTCAATCCATCATGGACATTGCATCTTACCGGGCTCGGTTGTGCTTCGGATGGAAATTTTTGCAAGCAAGCAGACCAGGCACTACAAAATGAAGTGATGAATGAGATACTTCACTCGCTGTCGGAAAGCTTGAATATACCTTCATTTTCTGTAGTTTTGGTCTACCGCTGAATAAAACCATTACATAACATCTGTTGACAGTCCCCTGAAATTGTTGTTTCGTCAGTCGCATCAAATTCTGAGAAGAAGTAGACCGCGGGACCAGCAGAGCTGCAAAGAGAATCGCCGGATAATAAAAGATCCCTCCTGGCCAAGTGAAACTGACTCTTGGCGAAGTATGCGGCTGGGTACTGGGACGATTCTACGCGGTGGATACTTGCAATGGTCTTCGGATCCGGTTGAGGAACAGCAGAAACGCTTGCCTGGCGTCTTATCTGGCCACACGAGTCCGTGCGATAGTTTGAGATCCCAGACGAGGTTGTTCGCGTGGGCGAGGATGAGAGTCTCCCAGTTGACTGATTCCGTTTCACGATTGCTCATTTATAAGGATAACAGCACAAGGCTTTGTGATGGTCTGTATTACAACGTCGTTCAGAGTTGGGGCCAGTAAACTCGACGGGAAACGTAGGCGGTGGACCCTTGACGCGCCATGAAGACTAAGTAAGGCCAATCGAAGGTTTCGTGCCATGACGTTTTGACCTTGATCGATCAGTGCTAACTTTTCAAGCTTCAAGCTTCCGCAGCGCCTGCCACCACACTTGAATGTCAGATAAACGCAAGTTTAAAGGGAGCTAGGGAACTATACAAAGCCATGTATGCATTTACATTGAAGCTCGCCGCATCATATGAGATGACGGGGACTACTCTCATTTTGTGACAGTGCGTTTTTCAGTGAGATGAGTATGATTTTGGCAGCTGACGCTGCTACTTCGTGAAAACGCAGCACATTCTCACACTGTCAGCATCTAGTCTAGTATTGAAGGATCTAAAATTTTGGCTGAGTGCGGGCACCCGTACAAGTAGCAAGGGTAAGCGGGAGTAGGGTAGCAGCAAGCTACGTCACAGACCTACAAGTACAAGTATCTGGACAGATGGAAAGGCAGGAGATACAACCACAGGTTTGGATCCAGAGAGAAGAGAAAGGGACTGGGGCCAATGAAAACAGGCAGGACGACTCGAAACACAAAACACAACTTTGGAGGCCAGGAAAACTCGGGAAACGAAGAAAAAAGAACAGCAGAATTACACTAAGACTCTCATGTCGGCAGGCAGTTCCTCTTGTGCGTCTTCCAATCCTTTTCTTGACAGTCTTTTGAACAATACTTGTTTGTCTTGCACCTGCTACACCTGGACAACGGCACACCTCCATTTCTGCACGTTGCGCATCTCGCCAGTGCTGGTCTGACTGGGGGGACATCTGCAGGCTCCATCGTCTCTGCGTATTCCAAATAAGACACGCCAAATAACGGGCTGATCGCTGCCCTCGTCGCATATTTGGCCGCGACTCTGCCGTAGCGGCCGCGCAGCGCTTCCGTTCCAACGCCCATCCCACAGGAGCACCACGGTACCTTGTTTGGATCCGATCCTGCATTTGGATAGAGCGGAATAGAGTTCTGAGCGACGTATTCGCAATTTGGCTTGTGCTTCCACGTGCGGCACCGCTCGATAAAGAGCGGAAGTAGATGTCTCCATGCTTTGGATTCATCGGTGCTCGTCTTGATGGGAAATAAGAGCGGTATCTCTCTTCCCCTCCCGTTTCGAGTGTCATCTGACATGGGGATGACCCACGAATCAGCTACGACCGTGTGGGAGGCAAGGTCGAGCCGGACATCAGTCACAAGGATGGTTGCATACAACTCTCCCCTTGAATGGTTACGTAGCGCAAACACGGCGTGAGTATCACCCTCCACCCCAGCAGCCAAAAAGAAAAGGGTTCGAAGGGAGTCCTTTAAACTTGTAAACGTGTCTGGTATCCGTCCGAGAAACACACTCTGTGTGCGTGACATGTGCTCCCTCTCGGACAACATATGGTTGATATGTGGGGCGAACCAATCAAATGCCTTTTTACTCCCGGAGAGTTGGAAGCGAGGGCAGTGATCCAAATTCACGCGGTGCATACCCCATAGCGTTGGCACACCAGAATCAAAGGTCATCCTGAAATTCCCCGCTATATTCCGTTCCCTCTTGTTGTCGAGTGTTAGTGTGACTGGTGCAACAACCTGTCCTAATGTCAAACCACGGGCTGTGTGCAAATGCCGATGACACCCACCTCGACGTACTTGGATTTGCGCGCTACGCGGAGCTTGGCATTCGTTATGTCAACGGGGAGAGGAAAAGAAACCGTCCACTGGTAATCGCCAATGCGTAGCTTGGCTTTTTCGAGAGACAATTTCTCTGTAGTGATCGGGCAGCCGCTTGTCAGTGCGGCCTGTTCTGCCGGATTTACGATGTCGACACGTGCAGTGAGCGACTGGACTAGAAGGTTGGACATGTCTATCTCCACATGGATAGGATGACCCTGATCTGTCTCGTCCAACAATGTGGGAGGTACAGGTGGGTGCGTCTCATTTATCGTGTCATTGCCGGTCGTTGGGGCTCTTGATAGAATGTGGACAAATCGTTCGTCCGTCAATAATGCCTCGAATAGACTCATCCTTGGCCCTAGCTTCTCTGACAACGGCACGGTTTCGATGGTAAAACGGACGCCTAGGCCGACCGTTCCGCCCGTCACTACCATCAGACAGGTAGAAAGGATAGGAAATGAGACAATCAGAGGCGACGTGCCCTTGATCCCAGCTTTATCCTCTACGATGACCGCCACCTTATTTTCGCCTTGACCTGATACTTGGAGCTTACCGAACGATGCCGAGATGCATGCGAAGGTGTTGTGCCTGAAATTTGCGCACGTTTCGCACTGCAGATAGGGGGTACCAGCGTCTGAGAGATCAGACTGCATCCCAGCAATGGCGTGCCGAGGAACCACCAGTACGACTGTTACAACTTCAGGAACCGCCCTCCACCGTTTGAGCATCGGAGGGTTTTCCTCGAGGCGAAGTTCTTGCACGGCCAGAGGGGACAACCATGAAGGTCTGAAGCCTGCGAGATATAGCTGAGTAACCAGTTCTTGGTAAAAGTTGGATCCATTGACGAGAGTACGGTCTTGTAGAATCAGTGCGTGCAGATCGTCCATGACTGTGTCCCAGTCACAGTGGACTCTTTTTCTAACATGTGCGAGTAGCAAGGCAAAACTGCGTCGCGTATAGTGGATAGTGCTTAGACACCCCAACCTTTGCAACGCGTGAGTCTCGCTAAGAGACATGGCCGCCACCTTTTTACCGAAATCTTCATCGGAGAACATCCTCACGTATATCTCGAATAATGTCCCAGTCAGTTGGTTTGGAGAAAACGAAAGGGCTTTTTGCGGGCCGTTAGTATCATGTTCGAAGCCGACAAGTTTCCAAGCAAAACGCTCCCAGTACTGGGTTGCAGAGGGCCCACCAACTACCAACAGCAGAATCTCGGAGGTATTGGAACGTGTAGTAAAACGGGAGACGTAGGCGGAGGGGATGACACCTAGCAGTAGTGAGATGGTGGAGAGACCACTGCACACATATTCCAAGACGTCTTCCGCAGGTGGATTGGCTATGGAAAACAATGTCTTCGTATAAAGTGTTGATGAAGGCGAGTGACGAAGAAGAGGAGTGGCGGCGATAAGCAGGTTTTGCAACCCCAGCAGACTAGACGCCTTGATGACATCGAATGAAGTTGGAGCCGGGCGCGGAGAGCTCAGGCTATATGAAGCATTATCGAGCTGCACGACTGTTCGCCTCCATGGCGCACTGAATAGCGGCGAGTGCATAGCAACTTCACTGGGGCTGTTCACAGTGTGAAGGGCACGGCAGAACGCAAATGCGTCTCCAGCGTACATTCGCACCACGAAGGACACTGAGGAGGTACTTGTGTTCCGGAAAAGGCGTACAACAGCTTTGCACCAGGCACTGAATTGCTGGCGTGCAGCCTGCACATTGGGGACCACAGACGGCGTCTCGTTGCGGACTTCCGGTCCGTAAGATGCTACAGTTTCTGCAAGATGGAAACCCCGAAATGGGGTCTGTGCCACAAAACAAGGAGAATTCGTCTTCAAAAGCAGTACCAGACGCGAAAGTAGGGTTAACATGATCTGCTGGTTTCACGTTTCGCAGTCCATCATCCGTAACGCCAGTCGCCCAAAAACGTTTGAACTGCTCAGCAACAGCGTCCAACGCTACGGGAGCGACAGGGCCAGCTGAACGTACGGACATGACGACTCGACAGTCTTCGAATGGCTTCCGTACCTTCTTCATACCGTCTTGGAATTTCTCTTTAAAATGCCTAGTTTTCTCGGCATTGAAGTCAGACGTTTCCAGCCATAGTTTCCAGAACTGGCCGATCTCAGAAAGAGTATCCGAGTTGCACATGACGATGAAATGGGAATAAGGTCCCTGTCTCCAGGAATCCATGCTCTCCGCAAGCGGAACGAGCTTGCGGCATTGTTCGATGAGTAGCGAGAGAGAGGCCTCGTCCAGCATCATATGATAAAATACGTTCCATATACTAGTCTGTCTGTCTTCACTGCCATCATGGTCAGCCAAGAGCGTAAAAAGCAGTGTGTTGCGCGCTACAAAACGACCGCGTCAGTAAAATTAACACTAGTGCCGGAACTTTCTGCTACGCACCAAGAATGGCAGCTTTGATGTCGCAACAGGTGACATCGAGTTTGCGGGGTTCTGTTCTAAAGGTCAAACCCAAAGTCGACTGGAGCATAGCACAATAGCATACTAACCATCCGAAATCGAAGCATCGGCGTACACTGTGTACAAAATATGCCTAGGATCTCCACATCCGAGTAACAGCACGTCTGCGTTTCGTTCGGGTGGTAAATCTTCTGTGAGGCAGACTGCAGGCGTGTTGCCGAGGGGATAGAAGGAAGTTTTTCCCGGCCAGTATAAAACGTGAGACATACTTCAGGTGTGCAAGTTAATCGTAGTAAATCAGAGGCCACAGGTGCATGGCTTACTTGTCACTTTTCGAGTGCGAGTACAGCTGCGGATCCGGAGGGGTGCTTTGGTTTATTTCCTCGCCGTCCAACCGCCCGGCAGATGTGCGTAGACGAGGTGAGACACACGAAATCAGTTACGGAGCGTGGGTACAGGAGGAGTAGTTAGCTAAGGTGTGCGAGACAAGGACCGGGCGGAAAGGCACTCGGTGAAGCGTTTCCGCTTTTGCACGGACCTGAGAGAGGGAGAGGTGAGTAGGTACCAAAAAAGACCCAGGACTTAGAGCCGGAGGTGGTAGAAGAGCGATAAAGAAGGGGGGCGCCTGCGTTCGCTTTCTCCTATTCTGCCTGGTGCCTCGATCAGCTGACCGCCATTGTGACATCACTGCCACTTTCTATGATATGCACTTGCGCAAAGTCTTTCCCAATGGGTTGCCTGCGATAACGCGAAACAGGGGCAAGCACCAGCTGGGCTTTCCCCAGCCCATTGTCAACACCGCATCAGTTGGCTATGCTCCAGATGGAAATCTTCGCGGACAGGCCACAAACTAATGTGATGTTGAATGAGGTACTTCACCCGCCGTCGGCCTGCTCGAATATACTTCCGTTTTCTGCAGTATTGGTCTACTACTGAATGAAAACATTGTATAATTTCTGTTGACAGTTCCTGAAATTGTTGTTTCGTCAGCTGCATTAAACTCTGGGGAGAAGTAGACTGCAAGGTTGGCGGAGCCGTAAAGAGGACCGTCAGATAATGGAAGATCCCCTGGCGAAGTGAGGCCGTGTGACGGAATATGCCTCGGCCGAGGGTTACCATATCTCGCTGCCTTCGCCACCTGAAACATAGTGGTGTATGTTTATTCCTATTTCATTTTGCGTGTGTTATATTCTCGTAGTCGTCGCTTTCCTTCTCAGTTTCTGCCTTTTATCTTCTATCAGGTACGTTCCCACATCACCTCTACCCTACGATGTTCCATCTTCTATCAGCCCCTGTATGTTTGTCGAACGATATATACATACTTGCCTTGGTGCACTACAGAAGACGTCCGTGACAGGCTAACTCTTGGTGAGGTATGCAGTCGGGTACTGCGACAGTTTTACATAGTGGGTCCTTGAAATGACCTTCGGATCTGGTCGAGGCACGGCAGGAACGTTTGCCTGATCTTTATTGGATTTGGGCGATACGAGTCCGTCTGACAGTGTGATTAGTATAATATTCCAGACGCGGTCGTTGGCGTGGGTAGGGTTGCTCTCTCTGCCAATGACTGATTCCGTTGCATGACTGCTCCGTTTATAAGGACAACAGCACAAGGGCTTGTCGTAATCCGTAAGGCTGAGTTCGAGCACTCATACTTACGAGTAGTAAAGGTAAGCGGAAGTGAGGCAGTAGCAAGCTAATATGGTACAGGCAAACAAGTACAAGCAACCGAACAAACAGAACTTCGGGCAGGTTTGGATTCAGAGCGACCAGTCGTCTCAAGATCTCACTGCTCAAAACACAAAACGTAACTTTGGAGGCCAGGAAAACTTGGGACGCGAAGAAAAAAGAACAGTAAAATTACACTAGGGCTCTCATGTTGGCACGCAGTTCTTCTTATGCGTCTTCCAATCCTTTACTTGACAGTCTCTTGAACAGTACTTGTTTGTCTTGCACCTGCCACACTTGGACAACGGCGTATCTCCTTTTCCGCACGCTGCGCATCTCGTCAGTGCTGGTCCAGCTGGGGGGACATCTGCAGGCTCCACCGTCCCCGCGTGTTCCAAATAGGGCACGCCAAATAACGGACTGATCGCTGCCCTCGTCGCATATTTGGCCGTGGCGCTGCCGTAGCGGCCCCGCAGCGCTTCCGTTCCAACGCCCATCCCACAGGAGCACCATGGTACCTTGTTTGGATCCGATCCTGCATTCGGATAAAGCGGAATAGAGTTATGAACGAGGTATTCGCAATTTAGCTTGTGCTTCCACGTGCGGCATCGCTCGATAAAGAGCGGAAGTAAATGTCTCCATGCTTCGGATTCATGGGTGCTTGTCTTGACGAGAACTAAGGGCGGGATCTCTCTTCTCCGCCCGTCTAGAGTGTCGTCCGACATTGGTATGATCCACGAATCAGCTACGACCGTGTGGGAGGCAAGGTCGAGCCGGACGCCGGTCACGAGGATGGTTGCATACAACTCTCCCCTCGAATGGTTGCACAGCGCAAACTCGGCGTGAGTTTCGCCTACCAGCCCGGTGGCCAAAAAGAGCAGAGTTCGAAGGGAATCCTTCAAACTTGTAAACGTGTCCGGTATGCGTCCAAGAAATACCCTCTGTGTGCGCGACATGTTCTCCCTCTTGGAAAACATATGGTTGATATGCGGGGCCAACCAATCAAATGCTTTTTGACCCCCGGGGAGTTTGAAGGAAAGGCAACGATCCAAATTCACGCGGTGCACACCCCAGAGCGTTGGCACACCAGAATCAAAAGTCATCCTGAAATTCCCCGCTATCCTCCGTTCCCTCTTGTCGTCGAGGGCCAGTACCATCGGTGCAACAACCTGTTCTTATGTCAGACCGCCAACGGTACGCAAATGCAGACGACACTCACCTCAACGTACTTGGATTTACGCGCTATGCGGAGCTTGGCATTCGTTATGTCGACCGGGAGAGGGAAAAGAACGATCCACTGGTATTCACCGATGCGTAGCTTGGCTTTATCTAGAGACGCTTGCTCTACAGTGATTGGGCAGCCACTTGTCAGTGCGGCCTGTTCTGCCGCATGTACGATGTCGAGGTGTGCAGTGAGCGTCTTGACCAGCGTATTGGACTCGTCCATCTTCACATGGATCGGATGACCCTGATCTGTCTCGTCCAACAGTGTAGGAGGCACAAGTGGGTGCACCTCATCCGTCGTGTCGCTGTCGGACGTTGGCGCCCTTGAAAGGACATGAACCCAGCGTTCGTCCGTCAACAAGGCCTTGAACAGGCACATCTTTGGCCCTAACTTTTGTGATAACGGCATGGTTCCGATAGTAGAACGGACGGCCAGGCTGACCGTTCCGCCCGTCGCAATCATCAGACAGGTAGAAAGGATGGGAAAGGAGACAATCAAAGGCGACGTGCCCTTGATTCCAGTTCTATCCTCCACGATGACTGCCACTTTATTCTCGCCTTGACCTGATACTTCCAGCTTACCGAATGATGCCGAAATGCATGCGAACGTGTTATGCCTGAAGTTCGCCCATGTTTCGCACTGCAGATAGGGGCAAACAGCATCTGAGAGGTCAGACTGCGCCTTGGTAATGGGGTGCCGCGGAACCACCAACACGACTGTTACAACTTCAGGAACCGCCCTCCACTGTCTGAATACCGGAGGGTCTTCCTCGAATCGAAGTTCTTGCACTGCCAGAGGGGACAACCAAGAAGGCCGGAAGCCTGCGAGAAATAACTGGGTAACCATTTCCTGGTAAAAGTCGGATCCATTAATAAGAGTGCGGTTCTGTAGAACCAACGTGTGCAGATCGTCCATGATTCTGTCCCAGTCGCAGTGGACTCTTGTTCTAATATGTGCGAGTAGCAGGGCAAAGCTGCGGCGCGTATAGCGGATTGTGCTTAAAGAGTTCAACTTGTACAACGCGTGAGGCTCGTCAAGAGACATGGCCGCCATCCTTTTACCGAGGTCTTCATCGGAGAACATCCTCAAGTATATGTCGAATAGCGTTCCGGTCAGTTGGTCTGGAGAAAATGAAAGGGCTTTTTGTGGGGCATTAGTGTCATGACCGAAACCGACAAGCTTCCAAGCCAAGCGTTCCCAATGCTGGGTTGCAAAGGGGCATCCACCGGCCAACGACAGAATCACGGAGGAGTTGAAATATGTAGTAAAGCGGGAGACGTTGGTGGAAGGAACGACACCTAGCAGTAGGGAGATGGTGGAGAGGTCACCGCACACACGTTCCATGATCCCTTCGGCAGGTGAATTGGCCACACGGAATGAAGTCTTCGTATGAAGTGTTGACGAAGGTGAGTGACGGAGAAGGGGAGTGGTGGCAAGAAGTAAGTTATGCAATCCGAGATGGCCCAATACACAAGGCGTCTCAATGACGTCGAATGAAGTTGGAGCGGGAGACGGAGCACTCGGACTATACGATGCATTGTCGAGCTGGACGACTGTTCGCTTCCACGGCGCACTGAATGTCGGAGAGTGCATAGCAAGTTCATTGGGGCTATTCACAGGATGGAGCGCCCGACAGAACGCAAGTGCTTCTCCAGCGTACATTCGCACTACGAAGGACGCTGAGGAGGCACTTGTATTCCGGACACGGCGTACGACAGCTTTGCTCCAGGCATTGAACTGCTGGTGTGCAGCCTGCACGACCTTAAATACCGCAGACGGCGTCTTGTCACAGAATTCGAGCCCGGATGACGCTAAAGTTTCTGCAAGGTGGAAGCCTGAGATGGGAGCTGTACCGTCAAACAAGGAGAATTCGTCTCCAGATGTAGTAGAGAACACGAAAGTGGGGTTGACATGCTCTGCTGGTTTCACCTTTTTCCATCCATCATTCGTAAGGCCAGTCACCCAAAAAAGCTCGAACTGCTCGGCAACAGCATCAAACGCTACAGGAGCGAGAGGGCCGGCTGAACGCGCGGATGTGATGACCCGACAGTCCTCGAATGACTTCCGTATTTTCTTCATACCATCCTGGAACCTCTCCTTGAAACGCCTAGTTTGCTTGGTATTGAAGTCAGATGTTCCCAGCCAGAGTTTCCAGAATCGACCAATCTCAGAAAGAGTATCCGAGTTGCACATGACGATGAAATGGGAATAAGGTCCCTGTCTCCAGGAATCCATGCTCTCAGTAAGCAGAACGAGCTTGCGACATTGTTCGATGAGCAGCGAAAGAGAGGCCTCGTCCAGCATCATGTGATAAAATACGTTCCATATGCTGGTCTGTCTGTCTTCACTGCCATCATGGTCAGCCAAGAGCGTAAAGAGAAGCGTATTGCGCGCTACAGAAACGACCGCGTGAGTGAAATTAACGCCAGCGCTCAAACTTTCTGCCCCGTACCAAGAACGGCAGCTTCGATGTCGCAGCAGGTAAAATCGAGTTTGCGGGGTTCTGTTCTAAAGGTCAAACCCAAAGTCGACTGGAGCATAGCACAACGTCGTACTAACCATCTGAAATCGAAGCATCGGCGTACACGGTGTACAAAATATGCCTAGGATCTCCACATCCGAGTAACAGCACGTCTGCGTTTCGTTCGGGTGGTAAATCTTCTGTGAGGCAGACTGCAGACGTGTTGCCAAGGGGGTAGAAGGAAGTTCGACCTGGCCAATACAAAACTTGAGACATGTTTTGAGTGCGATTGCTATAGGCACGCGAAGTCAGAAGCAGTAGGTGCAGGGCTCAGTGGGGTGGTGGTGGTGGTGGTGGTTGAAGAGTGAGGAAGAGGGTAGCTGCGTTTGCGTTCCCTAAATCCTATTCTGCCTCGTGCCTTTATCTGCTGACCGTCATCGTGACATAACCACTTCGTTCTTTCATATGCACTTAGATGGCTTCCTCCGTTTTTCATTACCGTATCTTCGTGACTGCTCCTTCTGTGTTAGTATGCACAAAACCTTTCCTGATAAGTCGTCTGTGGTAACGTGAGAGCAGTGGCAAGAACGAATTGGACCTTCTTCAATCTATCGTTGGCATAGTGTCTCCGCACCTGTCAGGGTGTCCTTCTCCTCTGGTGTATTTTTTCCCGCCCTATGCTGCTGTGTAAAAAACTGACATCAGCTGGCCCTGTTGTTACAGGAAGCCAGAATCTGTGCCGCTCTGATTCGGTCGTGAGTAGTGATTCCTGGTGCTTTGCAAGCTCAGCCAGGACTTGCGAACCCAGTCATTTCTTCTTTGCGCCCATTGCATGCCGCGGGGAGAACTTTTTTTTTTGGATGGTTCGATCGTGACCAGTTCGGGTAATCTTTCGGATAGGAGCATCTCGTTGTCACAGCCAGGATCCTCGCTGATCGAGTTTGGAAAAGCCGCCACACAAGGTTCCGCCCCTCGATGCAAGCTCCGCAAGTACTGGTTGGGACACCAAAGTTGAATCTGAGCTCATCGAGACGTTCTCAGGTGTTTTACATATGTGGAAGAATAATACGTTCAACTTCACCTCCCGTGGCTGCCAGTAAGCTGTTGACCGGCATACTCCCAATGATAGTCCTCCCCGCCCATGATATCTTAGTATTAGCGAGGTATGTCTTAAGCAAGCACTATCGCGGTGAATTGTGTACATCGTTCGCTGACCACTGGTAGAAGAAGAATTCTGCGTACACAGGTTAAAAACAAGAGGCAGATCCGCTCACGTCTGTAAGATTTGCGGTTTACGCGCCTTCTCCGCCGATATAATATGCAACAAAGCGCTGGATCAAACTTTATCTAGGTGCCAGTAGCCATTAGCGTTCCTCGGGGAAGGACAGTTTCCGGGTTGCCAGTCACTACGAACAGTGCCCCGTTATAGAGTCATACGGTGTACCCGGTGCGTGAAGGTGTCGGATCTTGTCCGTAACGCCAGAACGTACGAGTTTAAATTCTCGCCCTTCGGCACGTCTTCCGGTGCCGCTTTTTCTAATCATAGTCCCTCCATCGAAAAGGTGATCCTGGATCACGAAGTCACTGGGTAACCGGCGCGAAGAAAAGGAGGAGCTCTCACCTGGATGGCGAGCGAGGATATGTACCTGCGCCTGATGGGCAGCCAAGATAAGACAACCGATGAAGCAAGCACTGGTGACATCTTAGCGCGCCTATCTCAGCTCACGACCGTCGCCTATCGAGAGACGCTGGTATTATCCGTCTATCGAAAATAGCCAAACTTGAGAAAAAGGCACGTCGCGTATCTGTGTGGGTCGATTGACTTGGAGTTAGGCGCTTTTGGACCCTTGGGGCTTAGTAGGTGTTGTGCTAGGGCGTATACCGAGGCAATGCTCGAATTCAAACCCAGCTGCACTTGACCAACCAGCACCAATTCTTGTTGA
The DNA here is from genome assembly GCA_024663475.1 of Pisolithus thermaeus. Taxonomy (NCBI): domain Eukaryota; kingdom Fungi; phylum Basidiomycota; class Agaricomycetes; order Boletales; family Pisolithaceae; genus Pisolithus; species Pisolithus thermaeus. Next base: position 492,363 of record JANFAF010000038.1, read on the forward strand.
ACTGCCCGTAGACGACCCGTTCTGCTGTTCGCATCCGATCTGACAACAAATGTAGGTATCTGCGTACTAGGAGGTCTAGGGTTGAAGCTCACGACAAACACGGTTAGCGGAGGGGGAATGGAGTTGGCAACCCATTGATCTGTATAGCTGCCGTATCCATAACCCGCATTCTCAGCTCCACCCCCGGAGGAATGCACACAGTGATACTGTGCTGTTCGTGTTTTGTACGGTGACCCGGACCTTTTCGAACTCTACCACCACCCAACTTCAAGCCATATACGGGCATCCCCTCTGTGACGGTGACCAGAATATCGCCCATTAAGTGGTGGAGTAGAGTTGACACAAGTCATTTACACAAATATACCTTCTATATCAAAAAGCACCGCCCGACCCCAACGCGTTGGTTGAATCCTACCTGATCAGGCGTGTATGTGGTTAACGACACTCTTACATATGTACACACATGGACCCTCAAGCAGACCATCTGGTGCCCACATGCGGGGTGGATCTATCCAACGTGCGACGCCCTAGCAACCAGACGGTACTACCCCTCAGTTGTTGTAGCCAATTCAAGTAATTCTTTTGTGGGTCCGTATTGTTTTTTTTTGAGTCCGTCGGCTTTCCTCGACCGTTTTCCCGGACACGAAAATGATATCACACAACGTGCGGGAATTGCCAGGTGATCGCTGGTGGACGCCACCGAAAATAGGTTTGATTCGGATGACGCAGCTCCACGCAACGACGGTGTTGTGGGGTCAATGGCACGCTGCGAACTGTCGTCAGTTCTCCGTGTTCATGTCGAACTGCTGGCCCATATCATACACTCGCAAAAACTCGCAGCGGACGTAACGAGCGACTGCACGGTGAGAGCAAGTCGCAGTACGTGTGGATGACTCGTGGGAATTCGATGAGTTGGACAGTGACTTCAGACGTTGACACCAAAAAAACATATAAAACCGCGGTCTTCCGTGGCTGTCAATGCCACTTGACCGCAACTCTCATCTTCTGAACGGCGTAAGTACAGCGTCGCAAGTCTGCTACGACCTCTCATCATCCATGTTCTTGAAAGTACACGTCGTTCTCCTCGCCAAAACACCGTAAGGAACAGCGAATGTTCCTTCGAAACATGGTAAGACGTTTTTTTGTTTCCCGGTCTCAGGCTCGTCCGCATCCTATGTATTCAACGTCTTCAGGCTCGAGGAAACGACGGTATCATGTCAAAGTTGGGCCGACTTCTCCGGCGCGCCGGACTATGTTTAAGCCTGCTCCTCACACTCCCCAACGACGAGTATGAACCTCGCACATACGTGTTTCGGTTCGGGCTTCCTCTCGTGATGAAGGTTACCCACAGAACCGTAAGCACTGAAGCAGATGCTCTACGATACCTCAACCAAGTCGCGCCACGTCTCCCAATACCAAAACTCATCGGTTCCTTCGAGGTGGACGGCAAGGTTTACACGATCATGACGAAACTTCGAGGCCATCGGTTATTGGATAAATGGCCGCAGATATCCGCAAAACAATGCACGGACGTAATTGTGAAGGAGGTCACTACGATCCTTTATCAGCTTTGGGACATTTCACAGCCTGTTGGTATCAAAGGAAAAGTAATGATGAGTGCTAGTGGTGACGGTCTACCTCATCCACGGACACTACGCGAGTCCTTAGGTGGTCCATACTCGTCCACCCTCGAGTGCTACGACAGCATGTCAGACACGAAGATGTCGAACGTCTCTCCGCGCATCTCCGCCGCCCTCACGCAAGATCCGATAGTTTGGGTTCACACTGACCTGAGGATGCAGAATATACTGGTCGACGACGACTGCCATGTCACTGGGATTGTTGACTGGGAGGATTCAGGATGGCTTCCAAGACACTGGCAGCTACATATTCTGCGCCGACCACAATGGGGGTGTATGGGCGCTTGGGTTGTGTACTGGCAGTCAGAATACCGTTGTGATGACGTCACTGAGGAAGCCTACAACGCTTCTCTGGACGGCGTACTTGTATACCCACTATAGTACTTCTAATCTATATACTATTGCGTGTCGAAGAAGGTCCTATGTAGGCAAGTCAACAAATCTCGTAGTCTTGTACGGTGCCAGCCGAGGACCCGGTCCTGCGGTCCCGTAGTAAACACTACTACCCCATAACATCGAACCAGCGATCAAATCTCGTCGATGGCTATCTGATATGGTTCGCTGTTAAGGTAAGATCTCAAGTACCGCGTCTCGCAGGCCTGGCTGCGAGATGTCACAGCTTGCTCCACATTCAGGGCCTCTCCTCGTTCTATGCCAAGACCCTGCAGGACGCTGGTTACCCACGTCCTGCAGGACATATCGTGCTCTCTGTTCTCGTCCGCAGTCGGGTAACTTTGCGGGAAGACTGACTTGCAGACTTCCCTGAACCCGTCTGGGTCTCGGACGACACCATCACCGGTCTGGTATGCCGTCACTTTGAAGTATCCTAGGATCTGAGTCGCAGAGGCTGTGAGAGGACCCCTTGGCAGAGTTTGTTGAATGTATGCTTCTCTTCCTCGAGGATTCGGTCCAACCGCCGCCCAGTGATGACGAGTGGCAACCCCACCGTCGGTAATGTGGATCAAAGACCAGTGGAACTTTCCGTTGAGCAAGGGGACAGTGCAGACGTAAAGAGATCCACGATCCAGACGGACAAATGCACCGACCGGCCGATTAGTTGTGATGTGGACCATGGCCCGTGTTTCTGCCCGATGGCTGGACGAGAGTTTTCGCGTGTCAGTGTCGTCGACGGTTATTAACAACTCGTTTGCTTACTTGCCGGTATGCGTGGGGGAGCGATTGGAAGGGCAGGGGTATAGATGGCTCGGTTCCGTGGGCGCCACAAAGACTCTTATGCTAGGGATTGGATGTCTAACGTGGTGGCCATTAGGACATCGCGATCTATAATGCCCAAGAGCCAGAGTTGCCTGGAGCCACTTCCCATGCTGCTGCTGCCAAACTAGGCAAGCGAGTAGGAACGTAAGCGCACGTGACTATCGCTCTTTGACATCCACCCAGTTCGCAATGGCAGGACTTAGTGTCGTTGAAGTCCCAACGCCACGCATTCTCCCTTCTTTCTTTCAGGCCTCGAGAAATGCCTAAGCGACGTCGCAGCAGCGTAATCCCCGATTCAGACTCGTTCAGTGAAAGTCTAAGCGAACAAGATTCTGACCCCTCTGTTTCCGATGGAGTCTCAACACGAAGAAAGGTATCAAAGTCGGCAAATAAGACGCGTAAAACGCGAACATTTCCGCTACCAAAAGCAGTGGCAAGCGCGACGCCTTCGACAGCGCCCACACATTCTATCTCGACACATGTCGTTGCAAATTCAGAGATAGACCAAGTTCGGAAATCATTGCTTGCCTGGTACGATAAAGTTCACGATATACGAGGAATGCCATGGCGAAAGCGATATGATCCCTCGCTGGGGAGAGAGGCTAGGGCCCAACGTGCATATGAGGTACGCGTGTTTCCATTTCCTGCATTGAATTGCTGCGGATGAATGTACTCATGGGATTTGAAGGTTTGGATATCCGAAATTATGCTCCAGCAGACACAGGTGGCCACTGTAATACCATATTATAACAAATGGATGACCAAGTATGCTGGTGACTTCCTGTCGAAGTGTGCACGACCTGAGTTCTGACTTCTTCTTGTAACGTTAGATTCCCCTCCATCGCAGATTTAGCAGCATCAGATATCGAGACGGTTAATGGCCTTTGGAAAGGGCTGGGCTACTACTCCAGAGCAGCGCGGCTTCTAAAGGCTGCTCAAAAGGTCGTTGAAGAGCTTGGCGGCCGTCTTCCTGACAATGCTAAGGACATGCAAGCGAAGATTCCTGGTGTAGGCCGGTATAGCGCCGGCGCCGTCTGTTCGATTGCTTATAACGAATGTGTTCCCGTGGTAAGTTCCCCCGTACCATTAACTGCGATCGCAGGGGCCGCATAGTCCACCTATGGCCAAGTTTAACTTCCGCGTGCCTTCCAGCTAGATGGGAACGTTCACAGATTACTTAGTCGCTTCTTAGCGCTCCACGCTCCTCCGAAAGGGAAACAGACCCTGGATATACTGTGGGCTGGAGCTACGGCTTTCGTACAGAATTCTTCGCGGCCTGGTGACATTAACCAGGCCCTGATCGAGCTTGGGAGCACGGTTTGTAAAGTGCGAGAGCCCGCGTGCTCCGGCTGTGCGATAAGCTCATGGTGTCAGGCGTACAAGCGAACCCAGGGTGCTTCTGTGAATAATGATCAGTTGCTTTTCCCCACCGTCATCTTACGTCTGCCTTAACAGTCACAAGAGGGAACTGGGCATGACGCTGACATCGAAGAATTGTGCACTTTGTGCGAACCTCTCCCGGCGGATGAGAGAGAGATCGGTCTCGTTACTATATACCCGATGAAGGTTGAACGTAAAAAGGCCAGAGAGGAGCTGGACATCGTTAATGTCGTCGAGTGGCGCAGGGAAGATAATGCCCAACGATGGTTCATACTTGTTCGTCGTCCAGAAGGGGGTTCGTGTTGTTTCCCTGTGCTTTCAGAAGCAAGCTGACCTCCTCTTAGGTCTTCTGGCAGGACTACACGAGTTTCCTACAGTGGCGGCCGTCTCAGACTCACTAGCCGCATCCAAGGATGATCCAGAGATCTTGGACAAGTGGCTTTCCAACTTGTTTATAGACCCACCTTCCCTTTGCTTTAAGGATTCGAATTCCCAGAAGGTTGGCTGTGAGACCACAGGAACGCTTCGTGTGGCTATGATCAAGCCTGTGGGAGACGTCGTGCACGTTTTCTCGCACATCAAGAAAACTTATCGCGTTCAATGGGTGATTCTCGAAGGTGGTGGCGATAAGCCACCAGGGCTGCAGGACGAATCGCGTTTGCCGACCGTACCCACGCGTGAGATGATCAAGGGGAATGGGAAGGACAAACGGCAAAAAGTCTCACGCACGTCCAGGGGTGGAAATGCAATCACTTCCGCGGCCCAGTGGGTGCCCTTGGATGAAGTTGAAAGTATTAAGTATGCTTTTCCCTTCTTCTGCCAACTCGACCTTCTCACACGAGTCACCTTGGTCCGCAGCATCGGAACGGGTGTAATGAAAGTGTGGAAACTGACGAAGACTTTGTGGGAATAACGATATCCGATTACTTATCGTTCTATTGACATGTGAGCCTACGTACCCACGTGATCTATGTGAAATGTCGTCGCATGCCTATCACTCTACATATGCTAGGGAATGCTGTGTGTTGAACACATGGAGACACGCGTTACAATGCAACTGTTTGACAAGTCGTCGTCAAGCAGCGGTGTACTCCAGAATAGGTGTTTCTGATAGATCCCAAATTTTCTCCAGCTTCAACCCAGCAGCATCCCTGTTACAAACACTCGTGTCAGCACTCACTAATTATCAATTAGACAAGAAACCCACGAGAGCTCCAAAAGTTCTGATAGCGTGCGCTCCCTTGCATTGTGCATGATGAACATTATCATATCCTGTTCGTACATTCGGATGTTGCCAACCCCGAAGTTCGGCAGCATGGGTTCGGGAGCCTGCACGGTCCGACCACGTAAGGATGGAATTGATTGACAAACCCATCTGACATATTTACTGACCATCGTAATTCCAAATTTGGACTCCTCGAGTGCTGCTTGTTCGCGGTCCACCTGACGGACCACGTAATCCTCTGAAGAGCGCCTCAAATTCGTAAATCCAACGTGGAAGTCCGATGTACTTACGAATGAGGACACGGCTGTGGGGGCCCATCGCTTTCCGCACGTTTCGCAAAATCAGCAGAGATTCCTCACAGGCCAGTCATGAATAACGTTACGAAGCTACAAGATGGAAGTGAGCTCAAAATCGTTCTCGGAAATAAGAACCGCACGTAATAGATATCCCGGCCTGCTACTGGCACTTGGGTGAAGAAGTCCAATTCAGAAAACTCCACCCGATTTTCTTGGATAGCTTCGGGGCAGTCTTTGGCCCAGACCTGCGTCGCTCGTCAGAGAGTGACTATAGAGGAAGAGAATCACCATACACTCCTGGCCTGAATCAGAGCGTCGGGAAGATCGTGAACTGTGATTTTCACGTGTTTATGCACCTTGGCAAGGGGAAGTGAAAAGGCATCAATGCCTCCACCGACATCCACGACAGTGGAGTATTTGTTGAAGGGAAACTCTGACTCAGTATATAGCAGTGTTTCGTGGAGCTCGTATGGATGTACGTACGAGTGAGGACAGCGGAAGAACTCATGATAACGGCAAGACCTTGCACTGAACGGTGGTAGCTCTACCTCACTGTGAGCCTGAGGGGAATCTGCATTCAGCAATGCGGTTACCTCTCGTGTGGAATCCTACATTGGAATGAACCGTAAGTGGAACTCGAATACATTTCTATGGTTCCCGTACCTTTTGTCTCATCCAATTGAAGAATGCCTCAGTGATACCCTCCTTGTTGTTAGCAACCATGACAGGACAATGACCGGGATGATAAGAGTACGCGGTCCGAGGCTCCTTCAGGTTCCCATAGATAAGAGCAGCTCCTTTTGACGCCGACTCAGTATGCAGGTTAACCATGTGGCTAACAGAATTTTCGCTGTGCAGAGCAAGAGCCAACCGTGTATTCGCATACACGGCCTTGGAGACTAGTGGGGCGATTCAATATCCGAACAAACCCCTTGGGAACATTTACCAATACCTTCAGAGTAGCAGTCCCTCGTTGCAAGCATTCTCATTATGCGGGACAGCTTTTTGGGCTCGACATCGATGTTCTTGGAGAGTTCGTTAACGTGTCTTGGGATAGTCCGCCAGGATATTCGTGGTCTTTTCCCTAACAGCAAGGCGAACACATGAATAGTCGTAATTTTGAACAAGCTGGTATGAAAGAGTTAACGAACGAGAATCGGGGGAAAAGAGACGCCTGACGTTCATTGCCGTGTGTCCGGGAGGAGCCAAGGTCGTGCATAACTGAGCACATGCGCCCTCAAGCGTGCGGATTGCAGCTTTCAGTTCCACTTGGTCAAGCGCCTCGTCCAGCGGGTGAAATTCTGCGGAATCAATGGATGGCACGGTGGCATCCACATTCTCATATAGGGCCATAGTTTGCTGAGCGGCCGAGTTGATAAGTGCCAAGAGGGCCTCGAGCTTAACTCTATTCGACATCGTATAGCTCCTTGAAGAGTGGGTAGGATAATGTTGTGTCGCAGGAAAACGATGGATCAATCCTACTCCGGCAGATAGGGCCTTTTTAACATCCAGGGTGAGTGCAGCAATATATCAGGTAGGGACGCAAGATACTGGATGGGAACCGCACCGAAAAACCGGTGTAGTGTGTCACTCGCGGGAAATGTTTACTTTGCTATAGTTTTAGCCATGGCATCTGGGGCCATCCTGGTTTGCGATCGTTCGCACAGATCTTCGCAACATGGGTATTATTTCGCACATTATGCGAGCACATCTCGGGGAATCCACCCCTGGTAAGATTCGTTGAACCGGGGTTCTTGGCTCTGAGAATGGTGGAACTACCAGAATTACTTACTGGTCAAATGGTCCATGTCTTCATGCTCTCACAAGCGTCTGGCTTCGACGCAAGAGCCAAGACCATGATCAGTGTCACGCACATTCCAATTTTCCCACTACTTTTGTAGTACCAACCCCCAAGTCGTCTTCGCAGATCACAATGAAAGATTTTCTTTCCCCACATTTCATCGCGCTAGACTTGTATCCAGTACTACAATCCGACACACGAGATCGACGTCAAGCCAAACGCGTAGATGTGCTCGGAGTTGCCAGCCTGGTGCGATAAATACAGAGAAAACAATGAAACTGTCGATGACGGCAGACCCGCCCATGTCGGAGATGATTCATTCATCCAGCAAAGGGGAGAAGGACTTTAGCCGCTCTTCTGGCGTACTATAAATGGTATGCGGTCGTGTCTGCCCTTCTGCCTCGTCCTCATCGTATAACCTCGTGGCCCATACGTGAGTACTTGAGAACTGGGTATTGGGGCATCCGAACGCACACAACACTGACCAGTATACATACATATTACAATATGGCAAATACAGTACTTATTAAGCTCGGTGTCAATGGTACACCGAGCGCCCATCTGAGGTGGTCGGATCTCCGGTACATTTTATCCACATCACATCTGTTGATACTAACCCCGCTCTCCTGCCAACCCCCGTTCTGCGTTTTAGATGATGGCCTCCTCTGATACAGTCCGCAGACAGAGTGTTGGTATCATTGGTACCGGCGCTGCTGGCCTTGTCACTGCACACACTCTTTTGCAGGATGGGTTCGAAAATGTCCAGTTACTAACTCGGGACAAGTCTGTGGGAGGTGTCTGGGAGAGACAACGCATATACCCCAGTCTGTCACTCAACAAGTGAGTTTCCGGACCTATGCTAGCTAACGAGGGCTTGAAAAGCTATCTAGCGTCTATGGAGAGTTCTGTTTCTCCTCCCTTCCTATGCCTCCTCCCCAGAATCAAAAACGTCTCGGTGGAGAGGACATGTGCTCCTACATGGAAAAATTTGCAGACACTTTCTTAGCAGGCAAAATACAATTTGAAACTGAAGTTTTGAATATACGTCGTGCCACCGGTTCCGGTTGGGAAATTCAAGTCCAAGACCTACGGACAAAAGTAAACCAAATTCTGGTCTATGATCGTATCGTTCTTTGCACCGGTGTTTGTATTCGAATTCTATCCCGCCGTGTTCCATGTAATTGTGGTTTATCTTCAGGGATGCAGCGAACCTTTCATTCCGGAGAGTCTGAGTCCCGATGCTGCTGTTAAGACTGGCTTCCACGGTCTAGTGTGCCACTCTGCCGAGTTCGCGAGACACCTGGACCGGATACTTGAAGATCACAAAGCGATTCCCGACTACTCTGTCCTCGTGGTCGGATGTGGCAAATCCGCACAAGAGTATGGATCGTTTCTCACACTGAACGGGAGATCTATTCACAAAGCACAGTATGTCCGCCCTCTTGACTCGGTTCGGTGTTAAGGTCACAGTTGTCTTCGAAAAGACCGACGCGTTCCTGGCCTATCCTACCGAACTACCAGCTGTTCTCCGTAAGAGCCGGTAATTGATCTTGGCTCTCCGGTTATCTATGTCACTGACTCGTTATCCTAGGTTCCTTTCCATAATGGCATCGCATATCGAGTTGCGAACCAGATTGGAGTATGTGTCAGCCGGTGTGCAGCGTAACCGTATCTGAGTTGTTGTCCCCAGACGTTTCTTACACACGACTTGGCTGGGCGGAAAGATTACACGTGCATTCTGGGATTTCTTATCTTGGTCTTCGGTACGTGTTACATAGTCCAAACATGACATGTCATCATCATGGGAGGACAATCGCTATAGTACGAATCCCTCAACATACCCCAGAATTCGCCTTTGCGAAACAGTCGCTCCCTCTTCTGGGGTATCCGCGCCAATGAAGAGGGCACCGGGAAAAAGGATGGTTTCCACGCTCTTTGTAATGAAGGGAAAATCAAGCTTGCTGCGCCAGCCAGAGCTGTGAAGTACACAGATGACGGAGAGTCGGTGTTACTGTCGAACGGTACGGAGATCAAAGCCAACACTGTGATACTTGCAACGGGCTTCAAGTCATCGTGGACGGACATATTTGCACGTGAGCCGACGCACTTTCATTATGACCTTGGCCGGTTAACTGGTTTACAGGAGGAACTGCTAAAGAATTAGGTATCGGAAGGCATCCCCCCCTTGCCGATGCCGAGGAGCACGTCTGGGATTACACGTCTTTTAGTAATCCACCCACTTCCCACCGACGCAGTGAAGAGTGGGTGTCGTCCATTTATCGAGGAATAGTTCCTGCCAGAAATATCAATCGTCGGGACTTTGCCATCAATGGAGCTTTCGTGCGTCATACACAGAGGTTCCCATCTCATCGCGACTTACATGACCTTAGTTCACCGTAAATAACGGATATGCCTTTGAAGTCATGGCTCACTGGATATCTTCATACTTCCTCGGGGACAAGATGCGTCTCCCTTCTTCGCCGGAAGAGGCATCTAAACATGCTGGGAAGAATGCTGCTTGGATGCGAAGGCGTTTTCCTGAGATGCTATTCTGGGTTAACGAGAGCTACAGTAGTGACCTCGCTTTTTGGTCGTGAGTATGATTCTCAATAATCAATCGGTCTAGTTCCTAAGCCACTCGTTGGTGTGACCACAGGTGGCCCCAAGCCATGGATGAACTCCTCGAAGACATGGGTGTTCCCATTATGCGTAGCGGTGGAAACTGGTTGACTTGGCCGTTCAAGGTCATCACGCCTGCGGAGATCAAGAATTTGAGGGAAGAGCGTGGTGCCAAGCGGGAAATGGATTTGAAAGTCATAAACTGAAGTATAGCTAGCTTTGGCTGGAATCTGTTGTCTACATGAGCTTCGCTCACCCTGCAACTTCACCTTGTGGGGCGCTAGTTTGGATACTGAAGTCGACCGGAGTAAATTACATGTGTGCTGCTATCAGTCTAGTGTGCCTACGCTGAGGTAAATTCTACCGTACGAACCTAGAACAGAGGAAACCTACTACAACGCTTGTGCACCCTTCTGTGCACTTGTCCATCGGTCTGCTTTCCTCTTATCGGCCACTATATCGTGCTTAGCCTTGAGATGATGCCAAAGATTATATGGACGAGTAACGACGGTCAATAGCTTAGAACCCGAACAACTCGCTGGTCAAATTGTTAATGTAGGGTCTGACTTCAACGTTCAACAATGGGAGACGTATCAGTGATTCATCTGTCACGTACATACACTTGAATTTATTCACTATTTAGTATGTAGCATCGATTCCGAAGTCGTCTTCGGAGATTACAGCGAAGGGGTTTTTTTTTTCCATGGTATATCACATCAGACTTGTATCTAGAACAATACACACAGGATCAACGTCAAATCAGACACGTGGAACGTGCTCGGAGTTGCCCGTGCGATAGGTACGGAGGAAAAAAAGGAAGCTGTCGATGACGGCACACCCACCCATGTCATCGCCTTACGGATGATCGATTCGTTCAGCGAGGGGGCCAAGCACTGCAGGCAAAGGCTGCTGGAACTGCCCACTTGTCTGAGCTTCAAATGCACTTCTGACGAAAAGTTTGATGGGAGGAAGGATAGGTGGCTTGCATTACGCTGAAATTTGTTGATAAATCAAATGCTGTGGCATGTGCACATGGTCGAATTTGTAACAAGTCAGAAATACCAACAGTGATCCGTGCTGAAAGGCCTCATTCATGAATTCTGTGCCTTCGTCCAAGCTGTCAATTTGACATTGCATGGCTGCAAGGCGACTTTCTTAGACGTGACAGAAACTCCAAAATTCCTCACCAAAGAACGAAGGGAAAGTCAGAAATCGTGCATGCAATTTCGAGTCCATGCCTCAATTAGGCAAGTCATGTCGCGACCATCTAAACGTCACAGCAACACGCTCGGATGAAGCCCCATGTTTTTGTGGATAACTCGAGAAGTTCGAGGACTGTCAGTAGGTGTCACCTATAGTATTTCTAACTTGTCGCAATTCTAACCACGTAAGCATGCTACAGCACTTACCTTGTCGACAAATTTCATTTGTGATATGAGCTACCACATTTCCACCATCAAGCAGACAAGCGGGCAGTTCCAGCAACCTTTGCCTGCAGTGAAGGACTTCAACTGTCCTTCTGTGTTATCCTGATCACATAACATAATTGCCCATATGTGTATGTATGGCCTACTTGGATGTCACGCACATGAATCACCATTGTTGCCAACCAGCATATCACAATATACAAGTACTTCTTAAGCTCAGTGCCAATGATAAACCAAGCGCCCATCTGAGGTGGTCGGATCCCCAGTGGGGTGGCGTAGGCTGTACTAAGCTGTCCCAGCGAACCAACCTATGTAGGGACTCGCTGTGTCCATGTGAGTACATCCGCGTCTGTGTCTACGCGTGGCTGACCACGCCCTTGGCTGCTGTGTCCTTTCGTCCCTGCTTCCAGGCCTCGAGACCACATCATGACCTAGAAATGGTCAACAAGTTTAATGTGTTGCCCTGGTGACTCTTGTTAGGTCTGGCTAGGCCATGCTAGGAACGCCGGGTTCTGCCGGGCTCTACTAGCTGTGGGCCGTTTTGCTGTTGCCTACCCCCTGCTCCACCGGTGCGTTTTATCCATATCACATTTGTTTATAATCTGACTCTCCTGCCAACTCCCCGTTCTGCATTTTAAATGATGGCCTCCCTTGATGCAGTTCGCAGAGAGAGTGTTGGTATCATTGGTGCCGGCGCTGCTGGCCTCGTTACTGCACACACTCTTTTGCAGGATGGGTTCGGAAATGTCCAGTTATTGACCCGGGACAAGTCCGTGGGAGGCGTCTGGGAAAGGCAGCGCATACACCCCGGTATGACACTCAACAGGTGAGTCTCCGGAGCTATGCTAGCTAGTGAGGGCTTGAATAGTTATCTAGCGTCTATGGAGAGTCCAGTTTCTCCTCCCTTCCTATGCCCCCTCCCCAGAATCAAAAACGTCTCGGTGGAGAGGACATGTGCTCCTACATGGAAAAATTTGCAGACACTTTCTTAGCAGGCAAAATACAATTTGAAACTGAAGTTTTGAATATACGTCATGCCACCGGTTCCGGTTGGGAAATTCAAGTCCAAGACCTGCGAACAAAAGTAAAACAACTTTTGTTCTATGATCGTATCGTTCTTTGCACTGGTGTCCGTATTCAAATTCTATCCCACCTTCTTCTGTGTAATTGTGGTTTGTTTACAGGGATTCAGCGAACCTTCCATTCCGGAGAGTCTGAGTCCTGATGCTGCTGTCAAGGCCAGCTTCCATGGTCTAGTGTGCCACTCTGCCGAGTTCGCGAGACACCTCGACCAAATACTTGAAGATCACAAAGCGATTCCCGACTACTCTGTCCTCGTGGTCGGAGGTGGAAAATCCGCACAAGAGTATGGGCCATTTTTCACACTGAACGGGAGATTTATTCTCCACACACAGTGTATCCACCCTCTTGACTCGGTTCGGCGTCAAGGTCACAGTCGTCTTCGAAAAGACAGACGCATTCCTGGCCTATCCCATCGAACTACCGGCTATTCTCCGTAAGAGTCGGTAAGTGGTCTAGGCTCTCCAGTTATCTATGTCACTGACACGTTACCCCAGTTTCCTTTCCATAATGGCGTCGCATATCGAGTTGCGAACGAGATTGGAGTATGTGTCAGCTGGTGTACGGCGTAACTATGTCTGATTCGTTGTCCTCAGACGTTTCCTACACACAACTTGGCTGGGCGGAAAGATTACACGTGCATTCTGGGATTTCTTATATTGGTCTTCGGTATGTGTTAAATAGTCTGAACATAACATGTCATCATCATAGCAGGATAATCGCAACAGTACAAAGCCCTCAACATACCCCAGAATTCGCCTTTGCGAAATAGTCACTCCCTCTTCTGGGGTATCCGTACCAACGACGAGGGCACCGGGAAAAAAGATGGTTTCCACACTCTTTGTAATGAGGGAAAAATAAAGCTCGCTGCGCCGGCCAGAGCTGTGAAGTACATGGGTGACGGAGAGTCGGTGTTACTATCGAACGGTACGGAAATCAAAGCCAACGCTGTGATACTTGCAACGGGCTATACCTCATCGTGGACGAACATATTTGCACGTAAGCCAATCGCACTTTCATTATGACCTTGACCAGTTGACTGGTCTACAGAAGAAACTGCCAAAGAATTAGGTATCGGAAGGCATCCCCCCCTTGCCGATGCCGAGGAGCACGTCTGGAATTACACGTCTTTTAGTAATCCACCCACTTCCCACCCACGTAGTGAAGAGTGGGTCTCGTCCATCTACCGAGGAATAGTTCCTGCCAGAAACATCAATCGTCGGGACTTTGCTATCAATGGAGCTTTCGTGCGTCATACACAGAGATTCTTATCTCATCGCAATTTACATGACATTAGTTCACCGTAAATAATGGATATGCCTTTGAAGTTATGGCTCATTGGGTGTCTTCATACTTCCTTGGGGACGAGATGCGTCTCCCTTCTTCGCCGGAAGAGGCAACTAAACTTGCCAGGAGGAATGCTGCTTGGATGCGAAGGCGTTTTCCTGAGATGTTACTCTGGGTTAACGAGAGCTACAGTAGTGACCTCGCTTTTTGGTCGTGAGTATGATTCTCAATAATCAATCGGTCTAGTTCCTAAGCCACTCGTTGGTGTGACCACAGGTGGCCCCAAGCCATGGATGAACTCCTCGAAGACATGGGTGTTCCTATCATGCGCAGCGGTGGAAACTGGTTGACTTGGCCGTTCAAGGTCATCATGCCTGCCGAGATCAAGAATTTGAGGGAAGAGCGTCGCGCTAAGCGTGAAATGGATTTGGAAGTCGTAAGCTGAAGCATGGCTAGCTTTGGCTGGAACACACCCCTGCAGCGCTTTAACTCTTGGTTTTTACTCTCTGTTGTTGTCTACATGAGCTTCGCTTACCCCCTGTCCACGTTCCCTGCTCCCTAACAATATCTCAATCCATGCAGATACTCATCCAAGCTTCGTAGTGGATGGGCAGACAAGACCCCAGGCAGTGGTGTCGGCCTGAACGGCCGCGGGATGATCTCCCCAAGCTCCATCGCCGTTGGTCCTTCAGCAGCCTCAGCTTGTTGTCCCGTCAAAGGATAGTTGATTTATGACAGGCGGGGTATTGCGTCACGTAACGACATCTTTGAATGAAACAAGCGCTTGGGGGAGCATCCCATTTTGCTTCAGTCATCTGGCAGCTTCGCAGGGACCGCAGGGGGAGGCGGAGTGACCCTTGACAATCTCCTTTGATCAAATATTCTACCAACATTCACAACGCAGACTCTTTTAGTACATACATAACTTGCTTCTCTGTGGATGTCCGACAAATATCCCTCCGAAGAACTCACGATCTCAGCATCTTAATACCGTTCGCCAAATATGCCTTCTTCATAAGCCTTAATTTCTGACGACCCTATCAGCCCGACGAAAAATCTCGGCTCAGCCGAGACTACTCACGTAGTGCGACATGTTTAGAGTGGAAACGACAGATCGCCAAATTTCCTAACATTGCCCATAGCCCAGCTACTTTCGCGGCCTGGGGCCCTCGTCCTCCTATTTCACGCGCTACGGAGTACAGTTCACCCTCATCGTTGAGGCCCCAGAGGGGCTGAACTGCATCATGCAGGGGACTCGGTAGCAAACGGAGGTACGCAGCACGCCCATCCGCGTAGCTATTTAGCACACACGGTTAGGGGGGGAGCAGAAGAGAAGGTGTTCACCCACCCAGTGGCAAAGATGACCACTTCCACATCAAGAGTTGAGCCGTCTTCAAACAGCAACCCATTCGGTATGAACCTAGCAATACTGCCATTGCTTTTTAATTTGATTTTCCCATCAATGATCTTCTGCGATGCCCCGATGTCTTTGCGCGCTTAGTTAGCCGTCGAGAGTTCTGGCAGGGAAACCCATGACCAAGACGTACCAAAGTAGTAGCCCCCACCCCTCTTCCAAATCAACTGAACAGGACCGGAATCGTCGTCTCCCATGTTCAGCTTGAACCCCACTCTGCGGAGGCCATCCAAGGTGTCTCTGATATAAGTATTAACGACGACGGATCAATTTCGTAGGGGGTAAAAATACACCTGTCGGCCTCAGCTAAGTCCGTCATCACGCGCTGGTGCACTAGTTTGAGCAGGAAGTTCGGGAATGATGCGTTTACACGATCGGCAATGTCTGTAGGGAGACCACACTCTAAGTAAAGCCCTTCATGGAGACGTAATAATTAAGGATGGAAAGTGCCCGAGGGATACAATTTGAGCCTACCACCGGTCAGTCTTGGAATTCCCTCTCTGGCCGACGTTACACAGGTCGAACTTCGCTGGACCATTGTAACATCTAAAGGTAGATTGAAGGTGATGCTAAGGGAAGAGTCAGACAAGACCCACCGATTCCATGGTCAGCATAGTCGGCACAGATGCCATGAGCTGTATGCAGGAGGTTAGCAATCACTAAAACTATACATGCGTTGATGTACCTGATGTACATGCACCAATGACTACAACCTTTTTCCCTATGAATTCCGCTGCCTGCTTGTGTTGACTGGCGTGCAGAATATGGCCCTTGAACTCGGCCTTATAACAATCGTAAGCGTGTGGTGTCTAGCCCTTCCAATGTGGCCAAAACCCACCTGACAAGGAATGTTAGGTATGTTGGGCAGGCCACTTCCAAAGCCCAAAGCGAACACAACGTGATTAACTTGGAAAATGCGCTCCCTTCCGTCGCTACGGATAACCTTGACGGACCACTTCTTTCCCTGAGTACCCGGGTTGACAGACACAACCTCGGTAGACGTCCACACGTTTAGTTCAAGAGAGTGAGCATAGGTCTCGAGCCAATCCCCGAGTTTAGCTGCAGGTGGATACACAGGCCACAAAGAAGGGAACCTGAGACAGTCAAAACATTCGCATCAATGATAGCAGGCACAAGGTACCTACGGCATGTAGGGGAGATGGTCGAACCCTGAGCTAACATCAACGGCAACATGACTATTAGGGTATCACCGTTCACTCACACACAGGGTCGTGCACACAGAGAGTTGCGTATCGGTTCCTCCAACTGTCGCCGATACGTTTGTTTCGTTCGACTACGAGGGCGTTGATACCGAATGCCTTCAAGCGTGCAGCGACAGTCAACCCGTTCTGCCCACCGCCGATAATAACAACACCGGGTTCCTCATCGAGGAACTCACGTTCTCTTTCTCTAGATTCAATCCACTTTCCATGGTATGGCTCGTGATCTCTCAAGGCTCCAATCTTCTCAGGGAAACCCCTCAAGTCCTCGAGGTTCGTGAACAGGGTATGTGCCTTCCACGAACCGTCTGCCAGGGGAACAAGTCGGAAAATACCTGACGCATACCCCACAGTGGTCTCGAAGTCGAAGAAGGCTTGAATACATACGATATCCTCATAGGGCACATGTAACCGTGTGAGGTCATTGCGAATTCTGAATGCAGAGGGTTTGAACTTGGGCAGTTGATCTGCAATGAATTGGTGGATGGCGTCTCTTCCCTCATACGTGTGGAAGTCCCAGGTAAGAGCCAGCATGTCACGCCAAAAGGCATCCTCGACAAGTAGACTTGCGACAGCCATGTAGTTTCCAGAGCCCATGGCGTCTGCAAAGCCTAGGAACCATTCTTTGGAAACGGCATGGGCGTCAAGATTACAATCGACCGTGCTTCCGAGTTTCCGAAGGGTAGGAAGGGACCTGATGGGTGTCGCAACCGTGGACATGTTCCGTTGTGAGCGGTGTGGGGAGAAACTCAGGAGATGTGGGGTACGGGGATGGCTTGTTGCTGAGTTCCTGATGAAGGGATGGCCCGTACTTACACGGAGGGAGCGCCACCAGACTATAAGCAGCTAGAACATCTCCAGGATTCTGGTAAGTATCTTCTCGTGAAGAATCAATACCCCGCCAGCCCCCTACGCTACCTTAGGCTATGATCAGGTGAGTTAAAATACAGCAGTCGCAACTCCATGACAGGGATCCAAGCTCCTGTATTGTTAGTGTATAATAACGAACGACGCGAGAGCTCACATCCTGACGATGCATACCACGCCTGACAAACACTGAACTGGAACAGAGGCTCCAATCCGTTTTTGAGTTTAATATACGGTTCTTCTCCTCCAAGCAAGTCCCAAGGTTCTGGATTGCGTAGTCGCACTGGAACGAAGCTGATAGCAATTTTCTCTCAGTGAGTGTTAGCTGCCGAGTAAGCCAAAAGCTTACGCCGACGCAAACTTGTCACGATGAGAGCCCCACATAACAGTTCTTCCTTCGTTTGATTGACATACTTCATTGATTTCGGCGCGTGTCTACGATGGGAGATAGAAGCGCGAGGCATATTTGTCACTGACATGCGTAACCACACGGCTAGTGACATAAACTACTCAAAAGATATTTTACATAAACTCCCGCAGCGTCTCACTCGTGCCATGGATTGCTGACGACGGCGAAAGCGGGATGAAAACCGGGAAAGCCAGACTCTTGACATCCATTGCACTCGAAAACGGCTTCGACAACGAGGTGTGGTATCTCCTATTTCCTCAGGTCAATCGAGTAAACAAGGCTGGATATATATACGATACTACTCGATGTTATTTTAACTTGCATACTCGCATCACTGGGCCATTTCTGAAACAGTTTCTGACTCCCCTTCCTTGAAAGGACGTGGTCAAACGATACAGACTACTACAGACCACGCAGACGGGTCCAGGCAAGCTCGGAAATAGCATATGCATCAATTACCACTACAAGAGACTACACACGCTGGTACTATAGCCTCACCGCGGAGGTGCTGTAGCTAAGATGTACCTGCACTCTACAGGGATTCTCGAGAAAACTGATCGACGAGGCAAAGGAGTCATTCCCTCAACGTATGCAACCCTGCATTTTGGTCGTGAGTTTACTTACTATCCTGCCCAGGGGATCTTCTCGCGCCACTGTCCAAGCCATTTGTATTGAACATAATAATAGTAGCGATACATGGAGAGCGCACGACTAAAATGGGCCCATTGCCTTCTGCACGTTTCGCAGAATTACCAGAGATTTTTCATCAGGCCCACTCATGAAAAACGTCACGAAGCTACAAGAGGGAAGTGAGTTCGAATCGCTCTCGGAAACAAGAACTGCACGTCATAGATATCCTCGCCTGCTACTGGCAATCGGGTAAAGAAGTTTAATTCAAAGGACTCCGTCCGACTTTCTTGGATAGCTTCAGGGCAGACTTTTGCCGGACCTGCGTCGCTTGTCAGAGTGACCATCGGAGAAGAGAATCACCGTACACTCCTGGCCTGAATCGGGGCTTCGGGAAGATCGTGGACTGTGATTTTCACGTGTTTATGCACCTTTGCAAGGGGAAGTGAGAAAGTACCAATGCCTCCGCCGACATCCACGACAGTGGAGTATTTGTTGAGGGGAACTCTAATTCAGTATATAGCGGTATTTCGTGGAGCTCGTATGGACGTACGTACGAGTGAGGACAGCGGAAGAACTCATGATAACGGCAAGACCTTGCATTGAACGATGGTAACTCTACCTCATCGTTGTGGGCGTGAGGGGAATCTGCATTTAGCAATGCGGTTACCTCTCGTGTGGAATCCTATATTGGTATGAACCGTAAGTGGAACTCAAATACACTTCGATGGTTCCCATACCTTTTGTCTCAACCAATCAAAGAACACCCCGGTGGTACCCTCCTTGTTGTTAGCAACCATGACAGGATAATGATCGGGATGATAAGAGTACGCGGTCCGAGGCCCCTTCAAATTCTCATAGATAAGAGCAGCTCCTTTTGACACCGACTCAGTATGCAGGTTAACCATGTGGCTGATAGAATTTTCGCTGTGGGGAACAGAGACAACCGTGTATTCGCATACACATCCTTGGAGACTAGTGGGCAATTCAATATCCAAACGAACCCGAGCTAGGGAACATTTACCAATACCTTCAGAGTAGCAGCCCCTCGCTGCGAGAGGTCTCATTATGCGGGACAGCTTTTGGAGTCGACATCGATTTTTCTTGAAGATCTCGTTAACGTGTAAGCCTTTGGAGTAGTCCATCAGGATATTTGTGATATTTTCCCAAAAAGCAAGGCGAACACACGAATAGTCGTAGACTTGAATGAGCTGTTATGAGAGAGTTAACGAACGAGGATCGGGGTAAAAGAAACGACTTGCGTTCATTGCCGTGTGTCTGGGAGGAGCCAAGGTCGTGCATAGCTGAGCACATGCGCCCTCAAGCATGCGGACTGCAGCTTTCAGTTCCACTTGGTCAAGCACCTTTTCCAGCGGGTGAATCTCTACGGAATCAATGGATGCACCTTGCCGTCCACTTGCTCATACAGAACCATAGCCTGCTGAGCAGCCAAGCTGATAAGTGCCAGGAAGGCCTCGAGCTTAGCTCTGTTCAACATCGTATACCTCCTTGGAGAATGGGTGGGATGATGTCGTGTCGCAGGAAAACGATGGATTAATCATACCCTTCAGATAGGGCCTTTTTAACATCTGGGAGAGTGCAGCATGATAGCAGGTGGGGACGCAATATATTGGATGGGAACTGCACCGAAAAACTGGTGAAGTATGTCACTCGCAGGAAATGGCTACCTTACTATAGTCTTAGCCATGACATCTAGAGCCATCCTGGTTTGCGATAATTCGCACAGATCCCAACATCATGGATGTTATTTGGCAGCAAGCGAGTATATCGTGGGGAAGCTAACACCTGGCAAGATTCGTTGAATCGTGGTTCTCGCCTCTGAGAATGGTGGAGTTACCAGAACGTAGTCTGAGGAGTCTGTGACCCCATCACGATCGGGAGGTAACCTTAGAAAAAGGACCATCAATAGCTTAGAACCCGAACGACTCACTGGTCAAATTGTTAATGTCTCCAAGCTCTCAGAAGGGTCCGACACCAACAATGGGAGACCATTAGTGGTTCAATATTCATCTGTCACATACACCCGATTTTCCCCACTACTTATGTAGCGCCGATTCCGAAGTCGTCTTCATGGATCACAATGGAAGACTTCCTTTCCCCACTGTGTTCCATTGCATCAGATTTGTATCTGGTACAATCCAACACACAGGATCAATGTCAAGTCAGACACGTGGAACATGCTTGGGGTTGCCCGTGCGATAGGTATAGAGGAAAAAAAGGAAACTAGCCCAACCCGTGACATGGCTGCTTCGCAGCCAGTCACCCCCCCAGCTGCTTCGCAGCTGGCCCCCCCCCCCCCCCGCTGCTTCGCAGCTAAGTTGCCTCCCCCGCAGCTGCTTTGCAGCTGGCCCCCCTCGGCTGCTTCACAGCTAGGTTGCCTCCCCTGCAGCTGCTTCGCAGCTGCCCCCCCTCCCTGGCTGCTTTGCAGCCAGTGACCCCCCAGTTGCTTTGCAGCTGGCCCCCCCCCCCTTGGCTGCTTCACAGCTGGGTTGTCCCCCCAGCTGGACTGCCTCCCCCCCTACCCCCATGGCATGGGGGTTTCATGCTACTTAGTAGTACTTACTGCAGTGCTTATTCTCATGTACCCACTGAGTTCTTAGTCTTGAGCTAAATCTTACTGAATGCCAGCTTGTAAATAGTTCAATTGGATGTTGATACATTATATATACACATATCTTTTCAGAAAGTGACATCTATAGTATGGTACATTCATACATTCAATCCTCTAAAAACTTCATTGAACACCACATTTGTGGCTTTGTTTGTTTGCTGCCCTTGGCCACCATATAATACTTTGATGTTCCTTGGATGAGTACATCTGGAGAGAGCCACATATAATTGTCCATGAGAGAATACAGGGGTCCTCAGGTCAAGGCCCACATGCTGGACTGTCTGGCCTTGTGATTTGTTGATGGTCATTGCATAGGCCAGACGAACAGGGAATTGCAGACAGCACAGAGGAACTGGAAAGTCATCTTGATTGGCATCCAGAGCCATGCGAGGGATCAGCACCACATCATTGTTAGCATCTCCATCCCTTCCCTGCAGCACATGACACTCCAATATATGACGGGTGGATCTGACCAAGACCAGTCTGGTACCATTGTAAAGGCCATGGATGGGGTCCAGGTTGCGAAGAAGCATGAGGGGTGCACCAGGCTTCAACTCCAGTTCATGAAGAGGAAATCCTGATGGTTCAAGTGTGTTCAGCACCTCCCTTGGAATGTAATCATATTGGTTGTCAGTGACAGAGTCTGCACTCCTGCACACAACCTTCTCCCCAGCAACTTTCCCCAGAATGGTGGAGTTGATTTCATGGACTTCAGCATTCCTGGCAGATAGAATGGTGTGATCCAAGAAGTACTGGTGCTGTGGAGGGTGGTTCTGAGGAGGGTTGAGGAGGTCTGCATACATGGCATTGATGAGGGAGTCCAAGTCACCACCACAGGACATGTGGGGTGGAAGTTCTATCTCTCCTTCTGTCACACCAATGTGCAACAGTTGCTCTGCCCACTGGTCACACTCAGGATCCCTTCCAAGTCGCATGTTCTGATGGAGGTGATGAAGTTGCAGTGCAGGCCAGAGATTGGAACGGCACAGAGTGGCCCCCACTATCTGCTCTCTGGAGCCATGAGGGACAACAGGGAGGGTTTGCCTAAAGTCTCCCCCAAAGAGAGTGGTGATTCCCCCAAATGGATGGCCCTCCTGCAGTAGATCACAAAGTGTGCGATCCACACACTCCACCACATGGCGATGCTGAGTTGGCACTTCATCCCAAATGATCAGGGCAGTTTGCTGAAGCAGCTGATGGTTAAGGTCATCCTTTTTGATGGCACAGGAGCTGGCCTCATGACAGGGAATGGGGATCTTGAAGTGGGAGTGTGCAGTCTGACCACCAGGGAGCAGGAGAGAGGCAAGGCCTGTGGATGCAACACAGAGGACAATTTTGTTGCTGGCACGAACTGAAGCAGCAATGAGTTTGGCAAGGTAAGTCTTCCCACACCCTCCTCCACTGTGCACAAAGAATGAGGACCCAACTGGCTGCTGCACTGAAGCCATGACTGCATCATAGAGTGCCCTCTGCTCTTGATTGAGGGTGGGCAGGCCAGCCTGCACAAAGTGATGGAGCTCCTCCTGGTCATATGCTCTCTGCTCAGCAATGAGTCTGTTCCCCTCATCAATCTGCCATTGCCTCTGGGGTCTGGGCATGGTAGGGAAGTCATCTAAGGATTGTCCATTCCTCCTAAGATCCTCAGTGATGAGATGAAGGCCATAATCAAAGATCTGCTCCTCAGTGGGGTTTTCAATGTGGAGATGATGGATGAGGCGGTGGTGCAGATCATCACAGAGGTTGGCCCTGGACTCCTCCCACAGCACATGAGGGTCCACTGGATGACAGTGGACCAGGATGGTGACGAAGAGACGATGCAATTGGAATCCAGTACGAAAATGAGCAGCTTCCTGCAAGCACAGCAACCACTCCCTGTCATCCTGCAGCAGACCCAGAGCACAGAAAGCCTCCTTGAAGTTTTCATGGAGGTGACCATTCACAGTACAAAGATCTTCATAGGAGGTGGCACCTAAGACATGAATGGTAAGCAAAAAAATCATAGCAGAGTGGTATGGATGAGAACACACACCTTTGACAGCAGTGAGCAGCAGGTGCAAGTAAAAGCATTCACCAGCAGTGGGAGGAATGGCATACATCCTTCCAATGACCTTGTACCTCTGACGGACCTTCCACTTCCTTTCAGTCTTCATCCACACAAAGCCCTTTGGGAAATCCTGGTAGAGATGCTCCCTTGCACCAGCGGCAATGAGGACTGGATCTGCATTGGCCTTGAACCATCCAAGAAGAGGTGAATCCCTTGCATTCTCAATGACATCAGCAAGCTGATCTTCAGCACTGAATGCCACAACCTGATGGCCTGGGAGATGAACAGGCAGACAGTATACAGCTGGCCATTCCTGATGCATGGGGAACTCAAAGATGTTGTGGCAGGCTTCATTTGCAGAGATATATCTGGCATCCAGGTAGGAGTGAATCTCATTGTGACCCTGAGTCTGCAAGGTGGCACGGTCTGGACCCTTGTAGATGTACTTGTGGATGTACTTGACAGCCTTGATGGATCCACAGACCTCCAGGTTGATGTGACAGTTGAACTCCACCAGCAATTCTCGAGGATGAGGGACCACATGAGTGTTGTCAAAGGTGTCACCATTCTTCTCTACAGTCCTGCCATTCTGAGGGCAAGCATACTCTGGATAGCCATCCTCCTTTATGAGAGTATCATCACGGAACGACTTTGGGAAGCGCTTCTTGCAGACATTGTTCTCCAGACATCTTTGTGGACTGCAGGGGCCATGGAGCATGGACTTGGAGACAACCTCATGGAGCTGGGGATGGAGGGCAGGGTCTGGGATCTGAGCTGAGATGATGGCATCAATCTGCTCCACAGTCTGAATCTTGTCCTGGTCCTCAAGGAAGATAAGGAGGTGCATGTGAGGGAGGCCACACTTCTGATACTCGATGGTGTACACAAAGCCTGCCACAGCTCCAAAGTAGCCATCACGAATCTTCTTCAGCAGAGCCTGCTGCTTGGCATGGAAAACCCTTGCCACCAGGTCAGGACAATCCACAGTTTTCTGCCCTAACAAAGTGGACAATGTCAGAATGAGGGGGATGTATGCAAAGCAAGTCATGTACATACCTGGAAACAAGTTGTCCACAATCTCAGGCCAGCTCCCATTTGCAGTCATGGTCAGGAAGAGATCAGGCTTTCTGTACTCCCTGCAGATGGCAAGAGAATCCTGGAGGAGTTGCTGCATGTAACGTACACTTCCCTTGTGAGAGGAGGGAAGGATGACCATGCGACCAACATCTGCCATGTCAGGTGGGTGATCATCTGCCATCCTGTCCTGCAGCCCACCATACAGCTCAACTCTGAGTTTCTTCTGGTTGTTGGCAACCCAAGTGAGATTGGACTGGTCAACAGAGGCCCAGGCATCACAAACCAGCTTCTGGAACAATCTACCACCATGGAAGAGATTGGCTGGCTCCACTGCAGGAGGACAGACATGAAGATGATATGCATACCAGAGAAGCTGAGTCACTTTCTTGGCATGCAAATTTCTACCCCCAGGATTGTGCAGAGGAATGTTGAGATGCCAGCCCTCCTCCCCATGAGGAAACAGAAGTACATAGTGCAGGCAGAGATAGGCAGGATGAAGTTGGCTGATGCGACGCAGTCCTCCACCTTGAAGCCGAAGGATGATGTCCCTTTGAGCTCTAACCTCCTCAGATCCATCTCCAGGAACAACGGCAGCAATCTCCTCTACTGTTGGTAGGTTGTATCTTCGACCATCAGTGCCCTGCTGGAGTGTCAGACACACCCTCATATCAGTGTGCTCCTCTGGTGGTTTTGCCCTCATGATGTCATGTGCCTGCTTGTACAAAGGGGCATGTGGATGATTGTCCATGAGGATGGTGTGGAGACTTAGCATGACTGCAGGGTCCAGCTGTGGATTGTGGCGAGTACGTCTCTCTGTTGCCTCCTGAGGATCATAGATGTAGAGCTGGGCATATGAGGGCTCCCCCTCAGCCTCTGGTAGAAGGGCCCCAATCAAGTGGTGAAGGGCACCATGGACACGGAAGGACATTGGTCCAGACCCTTGAACAGTCTGAGGTTCAGCATTGACACCCAAGGAGGTAAATGCCAGAGCAGCATTGTATTGACAAATTTTCTCCCTAAACCTTGGGTCCTCAAAGTGTGCCTGTAGACCTGGGGGCCATCTCCTTATGGGAGGGAGATTGACCTGGCCCTGAAGGCAACACATGCCGAAGCATGGCCTTGCATTGCTGGAGTTGCTCAGCCTTTCAGCCATGAAATGTAGAGCATGGCAGTTTGGACACTGGATACTCATAGGTCCAAGATAGTGGGGCTGGACAGGTTCAGCATATGGCCTGCCACCAGGTGGAAGGTGATGTGGATTGGGGGGTCCAGGAGGAGGGGGAGGGGGAGGAGGGGGAGGGGGAGGAGGGGGGGAGGTCCAGGAGGTCCAGGGGGTCTAGGGGGTCCAGGGGGGGGGAGGGGGGGGAGGTCCAGGAGGTCCAGGGGGTCCAGGGGGTCCAGGGGGAGGAGGGGGGGAGGTCCAGGAGGTCCAGGGGGTCCAGGGGGTCCAGAGGGTGGAGGTGGTGGAGGGTCAGGGAAGGCCAGATCATCATTGGCACCAGGATTCTGTTCAGCAGTCCTTTGATGATGTCTCTCCTCATCCTGAGCATAGTGTTCACCTGAAAGTCTTCCAAACTCATTCAGTGCTTGGGACAGATGCTGCTGTTGCTCCAATTCTCTCTGATGCTGAGTCTGATGTTCCTCCTGCTGCAAGTGCAACTGGTGTTCCCTCTGCCTCTGCTGGTTCTGCTGCTGCCACTGCTGCTGCTGCACCTGCAATAGCTGGAACTGATGGAGTTGTCTCCTTTCCTCCTCCTGCTGCTGCAACAATTGTTGGTGTTGGTGATCCTGAACCTGACGATCTGCCTCAGGGATTCTCAGTTGACGTCTCCTACGTCTCTCTCGACGTTCTGCATGATCCCGCTCAAAATTTTTTTGGAGGGTGGCTGCATAATCCACTCATGGAGGAGCAGGAATGTGGTGGGGGTGGGCTGGTGGTGGGTATCCAAAATATTGCCTGTGCATTTCCTCCATGCCTGGCTGCATGACTGCAGGGTGCTGAGCAGGTGGCAGTGGCTGAAATGCAAGGGAAGTGGCTGAGGGAGCAGCAGGATTCATGGGATAAGGCACCATGGGAGGCAGGTGAGGAGGTTGGGGTGGAATCATGGGGTGCATGCGGCGAAAGCGTTGAACCTCATGGTGTTCAATCAGATGACGTGGCAAACCAGGATATTGAGCAACAGGGACAGGAGGGTGATCCTGAAATATCATCATTGGTTAGCCATGATTATGCTATGTGTCTCTATTGAAAGTATACACACCAGAAGTGCCTGAGGGAGATTTGGTAAATTTGGGACAGGGCCTTGTGGGTGGCGACGTTGGGGGGGAGAGCCCAGAGTACACTGGTCACGCTCAGATTGGCGAGCAGCATTATGTGCTCGTTGAGGGGATGTGGGAGGGGTAGTCCTGAGTGTGATACCGAGTTTAGAAGTGATCAGAATGCTGACAATAATGACTTACATGATGGATGGGAGAGTACAAAGGGTATAATAAAGTCAGTCCTACCATGTGCATGGGGAATTCAAAGATGTTGTGACATGCCTGGGTGGAGGAGATGTACCTTGCATCAAGGTAGGAATGAATCTCATCATTCCCCTCCTGCTGCACAGTGGCTCTGTCTGGACCCTTGTAGATATACTTGTGGATATACTTCACTGCCTTTATAGACCCACAGACCTCCAGGTTCAAGTGGCAGTCAAACTTCACCAGAAGCTCCCTTGGATGGGGGACCACCACACTGTTGTCAAAGACATTTTGATGCTTCTCCACTGTCCTTCCATTCTGAGGGCGAGCATAGTCAGGATAGCCATCCTCCTTGATGATGGTCTGAGCAGCAAAGGCCTTGGGGAAGCACTTCTTGCAAACATTGTTCTCTATGCACCTCTGAGGAGAGCAGGGACCATGAAGCATATACTTGGAGACAGCCTCATGAAGCTGGGGGTGGACAATGGGGTCAGGAAGCTGTGCTGAGATGATGGCATCCACCTGCTCTACAGTATGAATCTTGTCCTCCTCCACCAAAAAGACCAACAGGTGCATATGAGGGAGACCACGTTTTTGATACTCAATGGTGTAGACAAACCCAGCCACCTCTCCAAAGTAACCATCCCTGACCATCTTCAACAAAGCTTGCTGCTTGGCATGGAAAACACGGGTGACCAAGTCAGGTCTGTCAACTGGTGACTGGCCTGTGTCATGATGGTGAGTCAATGTCAGCCAAAAAAACATGCAAACATACCTGGGAAGAGATTCTCAGTTATCTCAGGCCAACTCCCATTTGCAGTCATGGTGAGGAACAGGTCAGGCTTCTTGTACTCTCTACAGATGGCCAGAGAGTCCTGAAGCAGCTGGTTCATGTAGCGAGGACCCCCCTTGTGAGTGGAAGGGAGGATGACACAACCAACACCACCCAGATCTTGATCAGCATCTTGAGCCAGACGATCCTGCAATCCACTATACAACTCTGCTCTGAGCCTGGTCTGATTATTGGCCACCCAGGTGAGGTTGCATTGCTCAATGGAAGCCCATCCATCACAGACCAGCTGTTGGAAAAGTCTGCCAGCCTTGAAGAGATTTGCTGGCTCCACCTGAGGAGGACGAATGTGGAGATGATATGCATACCACAGTGTCTGAGTGACCTTCTTGGAACGATGATTGCCACCACCAGCTACCTGCAAAGGAATATCCAGATGCCACCCTTCCTGTCCATGGGGGAACAACAGCACATAGTGGAGTGGAAGGTAAGAAGGATGGAGGTTGCTGATGCGATGTAATCCCCCACCCTGCAGACATAAAATGATGTCCCTGTCTTTCCTCACAATCTCTGATCCATCTCCTGGCACAATGGCAGCAATCTCATCCACAGTGGGGAGGTTGTATCTCCTTCCATCAGCACCCTGCTGTAAGTAAAGACGCATGCAGACATCTGTATGCTGCTCTGGAGGCTTGGCCTGCATGATTGCATAGGCCTGCTGGTAGATGGCTGCATAGGGGTGGTGCTCTCTCAGAGTGGTGTGCAAGTCCAGCAAGATGTCACCCTGCAAGTCAGGGTTTCTCTGCAAACGGGTGTTTGTTGCCTCCTGTGGGTCATAGATATATAGCTGAGCATAGGAAGGCTGGAGACCCTCTGGTGGCATGAGAGCTCCCATGAGATGGTGAAGAGTGCCATGAATATGAAAAGATGCAGGGCCTGCCCCCTGTACAGTCTGTCTATCCACCTCTACTCCCACTGAGGTAAATGCCAGGGCATTGTTATACTGACAAACATTTTTCCTAAACTCCCTCTGGTCTTGAGGATCATCAAAGAGGTCTTGGAGGACCCTTGGCCACTGCTGGATTGGAGGGAGTACCACCTGACCTTGAAGACAACAGCTACCAAAGCAGGGATGAAGTGGACTGGAGTTGGAGAGTTTCTCTGAGAGGAAATGGAGGGCATGACAGTTGGGGCATGGAATATTCATCAGACCCAGGTAGTGGTGTTGGACTGGCTCAGTATATGGCCTGCCACCTGGAGGGATGTGATATGGAGCTGCTGGGGGTGGTGGTGGTGGTGATTCTGGGTCTGGGTCTGGGTCTGGGTCTGGGTCTGGGTCTGGGTCTGGGTCTGGGTCTGGGTCTGGGTCTGGGTTGGGATCAGGTCCAGGGCCAGGATTTGGGCTGGGGCTGGGAGCTGGATCATGGGATGGAGGTGGAGGTGGAGGAGAAGGATGTCTTGGGGGAGAGGAAGGAGTGGTGGAAGGACTGGGAGGAGGGGAGTGACCAAGGTCATTTCTGGATGCTTGTCTCTCCTGGTCCTGCTCATACTGCTCTGCAGAACGATGACTATGCTCACTGAGGGCCTCTGTAAGCAACCTTTGGGATAGTTGCCTGGTTTGCTCCATTTCATTCTGCTCCTGATGCTCTCTCTCTTCTACCTGCTGATGTACAGCCTGTTGCTCTGCCTCCAGATGATGTTGACATTCAAGCTCCACCCTCTGCAATTGTTGCAGCTGTAATTGTTGATTCTCCTGGTGCTGCAGCTGCATTTGCATCCTGACATACTGAAGGTGCTGCCACTCCTGCTCCTGCCTCTGTTGCTGCTGCACTCTGATGGACTGTAGGTGCTGCCTCTCCTGCTCCTCCCTCTGCTGGTGCTGCACTCTCATGGCTTGAAAGTGCTGCCACTCTTGTTGCTGCTCCTGCCCTTGCTGTACTCTCATGGCCTGAAAATGCTGCCACTCCTGTCCCTGCTCCTGCTCCTGCTGTACTCTCATGTCTTGAATGTCCTGCCACCCCTGCCCTTGCCTCTGCTGCTGCTGCACTCTCATGGCCTGCAAGTTTCCCCACTCTTGTCCCTGCTGCTGCTGCTGCTGCACTCTCGTGGATTGCAAATGTTGCCACTCCTGCAACTGCTGCACTTGCATAGCCTGAAGATGTTGTGCATGCTGCTGCTGAGCTTGCTGATATCTCCACTGCTCTGCCTCATGTTGCAGGTTGCTGA
This sequence comes from Pisolithus thermaeus, assembly GCA_024663475.1. Lineage (NCBI taxonomy): Eukaryota > Fungi > Basidiomycota > Agaricomycetes > Boletales > Pisolithaceae > Pisolithus > Pisolithus thermaeus. The sequence continues at coordinate 522,102 of JANFAF010000038.1, forward strand.
CCTGCTGGTATGTATGGTAGTTGGGTGGAGGGGGAGCATGGGATGGGCCAGGATGAGCTGGAGGGGGAGTAGGAGGATTGTTGGTTCTCTGGTTGCGCCTGCGCTGATGACGCCTCTCATGGTCATTATTGTACCCCTCCAACAGCTGAGCAGTATAGTCAACATGCTCTGGAAGATTCTGAGGAGGTGGAACATGATGAACAAAATTTTGATAATATGGAGGAGGGAAGGGCATCATCTGGGGTGGTAGAGGGGCAGGGGGAAGTAGTGGTTGTTGGGGAGGGAGTGGCACAGGAGCATGAGCCTGACATTATATACATCAATCTCACATATATGGCAAGCATGGGCACAACTTACAATCAAAGGAGGAGCAGGATGATGTGGTTGATGACGGGATGGAGGAGAGCCAAGGACACGCTGATCATGCTCAGCCTGATGACCAGCATTGTGGGCACACTGTGGTGAAGTAGGGGGGGTGGACCTGATGGACACATGCATCATTCAGGGATATTGAAGCAGTATATCTGGAAATCAAAACACCTACATGGTTGGAAAGACTGGATACAGGGATTGGGTAGCAGTGAAGGGGATGAAGGATGCACAGAGAAGTCACCTTGTGCCTGTGGTAGACCCTACTGACTGGAACTTGACAAATGACAGAGCAAAAGGCAAAAAGCCTGAGACAGATTGAATGGCAACTGCAAGCAGGAGTGACCCCACTTGACCTTTGCAGGCCCCGCCAAACATGTCTCTACTCTGTGGTGATGAGAGAGGTCCCAGCCTCAGAGAGGCCTCAGCAACCAGCAGACACATAGAGATGAATCTATGAAGCCAGGTAGTAGGGACTTCACACCACCTTGTCTTGGTCTACAGTGTTCACTCTACTACCAGCACAAAGCAAGTATCAAAGGCAACCAAAAATCCCAACAATGCCAACCCTAGACCTACATCACATGTGAGTGGTCACCTGCAGATAGAGTGACATCAACTTACACTGACAACCTGGACACAGGTATCTGCCAATAACCCAAAAGATGGGTAAAAAAAACTAAAGTGATGAGAGAAAATAGGTGAAAGGGCATCAATGATGAGTGGGGAAAGGCTTACCAAGGCACACTGAAGAAAGATAACCAACAGTGGCTCAAACAGCCAAAAATGTGAACAAAAATCTAAGAAATGCACCAGAAATACATATCAAGAGGTGTCATAAATGGATGAGACTGATCATTAGCAGGTAGTAGATGACTTACTGGGCACCCAGGCCAGAGATGTGACCAAGGAAGGGGTCAAAAATGCGAAAAATACGAACAAAGACCTAGGAAATATCCCAGAGTGATGAGAAATACATATGAAAAAAATGTCATAAATGGATGGGATTGATCATTGGCAGGTATAGATGACTTACCAGGAAGCCTGGTCAGAGAATGTGACCAGTAAAGGGGTCAAAAATGCGAAAAATGCGAACAAAAACCTAAGAAATGTGCCAGAGTGATGGGATATACATATGAAAAAGTGTCAGAAATGGATGAGATTGACCATTGGCAGGCATAGATGACTTACCAGGAAGCCTGGCCAGAGAATGTGACCAGTAAAGGGGTCAAAAATGCGAAAAATGCGAACAGAAATCTAAAAAAATGGAGGAAATCCAGGTCCAGATGAGATCAGTACACCCTCTGAGCATGATCAAAGGTCCATGGGCTTACCAGCAGCCAAAGGACTGTCAGAAAACAGTCAAAAATGCGAACTATGGGCCTTATCAGTGGATGAGATCTCTTATCAGTAATATGTAGCCCAGACCAGAGCAGGCACTCACAGATGTGACACGATATTGTCTGTATGATGATGAATTGATGGTGGATCAACTGGCCGGTATGCCACTGGAGCGGAGGGACTGGGAGCTGGGGAGGGAGGGGGGAGGACACACACACACACAGCTTGTGGCTGCCAGCACCGGTTGCGGGCACACGAAGCCACATGGCTTTTGTTGATCAAAAAAGGAAATTCACGTGGCTCTTAGCGAAAGGAGCGACGACGCCGAGACTACCGAGAGTACCGACAACAGCGAGAGTACCGACCGTACCGACCTACGCGAAATAGTCGAACTACGCGTCGAGAATCGGGGATCAGAGCGTCTCACGACCCATGGCCGTTAAACTTATTGATGATTGATTGATTGTCGATGACGGCACACGGTGCACACACCCACCCATGTCATCGGCTTGCAGTGGATGATCGATTCATCCAGCAAGGGAGAGACGGCCTAAGGTATCTAACTGCCCTTCTGCGTTGTCCTAATCGCATAACCTCATGGCCCACACGTGAATACTTGGGTATAGGGTATTTGGGTGTCATGCACACGATCGTTGCCAATCAGCATATTGCAATATGCAAGTACTTCTCAAGCTCAGTGTCAATGGTAAACCGAGCGCCCATTTGAAGTGGTTGGATCCCGGTGCATTATGCACCCCCCACATTTGTTCATAATCCGGTTCCCCTGCCAACTTCCCGTGCTGCGTCTTAGATGATGGCCTCCCTTGATGCAGTTCGCAGAGAGAGTGTTGGTATCATTGGTGCCGGCGCTGCTGGCCTCGTTACTGCACACACTCTTTTGCAGGATGGGTTCGAAAATGTCCAGCTACTAACCCGGGACAAGTCCGTGGGAGGCGTCTGGGAGAGACAACGCATATACCCCGGTCTGTCACTCAACAAGTGAGTTTCCGAAGCTATGCTAGCTAACGAGGGCTTGAAAAGTTATCCAGCGTCCATGGAGAGTTCTGTTTCTCCTCCCTTCCTATGCCCCCTCCCCAGAATCAAAAACGTCTTGGTGGAGAGGACATGCGCGCCCACATGGAAACATTTGCAGACACTTTCTTAGCAGGTCAAATACGATTTGATGAAGTTTTGAATATACATCGTGCCACCGGCTCCGGTTGGGAAATTGAAGTCCAAGACCTGCGAACAAAAGTAAAACAAATTCTGGCCTATGATCGTATCGTTCTTTGCACTGGTGTCCGTATTCGAATTCTATCGCGCAATGTTCCATGTAATTATTGTTTATTTACAGGGATGCAGTGAACCTTTCATTCCGGAGAGTCTGAGTCCCGATGCTGCTGTCAAGGCTAGCTTCCATGGTCTAGTGTGCCACTCTGCTGAGTTCGCGAGACACCTGGACCGGATACTTGAAGATCACAAAGCGATTCCCGACTACTCTGTCCTCATGGTCGGAGGTGGAAAATCCGCACAAGAGTATGGGCCGTTTTTCACACTGAACGGGAGATTTATTCACCACACACAGTATGTCCGCTCTCTCGACTCGGTTCGGTGTCAAGGTCACAATTGTCTTCGAAAAGACCCACGCATTCTTGGCCTATCCCATCGAACTACCAGCTATTCTCCGTAAGAGTCGGTAAATGGCCTTGGTTTTCCGGTTATCTAGGTCATGGACTCACAGTCCTAGGTTCCTTTCCATAATGGCATCGCATATCGAGTTGCGAACCAGATTGGAGTATGTGTCAGCTGGTATACAGCGTAACCATATCTGATTCGTTGTCCCCAGACGTTTCTTACACACGACTTGGCTGGGTGGAAAAATTACACGTGTATTCTGGGATTTCTTGGCTTGGTTTTCGGTATGTGTTAACTAATCTGAACGTAACATGTCACCACAGTGGCAGGACAATCGCAACAGTACAAATCCCTCGACATACCCCGAGAATTCGCCTTTGCGAAGCAGCCACTCCCTTTTCTGGGGTATCCTTACCAATGAGGAAGGCGTTTGGAAAACAGATGGTTTCTACGCTCTATGTAACGAGGGGAAAATCAAGCTCATTGCGCCCGCCAGAGTCGTGAAGTACGCAGGTAATGGAGAGTTAGTGTTACTATCGAACGGTACGGAAATCAAAGTCAACGCTGTATTACTTGCAACGGGCTTTGGCTCATCGTGGACGAACATATTTGCACGTGAGCCTATCGTACTTTCATTATGACCTTGGCTGGCTAACTGGTCTACAGAAGAAACTGCCAAAGAATTAGGTATCGGAAGGCATCCCCCGCTCACCGATGTCGAGGAGCACGTCTGGGATTACACGTCTTTTAGTAATCCGCCCACTTCCCACCCACGTAGTGAAGTGTGGGTGTCGTCCATTTACCGAGGAATAGTTCCTGCCAGAAATATCAATCACCGCGACTTTGCCATCAATGGAGCTTTGGTGGGTCATACAGAGATTTTTGTCTCATTGCGACTTACATGAGCTTAGTCCACGACAAATAACGGATATGCCTTTGAAGTCATGGCTCACTGGATATCTTCTTACTTCCTCGGGGACAAGATGCGTCTCCCTTCTTCGCCGGAAGAGGCAACTAAACTTGCTGGGAAGAACGCTGCATGGATGCGAAGGCGCTTTCCTGGGATGCCAGTCTGTGTAAACCAGAGTAACAATAGTGAAGTCGCTTTTTGGTCGTGAGTATGGTTCTTCCAACGATTGATCAGTCTAGTTCCTAAGCCACTCGTTGGTGTAACTACAGGTGCCCCCAAGCCATGGATGACCTCCTCGAAGACATGGGTGTTCCCATCATGCGCAGCGGTGGAAACTGGTTGACTTGGCCGTTCAAGGTCATCACCCCTGCCGAGATCAAGAATCTAAGGGAAGAGCGTCGCGCTAAGCGGGAAATGGATTTGAAAGCTGTAAACTGAAGTATAGCTGGCACTGGCTTGAATGTTCCCTGCAGCGCTTTGACTTCTGGTTTTTATACTCTGTTGCTATCTACATGAGCTTTGCTCACCCTGCAACTTCGCCCTGTGGAGTGTTAGTTTGGATACTGAGATCGACAAGAGTAAATTGCATGTATGCTGTGATCGGTCTAGTGTGCATATGCTAAGGTAAACTTCCCCTACAGACCCGGAGCAGAGGCAGCCTACTACGATGCCTGTGCACGCTTCTGTGCACTTGTCCATCGGGCTACTTTCCTTCTCTTGACCACTACACCGTGCTCAGCCTTGAGATGGCGCCGAAGATCATATGCATGAGTAACGACAAGGTTGCAGGTCTTGCATGAAGAAGTCGAAGGAACGGATGTATCTCAGGACGGTAACAAGTGGAGCTCTTTTACGTCAGGCAACAGGCAGCAGATGAAGCCTGCATTCTGCAAACGACGAGCATATGCTCTGCCGGTAATCTCGATTACGTCCAATCCTACGGTTGCTTCCGAAGCCTCAGCATTAGTAGTATCTTCTGCAGATGATGACGAAGACATGCACGCTCGGAGAAATGCATTTTTGCGAGGTGCCGTTGTAGAAGGTGTTTGTATTCGAATACCATCGCAGAGGGGGCGTGGGTAGACGTGGTTACGTTGTCCATGGTGTATCACTTTATGATGCGCAGTGAGCGCCTTTTTCTGCGAGGAAGCCACGACATAGCTAGTACCAATGGCATTGGTCAGAGAGGAGGAAACCTACCGACTTGAAATCCTTCTCACAGCTAGCGTGGTCGCAGTTCCAGTCGCGACCGAGCTTGCCACTCCGGCGACGCTTTCATGAATGGGACGTTTCAGCATCATTCAATGTCATCGACATGCTCACCTTGGAGCAACCCTTCTACTTCTCGCTGTTCGTGCAATTTGAGATGGGCGCGGAGGTTGTGGGGAGATGAGAAGGTCCGACCCTTGTACGATCCGTGAGTGCATGCCAGCGAGTGAGCGGTGCGTATGTGTGATTGGAGGGCAGTCCAAGTTCCAAAATCCACGGGATCATTTAATTATTTAAGTCAGGAGCACAGGTGGGATGCGAACAAGTATATCGCTTGTCTAAAACGATGGGTCGTGGTTTCGCAAGATTGGAAGAAAGACAATATCGCCATACCGTCCTGCGTTTTCATGTGACCCCTCGGAAGTTTCTGGTTGGTGGACGACGAGTTATCGCGAGATGGGCGCGAGCAATATTAGGGGCGTTACATCCATTCGGGTACACTTCAATGCCAAGACGACTCACCTCTCCAGTATGCAAACGGTAGTATTCCGAAAGTCCGGAGAGCTTGGAGTAGTGCATACGCTGGTACTGCAGCTTCACTGCAGAGGTACGTGTAGATAAGATATACCCCGTACAAAGATTCTCGAGAAAACCGACCAACGAGACAGACTCGGAGTTCTCCACGACGTATGCAACCCCGCACTATCTTGCCCAGGTGATCTTCTCGCGCCACTGTCCAAGCCATTTGTATTGAACATAATAATAGTAGAGATACATGGAGAGCGCACGACTAAAATTGCGGTAGCATATGATACCATAGGCGGAACTTCGGGTGTTGGTCAAATGCTCTCTCTCTTTGTCTGATGGCTGAGTGGCATAGAAAAAAAAAAGAATAAACAGCGGTATAGTGAACAGGAAAACGAAGTAGACGGCGACAAGAATATATCATATCAGGAGAACTAAAAGCGATGCCGATGGCGTGAAAACTATAACCGTCACGATGTTCGACTGGATCCTGCAGTGTGACTTGCTATCTCTTGTTGTCGTTGCCAAATCAATTCTGCCCACAATGGATTGGGCGGTATGTGACCCACGAGGGCACGGAGGACTTCAAGCCTGAATGAGTGAGTGTGAGTGATCTTTGTCTTGAGCGATCCAACGAAAGCAGGGAGAGGCACTAGGGCTAGGTATGCTGTACTCAACTCACCACTTAGCCTTTTCTTCGTCCGTATCAGCGAAGAAGAATATCTCCTGCTTTCCAGGGAAGACCAGCCTGAAAGACCGCTCGACGGTGCAATGTCCGTCGTAATCATCCCTGTAACTCCCACCAGTAGCACTACCACCCGATCGAGCATCCCCGATGCCTTCCACTGCGATCGCTTTCTTGAGGTTAATGGTAGCGGTCACTTTCTTGGTAACATCGTTAAAGGCAATCAGGTTCGCCCCTACGACTCTTAACTTCCGCCGTCGCCATGTCTAAGAACAAAACAATCGAGGTTAAGTCGGTTCCATTCTTCACAACAATGGCGACGTGGTCATGGTAACTTACCGTACAGTCACCTCCATTCTGTGTCAAGGTGCCCTCAAAGTAAGTCACCTTGTGCCATGCAACGTGTCTCAATCCACGCAAACACTCATCCAAGCTTTGCGGCAGGTGGGCAGACAACACCCCAGGCATCGCAGGCAGTCTGAACAACTGTAGGACGATCTCCCCGAGTTCCATCGTCGTTGGTCCACCGGAAGCCTCAGCTCGTTGGCCTATCAAAGGATAGCTTATTTCGAACAGGCGGGTATCGCATCGCGCAGCGACATCCTTGAATGAAACGAGTGCTCTGGCGAGCGTGCCGTCTTGCTTTAGATATCTCGCAAGATTATCCGGCAGCTTTGCGGGGACCGCAGGGGGCGGAGGAGTGGCCCTCGACGGTTTCTTGGGCGATGACGATAGGAAACTGAACATGCCACCCTTGGGTTTAGGTGCCGGGGCAGGTTGAGGCGGGGGTGGAGGAGGCACCAAAGCTTTGAATTGAGCAGCAATGTGATGATCGCGTCTCACTTTCAGGGTCAACGTGAATTCGAGCTTATTGTGTTCGATGCTAACAAAAGGTGAGTACACGGATACCCAAAAGAAAAAGAAAGAAAGAAAGAAAGATGCTTACAGCTCGAACTCTTGGTCGATGCGAGTATCCCTCGATAGACGAATCTCCGGTGTAGTGACGAAGTGAATGCCGTTATTTAGCGTGCAAGTCACAGCCGTCGGTTGTTGGGGGATCGGAACATTAAGTCCCTTGATACCTAGAACTGGAGCGGACGAAACCACATCAACTAACGGCCCACATGTCCACCAAACGCGACTAACCTCTGACGAACACTTTGCCATGCGCTTTCCCCGGTTTCTCCTGAGAGCGTAACTCTCGAATTTGCTTGGCGTACTCATTCTGTCTCATGCCGTCAGTTTGTACTTCGCACAGAACGGATGGGCATGAAATATACCATATCAGATGGCCGTCTGACCGTTCTCCAGGCCTTGCCACCGTTAACATCCCCGGCGAGGGCAATATGAGAAACCTGATCGGCATCCGCAGACGCGAAGATTGCCTCGTGTTCGCGAATGCGATATTTCTAGATCAAAAGACAATTTCCGTTTAGTCGAGATGACGATCTTAAAGAGTGTTCTTACCTCTTGACGACCTTCGGGTTCGAGTTTCCTCAGTTCCCTCGAGATACTGTCCGCAAGGTGATCCTCCGAATCCGAAATACCCAGGTCTAAGAGAATATCGCCTTGCGCCAAAGCTCCCGCGTCGCCTGTACTTCTACTGCGACGGCGACTTGGGCGACCAATACTAGGTGGACGACTGGCCGGGCGCGGAGGGGTATAATACCCCATGGATTCCTGTTCTTCTCGCTTTCGAGCCTCACGGCGCTTTTCCAAGATGAGCTCCTCTCTCGCCCGAATGGCATCCTTCGTCAGAGAGAACGATGGCTCGTCCGCTCGTGAAGGACTTCTCAGAGTGTGAATAGCGGAGTCGGTTGCAGCGCGCTCCATCGGTACTGGTGCAGCCCTTGGCGGGTGCACATACACTTCTTCTCGACTCTTGTCAACACACAAACTCATATCCGTCTCAGTACGCATGCTCTCGTCGCCGAAGCCTCCGCTCGTATCGGCCCCGGAGCTAAATTGCCCTGCTCTGACACCCCAAGGGACGGACTCCACTCGGACCTGCGAATGGGTACCTGATTTGCTCGACGCCGGCACCGAGCTCTCCTTGACGTTGTCCATAAGCCTATCGAGCGCCGATCGCATCTCGCCAAGTTGGACAGAACCCATGGAGTCGCGAGCACCAAAACTAAGCCCAGTGCCAACATCAAAGCTGGTTTCGAGCACGGCAATGGAGTGTGGTCGAGCTGGGGACGATCTGGGTTGGACAGCCTCTCCAGCCGATGACACAGAGAGTACTTTTCCATGTCTAGCGCTCCCTTCGTCCTGGTCCATAGGTGTTCCCTGTGGTCGTAGGTGGACGTTACGAGTGGTCAATGTACACTTCTCAGCTGTTTCGATTGTCGCGAACTCGGCGCTGGCATCTGCAGTGGTAGAAACGGAGCTCGGGCGTATTCGCTCTAGGTCAAGGCTGTCCAATAGTGCGTTCTCTTGTTTGGTTCCTTGGGGCACGGTGGATGTCGACGCGCCGGATAAATCAACATGTGGACTAGTAGCCGGAGATCCCAAGGGACTTTCCGTGCTGCGTTTTCGCATTAGCCGCGCCTGTACTTCCTCCCTACTGATTCTAGTCCTGGGCACTCGCGACGGCTGCAGTTCTTGTGCGCTAGCCATCTCGCGTAATGGTGACCCAGACTTCATTGCAGGGGAACCTGTAATCAGCCTAGACGGGAGGGTCAGAGGTGACTCGGACCGTCCGCGCATGTTCCGCGCGCTCGGCGAACCAGAGCTACATTGCAGCATCGCGCCAGAGGGCGAGGCAGAACGTGACCTCGGGAGCTGCGGGGAAACGATTGGCGAAGCGGGATCTAGTGGCATGGGGTTCCCCGTGGAGTTGTTGAGAACAGGGCTCCCATCGCTTGCTAGACGCGGAGATACATAGGAGGAGCCAGAAGAGGCGCCGGCAAAGGAAAGTGGGGGAGTAAGAGGAGGTGGGGTGCTCGTTGTAAAAGGCGAGTTTCGGGGGATAAGTTCCGACAGCTTTGGCAACTCATGCTTGTTTACAGGGCGATTCCCTTGAAGGACTTTTTGAAGTTCAGCCTCCAGGTCGAGGTTTGATAGCGACACCTCTGACTGACCAATGGAAAGGTTTGCAGGGTCCATTGGATCATCAATCGAGTAGAACGAGGTCTCGGCGATGTGTGGCTCCTCCTTACTTCGCGCCACCGAGAAGGGGTCAGCTGTGTGAACACCTTTAGAATTAGTCATGGAACATAAGATAGTTGCTCACCAGCCGTAGATGGCGAGTTCTCATTCTTGGGAAGCTCAAGCTCAAAGCGTGGTATGAGAGAATCTTTGCGAGTGTGTTCCATCTTCGGTTCACTTTTCATTGGGCTGGGCGAAGGTGGTATCATGCTGACATCCTGCTCCAGCTGAACGTCGTGAATATGGTCTGATTCCGATGAGCATCCATGTGGCACCTCTGGCTCGGACAAGACCATGGAACTGTCGGCAGAACGGGGTGGGGTGGAAGGGGAACTTTGGGAGTGAGAGTTTGGGAAAGGAAAACCTGGAGCAGAATGGGCAGGCGAAGACACGCTAGCGCGACGCCGCGCTCTTTCTGCATGATGAGATCGACCATAGGGAACACCGCCTTCTGTTTCTAGATCAGGAGGAAGAGACGAATGGCGGCTGGGAGTGGAGGGTAAGCCGAGACCCGGTACACTTCCAGAAGCAGATTGTAACATGGCGTCTACGATGCCAGTAATGCTGTGGTCGCCGTCCTCAAGCTGAATGCTCTCGAAACTATCCTGGTTAGCGGCGTCTTGAGGCTGGCCGCTACTGTCCTGCACGTGGTGCCCTTGTTCGAACTCATCATCAGCGTTAGGTTCGCCGTAGTTGTCCTCATCAGATGAAAAGAAAGGTTGCTCTTCCTCTTCTTCACGGTCAAATTCTAGCACGTCACACTGTTCGTGAAATGTAACTGTCTTTCGCCTCCGTCTCCTGCCATCTATGGAGGATTGATCAGCTGTTCTTGGTCCATGTAGTCGTTTAGAAACGAGAGATGGACGTGAGGGAGTCACGGGACGGGTGGGTGCAGGGGTCGAAGGAGGTTGTGCAGGAGGCGACAGCGCTACCTTGGGTGGAGGCGGCGGCGGGTGGTCATCGTCTGGACCCGAGTCCTGGGGACGTCTGAATGGACTCTTGGTTACGGGTTCCTTTTCGATGAGCCCTTGGTAAACTTTGGACTGTCGTCGTTCGCGTTTGAATGCAAAGGGGCGCTCGTTCTCCGCCTGCTCGTGCATAGAGTCTGGGCGGGGACGTTTCTCGCCACTGACGCGGCGAGCGGTAGGAGTAGGGAGTGCGGTTTCTGGTGTAGATGGCATAGGGATCTTGGATTTGAAGGGAGACTTGGAGACGAGGTTGTTGGTTCTTAGGTGTTTGTAGCTGGATGACGAGCGACGCGCTACGAGTGGGAATGGCGGCTTTGCGTCGCGTTTGGCGATGCGCAAAGGGGTCGTTGCAGTGGTGGTTGTTGGCGAGGACTGCTGCTGCTGTGATTGCGATTTGTTCCATCCCAAGGCGGATTCACGACGGATGGACGACTGAACTGCGTCTGGTGTGTTGTTGGACAGCTGTCTGTCCCGCAGCGGGGACATCGCTGAACTCCGTTGTGTGCTCATCGCCGTCGCCGTCGTTGTCGAAGTGGAACGCAAAGAATCAACAACGCCGACCGTGGGAATTATCTCACAGCGCGACTGTCACGTGACCGCGATCCTGTTCACTCCATCCTTGGAAGTTGGAAGAGTCAAGAACAAGTACATACTTAGGGAATGGATCCACTGTTATGCTCATAGTTGTGAATGCGATGGCTGTTTCGAGCATGAGATGCACGACAGCCAGCTCATTTGGACCTACCTGCTCGCAAGCTTGGGTTCGAGTCTCAAATGAGTGGATATCGGTCGTCTAGGTGCTCCATCACCATACGGGCCTGGGACACTCGCTCCATTCCAACGCAGACTCATCTTATTCTATGCATTTGAAGTGTCTTGCAAAGGTGACCAACTCCCCATATCGCGAAGATGACTGACTTGTTATGTCCGTCGTCGCGTGTGGCATGACCACTGCCCAATGGTCTCGGGAATCGACCCAGGAAGCCCCGATATAGTCCCGTCCGGCATGGCTCCCCTGCTAGGACAGCATAAAAGGGGCCCCCAATAGGTCCCTCGCTGCGAGCCACTCATCCAATCATGTTCCCCTACAGGGCTCTGTTGAGCATACTCCCTCTTTACCTGCTCGCAGTCGCCGCGTCCCCCGTTCACCGAACGCTCGGTGGCGTTGGCAAGCTCGCGCTCACCCTTATCACCAGACTGAACGCGACGGGAATATCCACCATTGCCGATGCAGATCGGGCTCGCATTAAATTCATGCGAGAGAAGGGGGGGCCCAGGAAACGCGATGCTTCGGTCAGCGTCACGAACTCTGTAGTACTATATCTTGCCCAGGTCGGCGTCGGAAGCCCACCGACAGAATGTGAGTGATATTCGTGTAACCAATACGACCCCTTTCCCCCCGCACTAGCCAAGATGCTGAGAGGGGTTTATTGCGGCAGACACCCTGCTGGTCGATACAGGAAGTTCCAATACGTGGGTCGGTGCGAACAAAGCCTACACCCCCACGAGCACCAGTCACTATACAGGGGACACTGTTGTATGACCCACCAGTTCTCTCCCCAGGGGTCGAGCCTGACGATGAATTCGTAGTACGTATCATACGGTTCCGGTAATTTTTCTGGGAGAGAATATACAGACACGGTATCGCTTGGAAACGGCCTCACCATCAACCAGCAATCCATCGGTGTTGCCACACAGTCCCAGGGACTCATCGGAACCGGTATCGACGGCATCATTGGCCTCGGTCCTGCAGACCTCACCCGAGGCACCGTCTCCAATACCAACACCGTACCCACCGTGGTTGACAATCTCTACAGTCAGGGAACCGTTAGTAGTGCTGTTCTGGGGGTTTACTTCATCCCCGCTTCTAATTCCAACTCTGGCGAGCTCACGTTCGGTGGCTACGACGCATCTGCCATCAGCAGCACCGTAAATTACGTCCCGATCACGAGTACTTATCCCTCGAACCTATACTGGGGAATTGATCAGTCTATCACGTATGGCGGAAACACGATCTTGTCCAACACGGCTGGTATCGTTGATACTGGCACCACTTTAATCCTCATTGCTACTAGTACATTTACTACACTCCCCCGTTGCCTTTGACCCCTACTTATTCTTCTCATTTGTACAGATGCATTCCAGACATACCAATCAGCAACAGGTGGCGTCATGGATACGGCTACTGGGCTGTTGCGTATCACGCAGTCACAATACACTAACCTCCAAATGCTGAGCTTCCACGTCGGCACCCAGACCTACGATTTCATCCCCAACGCACAGATATGGCCTCGGTCCCTCAACACCGCAATCGGCGGGAGTAGTAGTTACATTTACCTCGTCGTTGCCGACATTGGAACCCCATCCGGATCTGGCATGGACTTCACGAATGGATATGCTTTCTTGTATGTGATTCTTCTTCGTCCGTGTGATCATTGCTTCTGAAGCTGATACGATGGTTCGCGGTTGCACAGAGAACGCTACTATAGCATATACGACACGGCCAACGCCCGCGTTGGGTTCGCAGCCACTAGTTACACCGATTCCACGAGCAACTAGTCCAACGGAGTTTTGTAATAGAAGAACAGTTTGTTCACTTGGAGGTTAATGGGAAATTATGTCAAACACTCCCCAGAACTTTTTGTGGAAGAAGGCACGGCAGTCCAGGAGGTTGACCACAATTCAAGTCCCTGGATACGTAGTACACAGTACTCCACGATATGCGGAACTTTTGGAATGCTTGACAACTGAAGTACTGATGGAGCCTACCGTCGACACTATTCCAGGGACGAGTACGACCGGATACCGTACACTCTGGCCACGAGCCTTAACAGCCTCCCAAACCTGGAAACCACACCTGTCAATTCAGTTAGTGCAAATTTCTGGCACTAAGTTGCCATAACTCCGGAATACATACCGTACCTTTTCCATTGACAGAGCAAGACTTGCGTGCCACGTTCCATGTGTGTCGTATTGTAGCCGGATGGTTCTAAACCCCAATGTTCTCTTGAAATCATCCAAGCATGCGACTCATCATGTAAGGCCGCCTATGAAGGCCTCCACTGCAGTGGATAACACCGTGTATAAAGTATAGGTTAACGGACGACGCGCTGAAGGTACCAAAAAAAGGGAGGAGGCGGCCCTTTAACGAAGAACCGTCGTCGAGACTTCTAAGCATGCATGTGTTACCAACCCTCCAGAACAACAGACACGAAAACGACATACCACCACCACTTCATGTACCTGCCATGGTATTATCGATCTCGGGATTTACCTTGATTTCTGCTTCATGTTCAGTGTCCAAGGCTCGCTTATGTTTTGTGCCGCTGCCGCGGCCGCGATCGGAAGTAGTTGTACCCATCAGAATGTTCATCGTGCCAAGCCGGCCATGTCTTTATTCGTCTCGGTAGAGCCATGTTAGAGGTGGCTGCCAGATGACTTCAACGAGGTGTGGACTACGGTGTAGTCGAGCTGATATCTTGACGGCTACTACCAAGTACCGAGAATGTGAGAGTTTTGAAACAGGAATTCCTGATCTCAGAGTCCCTTAACTTGTTCCTAACGATCAGAATCCGATACGATGGCAGGCAAAGCTACCATCCCTGGCACTGGTCTCATCGTGGTTGACATGCAAGTCGACTTCGTCACTGGCAGTCTCGCTGTGCCGGGGGCAACGGAGCTTCTGGGCCCCGTCAACGAAATCATTAGCCTCCCATTCGCTTATCGCGTCGCATCTAAGGACTTCCATCCTCCTGGTCATATTTCCTTTGCAACTACTCACGGAAAACCTCTATTTGAGACTATCACTATTTACCCACCAGAAGACTTAGTTGCGCAGACGGGAGGCGACATCGGGACGATCGGAGAGAGGGGTCTGGGACAGACGCTCTGGCCAGACCACTGTGTACAAGGCACACGAGGAGCGGACATCATACCCGGCCTAAATGTGGACGATACTTTCGATATCGTCCTCAAGGGCACGCATCCCGGGGTAGAGTGCTATTCAGCATTCAAGGACCCGTGGCATCTCCTGCGCACGGATCTCGAAGGCAAGCTTCATCACCACGAGGTGAAGGATGTCTACCTTGTCGGTCTCGCCGGCGATTACTGCGTGAAATTCACCGCCATCGACGCAGCCAAAGCTGGATTCAACACGTTTGTGGTGACTGATGGCGTGCGCAGCGTTTCTCCGGGAGGTAAGGAGTACGAAGAAATGAAGGCTGCGGGAGTGGGAATCATAGATCTCATCGAGCTGAAAAGGAGAATGCAGGTCGCCTGAGATGACGTATCAAGTGTTGTTTCGTGGTTGTATGCCAGATGGCGATGTATACTTGTAATTCAGCTTGATGTCCACAGCAATTAAGCTGCGCTCCTGGTAGTGATGGGCTTACAAGGATGACATCGAGTCCCACGATTGGTACTCCAATAGGACATAGAAGCGGGTTTTCATAGCCGATTTTCTGTTAGAATTTCCGACAAGGTTGATGTAGTGAATCCAGAAAAGTTTGATTTCATGGCCGGAGGGCTGTCCACCATAGTATTGCTGGTATCAGCACCGGCTTGTCCGCATGACCCGCGATGGGGTATGGCAATATTGGAGGAGTGAATCTCCCTCCTGAACTCAAAGTTATCATACCTTAGGCCTTAGGTCCGTATGTTGACAAACGGACCTATCCACTTGTTCCCTGGCGAAGCCGATAGCGCATGAAACCCTGCAGCGCTCAACGAGGTCACTTGAACGTACGAAACGTTGCCATATTTTCACACACCGAGCTGCCCAGGCAAAAGTCAGGTACACGGTTGCAGTATTTTGGATGGGAACGACAGGCTTTGCGAGTGCGTAGTCTGGACCCTGCTCTAGCATCATGCTTGCCCGGTGCCCATCGACTTGCTGATGGCAGCGAGATTGGATACCCTACGAGACACTCAAACTTACATGTCAACGCGTTGGAAGGCCATCGGAATCACTGCATGGTTCACTGAGAGGTTGGGGTTGACCATGTACAATGATTTTACAGTCCGCTAGTTGTATGCGGCATCTCTGACAGACTGACAGGACAGGCACGTCCTAAATGTGCAGATATCACGCCATAGTGCCTCACGCTTCACCGCGTACCCACACTGTCAATCGAAGAAGAGCTGCCTCTAGCCAAGTGAATGCTCCTTAAATCTGTTCTCGATCATGAACAATGAGCAGGGCACCGCAGTGCCAATGGCCAACACCGTCCAAGGCGAGCTGGTCGAGTCACAGCCAAGACGTCCGCACTTTCCCTGTCCATTTCGAGTCTGTTATACTTACGAGTCGACTTTGCAGCGCTCTTTGCCAGGCTCAGCCTTCTCGATCGTCTCCTCACCCCGCTTATCTTCCTGTCCATGGTCGTTGGCGTACTCATCGGCGTCTTCGTTAAAAACGTACAGCATGCTTTCGACACCGTGCAATTCCACAGCGTATCTGTTCGTGAGTACCGCCCATAATACTCGTTGGCATTCCCGTCGTTCAAAACATTCACCGTTGTGTCTGATCTGTGGGCTGCCAGCCATTGCTGTAGGTCTCATCATTATGATGATCCCCATCCTCACCAAGGTCCGATACGAATCCCTTTCACATACCTTCCTATCCCGCAAACTTTGGATCCACCTTTCATTTTCCCTGGTCCTCAATTGGATCGTTGGTCCTTTCGTCATGCTGGGTCTCGCATGGGCAACACTGCCTGACCTCCCAACTTACCGAACAGGTGTAATCATGGTCGGCATTGCACGCTGTATCGCCATGGTCATGATCTGGAACGGACTCGCAGGTGGTGACACCGAGTATTGTGCAATTCTGGTAGCTGTCAATTCCATGTTGCAGATCGTTCTGTACTCTCCGTTTGCAGTGTTCTTCGTGGATATCCTTGGAGGTGCGACTAGCGGAGGACAAGTGCATTTGCAGTATGGCGAAGTGGCAATCTCAGTATTGATTGTGAGTGATTCTATCACTCTGTATCACACCCTTCCATTAATTATTCTTTCTCCCTCATTTCACGTTGTAGTATCTTGGCATTCCACTGCTTGCTGGTGTCGTCATCCGTCTCACCCTCCTCCGCCTATCTCCGCACTTCTTCCATCACACCTTCATTCCGTTCTTCTCACCAGTGGCACTCATCGGCCTCCTGTATACCATTCTCGTGATGTTTGCATACCAAGGGCACCACATCGTCACCAACATTACAGAGGTGCTGAGAGTTATTGTACCGCTTGTGCTGTACTTCGTGATTATGTGGACGGGCGCGGTAGTTCTCATGTGGACACTTGCGAGGAAGGAAGTCTGCAAGCCTAGCAGGGGAAAAGTATTCAACTATGAAACGGCTGCTGTACAAGCCTTCACAGCAGCGAGCAATAATTTCGTAAGTGGACACCCTTCGCCTATCCCATCAAATCTGACTGAACCTTACAGGAACTGGCTATTGCAGTCACGATTGCCACATATGGAGTAGGCTCTGATCAGGCTCTCGCAGCTTCCATCGGGCCTCTCGTCGAAGTGCCAGTACTTCTGGCTATGACGTGGCTTGCACAGGTAATTAGGGTGAGACTGGACTGGGGGATATCAGAGTGCAGCAGCAGGTGCTTGGGGAGTGGGAGTGCTTGTGTAGAGGACAAGGAGAGGGCGTAGGAGCGTTGTCGATGGATTTTCTTCTAGCTAAGTACATGTCTGCTTCAAGTCGGCGGGCTCCCGATGTGCTCATGCATGCAAACTGCACAAATTGCTGCCTATAACGAGTGAGGGATCCAGGAACCACGAGTTAACCTATCAAATTATTAAGGGGGCCCTCCAAACCTTAGCACCTAGAACGTAACAACCACCATCGTAACTCCATGCTGCGGTCAGTGGGAGGCCGACGCCGTAACTGTATCAGAAGTACTCTTGAGGCAGTTCAGGATGAGCCTAAGACTGGATGATGCCAATGACACGGTTGCCTGGACGAAACGATGCTCACAACTTTTATAATATTACAGGATGTTCTGAAACTCTTACCAACCTCCTTCGCTGCCGTTGCCCCCCCCCCCAAAAAAAAAAAAAAAAAAAAAAAAAATACTGCGGCACTGCCTAAGCTTGGATCACGCCAAGTTCTATAAGGCGATGATCGCTGTGCTATTAGAAGACGGGCATTAGATGTATATTAGTTTGACCGCGCGATCTGAATCGATATCTTGAAATGGGAGCACTCAAGTGGAGCCTTGCCAGTCAGAGGTCCCGGCGTTCATAGAAACCCGGCCGAGGTCATAATATATATAAAGTACGCCGGGGAGGACCCGTATAAAGCTGTATTTTCGTTCAGATCAGCGCACTCGGATTTATCTTCTTCCCATCTTTCGACCATCCGACCCCATCGTCACATCGCACTAACTCATGCCTCAAAGGCACAGCTTCACGGCCCTCAACTCGGCGTTCATCGTCGACTCCGAATATGAGTTTGTCAAGGAGCTCGGTCAGGGCGCCTACGGGTGCGTTATTGCAGCGCGTCATCGTCGCTCGGGCGAGGGTTGTGCGATCAAAAAGATCACCAATATTAACACGAAGGTGAGCTTCCTCATCGACTCTCCGAGACCCAACCGCTCATGCGACATTCCCATCAGCGTATATTGACAAAACGGTGCCTTCGCGAGATAAAGTAGGCCCCGATCCATGCTTCAATTCCGTGCCAACGATAACTTGACAAAACCTATAAAGATTGCTGCACCACTTCAGGGGCCACAAAAATGTTGTTGTTCTTATCCATTTCACCGCTGATCCTCGAGAGCTGACGATATTTTCAGATCACATGTCTCTATGACATGGATATCGTATTCCAGCCGAACGGAAACTTCGATGAAGTATACCTCTATGTCAGTTGAATCACTTGCCAGCCGTCCAAGCCACTGATATGGATGCCTGGGTACGGATCGCAGGAAGAACTCATGGAAGCCGATCTCCATGCAATAGTGAGTCTCCATATTCTGCATATTGATCAACTTCCCTGACACTTTCCAGATTCGCTCAGGACAACCGCTCACGGATGCACACTTTCAGTCCTTCCTGTATCAGACTCTCTGCGGTCTGAAATATATCCACTCCGCTAACGTTCTCCACCGTGACCTGAAGCCCGGAAACCTGCTTGTCAACGCTGATTGCGAATTGAAGATTTGCGATTTTGGCCTTGCGCGAGGTTACACCCCAGGCGGAGGCACATCTAAATCTGCCGGTAACCAGGGTTTCATGACGGAGTACGTCGCCACCCGATGGTACCGGGCTCCCGAGATTATGTTGAGCTTCGCCAACTACGTACGTGGATTTACACGGAGATCATTTCCCCAGAAGCTGACGTCAGTCATAGACGACTGCGATCGACGTCTGGTCTGTGGGTTGCATCCTTGCGGAGCTCTTGGGAGGAAAACCCATTTTCAAAGGCAGAGAGTAGGTCCGCTCTAATACTTCCGGCTCATAAGCTGACAACCCGTGCTTGCTAGTTACGTCGATCAGTTGAATCAAATCTTACACTACTTGGGCACGCCGTCCGAAGATACCCTCAGGCGTGTTGGATCTCCCCGCGTCAGTTTCAAATTCGATGCAACGCATGCGCTCATATCCGATGATGTATTTTCAGGCGCAAGATTATATCCGGTCACTTCCCATCAAACCCCGTGTTCCCTTTGCAACCCTATACCCGCATGCAAACCCTTTGGCCATCGATCTCCTTTCTCGCATGCTTTGTTTTGATCCTGCCAAGCGTATTAGTTGCGAAGATGCCCTTAGACATCCTTACCTCCAAGTGTGGCATGATCCCGCTGACGAACCTCTTTGTCCTTCTGTACGTTCTCCCATTTCTTTTCAGTTTCTGGACGTCGGACTTGATGACCGATTCCAGAAATTCGACTTCTTCTTCGAGGAAGAAGACTCCATCGAGGGTATGAAGAGGCTAATCGTGGAAGAAGTCAACAGCTTTAGGGCAGAAGTCCGGCAGCAAGCAAGGGCTGCGGGTCAAATCCGTAGACAAGACAGGTGCGCATCACGTCAGAGGCCACGTTCTTCACTTAATGATATGACGCTACAAACTCGTTACCCAGTCTTCCCATCCCCACTCGCGAGGAGATCCTCAATTCTCCCGTCGTGGAGAGCGAACCGGCAGCAAATGCGTTCTACCAACGTCCACCGTCGCCAATTATGGACGACCCTAGCAATGAACTTGAAAGGGAGCTTGCGGGCACGCACCTAGGGGCGCGATGAGGACGTTCTGGGATTTGTTGGACTGAGGGTGGAGTTGGGTCAGAATAAAACCATTTCCATACGTTGTATGTACGAGTTGGACGTTACTGGATCTGCAGGATATGTTACGCCATGTGCCCCGTTGTGTTGTGTTGGTCGTTTTACCCATTCGTGAACTTGTTGTGCTTGGCTGTGCGTGAATGTTTTGGAGGATTCCGAAAGCGTTTTGGTGACTTTCAGATCGAGTTCTTCAGTGGTTGATAAGTAGCATGGGGTTTGAGGTCATCAGACAGCGTAGGCGGATGATACACGAAGCATGGATACAATTGGGTCATATGTAATACCACACCAGTCTGGAGACACACAGCGAAGAGGACAATATAATCGAAATCGGATATAAGCCGAAAAAGCGCAGAACGGTCGTGCAGTCATCGCATAACAGATCTCATCCCATTACCCTGTCCACGTCAGTCATAGCATCCCTGATACAATCTACGAAGCAGTCTATCATGGGCTGATAGTTGCCCTCCCAAGCCTGACAAACATGCATTAGGGAATCCGCCCTGTCACTGGAGGGGGGAAGGTGGTGCGACTACACTTACGGTGTTCATACTGTCATAGTAAACTCTCCTTCCGTTCGGAGTGATACATAGAGGTGGAAAACCGAAGCGCAAGAGCGGGATGGAAGATACAAGACGCGCCATCCGACCATTTGCATCCTGCGAATGTCAAATGTAAGGACGAGTTTCTTGCGAAGCGCCATCAAAGGAAAACTTACATCGAATGGATGACAGCGCGTAAAGGTGACGTGTAACCAAGCTGCGGTTGCAAATGGATTTCGCCACCTTGCAATGTATTGCTACAAGAGAATGTCAAGCTCCATTGGCAGGTACGAGCTGAACGAGTTAACGCACCCTCCCCATCTTACAGATGTAATCGAGTTGATGATCTACGAATTCAACCGGACAGAACGCAAGGTTGTAGTGGTTATTTCGCACGAGCGCTGTCTTCTGCGTTGTTTGCCGTGTACAACCCGCGTTGACGTAGTGAATTGCCCCGCTGTTATTTGGATTGCTGTTACTGTTGGTGCTCCCATGGTAGACGTTGTTCTCAACGATCTGCACTTTGAGCGTCTTCATGAGCTTGGCATGCACCGCTTTGAGATTTTCAGTCGTTAGGAGTTCGACGTGGTCTTTCATTTTGAGGATGTCGGCATATGCCTAGCGGCAGCGACCGTATCAGAGAAGAAGTCGTGGTATGATCAGAGTAGAGAAACCGCTCTCACACATTCAATATCGTTCAACGCCTGCACGACAACCTCTGGATCCCTCAGCTCGCTGTCCTGAGTGAACTCCACAAGAGACGATTGGAAACCAAACTTGGTCAGAGCTTCTGTCGACTGTCGGGCATTCAGTACGGATCACAGGGTAGAGGGGAGTGGCCGAAGCTCCAGACACACCCGAGTGGTCAGCAGGCAATCCTGATCGAGCTGGATAGTCTGCACCCAATTATAATTGAGATATTGTCTTTGAGTCGTTGACGTGCGCCACGCCGCCAACATATCTGGTGCAGCAGCGGGTAGCATCGGCCACGAGAATGGGTTAGCGTGTTGTCGAGCGGGTTTCCAGGGCTGGAAGAATCTGAGGTGTCTGTTCTTCAGTACTACTAGTCAAACACGGGGTGGTAAGTCAGATTGTATATATGGACAGGCAATGGTTGCGAGAGTCAGGAGCACAGAACGAGGGATTAGATGGGTCGGTGGGGTAAGGAGATCAAGGAGATAGCGAACCTTGTTGCTCTGCCTCGTCCTGAGCACGGGTGCGCACCGTAGATACGAAATCGGCGAACGAAGCAGCTTCAGGGCTACGGAGTGAATGCAGAACCTACGTACGAAGGAGATGATCGGCCAACTTCTAGGACGATTGGTCCGCCACATACCTCGTCATACAGCATCAAAGCAGTGTTCCATGACCCACCAGCAGCGCGGACATCTGCGACGCGGACACGGAAAAACGGGCCGGGGTATTTTGGCAGATAGTAGTTTTCCCAGTCGAGAGCAAGTTGGCGGACCTGCCGTTCAAATCGCTCGACCTCGCTCGGTGAGGAAGAAGACGATATAGCTGCGTCGGCACTCTGAATCATTTGAAGGTGCTCCGTGAGAGCCCGAGCGTCTTCTGGAGGCATGTCCTCGGGTAGGATCTAGAATGTACCAGACTAGGTCAACGAGGGTTCTATCTGAGAGTGATTGTGCATATCGGGCAAGGGAGGAAACTCGAGAGGGAAACAATCAAGTAGGGACGAGGAGAAACGATCGCGGCAACAGAGAAACGATACGCACGACGAGCTCGGGTACGGTGCTGTAATCCCAGCCGGCGACATCAGATGGAGCCAGCTGACGGCAATGAAATGGGACGTGGAAGTCGGAGTCTACGTCCATCGTCGTAGCGGTAATCAGCAGTATCTGGCCAGAGCTGCCAAGACAATTGGCTGGCAAGACGACATATTATTAGTCCCCAATCGCGGAGAGAAAACGGAATCGAAATTTGAACGTACTCCGAGGTCAAGAAAACGGCTTGAGGTAGTTGAGGAAAGGGAACCAAGTGTCGTGAGGAACGTTCTACTTAAGAGAAGACAGACGTGAGCTGTAAGGCCATTTATGCAATGGGCGACTTTCTCCACGCGGCGGGTGCAATTTCCAGTTTCATATCGAGGCCTAGAACGGACCCAGACAAGGGCATCCTCGTTCAAACGGGGGCTGTTGTGACTTTTTGGATGGGCCATCAACGGGTGGACACACGGGTGCCAGTCGGGGATCGCAGGGCCGCCAACTCGGACTCGGACGCTACGCAACAACCAGCCATTGGCTACCTGACAGTTCCTTGCGATACTCATATGTAGTGAGCCTGTCGACCCCCGAGATGTGACTCGACTTGCAGAAACGGACGCCAATCGCCAAAGGATATCTAGACGCGCACGCTTCGTTGGTCAATAGGAGCTCCATTTACTTTGCAAATACCCTGTGGTAGCGAGACAGCACGAACGTGTTCCGACTTTATTTCCATTCTCTGACGAGCGGTTCGGCACTTGCAGGGTTGACAGATGGACCCCTTCGCAGCTAGTCGTGCAGTACCCGATGGAAGGTCGAGACACGAAACCTCCTGCTACCAAACTACGCGCGCATCCACTCAAGCTTTCAACGTCCAGCGATGGGTATCATACGGATTCAGTCCTCAACCAGTGGCGCGGTTTGCTAAATGTCCTGCCCCTTCGCTTTCCCCGTTTCAATTCGACTACCCTCCTCTATGCATATTAACTCGGGTGACCACGCGTCCACCAGTACACGCGCCGCCGCATGCCCAACGCACCTAGGACATGCGGAGCGCAGCCCTCTTTTGTGTAACGACAAATGGGGACCGGGTCAAACCCGCGTGACAGAGACTAACCGCAATGGAAGCACCATTCCAGGACTCGGAGGGCGGTGTTTACACACCATGTAAGTACGCAGTTTGTGGAGGTTTTGGGGGAGCCAGCGCTGCAGCACTGAAGGTTATGTATTCTTTCGAGTAACATTCTACATACGTAAGTGTTCCCCCTGACCGTATCTCGTTACATACTACTGGAGTGCTCCAATGCTCCCCTGCAATATTGACGGTTTCTACTCCTAAAATCCGATTTTCTACGGACCAATGGACTTGTTTACAGGGTACTCATCGTTATCGTCACGGCACACGGGCGCTTCACTCCTCGTGGTCAACGTCCGTTTAAGGCTTGCGCCCCCGGAACGATACGCATCAATAACGACGCTCGATGATTCGGTGTTCACCGAGTGTGCAAAATAACATACTCTGGCAGTTATCGCTGCGGGTTTCTGGCTGAATGAAGTATGGAGAAGGTTCGAGAAGGCTTTCACCCCAAGCGTAGTATGTTAATTCCTTGAGATTCAAATGAGCATCATCCTTTCCATGAGTTTCAATGAACGCTGGATAATACTCTTCCTACGCGGCATTGCGCCCAAATCTATACAGAACCACGGAACTGGTGAGCTACAACAAATGAACTTCCTTTACAGCTTGAATAAAGGCCGAGACCTTTGACAAGTCTTTGCGCTTTCCATCAGATGTCTCCACTCCGCCACTTACATCCACCGCCCAGGGACGCACTCTCTCTACAGCGCTGGAAACGTTCTCTGGTGTAAGACCACCCGCGAGGATAATAGGCATACCGGACTTCGAACCGGTCCTTTCGCCGTCACTGCTGCTCGCGCCCTCGGACACGCCATCCTGCTGGGTCTCGCTAGCACTCAAGAGCTCTCCTTTTTCGACCACTTCCGCTGCTAGATTCCAATCTACCAATGTTCCACTTCCGCCACTCAGGCCATCACATGGCCTCTGCGAGTCCAATAGTACGAATTCATGCAACCCAGGCCTCGTTAAATCTTCAAGTCCACCGCCATTCGCGGTAACATGGAAGGCTCGGATCACAGGAACCGGAATGTGCTTGCTCCATCCCAAAGGTTCCTTTCCATGCAGCTGGACTAGGTCGAGCTGGACTGATGAAACGATCGAAAGAATTTCTCCCAGTGTGTGGTTCTGGAACACGCCGACTAGGAGTGGACGATCGGGACTCGCTGACAGTCGACGTGCATGCCCAGTGAACCAGGCTTCATTCACATCCGTAAATGATTGTTCTTGTCCATTCGGTTCAGGAGCGGGCTCGTCCTCATCTTTCCCTTTCGAGCTTGCCTCGAATCGGAGGGTACGAACTGCCTTCGCGATATCGCGTGCCACATCGATCGATACTCGTCGCTTGCTCCCGGGTGCAAACACGACACCGATCATATCCGCGCCCGCACGTGCAACCGCTTTGGCCTCGTCCACATCCCTCACTCCACATATCTTGACGAGAGGAACACGCGGTTCATTGCTTGCACATTGAGCAGGCCAATCGAGCAACTCGTGTATGAACGCTTTCGTATCTTTGGCACGCATGAGGGCTTCGCCCACCAGAACCGCAGCGACACCCTGCTCAGCATACTGTTTGACGTCCTTGGCTGAGGATATGCCGCTCAGAGCACACAGGATGACATCCCGCTCCTTTACCATATCTGCCAGTCGACTCGTCGTACCCATGTCCACCGCAAAGTCGTGTAAGTTCCGATTGTTGACACCGATCACCTTGGCGCCGAGTTCGAGAGCGAGGTTCATCTCCTGTGCATTGTTAACCTCTACTAGGGGTTCCATTCCAAGTGACAGCGAGTAGGCGTATAGCTCCTTGAGCCTTTCTGGGGCGAGCATTGCCACGATGAGTAGCACCGTGTCTGCACCATGGAGCCTAGCCTCTGCGATCTGATACTCGTCCAGTATGAAATCCTTGCGAAGAATAGCAGGACGATGCGGCAGGTTGTCAATAGCCTCGCGGGCTAGACGCATGTCGAGGAGAGACCCTTTAAACCATGTGGGTTCTGTGAGCACGGATATAACGGACGCGCCCGATAAGGCGTATGTCCGAGCTTGGAGTGCTGCATTGGCAGAGGGCGCTATATCACCCTTGGAGGGGCTCGCACGCTTGATTTCGGCCATGAGGGCTGGTCGGCGAGCGCGAAGACGGGGGACGAGGGCAACGAGGGGAGGAGCGACGTGCATGGCTAAAAGAGCGGAAAGATCTGAAGGTGACATGCCAGGTGTAGATTTGGCGCGGGTAACATCTTGGGAACGCTGCGCATAAATTTTCGCAAGGATGCTCGATACCTTGGCACGCGTAACGGGGGTATCATCTACTCTGCCCTTGAGGGCCTCGAACGGGAAAGGGGGAAGAGATGGATCGAGGACGCGTGATTCAGGGTTCTCAGTCCAAGTACCCCCACGGAGAGCCAGGAAATTGCGCAAGAGCGTGTCTCCGGCCTGGGAGAGAATACTTTCGGGGTGGTACTGGACGGCCTCGACGGTAAAGGTGCGGTGTCGCACACCCATAATCACACCACTTTCCTCTGTTGCACACGTAACCATGAGCTCGGGTGGGAGGGTGGCAAGGGAGGCACTAAGGGAGTGGTAGCGAGTGGAAAGGATACTTTGAGAGATGCCCCGGAATATACCACGCTCGTCGTGTCGAATAGGACTGAGCTTGCCATGTTTTATTTCTCCGGCGTAGCTGTGTTGCCACGGTGAACGAGGGGGAGAAGAAGTCGGAGGAAGGGGGGGATGAGAAGGGCGCACACAAGCGGCTGAAGGTCGGTAGGCGCTCACCTGATCTCACCGCCATACACGTCTACGATACACTCCAACCCCATACACACGCCCAGTACGGGCACTTTACCGGCAAAGTGGCGAATAGCGTCGCGTGAAATGCCCGAGTCTGTGTGGGGATGGCCCGGTCCCGGTGAGACGATGAGGTTCCTGATGTTGAGTTCGGAAAGAGAAGACGACGGGATAGCATCGTTGCGGACGACGGTGACGTCCGCGCCGAGTAGACAGAGCTGCTGGTAGAGATTCCATGTGAAGGAGTCGAAATTGTCTATCACCAGACAATCGATTGGTTTTGCGAGTTCGGGTGGGAGGGTCATGTCGTCGACAGTTATCTCTGATGTCTCTTTTTTTTTTCTTATTTTCTTGTCGGTGGGTAGGCGCTGTCGACGAGGTCGGGCTAAATGGCTTTTCCTAGGTAGCCACGAAGCCTTTTAGACTCGCTAGCAGGACATTGACCCCCTTCGGACATATCATTTTGATCGAACCGAGTCACGCGCTGCCAGGTTTCGGCGGCTCTGACCGTATCAGATAATTAGCTAGCTGCGGTCAAGGAGTTCCCGGAGGATAAATAATGGCAGACCGCCCTACCCGACAGTGTGTACTGTTTTACGCACACACGCATCTGAGGCTGTACCGCGCTGTGGATTCTTCCGGGATCTACTTTGAACCATGATTGCATCAGAGCTATGGTACTCGGACACCAAACCTACTAGCGTATCATCTACATATGCTGTGAGTACACAGCAAGACGATCAATGACAGCTATCCTCAGTCTTGACTTTTATTCTCAAAGTGGCGTCATCTTTCCTCGTCATTTCCGCAGCCTCGAATGCCAGTTTGGCTATGTACCAGGGTCTCAATGGAAACGTACTATACACGAAACAGCGTAGATTATCTCACCGGTAAAACATCGCAGCGGCTCTTGGTCCCCATCATCGAAGAAGCCTGACTAGCGGACTTCGGTAAGGCGGTGCCGCGAGCGGACCAGGGCAGTATGGATGTGAGACCGTGGTCGTTTCAGTCCGCAGTTAGGATTCAACGTCACTTCAGGCAACGTGTTAAATACCTTTCCCGGTGACCGTCTAAAGTTCATCGTGAGGAAGACGTATCCATACGGTCTTCACGTCAACTAAGGACAACGAGATGGTTTGTTGCAGATGGCCGGGCGCGTGCAAACCAAGGGGATGGAACAGAAGCAGGCGATGCCAGCAACGCCGATGTTGTCGGTGGTGGGTGGTTGCTGCCATAAGAGGACCGATGATGACCGTCATCAGTATTACAGCTCTGCACCCCGAAGGTCAATGCGGTCTAATCGTAGGCATCCGAATTCAGCTTCCAAAAATTTGCGGGCATTTGAGACACGGGATAAATACAAAAACACAGTAATATCGCATGGATGTGTTTGCCCGGATTCAAAGACTGACTCGTTATGGTGTAACCGAATCCTCGCAAAAGGCTGTCTTCCAGATACCACCATCGGAATCCGCTAGAAATGATGGGGGCATTGCCTCATCACAGACGGAGAGAGAGGAGCCGATCATCCGGTCAGTAAGCATTGCTTGCTGGACACAGGTGTGTGCACAAAACCTCTGACCAAGCTAAGAAATTCAAGATATAAAATTATCTGAAAGGGTAGCATCAGAAACCATCGAAAGGCCGATGATACTCTACAACTATTCAGACTTACGAGTCTCCGAAGAGTCCGGGACTGAAACGTGAATGTTGATTCTCCGTGGAGTAAGAACGACCCTGATCAATCAAGCTGCGAGTACCATATATCCCGGCCAGGAACAGCCCTGGTGAGGAAGCCAGTCTGGAGTGATTTGCTTGTAGAAGTCTTCGTAAATCATTACAGTGGACTCCTTTCCCGTGATCTTGCTATGACCTATCGGGTTCATGGTGCGTAGTTAACAAGATGAAAGTGGTGATCGATGGCAGCCGTCCTCAACCCAAGTTACAGTCAGTCGGAGTCCGTGATTACGAAGGGTGGAGTAGGAACGCTACATGTAAAGAGTGACACTGAATTGTAGGGACTTCGAAATACTGTACAGGAGACACCACCTTGTTCGCTAGAATGCGGTAATTCTACGTTGGCCGTTGAATGACCAAAAAAAAGTTACCCTTAACTTTCACTGATCATTAGCTCCTCGAGAACGCCGATAAAAACTGCTCGTACGACCAACCACTCATAACGTGGAAGGCACTCTTAATGGACCAATCTCGCTCTCGCCACGTTGGTGCCACCATTTCTCAGCTTCCTCGTCGGCATCGTGTCCAAGCTGAATTGCAATCCTCTTTTCATTATTCCAGTGGTCGGTGTTGCCTTTAGTATTCGTGTCGGTGCCGCTAACGACCACTTCACCGCCGGCCTTCTTCAGCGTGTCCTCCATAGCTGCGCGCATTTTCGTGTCACGTTGTTCTTGTTCCAACCCATCAGGAAGGTGTAAAGTGGCCTTACTTAGGCGGGAGAATGCCTGTGTGTTAGTCGCCCGTTCATATCGGATTGCTTCGTAAGCGTGAAGGAGAGGGGCGATCTGAGCCCGAGAAGACAAGCGAGAGAACAGGTTTCCAAGGACAGCCGCATCCTCGATCTGGCCTCCGGTAAAATTCAATTCGGAATAGGTACGAGGAAGGTTTAGGATCAACTAAATATCGGTGAAGAAATCTGTTGGACTCACGGCCATAGCTGCCCCTTGTCCAGCGTAAGGCTGCATGGAATAATCATGCCAGCCAATTAGTAACAGAGCCATCCGTGGATTAGGCTATCAGTGCTCACAAGCATAGGATGGCAAGCATCTCCAAGAAGGGCGAGCTTACCGTCCTCGTGTATCCAAGTTTCGAGAGGTGCGCTGTCCATCAATTTCCATTTGAGCGTTGAAGGAATGAGCGAAAGCAGTTTCTGGATGCTGGTTAACCAGCAAATGGAAGAGACTCTCAGAAAGAGAAGTAATCAGACTTACCGTGGCTCCCAGCCTACAAACTCCTCCTTCATCCTGTCAGCACTTTCCTCTATTCTCCAGAGTTCTGCCGGAGGACTTCGGTCGGTGTA
Source organism: Pisolithus thermaeus (assembly GCA_024663475.1). NCBI lineage: Eukaryota > Fungi > Basidiomycota > Agaricomycetes > Boletales > Pisolithaceae > Pisolithus > Pisolithus thermaeus. Next base: position 551,408 of record JANFAF010000038.1, read on the forward strand.
GCACAAGGCGATGTTGTACTCCTCTTTGGCTCGCTGTTGGAACCAAATGTATGTAAGTCTTGCATATATTTTCCATCCAGTTGGGAGGAAAGGCCGGAGAGGAAAGTGATAGTGAGGTTCTCACAATGTTATATGCTACGACATGCCGCTGCGGGCCCAACCACGTGGTAATCTCCGGAGTCTCAACGAGGCTCCTCAAATCTGGGTCTGCAAGAAGTATTTCGGTTGGTAATACGGCGCGGTAGGCTGTGTCGCCAGTGAATCTTAGTTCGTCCGGCGTCCCAACGACAAAGTGACGCATGGTGCTCTTCAAACCGTCTGCGCCAATTACCAAGTCTGCGTGGACAACCTCACCGGATTTTAACATCAAGGTGGGTATGGACGGGTTCATGGAAACAACCCGGCAATTCGTTCGAATATTCACATGGGGTTCTGCGAGATCGTACAACATACGGTGTAGGTCAGCTCTCTGTAAGCGTGTCAAATGAAAGTCGGAGAAAAGGAGGGGTAACCGACGTGTACATGGTAGGGCGGTGCCCCGTACTTCTTTGCCATAGGGTCGCCCCATTGTGCCCAAGATAATGTCTCTCCGGTGCACCCTTCCACGTTGCGAGGTAAGTAGTGTAAGAAGGTTGGAAGCTGATAGAAACGAAAACGTACAACGTCGCACGGTCCGTGCCTCTGGTTTGACAGCGACTTCGCGCAGTCGCTTCCCAAGGCCCCATCGAATCAACAGACGAGTTACGTTAGGACCAACGAAAATGCCGGCACCGATTTCGCCGATTGTCGCGACACTTTCTAAGATGGTGACTTTATGGCCTGCCATCGCAAGGCAAAATGCAGCTGCGAGACCGCCCAATCCGCAGCCTACAACCACAATGTCCAGAGGGAGTGCTGCTCGTCGTCCCTGATACAGTTCTGATGGCTAGAAGGGAGTTCGTTGCGTTGAGTGAAATGGGGTGTAGGTTTGGTCACCCACGGGTTCGATGGGAGCGGTCCCATTCATTGCGGCGGCCATGGGTGGACCATCAGTGGGCGCCACGGCACCTACGGTAACAAAGTTACTCATTGACAAGCGATCACACCAGAGCAGGTTGAAAAGAAGGGCAGAGGGAACAGGGATGGATCTTGACGAGGTCCTCTGTTGGTTCATAAAGGTCCGCTGGTCTAATCACCTTGCTTATGAAGCTAAGGCAAAGACCGGGGGAGACACGGCCCACTCGGGGGTAAAATGGTCACCGGCACCACCAGCCTTGTCTGGTTAGCAGCATAGTATCATAGAAGCCATTCTGGATCCAGGGATTTGATTTATAATGGCGGGGGTCGTGGGCCTCACCCGCTATTTCGAAGGCCCGAGTTGGCAACTCGCCTTATCACGAATCTTGCCAGTAAATATTGCGTGCAACACATAGTGAGCCAAGATATAAATCGAGCTGGAAAGAGAGTAGGCGGCATCACGCTCACTCAGCCTATGTAAATAATTATGTCGGTAACCAATACTCGGGAAGCGCCGCCGGGGGCGGCGACAACCTTGCTTGGAGATCATGATACTACCACAAAAACAGAATGGGTCTACAAGAGGCGCTATGTAGCTGTTGATAGTCACGGAGATGAAGCTCTTAGTACAAATTTGTCGCGAAGCGAAGGTCCAACACTTTTGACCACACAGCACACCCACTAATCAGATCCTCGTGAGGGACCGTCGTCTGTCTCCAGATGAAGGGGTATTCTTCTTTTTTTCATGGGGGAAGATGCAGCAGGCGGCACGAGTAAGTGGGTACACCGGATTTCAGCGCCGTACGTGTCATGTCGGACAGCAGCAATGGCTCAGTGGGACAATGTGAAGTGAACCTGTACGCGAACATTTCCTTTGCTGTTTCATCACTCCATGCGATTATAAACCCGGTACAGCTCAAGTCCACGTAGATCGAGTCCTTTGTCAACGGCGCTCCCAACCGCTTGCGACATATTCTGTCAGGTATACAGTACTTCCATCAATGCGAAAGGTCTGCAGAGGAACATCGGAGTTGGCAGCGAGCAACCACCCACCCAGGAGCATGCAGGACGATATTGAGGCAGGCAACGTACCCGTGGACCGCGCACCGGCCTCCCAAACAACAGTGACTAGTGACTGAGCAAGATCTCACAGATCTTATGGCCAGTCAAACTCCGTGAGTGGAGCTGTTGCATAGCTGCCTGGCGCTGGAGGCAGCCAAATTTGTGGGCATCTTCCCATGTGAGCATTCTATTGCATTCGATTAACCACCCTCGCTTTCGATGTTCTCGGTAGGCAGGGGACTTCTGTCCATGGAAGATATTTTACCCATCACCTCGTGTGTTTGGAGTTCTCAGGCGACGGATTTTCACGAGCTGCTGAACTGATTTCCAGAGCCGTTGACCAGCAAAATACATATAGTGGATCAACTATGCCGTCCACCATGGCAATACCAGCCGATGCGATTCCCGTTGACCAAGATGTGATGCGTCGGCAAGGCACTATCATCGTTTGGTGGAGTCAGATATCGGAGGCTGCTCCCGGTGCTGTCGAGCCGTCCATGCTTAATGTCGGTCAAATACAAGCTTACCAGATTGTTACATGGCTCCTCGATCAGACTTTGTGCGGTCGTTCACTACCGCCATTACGCATGGTCTTACACGGTCAGGGAGGGACTGGTAAATCGAAGGTGACTCAGACCATCACGGAGTATTTCACATCCAGAGGTGCACGACATCTCTTACTCGAGGCGGCGTACATGGGGGTGGCTGCATCACTGATACCAGGCTTGGAAGCCTCCGTAATTGTTGCTGAACCTGTCAGCACAAGCTATGGCATTCGATATACGGCGAGCTAGGGGGGCCGAGTCTCTCACCGGGTGCAACGGCCGCAGTATCCTGTGACAAGTGCTTACCCATTCACCGGCTACCGCGCTCAAGGACAGACCGTTTCCCACGTTGTTGTCGATATCGCCAGGCCACAGACAGGTGGACTTACCTTGTTCAACCTTTAAGTTGCTTTTTCAAGGAGCTCCGGTCGCGATGCCATCCGTTTACCAAGAGATTTCGATGATGGAATGTTCCTGTGCAGTCACTTACCGGACGTGCAGGCAGAGGATGATCGTCTTGCTTTCTTCTATGGTGCTTGGTGGTTACGGATGACGGAGGACATCTGATTTCTTGCATATATTTGCTTGAGGTAAGCATTCAGAAATGACGGCCTACGTTCAATGTTCACCGGTCACCTGCAAGATCATAGTCCATTTCTTAGACCACACTCCTGATGGATATGTTAAAAGCCGCGTGTGTCATGTATATCGTTGATTTCATGTTCTGTGTCTGCGCTCTTGTACGAGACAGGAAAGAAAGTGAGGTCACGTTGAGTGGGCCGCTGCACCTAGATGAAAGGTCTCCGATGGAGGTTGGTGCCCATGGCAATTATGGTGCGACAGAAACCTCATATCCGTCGCCACCATAAGTCATTCGGCCAACACCCTGCAAGCAAGGTAACGGTCAACATGACACGGCATATTCCAGTGACGTATCCTCAACCGAAGTTGTCCAACAGCCAGTACTAGTCAGTCGTAGTCCGTGATACAAAGGGTGGAGCAGGAACGCCACCTATGTATATATGCACCACGGGCACGAGAGCGCTGATTCTCAATCTTTAAAAGGGTGTCATTGAAATTTAGTAACTCCGAGGTACTGTACAGGAAATGTTCTGCCACTTTCACCAGACACTGCATCTTATTCGCCAGGACGTGGTAATGCTAGAAACCAAAGCGTACAACGTCGCACGTTGAGTGCCTCTGGTTTGACAGCGACTTCGTGCAATCGCTTTTCGAGGCCCCATCGAATCAACAGACGGGTTACGTTAGGACTAACGAAAATGCCGGCGCCGATTTCACCGATTGTGGCAACGCTTTCTAAGATGGTGACTTTATGGCCTGCCATCGCAAGGCAAAATGCAGCTGCGAGACCGCCCAATCCGCAGCCTACAACTACAATGTCCAGAGGAAGTGTTGCTCGTCGTCCCTGATACAATTCTGATGGCTAGAAGGAAGTTCGTTACGTTGAATGAAATGGAGTGTAAGTTTGGTCACCCACGGGTTCGATGGGAGCGGTCCCATTCACTGCGGCAGCCATAGGTGGACCATCAGAGGGCGCCACGGTACCTACAGTAACAAAGTTACTCATTGGCAAGCAATCACACCACGGCAAGTCGAAAAGAAGCGTGGAGGAAACTGGGATGGACTTTCATGAGGTCCTTTGTTGGTTCATATAGGTCCGCTGGTCTGATCACCCTGCTTGGGAAGCTACTAAGGCGAAGACCGGGGGAAATACAGCCCATGTGATCCTACTCGGGGGTAAAATGATCACCAGCACCACCAGCGCCTGGTAGTATCGTAGGAACCATTCTGGATCCGAACGTGGGATTTTGCTATATAAGGGCGGGCCGCGGGCCTCACTTGCTATTTCGAAGTCCTGAGTTGCCAAATCTCCTTATCGCGAATGGCAAGACAGTAACTCATTTTCTGGTGAGTAAATGTTGCGTGCTGGACTCGGGGAGTGCCTGCAACATATAGTGAACCAAAATATAAATCGAGCTGGAAGAGAGTAGCATCAAAAACATCGAAGAATGATCACGCTCACTTGTAATATGCCAGTGTACTAACCAATATTGCTGCACACGAACATTTCCGTTGCTCTTTCATCACGGTCAAAATGCCATGGCATATTCCAGTACTTGAGGGATCGATGCATCCTCAACCCAAGTTGTCCAACAGTCAGTCGTAGTCCGTGATACGAAGGGTGGGGCAGGAACGCCACCTAGTATGCATACCCGCAGTACTGTACGGTACAACTAAGCACCACGGGGTCGTTGCGCGAGCGCTGATTCTCAGATCTCAATCCTCAAGAGGGTGTCACCGAATTGTAGGGACTTCGAAGTACTGTACAGGAGACACCACCTTGTTCGCTAGAATAGGTGCAGTAATGCTACGTTGGCTCTTGAATGACAAAAAAGTTACCCGTAACTTTCACTGACCATTAGCTCTTCAAAAACACCGACAAACGCTCCCCGTACGACAATTACCACATCATGACGTGGAAGGCACTCTTAATGGACCAATTTCGCTCTTGCCGTGTTGGTGCCACCATTTCTCAGCTTCCTCATCGGCATCGTACCCATACTGAATTGCAATCTTCTTTTCGTTATTCCGCTGGCTTGTGTTGCCCTTAGTATTCGCGTCCGTGTCGCCAACAGGCACTTCATCGCGGATCTTCTTCGGTGCGTCCTCCATAGCTGCACGCATCTTCCCGTCGCGTTGTTCTTGTTCCAACCCGTCAGGAAGGTGTAAAGTGGCCTTATTTAGGCGGGAGAATGTCTGTGCATTAGTCGCCCGTTCGTAACGGAGTGCTTCGTAGGCGTGAAGGAGAGGGGCGATCTGAGCACGAGAAGACAAGTGAGAGAACAGGTTTCCAAGGACAGCCGCATCCTCGATCTAGCCTCAGGCAAAATTGAAATTAGGATAGTTACGAGGGAGGCTTAGGATAAACCAAAAGTTGGTAAAGAAATCTATTGGACTCACAGCCATAGCTGCCCCTTGTCCAGCGTAAGGCTGTATGGAACAATCATGTCAGCAAATTAGTAACAGGTCCGTCCGTGGATTAGGTTCTCAGTGCTCACAAGCATAGGATGGCAAGCATCTCCAAGAAGGGCGAGCTTACCGTCCTCGTGTATCCAAGTTTCTAGAGGTGCGCGGTCCATCAATTTCCATTTGAGCGTTGAAGGAATGAGCGACAGGAGTTTCTGGATGCTGGTTGACCAGAAAATGGAAGGGACTCCAAGACAGAGAGGTAATCAGACTTACCGTGGCTCCCAGCCTACAAACTCCTCCGTCATCCTGTTGGCACTTTCCTCTATTCTCCAGAGCTCTTCCGGAGGATCTTGGTCGGTGTAACACATGGCAATATTGTACTCCTCTTTGGCTCTCTGTTGGAACCAAGCGTATGTAAGTATTGCATACATTTTTCGTTGCGGTCGGGAGGGAAGGCCGGGAAGGAAAGTGATGGTGGAGTTCTCACAATGTTATATGCTACGATATGCCGTTGTGGGCCCAACCATGTGGTCATCTCCGGAGTCTCAACGAGGCTTCTCAAATCTGGGTCTGCAAGAAGTATATCGGTTGGTATTACGGCGCGATAGGCTGCATCGCCAGTGGATCTTGGTTCGTCCGGCTTCCCAACGACGAATTGACGAGTAGTGCTCTTCAAACCGTCTGCACCGATTACTAAGTCTGCGTGGACAATCTCACCAGATTTTAACATCAAGGTGGGTATGGACGGGTTCATGGAAACAACCCGACAATTCGTTCGGATATTCACATGCGGCTCCGCAAGATCGTACAACATACGGTGCAAGTCAGCTCTCTGTAAGCGTGTCAAGTGAAGAAGTTAGAAGGAAAGAAGGATGGCTGACGTGTACATGGTAGGGCAGTGCCCCGTACTTCTCTGCCATAGGGTCGCCCCATTGTATCCGACATAATGTCTCTCCGGTGCACCCTTCAACGTCGCGAGGTAAGTAATGTAAGAAGGTTGGAAACTGATAGAAACGAAAGCGTACAACGCCGCAAGGTCTGTGCCCCTGGTTTGACAGCGACTTCGTGCAGTCGCTTTTCGAGGCCCCATCGAATCAACAGTCGGGTTACGTTAGGACTAAGAGAAATGCCGGCGCCGATTTCACCGATTGTGGCGGCGCTTTCTAAGATGGTGACTTTATGGCCTGCCATCGCAAGGCAAAATGCAGCTGCGAGACCCCCCAATCCGCAGCCTACAACTACAATGTCCAGAGGAAGTGCTGCTCGTCGTCCCTGATACAGTTCCGATGGCTAGAAGGGAGTTTGTTACGCTGAATAAAATGGAGTGTAAGTTTGGTCACCCACAGGTTCGATGGGAGCGGTCCCATTCACCGCGGCAGCCATGGGTGGGCCATCAGAGGGCGCCATAGTACCTACAGTAACAAAGTTACTCATGGGAAAGCAATCACACCGGAGCAGGTTGAAAAGAGGCGCGAAGGAAACCGGGATGGACTTTCATGCAGACCTCTGTCGGTTCATATGGTTCCGCTGGTCTGACCACCTTGCTTAGGAAGCTAAGGCGAAGACCGGTGGGGATTCAGCCCGCGTGATCCTACTCGGGGGTAAGAGGATCACCGGTCACCACCAGCGCCTGGTTGGCAGGTAGCGTGGAGCCATGCTGGATCCGACCGCGGGGATTTGCTATATAATGGCGGGAGCCGCCGGCCTCACTCGCTACTTGAAGTGCTGAGTTGCCAACTCGCCTTATCACGAATGGTATGATAGTAACTCATTATCTGGGAAGTAAATATTACGTGCTGGACTCGGGGGAGTGCCTGCAACATATAGTGAACCAAGATATAAATCGAGCTGGAAGAGAGTAGCATCAAAAACATCGAAAGTTGGCGGTGCCCTCAAAAATAGTCACGCTCACTTAACTCCCCGATAGTGCGGTACTGGGACACGAATTCTAATCGTCGATGGCCCCAGTGCGGAGTACACCTAGAAGTCAGGCTATGAGTATCATGCACACCAGATCTGGCTTGTCAGTAATGCCCTTTAAAAAGGAGTCAGCATTTTTTGGATTGGATGCCTTTGTGAACCTGTCCGAGACGATTCAACGAACTTCGCAACTGCTTGAAGGTGTAGGGCTTGCATCATCAATTTCGTACTGTATTATATAAGCCGCGTGTACTAATACTTACTGTCTTCGCTCCTAGAAGCGTTGTGAAGACTGGCAGTACGTAGTAGAAGGCTCCCGTCTCCACAGCTGGGTCACGTCGTAGTAAACAATGCGACCATCAGCTGTTCTTCTTTTCCTGGGTGCTCTGCTCCCAGCATCTCAAATACTTGCATTCAAGGCCAATGACTTCAAGACATGTGCCCAGTCCGGGTTTTGTCGACGTGGCCGTGCGCTCTCAGCTCGTGCTCTCGCAGCGGGCTCTTCATGGCGGTCTCCTTACTCAATTGACCCATCATCTATCCTACTCGCACCTGACCAGGCATCGTTCACTGCGTCCGTGAAGTCTGCGTTATATCCGGAAGTGAACTTTGGCCTTGACGTGCGTTTGCATGACGACGGCGTCGTGCGCGTGCGCATCGACGAAACAGGTGGTTTACGGAAGCGGTACGACGAGGCTGCCAACTGGGCTCTAGTCGCACCGCCTCGCATCAGTCACGATATCGTGTGGAAAGTGGGCAAGGGCGCAGTGCACGCGGTATATGGAGAGAAGAAAAGCATTGAAGTTGTCATCGAATTCGATCCACTCAGGGTCACACTCCTTCGAGATGGGGTCGAGCAAGTTGTGTTGAATGACAGGGGTTTGCTACACATGGAACACTTCAGGACCAAGGACGATACTAAGCCTGTGACTATCGAGGACGGGGAGGGAGAGGCACAAACTACTTTACAGTTGAACAATCGTGCATGGTTTGAAGGTGAGGAACAAGATGCATGGTGGGAGGAGACCTGGTCTTCGTGGACCGACTCAAAGCCCAAAGGTATGCTCTTATCGGCCATGGTGTGTCCAACGACTTAGTATTGAATACGCAGGTCCCGAGTCTCTCTCCCTCGATGTTACCTTTCCTAACCATCGTCACGTCTATGGAATACCTCAGCATGCCACCAACCTCTCACTTCCCACCACTACTGGCCCTGATGCCGCCTACACAGACCCTTATCGCCTGTACAATTCGGATGTCTTCGAGTACCTAGTTTCCTCCCCTGTTTCTCTCTATGGCTCTGTTCCGCTCATGCACGCACACAACGCGAAGTCTACTGTTGCAATCTTCAACGCCGTGGGTAGTGACACTTGGATTGACGTCGGCCGCACCGAGACCGGGACAGAAACGCATTGGATTTCTGAATCCGGCATTCTTGACGTGTTCCTACTTCCCGGCCCCACTCCCACCGACGTCTTCGCCCAATACACGCGCTTGACAGGGGCAGCACCTCTCCCAGCGCATTGGGCACTCGGGTATCATCAGTGCCGCTGGAACTATGTGAGCTCAGACGACGTTCGCAGTGTCCAAAAGCGACTAGATGACGAGAATATGCCTGTCGATGCGTTCTGGCTTGATATTGAGTACTCCGAGGGGCACAAGTACTTTATTTGGGATAAGAAAAATTTCCCGGACCCCGTCGAGATGATTAAAGATGTCGAAGCGTTGGAGCGCAGGGTACGTATACTGCATTGCAGTCAGGCTTATTTCACTAAAACGCGCGTGGTTTGCGGTAGATGGTGATCATCGTGGACCCACATTTTAAGCGAGATTCCAGCTACTCTGTGTATAAGGCTGCCTCTGAACTTGACACTCTCGTCAAGCCCAAGAGCGGGTCCGGAGAATATGAAGGATGGTGTTGGCCGGGCTCCTCTTCGTGGATCGACTTTTTCAATCCCAAGAGTTGGGATATGTGGGTATCATTTTTCAAGACGAAGAGTGTTGAGGGGCAGTGGAGCTGGATTGAAAGCACGGAAAACGTTGGGATCTGGAACGACATGAACGAGGTTAGTGAGCAGGCTCGTGTGATCACGTCGACGCTTATGCCGTCGATAGCCCTCTGTATTCAATGGTCCCGAAATCTCGATGCCCAGAGATAACGTGCACTATGGAGGATGGGAGCATCGCGACGTCCACAATATTAATGGCATGCTCTTTGTAAGCTGCTTTATTTCTACTTCTGAATGTTGCCCTTATCCATGCCTCTTATAGGCCAATCAAACGTACAACGCTCTCATGCATCGATCTGATCCTCCAAAGAGACCATTTGTCCTCACTCGTTCCTTCTATGCTGGATCCCAGCGCTTCGGAGCTATGTGGACGGGTGACAACGTTGGCACGTGGGAACATATGGCTATCGGTATTAAGATGGTACTTGCCAATGGGTTGGGTGGCTTCGGATTTGGAGGCTGTAAGTTTTCCTCTAGCTTGCATCTTGAGGTGCTGTTGTTTATTCGGTCCACTCTTAGCCGACGTTGGTGGATTCTTTGGAAACCCGGATCCTGAGATGCTGGTACGCTGGTACGGCGTCGGTGCGTTTAGTCCGTTCTTCCGTGCCCATGCGCACATCGACTCGAAACGTCGCGAGCCATACTTGTTGGACGAACCATACAAGAGTATGTTGAGAGACATGTTGAGGTTGAGGTATACAATGTTGCCAGTGTGGTATACGGCGTTCAAGGAAATGAGTGCCACCGGTATTCCGATCCTGCGGTAAGTTCATGTTGTCACCGGTGTGGCCGCACACGCACTCACTACCATGATGTTTTGCAAGTCCGCAGTACGTGGTGTTCCCGGGGGATTCTGAAGGCTTCGCGATCGACGACCAATTCTATGTTGGCTCATCGGGTCTTCTCGTCAAACCTGTTACGACGCGCGGGGCGACAAGCGCGTCCGTGTACCTCTCCGACCCACAGATATACTACAATTATTTCACCTCTCATGCCTACCCGGCGCCGGGCAAGAAAGCTGCGAGTGGACGAACTGTGACAGTTCCAGCCGCCCTTCCCCAGATACCCTTACTTATCCAGGGTGGGTCGATCGTGCCCACGCGCGAGCGGCCGAGACGGTCATCAGCCTTGATGCGCAATGATCCGTTCACGCTGCGAGTGGCTCTCAGTTCTGATGGTTCTGCCACTGGTGAGGTATATCTCGACGATGGAGAGGGTTATGGATATACCAGTGGCGAATTTGTGTGGCGTCAGTTTGGTGCCGAGACAAAAAAGGGAAGTTGGGGTAAGGGAGAGGAATTGAAGATTTGGAGCAAAGACCAGGCGATGCAAGGTGGTTCGAATGACGTGGTATACAAACCAGCGAACGCATTTGCCGAGAGCGTCTTGGGCGTGCGTGTGGAGCGGGTGATCGTACTTGGCGTCGGCGTGCGGCCTACTGTAGTGAGTGTCAACGGCGCGTCGACGGTGAAGTGGGAATGGCAGGGTGGCATTGGTTATGGTGCGACGACCGAAAGCAAGGCGGGTGTGCTGGTGATAAGGGACCCTGCGGTGGGCATTGCGAGTGACTGGCAGATCGTAGTCGTCTTTTGATCATGTGTATACCATTTAAAATAGGGGCTCCGGCCCGGCGGTACGATGATCGTGGCATCCTTTCTTTTCCCGCACTCTGAAAATAAAATATAAATAAATAAATACGATAACTAAGTATCGACTCAAAGACGAGGACCGGAAGTACTGGTGAACATCGCAAACGACGTTGAAAGACCAGCCTGGACGTGGCTTGGAGCGGATTAATGAGCTCAGTCTGCTGCGTTGGTTCGGTCATTCGTACTTGAATATCGACCTGGGGGACATTTGCACGGGCTTGTCACCCCAACCAGTGACCACCGCATTCTGGGACCGTCCTTGTGAGTACAACCCCTCATGCCACCTTGGACCACAAAGACGAAAGAGGACGTCGACAGTGACCGTCGTTCGATGGACATAGAGGTCGGCCCGAGAGATGGCTGGAGGGAAACCCATTACACCGACGTCGATTGGACATACCCTCCGTTACAGTGTCCCCACTCGTGCGGAGCATCCGCCTCTCGTCTCATGCGACTCTTGGCACAGAGAACCCATAAAACTTGTGGGTCAAAGAAGCCTTGCATCTCCGTCGTTGATCGACGGGTGTACCCTACCCTGGCACCGACATCCTCCTCCACGTCATTGTCTTCCGCCACGTCTTCATCAATGTTCACTCGTCTTAGTCTCAGCAGCGCACCCACCACGCCACCAAGTTCACCTTCTAAATCCACTCAATCAAACACGCCATTGCAGCCTCATGCTGTTCTTTTATCCCGCCACTCGATCAACATAAATAACAGGTGTCCTGCCCAAATTGAACCCCAGCATTGTCGTCAACTCTCGTATGCCAAACCTCCTTTTTACCATGCTTCTCTCCTACGCTCCTCTTTACCGAGACGTAAAGGAAACTTCAGGAAATCTTCCCGTCCAGCCATAGACTTCTTTCGCGAGGAAGTAACCAAACCGGGTGGCTTTGCTCACATTTTCGTCCCCGCGAAAGACGTCCTTGGAAGCGATGCGTTCAACGTGGCTGTCCATGTTGCGGAAGCCGTGCTTTGCTCATACGAGACGCGTTCTGGATTCTACGGACGGCATGGATTGAGCCTTTCGAAGGATTTGTATGATACCAAGCGGGGGGATATTCGCACCAGACGACGCTCGAGATCTCATAGGAACTCACTGGACATTTTGTTTGCTGAGGAAGATGTAGATGAAGGGAGAGATCAGTGGTTAGAGACGACTAGGGAACTTGTGGGACCCATCACTCTTCGGCCTCATTCTAGGTTGGATATCGTCTCGCAAACAGCTGCTGCAGGGTCGATTCAGTCATCGTGTAACCAAGCAAGTCAAAGGTTGGTACAGACTTCTGGACAAACTCGTTTCGTGTCGTTCGGTCAGATGAAGACAAAGGATTTAGAAATAGTCAAGGACCCTGCACCGAATTGGTGGTATAACCCCCCGTCTACCTCCATTCAGATGGCCCCTGGGATCCAACCTGTTATGTTTGGCTCGTATGTACCCCAAAGTTGTCGGTCCAAGCTGGCGTATTCCCAAGTCGTCGGTTCAGAGGATGGCAGTGCGTACCCTTCCGCTGCTGCGGCCCGGTGCGCACATCCGGGAGAGGATGGTGAGTATATCTCGCGTCCTACCTTGGGTATCCCCCGACGTTCCCTTCTGTGCTAATGAGGGGCTGTATTTGGGCTATTTTCTATGTGGATATCTGCTCTTGTCCGTACTGTTTGATATTGCTTGGTTTTTTCTTGTCGCTCTATCTTATGGAATCAGGTCTAATACCCGTTTTCTTCGGTGCGTAAAATCTAGGAGCGTCACCGATGCTGGAATCCTCAGCCTCATCATCTCGTAAGCCAAGCACCCAACTCCAAGCCACGTCGGGTATATTCCCATCTCGTTTCGATCCTTCCTTCCAACTTGCGGATGTGACATCGTCGAACTCTCGAAGCACGAGAGAAGTGCACCAAGATGGACGTTTGAAAAACGACACAGCCGCATCGCAAATGGCATCCTCTCGGAAGTCCGAGGCTGCACTTTCCGTCCCTCAGCCTCCCCAGGTTTTTCGCTCTACTCCCCTAGACGTTGAACCTGCGCGCAGTACTAGCCCCTGCTCTGTTTTCGGTACACTGAAACCAGCTACGAGCGATGGTCGTACCATTCAGAGACGACCTCAAAGTGCTGGAGGTGGAATCGAGCGAGAAGGACGATCGAGGAGTGCTGACCTTGACCTGTCACTGCGCGCTCTAGTAAGCAGTCTACCAAATGGTGTTGGGTTAAGGAAAGATGCACAGGGGTTCTGGGAGCCAGTGACCCCCCCTTGTTCTCCGCATGTTGTCCGAGGTGTGTCGCGTCTCTTTCGTTGTTGGAGACCGTTGCCTCGTTGCTGAATTCGTATTTTGCAGAGCAGCAAGCTAGGTCTGCTAGATCAGGGTCCATATATGGGTCTCCTTTGAGTGGTGATTCCCCCGGTTTAAACTTGGGATCGACACCAACGTCGACTGCAGTATCAAGTGCAACATCACCCCCGCCAGACTCTCCTGGTTCTTACTACTCACCCGAATCGCAGAATTTATGCGATTATCTTGATCTCCCAAATCCGACTTCGCTGCTTCCTGCATTTCTGGCCTCCGTTGCCAAACGGAAGAGGTCCTCTCGAACGCGAGAGATCGTGGACAAATTGAAGCTCAATAATGTAGCCGTAGACGACGACGCAAGTGACAGTGGGACGGTACCTGATACACCAAGTGGTGCGAGCAAGGTACCGCTACGCGACGGTTTCGAGGACGCCTTGTCCCTGAAATCACCGAGCTTTCCGTCAGGAATGGCAGCGCGTAGCGTGTCACCTGGCGCACTGGCCGCTATGGCCCCGCCGGTGGCATCGTCGAAGTCAACGTCATCTTTAGAGGTGACGGCATTGAAGACAAGCCGGGATAAGGGTAAGCCAGCTTCCAACTCACGGCCAGTGTCCGCTGGTCCAGTGTCCGTGAATGGGTGGGCTGGCATGTCTGGGGTTAGTATGCACGGATGGTCTCCTAGTGGTGCACGAAACAATCTCCCCACATACACGGTACCCTCGGGACTCTCTGTCGCACCTGCAAGGGCTTCTTTCCCGATCCCGCCCGTGCAATTGGTACCTCCGCCGGTACCCCATGCTCCTCTTCCTCCTGGTATACATCCTCAGCCTCCACCGCGATCTGCACCCATAGTTCGGGTCCCTGCGCAGCAACCAGGCTTCTATGGCCCCGTTTATCCTGTGTACCCCTACCCTGTTGTACCCCCTATCGCTCAGCCAGTTCCACAAGGTCCGTGGATGTTAGGGTACCGCCCCCCGCAAGGAACGGTGCATATCCCCACCCAAGCGACAATAACTGGCGTGTCCGGTATGAGGCATGTTAATTGGTAAATTGATGTCGTACAAGATGGCGGTTAAGGTTCGACTGTTTCTGCCGTCCCCCTGTTCGGTTTTCTTACAGGTTCTCTTACAGATGCCCTCGGGCCAGATCTCCTCCCGTCCGACTTCTGATCTCCACTCATTGTTCTATATGAACACTCTTCCCTCCGGCGGAAAGGGAGAAGCACACTTTCCCCTCTTTTCTGTATATGGGTCTTGCATCATGACGCTTTCCTCCTTTCAGTAGTTTTGTCGGTTGTGCTATGTTTCCTTTTTCTTTTCCATAGTTTCCCTTGCATCGTAGATAGCCCGTACGTAGTCTCTTACAGTACTGCTTTTAGATCCTTTTTGCATGCAATTGTATCGATGTCTTCATCAATCAATGCGTGGTGGGCCGGACAGCGCAAAATGTCCGGGTGAATTTGGGGTGAATGGGCCGCGTCGATGCACAACGAATACAATTCGCGACTATTCTCGCCTCCATCCGTAAGCTCGCACAAGTGAACCAACCATCTGAAGCGCTTACGAAACGCCCGAGTCCCCGGCAAACCTTACGATTCCTCTCAAATTCTCGCACGGGAGTCCCCCAGCCCCCAGTGACACCTCGTGCACGACGAAGTCGTCGCCTGGTCCGCTGCTCTTTGCACTGACCTTGTCATACTCCTGATCATCTTATGCTACCAGCAGCACACCACGACTCGAGAGGGTCCGATGACCGTCTTTTGCAAAGGGGCAGCCTCACGTATAGACACACATTTACGACCGGTGGCTAGGGCCGCTGTGTTCTTCATGTTGCCTTTTGTGACTCTTTGATCAAGCTTTCTCCTACCGAAATTCACAGCCTGTCGACCAGAAGACGCTACAAAGCAGAGTCTACGTGTTCAAAGGCGAGGAAAACGGAATATGCTAATTGAAAGTGGACAGGTAAGCAGGACAATCCATGTCCCAGTAAGTAGTATATCGCCGGAAACGTATATGATCATTTGACGATACCATGTGCAGCACTGCCGTGTTGTATCTCCAGATCTTATTCCGCTCTAAGGGTGTTTCGAAATCTCGTCAGTTATGGGGCTTTCAGGGATGTCCCGTTTATACAGGCGACGATCTCTTGCGGGGTGGTAGTCACTGGCGATATTAGCTCCACTGCCAACGGGTTATCCAAGCAAGCTGACACCACTGATAAGGTTTGCGGCCGCGAACAAAGAAAGATAAGGACTAGCTGGCATCCACTTCATGGTCAAGTAGAACCTATACTCACCCACTCCCGTCACTCAGTAACTAACATGGTTCCGTTCGAAGCACCCGCACTCTTTCTTCCAACCCTCCAAAGGCTTGGGAGTACCGTTTGTTCTAACGTCGATGCGCAGGCAGTAGCAAAGGCATGGTTTGTCCTTTTTGTGGAAGCCATGAGTGACGCCACGGCTGTCATCGACCTACTCGTCGACGACGGCTTCTGGCGTGACATGTTGGCCTTGACTTGGGACTTCCGCACATATGAAGGAAGGGATGCTATCAGACAGTTTCTTGCTAACCAGTTACCGAAGTTCGGTCCTTCCGCGTTCACCCTTTGTGAGGATCTCACGGAGTTTTATATGCCATACGAGGATCTCGCATGGATTCAGGCCTTCTTCAATTTCGACACTATTGTTGGACATGCGTCGGGGATTTTCAGGCTCGTACCCTTGGCGGACGGTTCCTGGAAGGCTCACACGGTATATACGGGCCTTGAGGGTCTCAGGGGGTTCCCGGAGAAAATCGAGTTCCCAAGAAACCATGGAGTGAACTGTGGGCCTGGAACGAGGGAGCAAGAGTTCGTCGACGAGGACCCCACGGTAGTTGTAATAGGGGGTGGTCATTCTGGGCTAATACTTGCCGCACGTCTGAAGATGCTCGGAGTAAACGCACTTGTGGTCGAACGGAACGACCGGATAGGAGATAATTGGAGGAAGAGATATACGTCTCTTTTCTTGCACGAACCTTTCTGTAAGCAGGGAATGACGGGTTTCTGGGAATAATCACTAAGTTTCGCCGCAGGGTGCGACCACCTCCCCTACTTTCCGTACGTCGTGTCTATACATACTGCAGTACTGATGAGAAAGAGGAACTCGTGTTTGTATCTCTTAGGTTCCCTCCTTCGTGGCCTGTTTTCACGCCCGGGCTGAAATTTGCCGACTGGCTGGATTCCTATGCTCGATCACTTGACCTAAATGTATGGACGTCTGCTAGGGCTGTCGCTGTTGAACCTAGTGCAACGGGAAGAAGGTGGACAGTCAAAGTCGCCCGTGAGGGTGGAGAGGAGCGCCGCTTCGAGGTGAACCATGTTGTTTTCGCTACGGGGTTGTTTGGTGGTGCTCCCAGGGTCCCAACTATCCCTCACCAAGTGAGTGACGCTTTTATGCTTTCTTGAATGCAAACTAGAAAGTACCACTATTTGGCACAAGGACACGTTCAATGGCCAGTTATTGCACTCGAGTCAATATAGAACTGCCGCCGATCACAGCGGGAAGAAAGTTACCGTCGTTGGCTCGGGTCCATCGGGTATTCACAATGTTACTTTGATTCGTGCAGTACTTACCGACGCGACGCGGATAGCTCACGGAATCAGTTTGGACTGCGTTAATCACGGCGTCGGTCAGGCCATTATGATTGGTCCCCGTATTGTCTTCCCACATTTACTTCCAGAAGTCACCATGGTTCAGAGAGGTTCAGTCTACGTGGTGTCGGCCAAGAATGGAATTCCTAAGTTTCTAGGTGGTAAGTAGTTGCCCTGGTCATGCGATATCTCCGATAGAAGGCACTCCGTAAAGGACTGTATGTTGAGGGGGGCCATCCCATCGACATCGCTGACCGTATTACTCTGTCCTTTCCGAACAAATTTGGAGAACTTTTACACCAACGCATGACAAGTGACATTGCCGAACTTGACAAGTGCAGCCGTCCTCACCGATTGCTGCCTACTTATCAGCTGATAATTACCAGGGATCTTCTTGAGGGGTTGCGCAAGGTCGGGTTCAAGCTCAACTCTGGGGAGGATGATGCGGGTGCTCTCGGGCTTGTCTGGTCGAGGGCGGGGGGATTTTGCATCGGTGGGTACGATGATATATTCCATCGTGGACTGTTGAGGAGCGCTCTACAGACTTTGGGGCCTCACAGAAGATTGTTGACGGGAAAATTGGATTGAAAAACGACAGCAATATCGCCAGATTCACGCCAGCTGGCTTACTCTTTGAGGACGGTTCGACCCTCGACACAGACATAGTTGTTTTCGCCACTGGGTAGGCATGCACCTAGTTTCTTCGGTCGTTTGGTCTACATGATTATCCACACAGATACACAAATGCCAGAGACACCCTTCTCGAACTGCTGCCGATCCACTTGCACGACTCGGTGCAGCCGATCTGGGGTCTCGACAAGGAGGGGGAATTAAACTCCGCAGGACGCGAGCTTGGGGGACGGGGTCCAGGGGGTAAAAAGTTATCTGGGCTGTGGACGGTAATGGGAAACGTATCGCTGA
The DNA here is from genome assembly GCA_024663475.1 of Pisolithus thermaeus. Classification (NCBI taxonomy): domain Eukaryota; kingdom Fungi; phylum Basidiomycota; class Agaricomycetes; order Boletales; family Pisolithaceae; genus Pisolithus; species Pisolithus thermaeus. The sequence goes on from JANFAF010000038.1 coordinate 569,417, forward strand.
GTCGCATATACTCGAAGTTTATCGCTTTGCGTGAGTGTCCCACATGTTCACAGGATGTGGAACGTAGATTGGAGTGACTGACTTGGCTGGCTTAGAGATCAAGGCATACGAAGAAGGGGTTTTTGACGGAAAGTGTTAGTGTCTCACATTTCCTTCCTTGGGCCAGGACCGGTAAGGCATTCGAGTTCCTACAGATGTAGAGCAGCAGAAAGATGTCAGGAGGTTGTAGTTGATTAACATTTCTTGACCGCGTCGCACCAGTTACCGCCAATATACCAGACAGGCCGGGTGAACGAAGGGATATAACACAACCACATCATGTGTGGTCGGGAGGACGCTGGTTCTCAAACCGTTTATTCTACGTCAGTCATGGTACCAGAATCCCCAGTATTGACGATGTTATCGGTGAATCGTGTCTTGCTTACTCACAATAACTTTTTGCCAACAAAAGATTCGGAATCCTTATAGACGCCGTAACCGATACTTCGAAGGTATCCGGTTGCTTCAGCTCGAGACATGGAACGACAATGCGGACAACGAAGTTGAGAAAATCAAGAAGGTCTTGGTGACAGGACTCCCGACAGGAGTCAGCAAGATCTCGCCAGTAGTTTGTGCAAGGTAGATAAGATTGACTGTTAGGCATTTCCTTCATGCAAGGAGCGAGGAAGGTCAGAAGATATGGAAACCGAAATGGCAGCGTAAAACAGAAAAAAGAGTTCAGCCGAAAATGATCAGCTATTGTGGGACAGGATCTTGGACCTCGCGAAAGAGGTTTGAGAACTTTGAATGTCAAGCTACACTCTGTCGGCATAGCCTTACTATTACTTTAGGCGAGCGAGATCTCAACCCGTCCATACTTCGTAGTACATATCGCGCACAGTACATGGTGTAGAACATCACACTGTTCGTGGTTTGCGATACCTGTGCGACATACCGGTCACCTAGTTGGTATTCCCAGCCTCCACATCTCTACTAGTAGTGGCTTTCCAACGACAAACCAGCTCTTCTTCTCGCGGTTCTGTCACAATCCAATACAAGGCAAGGCACCCAAAGACGAAGGAAAAGATAACAATGGCTACAATCCACTGAAACTTCGCGTTATGAGAGGCGAAGTGTACAACGAGTGCAGCGACAAAGAAAATCACACTATAATATGTGCTCGTCACAAATACGATGCCAAGTAAAATGCTGCTTACGCACCTGTATAAGAATAGTTCGAATGGAAACCCTAAAACTAGTACCATGGTTTGAAAATATTTCGACGAGTGAGCCGTCTGGACTAGTAGCATCAACGGGACAGGCCATCAAACTAAGTTCAATTACTACTCACGAAAAATCTCGGCGTCCGAACTGCTAATCCCATCAGATACTACCCATTGCAGCCAGAAGCGACGTGTAGCTCAACCTTTGGGGCCAGTACGATAATTCCTCACTATCGATAGATTGGATAGCCAAGAAGCTGAAGTTTGCCGTCAGCAGTACAGTAGCCTTGCCGTAGGGACCGAGTGTTCAGCGATGGATGCAAATATCCGGGTTGTGCCAAACCCACAAGTAAGTTGGTGTTCTCGATATCTTTCTGGAACATGTCGCAGAACACCACCCATTTCTCTACATCTGTTTTGCGTTCACGAATTTGATCGTCTTTCTGCGTAGATCGAGCTGTAGCATTTTGTCTTTGTTGTGTAGCTTTAAGTGCGCGCTCGATGAATCCGGGATGACCAAGCACGGTGTAGTAGGGGAGAGGGGAGGAGTCAGACGCAGGGAGAGCTTAGTCAGCGGGAATGTAGCGGAGTAGGAGCCGAGGTGTCGTAGATACAGTCGTTCATCGAGCCACGTTGGCACTGAGCAGGCTAGGAGGGCGGACTTGCTACTCCAACGTGGTGACGAGAGTGCGCCGAACCCACCGCAGCGAAGTCACACGAACAGGCAGAACCGTTTAACCACACCGAGCTAACACCGAACGAACTCGCACCACCGAAACAACTCCGTTCCAACCCGCACACTGCAGACCGCTCGTGAACCAACCACCGACCAACCTGTCGTCTAGAAGAGACCAACCAAGGGACGGGCGGGGACGCTTCGCCGCACGTGTACCACCCATAGCTACGTCACAGACCCCATCCCCACTCAGCACACCGTTCAACGATAGCGACTTCGGTCTAACGTCAGACAGAGACCTGGCGCTAGACTCGCCACCAGAATACGCATCAACTAGAGCAATTCCCCCGTCCAGACCCCAAAGTCCCGACTCGGACGACAACGCACAACACGGGATTGGGATACACAGGCCAATAGTCCCTACAGCGCCGACATTGTACAACCCAACCATGGCAATAACACAATGACTACTGTACGCTCCACCTAACACACCGGCTACGCATCATACACGAGCAGCACCACCCGTAGCAACACAAAACAGACCACAGCCTAGTACGTTGCGCGCAGCTGCAATGGAAACACTCAAGCCGTTCAAAGGGGACAAAGATGAAGTACAAGACCCACAAATGTTCCTCCGCACGTTCAACCGCATCATGAGGCTGGCAGGTGTAGTGGATGAGGGAGATAAGATAGAGGCACTGCAAGACTACATAGTGCCACGGTCGGAAGTGCAGAAATGGTACGACAACTTAACGGGATCACAGCAAGCATCGTGGTCGGAACTTAGTAAGGCGTTCAATGAACACTGGGAACCGCTACCGCAAGCAGAGAAAACCCCAGAGAAGTACTGTTACAAAATTCCCTTGTTACCGCTGCCGACTCCCATGTCCCACCTCTACTTTGTGCCTATGCCACCTTATTTGTCATAATCATTGCCACTTCTGTTGTCTTGGCTCTTGCCGCATATCATGTCATCCCTGGCATGTCACCTGATGGCCTTATGTTTTGGTAACTGGTTCAACATTGGTTATGGCTCATCGGTATCACTTTGGCTTGCTGGTCCAACACCAGCTTGCCAGTCTCCCCTATGTTCATCAGTCCCCCTTTTTGTTTGTTGACTCATCATTGTACTATAGCTGTGCATTGCTGCACATTGTTGCCTTTCTTGTACTTAGGTACATCCCTGACTTGTGTGCTTGTTAGACTCGTCGGTCTGCCTGAGGCTCGTAGCTGTGTACTTGTAGGGATATATAAACCCCTCGCTACTTGCCATGTACATTATCTTTTCACTACTTTGCAACCATGCTATAAAACTATCACTGTTCTTCGGAGATATTGTCTACGCTGGCTAAGGGGACCAAAAGCCTCGTCATCTTGAAGTCTTAGACTTGCCGTCGTACTCTGCACTTATCCTTTATTAGGATATCCATGCACTCTGGCATAACAAAAGCAAAAAGATCAACTTGCTGCTGTGACCGTTATTCAGACACGACGCTCAGCTATTCTCTTATACTCTCGCTAGTCGATCCTACAACGGGTCAAGCAACTAGTATCGCTACTCTCCTACTCTCTCGATTGATCCTCCTACGGATCATAATCAATGTATCCCTCAACCTACTCTTCCTTGCCCTACGAGTTGCCCAAGGTGTCTTCAGGAGAACCTAGACGTCCCCCTAAGCCGCCTCCCTCTGCCGTAGGAAAAGGAAAGCTAAAAGCACCCCCTATCCCTCCTCGAACTTCTACTGAGTACTCTGGAAGAAGGTTCACCCATAAGTATGGGTTGACCTCAACCCCTACTCCCCCCTCTACTCTTCATAATCCGGCTATACTAGGGGCCTATCGCGAAAAAGAACCAGAATCGGAAACTGACACAGACACTGCAAGCATTTCACAATTATTCTTCAGAAAACATGCTGAAAAAATTGAAGAAAGTGATACTCTTTTTTGACAGCTGTTTTCAAAGAGAAAAGGCAAAAATAATATTTTCTTTTCTTTGCATGACTTTCCACAAAACATTGATTGATGGTAATACCCATTAGCATAGAAGCTAATCAGCACTACCATCAATTCATTTTTTTGCACAGAAAAGACAAAGAAAACAAAATATTATATTTGCATTTTTTATGTGAACACAGCCCAAATAAAAGAGTATCTCTTCTTTCCATTTTTTCAACATATTTTGGCAAGAAAAATTGTGAAATGCTTGCAGTGAGAACCACTAATAGATGACGGTCTCTCCGACTTCGGATCAGCAACCGGAGACATCCCTATCCTGGACCAAGAAGAAGAATCTCTAGCAACCCTAATGTCTCATGTAACAGAAGGACTCTCTATTGGAGCCGGAGGTTCCAGACAGGAAGCTGAGAAGTCAGGAACCCCGCTCTTCAATTGGGAACCTACTGAAAAGGAAATGGAAGACCTTCTTGCAAAGGCCTTCGGACAAAAGTGGATTCGCAACCCCAGTACCTTCCATTCTTCGGAAGAAAAGCTTAACGGAGGACGCGAATTTAATCTCAATAAGCCTACCGTCTTTAATGGCGATCATAAACGACTCCCCGTGTGGCTTACACAAATTAAGGGGTATCTTCAAATTAACCAACATGTCTACATAACCGACCATCTCCAGATCGGTTTAGCTCTGTCATATATGATGGAAGGATCGGCTGCCGTGTTTGCTGAAAACTATATAAACGAACACGCAGATAGCGGTCTTGCTACCTATAACGACACATGGGAAAACTTTGAAGCTACCGTCCAAGCCACATTTGCTAGTGGAGACCAAAAGGCTAAAGCTCAACTCAAGCTTGTTACCCTTACCCAGGGATCCGCTCCCCTTGAAAACTACGTCGCCCGCTTCATGGCCTTGTTCAACTGGGCTAAGTTCCGCAACAACTCTTTTAACGGAGCTATATTCTTCAGGAAAGGACTTAGAAAGGAAATCTGAGACTGGGTTCTCGATCATCATAACCCAGTTACAGTATTTGATTGGATCGTTGCAGCTGGCAAAGCCGTCAGCAAGATCGAAAGCAAGAAAATCCTTGACAGAAAGGGAGCCCCTATGACGTTCTTTAATTATCAATGACAAACTCCTTCGCATGACCCGAACGCTATGGACGTTGATAGAGGACGAAACCATGACTGGGGAACTAGAAAGGTGCATGCCATCAAATGCTATAATTGCGGAGATGAAGGCCACGTCAAAAGAGAATGCAAGAAGCTGCCCAAGCCTAGGGAAATTAAAGAAGTCAAATCCTATGGCGGGCCAGAAAATCTCTATCATGCCTCCATCGAGAAGCACCTTGAAAAGGATTTTTAAATAGGCGCCCTGGTTTACTTCCGTCCAGTGTGCCTTTTGTTAACGTGTCATCTGCTTACAATGTATCTAGTATCAAAGATGAATCTAACATGTGTGCTCGCTCCCCACATGGATACATCAAGCTGATTGACTACAAAGTGGAAGTTAGCGCTTTAATTGACTGCGGAGTGGAAATCAATCTAATAGGCCTGCAAATCGCATCAACGTTAAAAGTCAAAATGTATAGGGTTAAAAGACCCTGGAAGGTGGTAGGTTTTGACGGAACAACAAGTCGGCCTATCACCAGGAAATGTTATTTGAAAGCAGAGGTAAAAGGAAGGAGATGTAACATTCTCTGTTTCGTAGGACCTCTGGAAAAGAAAGATCATGTCATACTCGGCATGCCTTGGCTTCGAAAAGAGAAACCCATTATCAATTGGGAAACTCGGAAAATTGAAGGATGGGGTGACTCCCCCAAACAGTCGCCGAAGAAGAAAACCGATAAACATGAGGACAAGATCGCCTCTGTTAATCGTACCACTATTTCTACCAAGTTAGAAATGAACGCAGAGCCAACTGTTATTCCGGATCTACCAGAAGAATATCGGGAATTCGCTGAAGTATTCTCCGAAGAAAATATACCTCTACTGTGGTTCCGAAAGGGTCTTGATCATGAGATCCGAACCAAAGAAGAGTTCAAGAAGGAGAATAAGGAACTTATGAAAAAGGCAACGTTATATCCAATGTCACCGGATGAACTGAAGGCCCTTGACGAATTTCTTGACGAAAACTTGGCATGCAGAAAAATAATACCTTCGGAGTCACCGGTATCGGCACCAGTGTTCTTTGTCGCAAAGAAGGATGGCAAAAAGCGTCTCGTACAAGACTATCGATACCTCAACTCGAAAACAATCCATGATTCATACCCACTGCCAAACACTGCAAGCATTTCCCAATTTTTCTTCAGAAAATATACTGAAAAAATGGAGAGAAGAGATACTCTTTTATGTTGGATAATTTGTTGGAAAAAATGCAAATATAATTTTCTCTTTTCTGTGCAGAAACATGGATTAATGGTAGTGCCCATTAGCTTCTACTCTAAGTGGTATTAGCATCAATTCATGTTTTTTGGAAGGAAATAAAACATTATTTCTGCATTTTTTCTTTCCAAACATCCAAAATAAAAGAGTATCTCTTTCCTCCATTTTTTCAGAATATTTTCTAAAGAAACATTGTGAAATGCTTGCAGTGAAATATTCCACAGTTAGTGGATGAGCTCTGTGAATCCAAGTATTTCGCAAAGTTTGATGTGCGATGGGGTTTTACTAATGTACGGGTAAAACCTGAGGACCAGTGGAAGGCTGCCTTTCTAACCCCTAGAGGTCTCTTTGAGCCTACTGTTATGTTCTTCGGACAATGCAACTCTCCACCAACATTCCAAAGGTTCATGGACACTACCTTTGCATCACAACTACAGCGAAGACAACAATGCGGGTACATGGACGACGTGGTAATACACGCCAAAACACTGCCAGAACTTCGGACATATGTCAAGGAGTTCCTCGCCATATGCCAAAAGGAACAGCTGTGCCTCAAGCTCTCCAAATGCCTGTTTGAGGCTGAAGAGGTCGAGTTTCTGGGCATGAAAATAACACAGGGTAGCATTCAAACAGTTTCGGTTAAAACTGATGCTGTTGAAACTTGGCTGACACCCCACTGTCTACGAGATGTCCGCTCGTTTTTAGGCTTTTGCAATTTCTACAGAAGGTTCATACCATCCTTCTCGCAAATAGCAAAACCTTTACACAACCTGTCCAAAAAGGAGGTCAAATGGCATTGGGACCGTGACGAGGATGCCGTGTTTCAAAAGATAAAAAGTCTTCTTTGTTCGGCACCAGTCTTACAAATCCCAGACCATCGCAAGCCTTTCGCGCTTTTTACTGATGCTTCCAAGGTCGGTACCGGCGCTGTACTAGCGCAGAAAGGACCAGACGATGAATGGCACCCGTGCCATTTCCTCTCGGAGTCAATCAGGTGTTTGACCTGGAAATGCTAGCGGTTATCTGTGCCTTGGATGCCTTTTGTCATTATCTCGTGTCCCCTGTCAAACCAACTGTGGTCTTTACCGACCACAAGAACCTGACCTACTGGCGACACCCGCAAAAACTTACACCACAACAAGCCCGCTGGCTCGATACGCTGCAAGGCTACCCGCTTCTCTTTTCTCATCAATTGGGACGCTTAATGGGGGCCCCTGATGCATTGTCCCGATGATCCGACCATGGGGACGAACCAGCCACAACTGCAGCCACCCTGCCCAAAGCTATGTGGCTTTCCGGGGGGGTGAATTCCGAACCAGCTGATCAGGAACAGTCTCAAGCCCCTATATCTTCGGACGATCGCGTCACGAATGACAGGTCAAAGGACACCAAAGGAAAAAGAGGAGTTTATGTTATCTCAAAGGAGGTGTATGAATGCGCCACGAGCAAAACGCCAAAGGATTCTATGCTTTCCAAAGACAATGAACAGGTGGTAACGGCAAAGGACGGAACACGACGGTATAAACAAAGGTTGTACATTCCGCCAACTACACGCAAGCAATGTCTACAGGAATACCATGACCACCCATCGGCAGGACATCCTGGGGTAAAGGCCATGATGAGGAAAATGATGAAAGAGGTATGGTGGCTGGGAATGTGGAAAATGATTCGGGATTATGTCAAAGGATGTCCAGTCTGCCAAGCCAACAAGGTCGTAACCCATCCGGTCACTCTGCCAATAACCCCCAATGACACCCCTACAAACCTGCTCCCTTTCCAACAAGTGTCTATGGATTTTATTACGGATCTTCCCAGGTCGGAGGGATACGACTCCGTTCTTACTATCGTCGACCAGGGGTTGACTAAGGTGGCAGTGTTTGTACTGACCAACAAAACCGCTGACTCGGTGGAGTTAGCAAGGCTGTTCCAGCAACACATCTATCAGTGGTATGGACTGCCACAAAGTGTCATATCCGATCGAGGACCGCAGTTCGCTTCTGCCTTTACTTGGGAGCTGTACAAGGCTATGGGGGTTAAAACAAAGTTGTCCACAGCTTATCACCCTCAGATGAATGGAGAAAGCAAACGGGTTAACCAGGAACTGGAAACGTTATACTTGTGATGCTACTGCATGGAACTCCCCAATTCTTGGGCGCAGAAACTTCCCAATGCAGAGTTTGCACACAACTCACAGATACATTCGGTCCACAGACAAACTCTGTTTTCCCTACTTTATGGATACGACCCTACCCCTTATCCGGAAGCTAGAACAACAGCTGCCCCATCGGTAGATGAGTGACTCCAGTCGTTGGCTTTAAATCAGGATCTGGCTGTGCTGTCTCATCAGAAGGCACAACAGGTTATGAAGGACCAAAGTAAGGGAAGTTATACACCACCGAAGATAGGAGATAAGGTTTGGCTCGATTCGGCAAATCTCCGAACTCAGGGACAGTCAGTCAAACTCGAACCGAGAAGGCTAGTCCCTTTTCAGGTTATAGAGCTAATATCGCCCGTGGCGGTACAACTCGAGTTGCCAGTTACGTGGAAGGTTCATCTGGTGTTCCATACATCAAGAATCTTTCCATATATGGAAACTGATGAGTATGGACATGCCCCAGATCAGCCGTTGCCAGAGCTGGTTGATGATGAGGTCAAATGGGAGCTGGAGGCTATCCTGAACCACCACACTAAAGGGCGCAGAAAGGAGCACGAGTACTTGGTGAAGTGGAAAGGTTTTCCTCATTCATCGAACACCTGGGAACCAGAAAACAATATAAAGGAGCACACTGAGGAAGCCCTCTATGAATACAAGCTCGCTCACTGCCTCACCATATAAATGTCGTCGCCTCACTCTATCAATACAGAAAATCCCAGATCCGACTACTACTTTGACAACTTTAATGAATCCGACTTCGCCAGTTCTACCCTTGTCTCGATGGACGTCTCCCCAACCGCACCATTCGCAGTATCCACCACATGCCCCATCCCCGAGGTATCCCACATCACCAATGCCAGCTCGCTGTCGACCGGAACGAGTGAGGTCTCCTCCACCTCTGTCGAACCCCTTTCAGACTCCTCCGCTTTCATCCCTCTTGGCAGAGTGTCATTCAAACGACCTGGCCTGAGGGCCAGTAAGGGAAAGAAACGTGCCCGTCCCCCCACACCTATCCCCGTCGTCCCGCTCATGGATAGATTGTCAGCTGCCCCCTACGACTATGACCCTAACGAAGGGCCAAACCCAAACGAGTCCGCCCCAATTCCTGCTCTACCCCTTGCCCGGCCTGTATCATGCGAGCACCTTCCGCCCTGTACCAGGACTTCCGGAGGTACCGCCAGTGACACATCCCAACAAGTGGGCCCCATGACATCAGAATTCTTCGACTATTGTTGGCTTCTCACAAAGTACAATGAAGGGTACACACTTGATGGGGCAACAGGAGAACAATGTGAGTGTTTACAGCTGCTGTGTCAGATCTTCCAAGGATCAGACATAGTTGCCTCATATGTCCTGCAATTTTTGGAAACAACTCAAGATTGCGATCCAGAGCAAAAAGCCACTTATATCGAGAACCTTCTATGCGCAACCATAAGCGCTATGGGTGACGTTCAACATGATGTCATCACTCTTCTCCATAAGGATATTGGGCCCGAGGTGGCTCATTCCTTTCGCATTAAAAATACCAATAGATCCATTCAATCTGGGTTGGATGCCCTATGCGAGGTTGCTTCTGCAATCACAGATGGAAGATCACAACTTCGTGCGATGGTCGGAATGGAAATGCATGCCAGGGGAGTATCTCTGGGGGTGTGTCCTGGAGATGTCGAAACAAGACGAGGACTGCCTGTTGGAGCTAGCCTGGACCGGCTATCCATCCCTAAAAGAGAGACTCCGACGTTGCCGCCACCCTTCCGAGAAGAAAAGGAAGTCATGCATGAAAGGGTCTTCTGACAAGCCGCCACCATCATTGCTGACTCAGCAAGAAATGGGGGAACCGTTTATGCTTGGGTCGATTTGCTAGAAAAGGCTTGTTACGATTTGGACTTTCGCTTTATTCACAACGTTGTCCAAACCCAAAACGAAATCCCTGCCCGTCCTTTTATCACCCTTGCCCTCGATGATCAGTTGCGGCTCTATCTTGGCAGATGCCTTCCCATACCCCATGACCACCCTCTCTGTCCCTACACCTGCTTTGATTGCGAGTTCTTGGGGCATTGGTCCTGTCGTCATGGAAGAGGATCATGTTGGACCTCACCCAACGAACTCATTTCTTTACCTGCCAACCCCAACTCCTTGTCGTCCACACCCTGTCGTTCACCGCCAGCGACGCGTACCTCAGGCCGTCGTCGATCAGGGGCTCGCCGATCTTAATGAGGGGGTAATGTTACAAAATTCCCTTGTTACTGCTGCTGACTCCCGCATCCCACCTCTACTTTGCGCCTATGCCACCTTATTTGTCATAATCATCGCCACTTCTGTCGTCTCAGCTCTTGCCGCATATCACGTCATCCCCGGCATGTCACCCGACGGCCTTATGTTTTGGTAACTGGTTCAACATCGGTTATGGCTCATCGGTATCACTTTGGCTCGCCGGTCCAACACTGGCTCGCCAGTCTCCCCTATGTTCATCAGTCCCCCTTTTTGTTTGTTGACTCATCGTTGTACTATAGCTGCGCATTGCTGCACATCATTGCCTTTCTTGTACTTAGGTACATCCCTGACTTGTGTGCTTGTTAGACTCGTCGGTCTGCCTGAGGCTCGTAGCTGTGTACTCGTAGGGATATATAAACCCCTCGCTACTTGCCATGTACATTATCTTTTTGCTACTTTGCAACCACACTATAAAACTATCACCGTTCTTCGGAGATATTGTCTACGCTGGCTAAGGGGACCGAAAGCCTCGTCATCTCGAAGTCTTAGACTTGCCGTCGTACTCTGCACTTATCCTTTATTAGGATATCCATGCACTCTGGCATAACAAGTACCAGGAGGAACTCATGGCGCTAAAACTGGAGGAGAGCGAAGTCAGGACAACGAGAGAGATAAACGGAACAAAGGCATGGACACACATCGTGTGGGCGAAAGAGGCATTACGACTCGCAAGGTCAGTGGGTGTGGAAAGTAATGTGGGCCTAGTCAGGATAGTCCACAAGAACCTGCCGAAGATCATATGCAAACTCACGACAAGAAAGTATGCAACATTTGAAGATCTCACAAATGCTATAAAGGGTCTAGATATAGACGATGTGATGAGGGAGAAAGAGGATGTGGACAAAAGGAAAAGGGAAGAGACGGAGAGGGAGAAGCACATCCTGCAGCAGCAGAAAATGTCACTTGCAGATATCACAATGCGCCTGCAATGGCTCACGATGCAAGCACAGCCCTACCAACCATGAGGCCCGGTGCAACAGACAAGTACCGCCTCACCACGGTTCGCAGTCCAGCAGTCATCAGGCACACCGAGAACACAAAGCTCACTCACAGACGCCCAGAAAGAAATCATATGCCGCAACCTCAATATACTACCACATCACCCGGCAGACACAACAGGATGGAGGGCGTACCATGCACAAGTAGTTCAGTGGGGAAAAACGCATGGGGAAAACACGCACGTATCAGAAAACACACCTTTCCCCCTCAAGCCAGGCATGGCAACTATCTGCTCGGGCGAGTGCTACAGATGCGGGACACATGGCCACACTAGCAGAGACTGCCCGGTTCCCCAAGGAGATCCAATACAGCTAGACGCATGCGAAACAGCATGGAGAGCACTATGCGGTAGAGCGTTGGGAGCATATAACAGAGCTACGGCGGCGGACATTAGGCTGGTGGAAACTACGGAACAGGGAAAAGAGGATGGGTCGTTGTAATGGACAGAACGACGACCCACACACTGCCAGATGTATCTCGAGTATCGCAAGCGAGCCAGTTTGATATATACACCACCCTCGCACAGACTGGAAACTCGGTGTGCATCGAGAACAAAACCGTCCCATTCATAAACAATGTTGTGATAAAAAGCAGCAACAGCGAACTAATATGAACATGAGCTCTCTTCGACGATGGAGCAATGGTAAACGCTATGTGTACGACAGTCTTTAACACTGTCAAGCACAGACTAAGGGGGTGGACACATAGCTCCCAAACAGTACGAATGGCTAACGGCACTATAATTCCAGCAATGGCCCAATGGACAGGAACGATTTGCATCGGAACAACCGAGGTACAGACAACATTCATCATATTCAACAGCGGGGGAGGATGGGCATCCCTAGTGGGGAAGCCCCTACTACACACGCTAAGAGCAATACATGAATATGCTACAGATAAGCTGACCGTCACAGATGGAAACAACACAACAGTGTTGGACAACAAGTACTACAACTCAACACACGAACAAATCATGGGAACTAAGCAAAGAACCCTAGACATCAAACAAAGGCCACAAGAACAACCAAGAGCAGCAGAAACATACGCAATATCACCACTGGCGGATGATATATTCACAAGGCAAACAGATCTGTTCAACCCACAGCGAGTAGAATATATTCTTAATGCAGTCACTATCGGACATGACCTCACAGAAACAGAAAAAGAGCAAGTCAAAGCATTCATTGTGGAGTATGCTGACGTTTTCGCATGCTCAATAAAAGAGGTGCTGCCAATACCGGGAGCAAAAATTGACCTCAATGTGCCAGCAAATGCATCGTTCTCGACAACAGTAAGACAACGACCACTAACACCACCACAAAAAGTGTTCATGCACAAGTGGGTACAGCAAATGTTAGACGCTAACATGATAGAGCCAGCAGACGTAGCGCACATCAAACATGTCGCACCCACAGTGCTCACACAAAAAACCCACAACAACAAAATCAGACTAACGCTAGAGGACCTACAGCGCACGTTGAATGAACAATGTGAGCAAGTGGGGATCGAGCCACTGTTCCCAAATGTCAACATCGTCGAACAAGAGACAATGAATGAAGCAAGCATGATCCCCAAAGACATGAAGTGGAGGGTCATGCAAAACTTCGGTGAGCTCAACAAAGTCACTCAAATACTGCCGCTGCACCAAGGGGACATACGTGCAAAGCAACAACGGTTAAGCAGACATAAGTACATGTCAGTATTTGACTTCGCATCAGGCTTCTATGCTATCACAGTACCAGACGAATGGAAACCGTACCTTGCCTTCTTCATGGAAGGCAGGGGATATTTCTGGTACAAAAGAATGCCAATGGGCCTCACCGGAGCACCGACAACATTCTCTGCAGTAGTAACAGAGAAACTACACGATTTACTTGCAAACAACACGATAGAACTGTTCGTGGACGACAGTGGATGTGGAGATGACATGTTCAGAGGAATGCTAACAACACTATGACAAACATTCCAACACATCCGCGACCATGACCTATCCCTCTCACCCACAAAATGCTGACTGTTCATGATGGAAACAACATTTGCAGGCACAGCAGTGAGTAAGAAAGGAGTACAACCAGACTTAGCTAAGTTAACGGCCATTATTAACTGGAAACAACCAGAGGATGCACTAAATCTGTGTTCATTTTTAGGACTTACGGGCCACTTCAGGGACCTAATCAAGGGCTACGCAAAAGTGGAAGGACCACTACGCAACCTGGTCAAACAAGTCGAAGTCCCACAACCTGTAACTAAATCAACGTACAGAAGGGCAATGACCAACTATAAGTTAGTGGACAAGTGGACAATGGAGCATACAAGAGCGTTTATGCAACTCAAAACGGCCCTAACAAGCGAACCAACACTACACGCACCAAAATACGACGGCAGTCCATTCATAGTTACAACGGACAGGTGCCTAGAAGGTTTGGGGGCAGTACTAACACAACGAGTGCAGATCCAAACACCCAGCAGCAAAATGGTTAACAAAACAGTCCCAATCACATTTGCATCAAAAAGAACCTCAGCAGCAGAACACAAGTACAAACCGTTCTTGCTGGAATTCGCAGTGCTCAAGTACGGACTCAACCATTTCTCGGACGTCATATGGGGCTACCCAGTAGAAGTTGAAACTGACTGCCAAGCGCTAAAAGATGTACTAACAAACAATAACCTGACAGCAGCCCACATGCGGTGGAGAGACGGCATATTGGCCCACAACATCATAGCGGTGAGACATATACCGGGCAAACTAAATGTTGTAGCAGATGGACTCAGCCGACAATGGGACAACATGGAACACAGGGGCAACGACGGCAGTGACTGGTCAGTAAACCCTGAACCAAAAGCACTAACAGATGTAGTCAATGACATCTTCGCAATCGACCAAGTAGACGAGGAGCAACAGAAACTATGAGAGCGGTTCGCAAATGAACTGATGTTCCTAGAAGTCATCGATGCAATGTTAAACGTAGACACTACGGCAAATCCAAGAGACCGCAGTAGGGCAAGACACCGCACGTCCCAGTACATCATAGAAGGTGGACGCCTGTGGAGAATATATGTATGGGAAAATGAGCATACAACCCCGAAGTCAAACAGAATGCATAACGCGCAAAGAAGCAGAACAGCATGCATACACACTACACTGTACGGGAGGACACTGGGGATGTGACGTGCTGAAAATAGCGCTGACGGACAAGTATTTCTCGCCCAAACTGGACATCTCGATCATGAACACAATAACAAAATGCGCTAAGTGTAAAAACTTTGAGTCACCACATATACACTCACTCCTTGAACCAATCACACGCAGACATCCATTCGAACTATTGGTAGGTGACTATCTCAGCATGCCGCAGGGAAAGGGCAGCTATCACACGTTAGGACTGTTCCTAGACACGTTCTCACAACACCTGTGGGTCACGAAATTCAAAACAGCAGGTACAGCGAAAACAACGACAGACAGCCTAGCAGCAATATTCAACACGTATATGGTGCCAGAAATGTTCATGACGGATGGAGGGAAACATTTCAACAACCATGCAGTAAAAGAATTCTGCGCTAAGTGGTCCTGCAAACACTATGTAGTAGCAGCGTACTCACCATGGGTCAATGGCTTAGTAGAAGGCACGAACAAACTACTACTCCACGTACTGAAAAGGATGTGCACACCGGAAGTGGGAGAAGACAACGACGAGCCAGCAACCTGGGCGAACCTACCACGAACATGGACAGACTACCTAGACGACGCAGTCAGAGCACTAAACAACTGCCTACTACCAGCCCTCAAGCACACCCCAAAAGAACTGCTACTAGGGCTAGTAATAGACACAAAATGCACCAGACCAGAGGACTGTGTCACACCTATAGATGCCATACAAGCATCAGCACACATGGCATATGCAGAACAGCAATGTCTGGACAGATACGACGAGGCAGTACGACACACACTCAAATGCAAGAACACATTCGACAAAAGGGTCTTAAACAAACGACCGGGAGAAGTAGTTTTTTCCAAAGGACAACTAGTACAGATCTACCACAGTGATACTGACTACACATTCAAAACAGATCGGAAGCTAATACCAAAATGGTCAGTACCACACCGCGTAACGGACCAGATACGAAACGCCTACAAACTAGAAACGTTACAAGGCGTGCAACTCCTGGGAGACTTTAGCGCACAAAGGTTACGCATATTCGAACCGAGACCGGGCATGAAATTGTATGAAGACCAAGAGGCATATATGAAGAACATTCATGACAAGAACAACGGTCAGAGTGGAAGGGAAGTGGAGGGAGAACATGTGGAGCATGAAAAAGACCAGGAGCAGGCTGGCAGGAACAGCGACGAGGATGCCACTGGGTCTTTTTTAAGGGGGCCACATGTAGTAGGGGAGAGGGGAGGAGTCAGATGCAGGGAGAGCTTAGTCAGCGGGAATGTAGCGGAGTAGGAGCCGAGGTGTCGTAGATACAGTCGTTCATCGAGCCACGTTGGCACTGAGCAGGCTAGGAGGGCGGACTCGCTACTCCAACGGACAGCATGGAGAGTAAACCCGTCGACCAACACCGTAAGGACATCGCATTTCTGGGCGGAGGTTTGGAGGAAAGCGTGCTTGAAGTCGCAAACATAACTATGAGTGCCATGAGGACACTTGTATGGAACTTACCGGGGCAACCTCCCACCATCAGCAGGCCGGAAAGCCCGGAGGTTGATAGTAAGCGTTAGACTACTGAATTCGGCCAGGAGAGTGACATTTACCCCACCAGATGTATTAGTCGTATGGATTCTGTTACCCGGACCGGAGCCATTATCAGAGGAGCACAGTATGGTGGTGCTCCTGACGCTGGAGCCCACCTTCACCTCAGCGTCCTTCTCTCTATCATTGCTGGGTGTTGTCAGGGGAGAATTATTTTCTATGTTACCCTTCGCGAAATGCTTCCGTTCCCGTGACCTTAGGACGGACGCATTCCGGAACGAGAAGATATCCTGCAACAAGTGTAAAGTCGTCGAGGAACATCGTTTGACGATTGCAACGAGTAGCTTCGGGAAACGAGCAAGAATCCGCAAGACCATCTCTGGTACTGACATGATTGTATGCAGAACAGCACACCTTTAGGTGTATTATTTGGTAAGGCGAAACCTAAAGTTAATGTCTCATGCCCATCGATTCTATTGCTGAGTGACACGTGAACTCACAGCATGAGACAGAACGAGTAGGCCAAAGGTCCGGGCGGACCTTTTGCCGTTTACATTCAAATAAGACATACGGTCGCAGATGTCATCGAGGACTGCGTAGTTGTCCCTCCAAGTCCTTCCAATCATCGCTGTGTATACCGAATCCGTCTCACAAATCATGACACTCACGTTGGTTTACGGGAGGTGCCCGGAAGGCCGCCAGTATAAATGTTATCGTGTTGGTTTGGAAAGCAGTTACTAAACACTTTGTCCAAGTTCCGTTTGAGCTCAACAGCATTCGACTGCACAGTTGCTTGAGTAAATTACAACGAATACAATACAACACTAGGATTCAATCATTCTGTATACCATCGGGAGTGCTGACTATGCTTGCTTAGATTGTCTCCACCCATAAGCTCGCACAGGTGAACCATCTGAATCGCTTATCGACAGCGGGACGATGCTCACCCATACCTCTGAGACTGAGTCCCCAGCCAACGTTCCGAGCCCTCGCAGATTCTCGCATATGAGTCTCCCAGCACCCAGTAACACCTCGTGCCCGCCAAAACCGTCACATGGCTCACCGCCCTCACTAGCATCCGCTGGTGTTTCATCTGGACTCAGCATGTCCAAGCCAACCATCCCCGCACCCATGTCCCTCAATCTCTCTGCGACCTCCCGCGCGAAGTACGGGTGTGCAAAGTACGTCGGAGTATCCCAGTGAACGTCCCAACCTGTCCAGAGCAAGACAATATCTGTTTTTCCTTCTGAGCGGGGCCCAATCTGCCGCAGGCCCGCTGAGTTGCACTCGACATCGATATCTGCCCATCCGATCTTCTTCCGGGAGTGTGCGGCATGACGAACGTCCAGCACAACTGCCCGCCCTACGAATCGTTCTAGTGGTATATCGTTCAATTTCGTGCCGCCCGGGAAGAAGTGGAATGGTGCGTCCACGTGTGTTCCAGTGTGCGTGCTACATGTGAGCTCGTGGACTGTGACGACCATGCGTGGTTTGTCTGAGATTGACGAATTACATGAACAATGGATTCTGAAGCCTGGGTCGCCAGGATAGCAGGTCATCCCACTTTGCAGTGGGTGAGATAGGTCGACGATAGAGGTGGGAAACATGCGTAGAGATTCTGTTGCTAGACGGCTGGCTTATCCGGATTTTATACCCTATCGAATAGTCGAAGCTGATGCTTCCTGCCACAGTGCCAAGTGACGTACGCAGTGGGTAGAGATAACATACGTGGATGGATGAGATCTCTACCCCATCTATATAGCGCCCTCGGAATACTTCGTATAGCCCGAACATCGCCCAAAGATAAACTGAAGGAACAATGCTGTGGATTGGCACTGGATAGTTATGTGGCAGTACCAACTACCAACCAACTCGACGACCGTACAGCTAGCATACAACTACTGCAAGCAGACAAGCACTTCGTCCTTTCGATATGTTGTGGACCTCAGCCTGGTGCACATTCACGGGTCTGGGAGCGTTGTATTATGCACCCCGGGTGCAGCTACCAGACTGCTCGCATCAGTCCTTAGCGCACCAATTTGGGCGAGGCGAAGCGCCTGTCGAAGGATGGTTATCGTTCCTATCCGAATTTTGTTATGCTACTGACCTTCTTCTCACTGTCAACGATCACAATGATCTCGCAGATTGGCAACTGGACAAGTCTCCGGGTGTGAATTCAACGGGTCACCTCATATTTGAGACCGTCAGCTCATTGCTTCAACACTGGCCAAATACACGAATGTGCAACGGTGGGGTTCCCTTAAAACATTCATCCAGTGCCTCTAGTCTCATCCGTGTACACGATGGACGACAGGTCACAACATCGTGCCAGGGACAATTCCTCCAGGGACACTCTTGTACCATGGGACATGGAGCCCCAACCTCCCCCCTGGGCCCGGTTGGACAGCGACCGACCCGGAGCACTCGATCCTATTCTGCAGAAAGTTAGTCAAAGAAGATGCATGTTGGCACCTTACTCTCATGTCGATGCGGACTCTCAAGGTTGTGTATTTCGATGGCAGCAGTGCCGCCAAGGCTCCATTCGCGACGATGGATACCCAGGATATCATTGCGTGGGGAGTCGTGCAACCAGGTTGGTCACTTGAAGAAAGGAACAGGATCGAAGACTTGTGTAAGTGGGGGAGGCAATATAGCGTTGATGGGTTTGTAAGGTGAATTTTCTTGGATGGTATGCTTAGTTTCATGAAATAACTTGCATTACAGGATGGAAATGGACTTGTCAGTTACCTTGGTCTCCATACATGATGAGTGTCTCTGACGATTTGCCAGCGAAATTATGCTCTGCAACTTCACATCTGGTGTCCGTCTCGTCTCGTCTCTGAACCTTGCAGGTTCTGTTATACTTATGCCCAACACATTGAGTCCGAGATCTTCCCGGATGTTCGAGGCAATGTACGCGGGTTCGTGGCACAACCATTATCCAGGAGAGACGCGTATCCAGCTTGATCTATCTGGCCTCGTCTCGTTTTACGATACGGAGCTTGTACCTTCTCTTGTTTCCGCGCGCTCTGGACAGGAAAGATGGGACCACCGACTGTTGAACATATCTAGGGAAGACGTGGCGCGAGTGAGAGCTAGATTGGGAGAGGTCCTCACTCGTCCCACGGGCCAGTCTAGCGGTATTGATTGGCGGGCTATGATCCGTGTCGTCGTGGATCGATACTCCGAGCGTCTCGAATTTGCGAGGTACCTCCTCAACTCGGTGGACACCAATGACTGGAACAGCGTGACAGACTACGCCATCAAAACACAGGTGCAGTTAAGAAATATGTTGGTGCCTTATATCCTTGTCAATACGACCCCACCTTCGATCAATCTGAAGACCAAAGAAACAGGGTCGGGTACCCTAAATTGGGCTCGTCCCACGTACAAGCTTTGTGCTACAACACATACAGAAGTGTTGGACGATGTGACGTCTTCGGAAAGGGTCTTGTTGAGCGCCGTACGAGAGACAACGCGCGAGATTTGCCGCGTCTTGACAAAAATGTGGGGATCAGGCGTTCTGGCAGGTGTAGATCAGTTCATGGGTACGGTCAGCGAGCTAGATGTGGAAGTGGTCCAAAATCTGATAAAGATGTGGAGCAAAGACATTGACGATTTGATGGCGTGGCTGGACTGGAGTGTGTGGGTAAAGTGTAGACCCGCGTGTGGTCCAGAGGTATCCGGTCGTGCTGTCTGGCGAGTACGCGATCTGACTTGTTGGTACTAGGAAATTTGTTACCTCACGACTTGGCCAGTCGGTTTCCCGATGCCTCCTCTGCCCCACTTGCCCCACAAAGCGGGCTATGTACTACCATTGCCTTCGCAGCTGACACAGTGCAAGATATCCGTGCCAGTTGGACCGCCTCGCATTGAGCTTGCTGATGATTGGGAGAGACCACAACCAAGGTGTACACGTCGAACCGATCCATACGACAAATCCTTCGGGGATCATCCGTAGTCAACGGGACCGACTCCTGATCAACCGTATATCCATAAACACTTACTACGCCGTGGGCCAGTACTGCTGGCACGAGGTACATAGACGTGTCAAATTTTCTCGAGGACGATACGCATCAGTGAGCAAGAAAGTGGTCAAAACCTGTCACTGACTGGTCACGACCGTGATTAGCGAGCGCGAACAAAAACTGGTATACGACCCTAACGCAAAGTCAGAAACCAGTTCATGACTGAGATTTGTCATCCGCTAAGGAGATCCGGTAAAGCACAGATTATCAATTGTCGCGTCCACACATGATAATGATTATCACGCTTGCATCATATCAAATCGGCGAACGGTCATGACAGATTGGCAAGTTCCACGTAGTATACTACAACAGATGCTACATGTTATAAGTCATACTGGTAGTAGGAGGGCCCCAAACCCTGAAATTCCATGGACCAGTTGCCAGAGGAGTTCGCTCGAGTGGCTTCCATGCCCGGAACACAGGTAATGCTACCTGACACACCTGTAGTACTGGTAGTGCCATGGCCAACTGGCATGTCAGCGGGACGGGTATTGGCGAGGTAACGTTCATGGGCAGAAAAGTTCGTTTCGGGAGTGGCTCCCATTCTCAGAACGCTGGTGCTGCCACCTGGCACACCCGTAGTATCGGTAGTGCTACGATTGACCGGCATGTCGAAGGGATGGGAATCGACGCCGGGGTAGCTTTCATATGCTGTGATTTCGTCAGCGGGAGGGATGAAAACGACGTTGCGCTGTTTATGAGGCGAAGGGGGAGATATCTGAATTGGTTTCATTTTTTCCCTGAACATGGCGATTGTTAATTGTCTTGCGGAGCACGGCGTGATGGACTTACAGTCCACTTCGGTGAAGCCACTCGAGACGTTGATTGAGCCTTGCACCGATGGCACTGTGCTGCGTTGCAACGAGGAGAGAATCATAGAGTGCTTCGAAGACGGGCGAGAATTCGGTGCCGGTGAATGGCATATGAGGTAGTGTTTCATCGTTGCGCTTGGACTCGCGCTTGATAGCGTAGAACAACTAATGCTATCAGTGAATTGAAGCATGAATGTAATGGAACCTGCTCACTGCGACTGCGGACAGAGCATACATTCGTAGCGGTGTTGTATGAGTGTCTTTAGCGACTTCGGCTTTCATAGGGCTCAATTCGCAAGTATACCAGAAGTTGAGCTGGAAATTTTCGAGATATTGGTTCCCAAACCAACGGATAATCCTTCCCTATGAATGGCAACAGTGAGGATCAAACCTGTTGCTGCATGTGGCTTACCTCCTCATCGTGTTCGTGCATGAAGAACTGAGTGGGATCAGACATGTTGGTGATGCGCGCACATTCATCTTCTTTCCACTGCATGAAAAGGGTCTTGTCTGCTTTGAGTGCTGGATCATCGTTTAGGAAAAAAAGTTTTGCATAGGGCTCAGCTTTGCCAGCGAGGTCAGCACGAAAGAGGGTGAGTGCCCTCATGAGCTAATAGGTTTAATTAGTTAAACTCAAATGTGAATGTACGAAGACTACTGACCAAGCGTTCAATTCCCTTCGTCGATGAGAGCAGCTCTACAGTAGGAGTTAAATAGCATACATAGAACAAGAACAAAAAAAAAATACCCCCAGGAATCATCGCTGAGGCCTGTGAGACCACCTCGCGTATAGTATTCTTCCATCGCTTGCGAGCGGTCTCACCTGACGATAACACAGGCCATCCAATATTGGTCACCATTTCGTATATCATGAGAACGCGTGCCTGTCCAAGCACTTCTTGGTCTCTGGGCGAGTAAGACCTCCATAAGTCAGCATTCTTGTTGCTGAACGCCTGCGAGCCACTCTTGTCGGAGTGAAGCGAAATGAAACTCGAGTTGGCGAGCGAGGCACTGCGTGATGATTGACGTGAAGCGTAGGCACGAGAATATAAAGTGTCTCCAAACGCTCGGAGACGCTCCTGGGATGGAGCCCTTGAACCGCGGGTGGCTTGGTGCTTCTGTAGGACATCAACATCTTTCCCCTTGGTCTATCAGGCAAGCGTGAATAACATTTTGGATAAGCGATTAACACAACTTACTAATATCATCCCCGAGGCAGCCCTCAGCCTTTCGTTCACAACGTCGGACGAACTCCGAGACGGCAATCCCGCGCTGTAGTTATTGTATACTTCTTGAGCTAGCTCGGGTCCTGCTTCGCTGCTGCCATACGTGGAGTTTTCAGGGGGGAACAAGGGTGGTGGAATTCTGCTGTACGGAATTGGTTGAGGAGGGTGTTCGGGATTTGATTGTGGGAAGGCTCCAGAAACCTCGCCAGGAGGTCCATTATAGGGGATAGGTTGGAACGAAGGAACGGGAATGTCAGTGAATTCATCTGCGCTAACCATAGGACGTCCTTGCCCACGACTTTGAGAGGACTTGTTTCGACCACCGCGCCGCCCTCGAGGTTGGGAATCAGAGCCTTCAGAGGAACATTTTTCTTTCATCTAACGAGATACAGAAGAAAAAAAAACGTACGCGAAGCCATAGCGGTATAAACAATGAAAGTGAAGATGAGTTGCAGGAAAATGCGAGCTTGAGAGGCTTTTATAATTGAACTGAGCCCCCTCGATCGACCTGGCTGCTTCAAGTGAGTCAACGGCGAAGTCGAATACTTACGTTGGCATCTATTATTTGAACTCACCAATCTGACATGTGGGGCGATAAGAACGAGGTTATCAGGATGCATTTCATTCGATGGTCAGTGTTGGATGCAGAGATCAAGACGGACGGCCATCTCACACGATTTGTTACGTTATCATCACCAACTTCGTACTTAGCATTCAGCCACTAACAAGCCACATGTCTTATGGAGTCAGAAACCGTGTAGCATTTCAAGTCCATCTAAACAGTACAGAGTAAACGTGGAGGGACTGTGAAAATGTATATGGGAAACGGGTAAAAACTAAACGTTTGGTGGACTAGGAACTAAACGTTTGGCGGACTAGGAGGGGCTGAAGCGCTGCGATCATCCGAGACGCCATCCAGAGATGACACGGAGGACGTAGTAGGGACCGGGGAGAGCCTGAGAGACGAAAGAGTGGCAATGGTTGTCCCTCTGCTGCTGATAGCTTGTCGCACCTCGCCGATTTGACGATCGGCCTGCCTGAGAAGCTCCATGGCCTCTTCATACTCATCATAAGCAATTGTGCGCATCACGTCAAGTTCATGAATACGTGTCAGGCGTAACCTGACTTGTGCAGCGAAGGCCTCACGGCTTGCACGAGCGAGCTGTAACATACGAAGGGTATGAAGGTCTTCGACTTCGTGATCCCTCTTGGCCGATACCTAACTTGCATCAGGATTCAGGTGACGATATTAGTACAAAGTGGACCTCACAGAGGTTAGGATCTTCTTTGCTTTTTTAGATGGACGGGAGGGCTCATCTGAAGGTAAGGAAAATGTAAGGCTGCGTTTCTGGTAGCCGCGACCACTGTCCCTCGGAAAATCATTGGAAGCAACGTCATGTTTCCCCTTCATTTGGGGTGGCGGAGTACAGAAGTTGGTTGAGGAAGGCTTAGAGGATGGCGGCGTAGTTGGGAGCAGAACAGAAGAGGAGGACGGTACTTCGATTGAGCTGAGAAATTCGGTGGGTGACGACATTTGCGATAGGAGGTGAAAGCAGTTGGAGTGTAACGAAGGGGTGGGATGAGAATGCTAACTAACCCTAACCCTAATGTTCAGGACGAGCCCAACTGGTGCATTTCACTGGGTGACACTGACTTCAAGAACAGCAACTAGGTCGATGCGTGAGCGTGCCTTTTCTGACCATGGCAGAACTTGAACCACCCCTGATCTTATTACCCTATGGCTGCTCTGCGGGCTCTCAATTCTTTTGCCCATGCTGCAACCGTCAATTTTCTGATGTCAACGACATCGTCCTCCATCTCTCCAGTGACCGCCAATGTGGACGTTGGGCAGCGGAAGCTCTTCCTGCCCTTGCTGACACAGATCAGCCTCAAGGAAGTGACTACTCTGAAGATGAGGATACTTTTGATGGAGATATACCTGACCCATTCGAGGATGAAGAAGGCAACGTGCAGACTGCATTTCTCACAGAAATCAATAATGACCACATTAACCACCCCAGTTCTGTCTCTTCGGCATGTCTAGGCTCTGCGATAAACCACCACCAGCGGTTCTATCACCCAAATCCACCTGCGAGCCGTACTGGCGGTATGAACCTTCTTCAGCGTATGGAGATGGATCAACATGCTCCCATCCGGAACTCTGAAAATGTCTATTTCCCTTTCGCATCAAAAAGCGAATGGGAGCTTGCGGACTGGCTCTCAAGCAGTGCACTATCTCAGAAGGACATTGACACATACTTGCATCTTGAGCGTGTGCGTACATGACACTCTTTGCTGACCATCATAATACTAAGACATTTTGGTAGAACACGATCCTCCCTGTCTCTTTCAAGAATGCCAAAGATCTCTGTTCTCGCATTGAGTCACTGCCCGATGTCCCGCGCTGGCGATATCAAGAGATTAAGGTTGAGAATTACCAAACAAAGTCACCAATAATACTGTACTGGCGAGATGGACTCGAGGTTGTGGAGCACCTGTTCAGTAACCCCGTGTTCGCACAGTGCATGGATATCTCTCCATACAAGGAATTTGAGGGCCAAGAGCGAGTATATGGGGAATTTATGAGCGCTGATGATGCGTGGCACATACAGGTCAGTCACCGGTACCCTGTATTGATTAGCGGGAGCTGCTGAGTGATGCATACGATAGGACAAACTCCCACACGGTCATTCTTTCCTAGGGGTGATTGGCGCATCAGATAAGACCCCTTTGACAATAGGAACGGGGAATAAAGAAATGCACCCCCTATTACTTTCGCTTGCGAATATACACGCAGGAGTACGTATGAAAGCTACTTCTCACACATTTGCATTGGCTGCCTATCTTCCCATTCCAAAATTCTGCAATGTGTCACTGGCTGTTCAGGCTGTGCTGTCCGCATGCATCTATCACTTTGCCATATCCATTGTCGTGCAGAATCTAATCATTGCCAATCACAATGGCAAAGAAATGTCTGATCCATCAGGAAATCGTCAAATCATGCATACTCCCCTCGTTGCCTGGATTGCCGACTACCCAGAACAGCTTATGATTGCTTGTGTCTCAGCGAAGAATTCCCCCATTTCCCTGGCAACTGCAGAACAGTTTGGAGATGTGACAGCCCAGCCCCCCGCGATCGTGAGCACACACTTCAGAAGATACGAGAGGCTGTTGCTGCATGTGACCCACGTAACATCACTGCATTCCACAAGGTTTGTCTTGCCAAGCATCTAAATGGCATCGTGGAACCATTCTGGACAATCTGGGGGGACGCATGTCCCTCCCGCTTTCTTACCCCTGAAGCCCTACACCAGTGGCATAAGTTCTATTTTGACCACTGCATACGTTGGGTAATCAATATCATAGGTGGTGAGGAACTCGATCACTGCTTAGCTGCCCTCCAACTGAGAGTAGGAACTAGGCACTGGCCAAACGGTGTCTCCACCCTCAAACAGTGCACCGGTCGAGAACACCGCGATCTGGAGAAATTACTTCCTGCTGTGGCAGCGGGAGCATTGCCCGATGACGTGCTTTGCACGTTGCGTGCCATCACCGAGTTCATATTTCTTGCCCAAGGTCTCTTCCATTATGACGAAACCATTCATAGCCTCAATGAAGCCCTCCGTGAATTCCACCACTATAAATCCAGCATTCTTAGGGCAGGTGGCCGTCTTGGGAAGAACGGCCCTCTCAACCACTTTCAGATCCCGAAACTTGAACTGGCTCAGCATGTTGCGTGAAGCATATGTCAGATGGGTGCCCCTTATCAATGGAGTAGTGACATCACTGAATGCTGCCACATAACTCATGTCAAGATGCCCTACCATTTATCAAACTGCCGAGATTACCATGTCCAGTGTTGCTGTTCCCTTGATCGACAAGAAAAACAATGCCTTTTCTGCCTCTTTACTGCTCTGAAATCCTCAATGTCACCCCTTTTCTTTGAAATGGTAAGTGAAGCCAGGCTAATGGCAATTCACTTTCCAGAAGCTGATTGGATCTCCGGTGTCTTACCCACTGAGCATCATGTGGGCTCTGTTCGCTCGCAGAGGTCCATGTTTGACAACCCCCGTTCGTGCATATCTGCAACAAATGCCACAGCACTTCTCCTTACCGTTCGCCCTCACTGTCCTAACCTTCTACTCCATGATGCTGCAACCTATCTTCACCTCAGCAACCTTATTCCCGCTCTTGGGGATTTTTTTTCTGGTCGAACCTATACTGTTCGCAACGGTCGGCGCTTCTCTGCCCCTGACTGTTCGCTCCCTTTTCGAGCTGTGAACATCTGGGAGAAATTTCGAATTCAACAACGGTCCGTTCAGGACGTGCAGGCAGTTGCACCAACTCAAACAGTCCAGGTGGTGCCTGTGAGTGAAAGGCTGCCATTCGGTCGTGCAAACACTGTGTTGGTTAGCCATGAAAGTGGTGAACTTATTTCAGCTGATCCACACTCTGAGCATGCATAAGAACACCGGTATTGAGCTCTACTGACTTTCTTCATAGGTTATCTGGTTGCTCAAGTGCGAGCAATCTTACAACCCATCTGCCACCCTGTGCCTCCGCCCCTGATCTATGTTGAGTTCTTCAACTTCTCCAACCTGCATTACTACATGGTAGATAATATCCACATTGCTGCTCCTGCCCCGAAGATAGAAATGTTCCTTGTTCAACGACGCTTCCAGTCCAATGGCAGGCCACTAGGTGACATCATTCCTCTTGACAATGTGCGTCAGGTTGTTCAGCTCATCCCAAAGTTTGGTGTCAAGGCTCCCAAGGAGATGACATGCGACAACTGTCTGGATGTGGGGCGTGAGTTCTATCTCAATAGTTTTGCAGACAAGGAAACTGTCACGCTTCACCCCCATACCTTCTGTTTCCAGCCTAGAGTTCTCACTCTGCACCTTCAGCATCCCAGCCCTCATCGTCCTCATCATTTCCATCATTGGATTCCTTATTGGACTCCATGTAATTGTCAAGCGCTGGTCATCCGGCATCTATCTTTGGTAACCGATTTCGATCGGTTACTTCCAACCTCTCGCATACGGGCGCAACCCCGTTACCACTTCAAGACTATATGTTATGCCTTTCAACAGGGCCCTCAACCTGTTTCCTTTTGCGTCTCTATTTCCTTTCTATGACTCATTCTTTGTTGATCCGTTGTACTATAGCTGCGCATTGCTGTGCATCGTTGCCTTTCCGTCGACGACCCATTCTGGCTACCGTCTCCAGTTACTTCTGACTTGTTATGGTAATCTCCTGACTCATTTACAGTAGTACGCCCACTTGCAATGGGCTACAGACCTTACTTACCCATGGGCTGACGGCCCACTACGATACAGTATATAGACCGCTAGGATACTCCTGTATTCCCTAGCTTTTCGCTACCTTGCAATTCGCTTCATTTATTTCCGTTCTTCAGGAATACAAGTGATCACGACCAAGGGTGCTTAGAGTAATCACGCACCGAGGTTCTCTCTTTAGAACATCGTCCTCAACTTCTATACCATTCTTTGGTACTTCACGAAGTTGGCCGCT